>CAWUFW010007437.1:0-600000 GCA_963921515.1 Calotriton arnoldi | reverse complement strand
ATCCATGGCCATATAACTTTACCGGTCACAACTTTCCAGTTTCAGTATTGCCTGGAACAACAATAGGCGGGCAGATATGAAGAGATGGGTAAGGAATTCATCAAGGAATCTTAGGAATTACCGTATAGATTTTGATGCAGGAGTGGGGATCTAGAAGTGTTTCTAAGCGGTACAAACTGTGAGAATGCTTTAAGTGGCTCTCTCATATGCCGGGATATCATGCTGCACGGGGCCTGCAATGGTTCAGTAGCTAACCTATCCTGTCACTTGAGGGGTACCCCAGCAGCCGTGATTACCCCAGTTTTCAGGCTACTTTCAAATGGGAGTTACTTGATGCTGAACGATCAAGGTTGTTGTGGGATGCTTCCGGGCATCACATATCTAGTCACTGTGAGCTCAAGGGTTACTTGCTGTATGCAAGTATTTTTTCTACCGACACACACAGTCAGGCAGGCGCCGCTATGGCCTTAGTTGAATGTTTCCTTTATACGGTTTGATACTCTGAGCAGAATGAAAGCCATGCTTTTACAGAAAACCGTGCCCTTAACCTCCGCCCGGGAGACCTTTGATCTCCAAATAGCAAGGTCCTCTGCAGAGATACAGGCACTCATATGTACGAACTGCCCCTTCCATTTCGCAGTAATGGTAAATCGTATCTTTAACATGTCTGATACGACGGATATAGTACACCTATTTAAGACCATAGGTTCGGGACTATTAAGCACCTTTCAGACGGTCCTTGGAGTTATACCAAACTTTATACACTCTATATTTGGAAGCATTTTTGGAGGACTTCCGCTGATCCTGTTTCTAATAGCAGGTATCCGGATTGTACTTTTTCTGCTACGCAATGGACGTCCCAGTCACCAAAGAGATGGAAAAAGCACTCCTGGAGCGCAAATACCATGATCGCATGGTACAACATCTGGGCACACCTCGCCTACGGGAACTAAGTGCATCTTGGTTCCTGTCATTTAGACCAGTCTGGATGGACTGCATCTTACCTGTTCTCAGATGCCTATTCTGCGGAGAAGAATGCGTGTTGGATCTCTGTCTGACACTTCCATCAGTTGCGAAACCGGACGTTGATGCATTGCTGGACCCGATAACGGCCCATGTTCTGCAGTGTCCCCAGCGTATTCCTATGTTGACAGCGGCATTCTTAGAGCCACCACAGGAAGTCTCTGTCTGTTGGAATGGACACCGGCTCCTCCACTAACACCCAGGCTTCGGATGGCGCACAGACTGCCCCAGCATCGGCTGCAGGCAGTACGGATGATCATCTGTGCTCAATTGACGTAATCTGCGAGGTGTTACAGGGATCGTTGTCTGCGAAGGCAGGCAACAGCAATGTTGCGTCTACCAGCCAGGACACAAACATTTGGCTCGTCTTGTGCTGGAAACATTTTGCCTTTTTTAAACGAACTCAAAATTGGAACTCCAAAACAATTGACACTTTTTATGACCTGCATGGCTTTCCGATGCTTGTAGTTGTTCGAACTATATACACGGACACATTAGAGCTGTTGCTTGAGTGACAATTTTTCTGTTTTAGCACTTTCTAGAGTTTTAAACATTTTTAAGCAGAACTATGGCTTTTACTACATATATTTGCGTACCAGTACCTAGAGAGGTAGTACGCTAGAATTTAATTACGTTGTCCAGTCGGATGAGGAGTGGGTGTTATATTCCATATAGGTACCGCAATATAGGCTCGGTAACATCCCAACCTTTCACCTATATTTATCCCTACATTACATACTGTCAGGACACGCATCTGAACCCTGTCCTGTTTTCCGCGGGTCAGTTCGTGCGAGGAAGCGCCTTGGTGCTCAGGAGACTACAAGTCCCATGAGCACTGGCGGCGGCACGTTACGTCGACAGAGGAGCGGAAAAGCAATAAACCCGCTTCCGCCTCTGGGACGTTGCCGAGTATTTTGTTTCTCTTCGTGATCAGTTACTGGAAGCTTGGCTATGGAGCTCTTAATCTGTTTCAAGAGCCGTGGTGCGGAGCTAATCATTGGAGCCGTGGTGCGGAGCTAATCATTGGAGCCGGGGTGTGGAGCGGAGTACGGGTCCGGTAAGGGTGCGGCAGCACCTATCAGCATCGGAGCGTTATTTGTATATTGGCTGATTGAGTGAGTGTGTTTGTGAAAACTTTAGCGCTACTACTACCAAAAAGGCTTTCCAGATATCCAAGGCATTCGATTTGATTTATGTTTGGCCATACTTCCTGAACCTTAGCGCGAGGTGTCCCTCCTCGTTGGTGAGACACACGTGTGTTGTCTCTTGCTAGTGGTAGGGGTACCGGCGCAAGGTGAACAGAGTGAGTGGTGACGTCACCCCCAGGTCCACTCATTAAATGTGAAAAGTGTCTGTGCGCACTTGTGAGTATAGGGTGGAGATTTTCCCCTCACGTTGGAGAGTTACTATATTCCGTTAACTCATGCGGAGGGGAACTGGACTATAGACAAGGTATACATATTCCAACTGGTGTTTGTTACATTTTGCAGTATCAAAAAAGGTAACCCGGCTGGGTGAAGAGATACGGAACTACTTTAAGATACAAAGCATTGCGCAGAGAGATTGCATCTGAGCTTTATAATTGAGTATCTTATACCAACCCAAGGTATTGGGTCTCGCTAACTTTTGTGTTGTCTTGTTTGTTTTACTAACAGGGGATTGTGGTAGAGCCAGGTTCGGCTCTTACATCCTCTGTGAAGCAAGGCCCAATGGGAAACATGTGTATGTTGTGACATCCACCTACAAACTTAGTGAGATATACGCAGGTGCTTTACTAATCGAGGGGTACACATACGCTTTATGCCTAACTGTTGTATATCTTCTTTTCTTTAGTGCATTCAATTGTAGCAGGTTATCACGTGGGTCATATGCATTCAGACCTTCTGGTCCTGGAAGGTACTAGTTGATTCCGGTAGATGAGACGGACCAGTAACTTTTTCTTTTCTTTACAGGTAGATATTCTATATGCATCCGTCTATTGATATACAGGGGGAATCCGGTTATTCAGTGGAAGTTAATTGCTTTATCTCTTGTTCCGTGTCGTTTCAGGTCTCCTTCCCCGCTGTCCCCTCCCTTTCCTTCCCTCGCTTGATCGCTTCACTGATCTGCGCTATAATAGCATTCAGACTTGGAGCCATCAAGAGGTGGACCATTTAAGAGCATCGTTCCGATCCTGAGGAGTTGAGGAGCCCGAAAGAATACTCGGCCCACGGATTTAACTCCTCCTGATCGAATTCTCTGCTCGGACATGGCTACCCTTGAGGATGTGTTGGCCACATTACAGGTGGTACAACAGGAACTATCAGCTTCTAGGCTAGAAACCGCAGCATTACAGGCCAAAGTGGATCGCATGCAGCAAAACCTTTTTGATGTAGGGGGGACTTCACTTTTCGAGCCACCTCCCATCACAGTAGAAGTGCCAACACCCATCCCTTTAGCACCCCCTGAAAGGTATTATGGTGTCGCCAATAAAATACAAGTGTTTCTTACCCAAGTTTTGTTACACTTTAACTGTAAGTCCAAGGCATTCAACACCAATCAAGCGCGTGTAGCCTTCCTCATATCCTATTTGGCGGGGGATGCAGCTTTATGGGCGGTCCCGTTAGTACAGAGGGATGACCCGCTCCTTTATGATTGGGCGGCTTTTAGGGCGGAATTTGAAAACATCTTTGATTGAAGAACCCATACACTCTCAGCAGACCGTGAATTGCTTGAGCTCAGACAAGGGAATAAAGAGCTAGTGGTATATCTCACCACCTTCAGAAGGTTAGTGGCGGAAACAAAATGGCCCGAGAAAAAACAGTTTGCAGTATATTATCAAGGTCTGAGGGACGAGCTGAAGGATATAATTGCGCAAATCGATCCACAACCTTCCTCCTGCACCGATCTCATTAACCTGACTCTGAGATTGGAACATCGGATGAGTGATAGAAAAGGCGATACCAGGAGAAAGGAACGGCCACTTCCAAGATTTGAACGCCCTCGAACAGGTGAGCACTTCACGCGAGCTAACCAGGAACCAATGGAGATAGGAACAGTGAGAGCTTCCCTAACCTCCGAAGAGAGAGAAATGCGTAGAAAGAACGGGCTCTGCCTATATTGCGGGAAGATGGGGCACTTTGTCAGAGACTGCCTGCAGAAACCTCAAACTAACAGAGGGGGATTCAGGAGAAGCGAGATAATCACTACCAAAAAGGAGACGGAAAACTAGGAGACAAGTGGAGGGGAACCCTCGAGCAAGACTTTCCTACCCTCTTTGAGTGCTGCGGACAAGAAACACTTCTTTTATATATCCATCAAGATTAAAATAAGGGAGGAGTGGGAAGAGACCCAGGCATTGGTGGATTCAGGAGCTACTGGAATCTTTATCGACGAAACAGTAGCCACAAAAATGGGAATAAAACTACTAAAGAAAGCCATTCCGGAAATCATGATAGCAGTGGATGGGCGAGCATTAGACTCCGGACCTGTCAGTTACGTATCAGACCATTTGGAAGTCTTATATGACCAGGAACACTGGGAAATCATGGAATTCAACGTCATTAAATCCCCCAGCACGGGATCATTTTAGGACTCCCGTGGCTACAAAATCATAATCCGTCTATAGACTGGGGAAACAAAACATTACAGTTTGAATCTGAATTTTGTGTTAACCATTGTTTCCATCATCAAGAGCTACCGTCTCAGGCATTATCCTCTCGACATTGGATTGCCACCGCTGCTGAGAAAGATACCGTATTACCTGGCAAGTACCTTAAATATCAAGGCGTATTTAACAAAACACAAGCCGAAACCTTACCACCTCATCGACAATATGATTGTCAGATAGACCTCGTCCCAGGGGCAGTGGTACTTTGTGGGAGGAACTATGCTCTAACAGAAAAAGAGAATGAGCATCTCCGACAGAATCTAGAGAAATACTTGGATCTAGGTTTCATACGCCCCTCTAAGTCACCTGCAGCTTCTCCTTTGTTCTTTATACCCAAGGCAAATGGAGAGCTACGCACTTGTATTGACTTCAGGGCATTAAACGATATAACCATCAAGAATCGTTATCCACTACCTTTGATTCCGGTTTTATTGGAACAAGTGAAGAAAGCGGCAATCTTTACCAAACTCGATCTTAAAGGTGCTTATCATCTGGTTCGGATGAGGAGTGGAAAACAGCCTTTAAAACACGCTATGGGCTGTACAAATATCTGGTGATACCCTTTGGCCTATGTAATGCCCCGGCGGCATTCCAATTTTTCCTCAATGAAGTTTTACGAGAATTCATGGATAGGTATGTAGTCGTTTATATCGATGACATTCTGGTTTATTCATCTACCGAAGAGCAACATGTACAACATGTTAGCACGGTCTTGTAAGCTTTGAGAAACAATAAATTATACTGCAAGCTCAGCAAGTACGAGTTCCACGTCGACACTGTTGAGTTCTTAGGAGTCATGCTTACGCCCAAGGGGAAAGTAATGGCGGAAAGAAAGGTACAAGCTGTTAAGGAATGGCCAGAGCCTCAGAACATGAGAGATATACAATGTTTCTTGGGGTTCGCAAACTTCTACAGAAGATTTATCAACCAGTTCACTAAAATGGCGAGCCCCATTACCAAATTGCTGCGCAAGAAGAACAAGTTTCTATGGTCAGAAGAAGCCCAAACAGCGTTCGAGGAATTAAAGAATACCTTCATATCGGCTCCTGTTTTAGTGCTTCCCAATACAGACAAACCCTACATCGTAGAAGCAGACGCTTCCGAAGTAGCCATTGGGGCAGTCTTGTCGCAACGGAATGAATCCACAGGGCAGATGCATCCTATAACCTTCATGTCCCGTAAGCTTAATGAAGCGGAGAAGAACTATACGATAGCAGAAAAAGAGCTACTAGCTATAAAAGCGGCTTTTTCAGAATGGCGTCATTTCTTACTGGGAGCCAAAGAGACTGTGACCGTATACAGAGACCATAGAAACCTCCAGTTCATGCGTTCAGCCAGACATCTCACACCGAGACAACTGCGTTGGATGTTGTTTTTCGAAGAATTCGATTTCATTGTGACGTTCAGACCAGGAAAGGAGAACAAAAAAGCGGATGCACTAACTAGACAGGAGTCTATCAGAGAAGAGGAAGAACACCAAGAACACGCTATCATAAATCCGCAGAGAGTAGTTTGTGCCGTACAAACTAATAACTTCTTACAGGATGCGGCAAGGGGAACACAGACCTTCAAGTGGCGAACGTGGCTAAAACACCATAGAGAGTGGAAAATGAAACAAGGCATCCCCCATAAAAGGACGTTTGATGCTAATAACCACGAAAGCATTACAGAAACAGGTCTTCCAATGGTGTCATGAAGTACCTAGTGCTGGGCATAACAGATTGGAAAAAACCTTGGAACGTGCCGGTAGACAATTCTGGTGGCCTAGCATCAGAAAAGATATTGCAACATGGATCAAAGCCTGTGAAACATGCATGCAAATGAAGACGGACCGTACCAGACAACAAAGGTTGCTTCAACCACTGCCTACCCCAAATATCCCCTGGGAGAACATTTCCATAGACTTTATTGTTGGTCTCCCCAAAGACCAAGGATATACCACGGTCTTAGTAGTAGTGGACTACCTTACTAAGATGGGGCATTTTATCGCCTGCAAACAGCTACCCACAGCTGGTCAATTAGCAAAGCTGCTACTGCTACATGTCGTCAGGTTACATGGACTCCCTAAGAAATTCGTGTCAGACAGCGGTACGCAATTTACTGCACAGTTCTGGAAAGTTTGGTGTTCTGCATCACGGATTCAGGTGGCTCTCTCTACTAGCTTCCACCCACAAACTGATGGGCAAACTGAATGAATAAATCAAACTCTTAAGCAATACCTACGCTGTTATGTAGACACCAATACAGATGCATGGGTTGATCATTTATGGTTAGCAGAAATCGCTTATAACAGCTCCAAACACAGTTCCACTAAAACAACTCCTTTCTACAACACTTATGGGTTTCATCCTAGATTTCTTCCTTTTTTGCACCCATGTCCTGAGTTTACCCTTCCAGAAGTACAGAATAGGGTTGCACACATCCAGGAAACATTAAAGAAAACACAGAAACAGTTACAAATAGCGAAAGAAAAATACAAAAAAGGACCCAGTCCTGTATATAAAATAGGGGATGTGGTGTGGCTGTCTACCAAAAATATCCCGTTTAAAAAGAACTCTGTATTCAACCCCAAATACATAGGACCGTATAGAATAGTAAAATGCATTAACCCGGTCGCTGTAAAATTAGCTGTGCCTGCATCCTTGCGAATCCACCCTGTATTTCACGTGTCATTACTCAAGCCCTCAGTCACACCAGTAAAAAAGATGCCTATTCCCATATGGGTAAATAGTGAGAAAGAGTACGAAGTCTCAAAAGTCCTGGACACAAAAATGAGAGGCAGACAATGGTGGTATTTGGTGGCATGGAAAGGATATGAGCCGGAAGAAAACTCATGGGAACCAGCCAGTGGCATACATACTCCTCGACTACTTGCGGCCTTCCACAAAAAACACCCACTGTAAGAAACATGACAGGGTTCTCTGTAAAGGGGATGTACTGTCAGGACAGGCATCTGAACCCTGTCCTGTTTTATGCGGGTCAGTTCGTGCGAGGAAGCGCCTTGGTGCTCAGGAGAGTACAAGTCCCATGAGCACTGGTGGCGGCACGTTACGTTGATAGAGGAGCAGAAAAGCAATAAACCTGCTTCCGCCTCTGGGACGTTGCCGAGTATTTTGTTTCTCTTCGTGATCAGTGACTGGAAGCTTGGCTACGGAGCTCTTAATCTGTTTCAAGAGCCGTGGTGCGGAGCTAATCATTGGAGCTGTGGTGCGGAGCTAATCATTGGAGCCGGGGTGCGGAGCCGAGTACGGGCCCGGTAAGGGTGCGGCAGCACCTATCAGCATCGGAGCGTTATTTGTATATTGGCTGATTGAGTGAGTGCGTTTGTGAAAACTTTAGCGCTGCTACCAAAAAGGCTTTCCAGATATCCAAGGCATTCGATTTGATTTATGTTTGGCCATACTTCCTGAACCTTAGCGCGAGGTGTCCCTCCTCGTTGGTGAGACACACGTGCGTTGTCTCTTGCGAGTGGTGGGGTACCGGCGCAGGGTGAACAGAGTGAGTGGTGACGTCACCCCCAGGTCCACTCATTATATGTGAAAAGTGTCTGTGCGCACTTGTGAGTCTAGTGTGGAGATTTTCCCCTCACGTTGGAGAGTTACTATATTCCGTTAAATCATGCGGAGGGGAACCGGACTATAGACAAGGAATACATATTCCAACTGGTGTTTGTTACATTTTGCCGTATCAAAAAAGGTAACCCGGCTGGGTGAAGAGATACGGAACTACTTTAAGATACAAAGCATTGCGCAGAGAGATTGCATCTGAGCTTTATAATTGAGTATCTTATACCAACCCAAGGTATTGGGTCTTGCTAACTTTTGTGTTGTCTTGTTTGTTCTACTAACAGGGGATTGTGGTAGAGCCAGGTTCGGTCTCTTACATCCTATGTGAAGCAAGGCCCAATGGGAAACATGGGTATGTTGTGACATCCACCTACAAGCTCAGTGAGATATACGCAGGTGCTTTACTAATAGAGGGGTACACATACGCTTTATGCCTAACAGTTGTATATCTTCTTTTCTTTAGTGCATTCAATTGTAGCAGGTTATCACGTGGGTCATATGCTTTCAGACCTTCTGGTCCTGGAAGGTACTAGTCGATTCGGGTAGATGAGACGGACCAGTTACTTTTTTTTCCTTTACAGGTAGATATTCTATATGCATCTGTCTATTGATAAACAGGGGGAATCCGGTTATTCAGTGGAAGTTTTTTCTTTTATCTCTTGTTCCGTATCATTTCAGGTCTCCTTCCCTGCTGTCCCCTCCCTTTCCTTCCCTTGCTTGATCGCTTCACTGATCTGCGCTATAAAAGCATTCAGACTTGGAGCCATCAAGAGGTGGACCATTTAAGAGCATCGTTCTGATCCTGAGGAGCCCGACAATACATAATGGGCTGCTAGGACTGACCCTTTACCTAGTTACAGTACTGCTTACAGAACGTGGGGTTTTCCCTGAACAATAGCCTCATACATTATGCATGAGGATCCTTGGATTCTTGGAAACTCAGCAAGACTACCATCTCCTGCATAATAACTATGTACAAGGTTCATTCCCGACGTCATCCTAAGTCCGACACTCGCACAGCAAGGTAGAACCCCTGGGGATATCTTTGGGTATATAAACATCAGATCTCGCTGAGATAGGGAAAGGAGATAACGACTTCCATGCCGACACACTGACGCGAGATGCTGAGGTTCCTGCCTGCAGATACTCCAGCTAGCAATGGTCTAACATCCCTTGCAGGGTGTCCAGCTTGAGATCAAGATGGGGTCCCACAGTCTCTCACTTCAGGTATTGGGGTTGACTTTATCCTAGAGGGATTCTTGGCTTAACACCTACACACATGCTAGGTACACTTAGGTACATCTAGTTAGGGTAGCATCGTAGGAGTACGCATTTCATTGTCATGTATTTTATATATTTGCCTGTATTCATGGTTATAGCAAGATTGTAGAAACCTACCATCCTTTTACCTTCTTAGTACTTCTAATCATTTATATCTGTTCCTGTTTAGTGGTTGTTTCAGCACACCTATTTTACACTAGAATGCAAATGTTCAATAAATAAACTTATTGGAAAACGTCCATATCGTTTATTCTGTGCATCTCTCCGAGACAAAATGAGCACGAGTGACTGAGCGAAAAGTATTGCACTGTTTCCACGGTTCTGAGGGATCAGGGTTGTCATGTTCGATAGTTGCCAAGAACTATTCTCTCCATGGTAAGAGAAGTTTTTCGTGGCACTGTGAGCTAGCTGGTATACAGGCCAACATACCCGGTGGGGGTGTCTAGAATCAGTCCGGACACCAAGCCCCCAGTGTATGTTGTCTAAACGTGCAGATCCTGTATTGGTTTTATAGGAACTACACAACACAGGGTTGCGGTGCGAGATGCGGACAGTGCCCTCTGTGGTGCCGTCAAGACACAGAGCCAGTGAAGGAGTTGGTTGCTTTTCTCTTCTCTGTGGCAACTGAAACTACGGTCCCAGAAGCGGTACCCAGAGGTTGGTGAAGACTTTACAGTCCCTGAGACTTCAAAACAGGAGGCAAGCTCTACTTCAAGCCCTTGGAGATACTCAGCACAAGTAAAGAAAGTTCAGTCCTTTCACTGCCCAAGGCAGAAGCAGCAACTGCAGGCCAACCCAGCAAAGCAACAACACAGCAAAGGGGCAGTACTCCTCCTGTCAGTTCTTCCAGCTCTTCAATATTTATCCTCAAAATTCCTTTGTTCTCTCAGGCAGAGAGTGTCTGTGCTTAGTCCAAACCAGTTCTGTCCTCTCTGGCCCAGCTTCCTGGCAGGAGGTGGAGACAGCATTGTTCAAGGCAGACCAGGCCCATTCAGGTGTAAGTAAATCTCCTCCCACAACTCTAAATGCAGCCCAGGTCTATTCAGCCGAGCCCTGACTCATCCAGGAAAGGCAGGATACACCTGGACCCCTCCACCCTCCCTCCCCCAGAGGCTGTCTGAAGAGAATGCACATCCCCAGCCCCTGTCGCTCCAAAGCCAGAGGGTCAAGCAAGAAAATAACTATTTTCTAAAAGTGGTATTTTCAAACACAGAACATGAAAATCTTCTTTACTAAAAGATGCATTCTTACATTCTGAGTCCAGGCATACTAAACTCAGTTTCCCTAGGTTGTCCCAATGGAAAGTTATGCTTATAAGATGTTATAAGTAAAACTCCCATTCTACTCTATGGGAGTGAAAAACTAAAATGCACTGTAATTTACTACCAGGACATGCCACACACATCAGTACATGTTCTACCTTTAACATATACAGCTTCCTGCCCACAGGTGTACCTTGGGCCTACCTTAGGGGTGACTTGTATATAAGAAAAGGGAAGATTAGGGCCTGGCAAGTGGGTGCATTTGCCAGGTCGACATGGCAGTTACAAACTGCGCGCAGACCCTGCAGTGGCAGGTCTGGGATACCTTTTTTAGGGCAACTCATGCGGGTGGCACAATCAGTGCTGCAGGCCCACTAGTAGCATTTGATTTACAGGCCCTGGCACACTCAGTGCACTTTACTAGGGGCTTACCAGTAAATCAAATATGCCAATCTTGGAAACACCAATCCATAATAACAATTTACAACAGGAGCACATGCACTTTCACACTGAACAGCAGTGAGAAAGTGCACAGAGACACTAAACCAGCAAAAACAGAGTCAAAACCGGGAGGTCATAAAGCAAAAAGACAGGGGAAACACGCCAAAAGATGCCAGGTCTAACACATACACATAGCTGTGAAGAGTTTTTGTATAGTGCAAAGATGCAGCATGGAAAATAAATGACGGGATGTGCTGCAATTTTGTTGTAATACATTAAATATAACAAAATACCTCAGAAGAAAAAAGATGCCACGTTTATCTTAAACAAATTACAGTAGTACCTGTGATCCTAAATTACAGTAGTACCTATGATCCTAAATTTACAAAGATCCTAATAAATGAATGTCCAAACCAATCCATCAAAAGATTTGCCATGTAAATGACACAGAACACATCAAGTAAAATATGATGAAGAGTCTTTCAAAAACAGGTTGCAACTTTAGTACATTTGTATCACTGTTTTGACATCTTTTTAAAAGTAATAGTTTTTAAACATGAACTTTTCCCCAGCACTAACCTCAAAAAACGAATCAAAAGATGTGTTCATTTCTCTTGTGCATTTTATATTTGGCCAATATTGTTATATGGTGAGCAACGTATTCTATATTAAACCGTACACAAGTGAGTTTCTGTAGCAGACATCCTGAACTCCTTCAATAAGCCTCAGACTTGACACTCAATTAAAATGAGGGACAGGGACATCAACTGATTTGCATAAGATGAAGCAGTTCAGTTAGGTGGAAAGCTGAGATTTGAACCCAAATTTCCTTGTTACACAATCGATTACACAGCTGACTGACTACCTCCTTCTCACTCCTTTATATCACCAAACTGCAGTGATTCCATTTTAAAATAATCTAAATTAGTACAGTAGGTTAAATAAAGGTGTGACATATTAATTCAATCTGAGATGTGTATAAAAATGCCTTTCTTAAAAAAGTACAAATCTATGCATAAAGAAAGGAGGAGCCCATTTTTATGGTAATATCATTGTCTTTCCCTGTTGTAACAAAAGTAAAGAGTGCATAGGCACCTTTTAGATCTGGCTTGACGATACAGCTTTCGCTAGACCTTATTTGATCAATCTCAAAAAAGAGCTTTCAAGAGTACTACAGCTCTGGCTCCGTCTATATATTGGTGTAAAGGAATATGTGTGTTCATTGGGCAGAAGCTGAGTGCTTTCACAGAAAAAGTGGTTTCTCTCCACGCAGTTGTGATTATTTTGTTTATTCATCTCTCTGAGCCAGCAGCTGCCTAGAGAAGGCTCACTAACATGCATAAAGTATCAGGTTTACAGTCGAATGTAGCTTGACCTTTCGGCGGCAGACAGACAGTGCAATGCTGTTAAAGTGTCTTAGATAAGTAGATAATTTAATGTATTTTTTCTCTGGCATCAGCGCAGATGGGAGAAGGGCAGCCATGAACAATGTACTGCTGTTTTCAAGTACCAGCACTCCCCTATTCTCTTTATATCATTAACTTTAGACTTCAGAGTGCAGTTGTGTGATTGAGAAGAGTATGGGATGCCCAGCGCTACACTAATTTAAATGCATTTTTACATAGTTTAACATGACACTCCTTGAAAGAATTTAGTTTTTTCTTTATAAATTCCTACAAGGCCTTTATTTGATTTCAAGACTAGCAAATTGCCTGGCCCTGGTGTTTAGAAATGCAGATGGTGTGAGATGTACTAATGTTTATGAAATGTGTGCACTGTACAAAAAAACCCATTTTAAACTGTTTACAAAATATGCATAGCAAAATATTTTTCTGTTATCGATAAAGTAGCTGCATTTGATACTAGAACATATGAAAATGGTCTCCCTGGAAGCACTGGTACACGCTCCTACCCTGAGCACATTCAGGACGTCTCCCTTACATGCGGAGAACAGTTTTAGCATGATTTTAAAGAGGAACCACGCAAACAAATGCATAGGGCCTATCTACAATGCATTATTTTAGGTGTCATGATGCTGGATAGATATGAAGGTGTAATTTGTCAGGCAGCAGGGTAATTATCTGAGAAGATTATTTTACTGGCTGGTGTATGGGCAGTGATAGTCTCTGTGATGAACAGCTAGCTACCTAGCAGCGAGTGCGTGTTAGCACTGAAATAGCAAATGCTGCTGCAGGATTGAGGGACACAAGCAGAGTTAAGCATGAGACTAAGCATTGTGATAGAAGGCACAGTTGCTGGACAGAAATACATTAGGCATACAATGTGCGAGGCCAAACAGAAGAAAGTCAAGAGGCGTTACTGAACAGGAATCAGGACAACTGGCAGAGCCAAGAATGGGTTTACGCACTGTGAAATCAAGTGTTGCAGCAGACTTGAGTTACATCAGCGGAGCAGTTTCTGTATGCAAGGTGTGTAGGACGAGGTGCACTGGTGGAGTTTCGCATGGTCTTTGTGCTGTAATAAACGTGCGATACATTATTAGGGATGTGTGAATGATTGAGTCTAAGCAGCGCTGATGAACAATATTTGTTTCATAACAACCTATAACTACGTTTTCTTTAATTTATTGTCCAATCTCTTGTGTCCAATGAATAGGGCAGGGCTGAGATAGCTTGTTCAAGAACAAGATGTCCAGCTGTGTGTTACATATGTACCACATCCAGCAGACAACCTTTTTATGTATTTACTTTTTGGATTGCAAACCTCAACCCACAATAAGGTTTCAGAGAGTTTTATATAAAACAGAAATGCACTATGCTGGAACTGATCATGTACAGTATGGTCATGTAGTCAGAAATTATGTTCAGCATCAATATATGCAGGTAAGACAAAACTGATGTATGCATTTAAAAATTGGTAAGTTTCTAGATAAAGCATATTACCCTAAATTACTTTGTTTATCTATAAGAATCAACGCAAAACAGATATCCCTACAATCACAAAGTCTTATTTGCTTCATTTACATTTCAGGCACAGTGCTGGTCTGCTTCCAGGAGGCTGAGCATCAACCCAGTTTGAACATGACAATGGCACTTTTTTTGCCGCAAGAGCGATGTCCTGCTTAAATGAAACAGGACTTCACTAGATTCTAACAGATAGGAGAACTGTTGAAGCACTTCCCTTCCATATGAGTTTGTGTGAGCAGGAGGGAAATACGCACACTCCCATACTAATCTGTATTAATCAAAGCCGACCTGGGCTGTGAAGGAAGGTATCTTTACAGCATGTGCTGCTTGAACGGTTGAGGAAGCGACACAAAGCAGACACTGATGTTTGGGGGCGAGGGTTCAGGGCACGAGTCGGGGGTACACGCGGGTGGACGGCGTCCCCCCACTTTTTAGGTCTCGCCTGAGCCAGCGCGCATGCGCTGCACTGCGAGGCTTCTAGTTAGGACTTTAAATTCGGACCACACGCTAGTGCGTGTGCTTTTTATTTTCATCACCCGCTATTGGCCTTTGCGTGCGTCTTTCTAAGAAAGACAGCACGCAATTGGCCAAAGGTGGGTGCATGTCCCGCCTTCTCTCTCCCCTGGCCTAGGGAGCTCGGGAGCGAGCAGCAGCGCGGCCGGGTGCCAGCTGCATTCCTGACATTCCTTTCGCGGCCGCGTGGCCGCGCTTGTTCCAATAGTATTGTACAACCATTGTGTCACATCATAAGTCCGGTGTGTTATAAGGCGGAGAAAATCAGAGCTTTGATACCTGCAATGTCCTGGGTGTTACTGTCTCAAACAGGCAGTCTGGGAGCATAGGCAGAGACTGTCTCGATTTCTCAGATGTACAAGACGCAGGCCCCTACATACTGCTGAAGCCGGGCTGTCAACGGATAAGTCCTGCCAGTAGCGACCGACGTCACACCGGCTCGCTGTACCAAAGCAATAATGCCATCGTAACTGTCTGAAGGTCTCACTGCAGCCACGAATAAGCCGTTTCAATAATAGGGCAGACTCGCAATACATGTCATATAATGTCTTCGCAAGCCATCGGAAACCTCTACACTTTCTTCCACCCCGCCCCCCGCAAAAAAAACCCAAAAAAAATCAACAAAACTTGATGCCACCTGGCGACTTCCACATCAGCATACGTGATTTCTGTTTATCAATTTGCCGTATAGCCTTGCTCGTTGCAAATATCTGCGCAGATGAAGATTTCAATGGCACTGACCTCGAGAGGGCGCTCTCGCCCCACGCAAGCAGCCCGCTCGCCTCCCAGAAATAGTTCCTGAGTGAAAGTTACACCTGCAGCACATTTGCGGCACCGGTTTTTGTCACCACCACAAAGTTTTCAATGACAGATAGCAACTTGGCTCTGTTAGAGCCAATAAAACTTGATTGATGATCTGGGCTCGAAAGCTATGTCAGTTCAGATTAGGAGATCGGTACCATCGTTTGACAGCTTCGGCGCTTTATTAATAGAAAGGAGTTCCAAGACTGCAGGGGGCATTAATGAATATTTGGATGCAGACATCTTATTGGGCTGCAAATGTTTTAATGAGCTCCACATACTCGGAGAACAGTTTCCAGATTTAGAATAAACACAGCGTAAAAAGCTCGCCGAACAGTCGCCATTCCAAATATTAAGGGGCCGATTCCGATCTCGGTCGGTAGTGCTCCGAATCGGATTTACCGGATCCGATTCGGAGCCCTGTTTCCCGACCGAATTGTACGCGGGTCCGGCCGAGCGAGTACGATGCAAGCTCCCGCGAAATTGCCGACCGACTCGAACGCGGCTTCAACACGCTCCGACCGACTCGCACGGACACGACTCGCACCGCGCTATGGAGACATTTCCCGGCCGGGTAAGTACGATGCGTGCCGCAAGCAGTCCGACCGACTCGCGCCGTCCGGCTCGGAAGAGCTGTCTGAGCCGGACTTTGGGGGTCCGCGTCGGACCCCCCTGTACGCGTAGGCGCGCGAGTCGCACACAGGGGGGACCCATGGGTCCCCCCTACCTGTGCATGTACGCCGCGATGCGCATGGACACGTACCCGCTGTAGGGGGCGCCCTTGTTCTCCTCGCACCCATTGAGTCAATGGGAGTCCGACCGAATCGAGTCCGATAGCATGCGAATGCATCGTACTCGTCCGGTCGGACTGCTAGGGTCCGATTCGGTCGGAATTCTCTCCGGGTCCGGCTCAGTCGGAGAGATTTCCGGCCGGAATCGGCCCCTAAGTATATATACACCCAGAGAATATTTTATTATGAAAAATGATAGCACAAGTTTACAATTAGTGCAAAGTAAGCACAGGGTAACCATAATGTCTCAGACTAAAACCGACCCAAGTTTGTATATAATTTAAATGCAAATTGACAATAGGCAGGTATACGGTTTGCAAAATGGATTTTAATAGTTAAACTTATTAGCGTCGCGAAACGAATTATTCCGGGTTAGTAGCCAGCGCTACACTAAGCAATTAAATGTGAGAATAATTTAATTGGCAATTTAGTTCAATCCAAACAAAGGAACACTATATGTAATATGCTGAATATTGAATTTGGTGGGTATAATCTCTCTCCTCACATCCCCGCACACGTAAGGGGTGAGACTAAAACTATCCTTTCCTCTGCTTACAGATCATCGTTTTTATTCGCTGAATTCTCAATCGTAGTGCCTTCGGAGACCAGCTGGCGACAGGTTATAAACGCTGCAAATGCATGAACAGTCTTCAACCGTTTCTATTTTGCTGATGGGGCAAATGCGTGGTTCTGATTACAAATCCGCATGGTAAACACCGGCTAAGGCAGAGTGGGTGATGGACTCCTGAACTACATAACACGCTGACGGTGGTAGGATAGTATTGAGGGCATTCCAAATAAAAAGAAGCGTTCCACAAATCGGCATACGTGGTTTTTAATAAAGAGTAAAAAAGTGAAGCATCAAATAAATGATGTGCTGATCATGTTTAACATAGAAAGGGCAGAAAGTATCTGCGCAGTTGTGAGACGGTGCTGAGATATGAACGCAGTGTACTTTAGGCACAGCATGGGATTTACCGAGTCACACAGACGGTTTTCGGGGCTCTTCGGCATCTGAGGTGATCGGGATAATCCTTGATGTGGCCCGATTCCCTGATATTTTTCAGTCACCAAGTATGACGCAGAGCTTAATTTCGAAGAAAAAGACACATCTACTGATGTTAGAAAGCTCCTTTGTGAATCAGACCACCTCAGTCTGATGAAGGCAGGTAGTGAAGAAAGTTAGTGGATTCAATGGGCGGGTCTGCCTGGCAGAAGGCCTTGGTTTTTAGGTCTCGCCTGAGCCAGCGCGCATGCGCTGCTCTGGCGAGACTTTTAGTAAGCGGGTTTTGGAAGTGCAAACAGTGGCTTTTGCTGGGGACTAGCCTGCGTTCACGCGAGCGTGCACGCGCGATCAGGCGCCATATGGCTTCCCTCGCCATCTGGACGCTCGCGTGAACGCAAGCTGGTCGCCAGTAAAAGCTCCTGTTTGCACTTACAAAACCCGCGATTACTTTCACGGCCGCGCGGCCGTGTCAGTTTCACGGCCGCGCGGCCAATGCTTGTTGCTCGCGCTTCTTGTTTTCCTAGCAGCGACCCACTTGATTGCATCAGAGCCCGGCGCTTGTCTTTCATTGTGCCTGTGCTTGGCAATTCCTACGGACACACACGCATGGCCGCCCCTCCCCCTTCTAGCCAGCTTCTTTAAGTTGCAGGACGTCCCTCGCCTCCTAAATAGCTCGAGCTTGGCTCTCGCATCCAGGCTTCCTTCCCAATGTACGTTTTAGAAATTCCCATAAGCAGACGAGCAGTTCTCGAGCACGTGTTTCCTCTCTTACACACATTACACAGAAACTCTCAAACACAGTGACAGAGATTTTCCCAAACTGTGACACACTCCGACACTAATTCTCACACATGATTCCCTCGGACACCAGCTCTCTCTCACACACACGCACAAATTCTCTCACACACACTCTAAGTCTCTGTCTCTCATGTCCCCAGGTTCATAGCCCCATCCCTGTGAGTGCGGGCCTCACTAGCCCACGTCGTGTTGGCAGCTCCGCTGCACGTGCGGTCACCGCACAGGCTGTCCCATCTCCACTGCCTTCTCGAGTCTCTCTGCACCCGCCCGGTCCTTCCATCAGCAGCCTCTTGTGTCTGGCTGTCACTCCTTGTCGCGGGTACAGCTTTTCTTTCAACAACCGCTTCTAAAACTCCTATGTCACTTGTTGCCACTTTGTTGCACTTAAAGCGCACACACCCCGCGATGTTGTGGTGCAAACCCTGTGCCGGAAGGAGCCTCTGTTCGCATCTGAATCTCTCATCACCGCCGGAGGACCGCTTGTAGTGTCTGTGTTTCACAGAGGATTAAAATGAAATGTAGGTTACGGGAGCTCCGGGTCCGCGTTTATCCCGTCTGCAGCCTCAGCCACACGGCGCAGCGGGGCAGGCAGAGCGGCTTTCGGCGCATTATTTACTTTTTAGGTCTCGGCCTGCACCAGCGCTTGCGCTGGTCTGGCCGAGAGTTTTAGTAAGTGGGTTTTGGAAGTGCAAACACTGGCTTTCGGCTGGCGACCAGCTTGAGTTCACGATGGCGTGCACGCGCAGCTGCCATCTGTTGTTTCCTATCTCTTCCTCATTTCCTCGTCATGGCTCATTAACTCTCTGGACTCTGATGTTTCAATCGCAGCAGCAGCTCACATTACCAACTGAGGGCCCTGGACTACAGTCACATGAAAAACAACAGCGATTAGCATTGAAATGCAAGCTTTTTTTTGTCTAGTTAGAAATATTGCTTCGGTGGGTTGATTTCACCTTATATCGCTATTTGTTTTATATTGGGAGTCACAGCCTAATTACCAGTATTTTTGTCTCTCACTGTTTTTTTTTTTATTTTTATTCGCGCAAAGCACAAAGCTATATTTAAGGTTACTTTTTCTGCGTCACTTCTTCACTCTATTTAAACTCCACACCCCCACTCTTATTGTCTCTCTCCTTCTCTCTCTCTCCCTCTCTAATTCTCTCTCTACTTAATTAACTCTCCCCTCTCTATCTTTTTTAGCCTTTCATTCTCTCTCACCCCTTTAACTGTTTCTCTTTCAAACTCCTTCATTCACTCTCTCTCCCCTTCTTTCTCTCTCTCTATCCCGCTCCACTCTTTATTCTATGTACACCCTTTCTCTCTCTCTCTTTCTCTCTCACCACCCTCTCTAATTGGGCATTATATCTTCACTCTATCTCTCACTCGGCAACACCACAGCATCAATCGGAGCCAGCACAGCATCACTCAGCACCAACACAACACCACTCAGCACCAACACAACACCACTCAGCACCACCACAGCATCACTCAGCACCACCACAGCATCTCTCAGCACCACCACAGCATCTCTCAGCACCACCACAGCATCTCTCAGCACCACCACAGCACCACTCAGCACCACCACACCACCACTCAACACCACCACAGCATCACTCAGCATCACCACAGCATCACTCAGCATCACTCAGCATCACCACAGCATCACTCAGCACCACCGCAGCATCACACAGCACCACCACAGCATCACTCAGCACCACCACAGCATCACTCAGCACCACCACAGCATCACTCAGCACCACCACAGCATCACTCAGCACCACCACAGCATCACTCAGCACCACCACAGCACCACTCAGCACCACCACAGCATCACTAAGCACCACCTCAACACCACTCAGCACCACCACAGCATCACTAAGCACCACCTCGGCATCACTCAACACCACCTCAGCATCACTAAGCACCACCTCAACATTAGAATAGGCAGGAAGAAGTTGCCAACATTGCAACGACAAAATAAACGACAAGACCTTTCTTATGTTTATTCTTTTTTAATTGGGTCATTCAGTTGTACATAATGTCGTCTTAGTTATATATAAAGTAACAAAAATGCTTATAAGTCTTTTTTATTATAACTTTTCAACATGCTGCACAGCAGCCACAATGCTCTTAAAAACATTGGCAAAACCAATAGCTCTGCCTAAACACTTATAAGGCCCCAAAGGCGAGACCTATTGGCTAATAGGTCTCGCCTTTGGGACCGTATATGTGTTTAACCAGGTGTCAGTTATGCAGCACAATTGTTGCATGGCTAAACACTTATAAGGTCCCAAAGGCGAGACCTATTGGCTATGCCAATGCTTGTTTTTCCTAATGCCCCTTGGCAACTCGATCAGCGTCGCGTCGCGTTCAGGGGCCATCTGTTTTTTTTTTCCTTTCGTGCTTTAACTTTTGTGTTCGTGCTTTCACACACACAAACAGCCAAATGTATACACCAGTGCACGTATTCACATACTCACAGGGCTTTAAGTGGGCCGGGTCTGAGCACCGACCGTTTTTTAAAGGGGGCCTCGAAACGGGTCTCTATTGGGCTCCGTTTTGTGCCCTGGCACAGGCGGTCCGTTTTTTCCCAGACTGCAGTGACAGCAGGCACATCGATGTGCGCTACTCACACTGCTCACTTCTCACTAGTGGAGAAGTTACGGCATGACGTCATGCCAGTTGACAGTTGTAGGGGAAGGGAAATCCTTTAAAGAGAATCATTTTCTCTCTGGATTTCCCTTCTCTTTTTGAAACTCGGGAGCAGCAACATAGTCGTGGTGTCACCAGGGCTTTGAGTGGAAGCTTTTTCAATATTATATTTAACAAGCCATAGTTGCTGCTTATTTATCTTATGTAACTCACAACCATTGACAAAGCCAATAATCCTGACTTGTTGTAGGCATGATATTACTTGTTGTAACACATCTGGATGCAATGACAGAAAGAGCAAAATACATGTCGGGCGGCGCACTATGCTAAGCACAGATTTTTAGCTTATGTGATTTTAAGCCACGCCCTTAATTACACTGGCCACGCCCCTTAAAGAGACCCCCCAGTTTTTTCATCCCACTTAAAGCCCTGCATACTCACAATTACATGCATACACATGCTTACACAATCTCTCGCACGAGATCTACCGCTAAAAGGAGCACGTGCTGGGCTGCTTTCTAGCGACTCTTTGAGTGGACAGTTTCTTTGTCAGTAACATGCGTTTGAGATTATGTACGTTATTGCGCGTCGCAAGTCTATTTTATATTGAAATGCACATAGGCGTGCACTTTGTGCATTAATTGGTGCTGCTGAACCTGGAAGCAGTTTGTATTGAACGAAGTGCCTGTGCTAGCCTTCACGTCACCGCTGGCGCTTTACCACCTGAATAATGAGCCCAAAATATCATGGCATAAAAATATTGTAACAAGAATACAGACAACAAAAATATCACGCAGGTAAAGTATATGTAGATAGACAGTTTACTAACACACAAACACACATAGCCAAATGTACTACACCAGTGCACGTATTCACATACTCACAATTACATGCACTAACTCTCTCACTCTCACTAACTCTCACACTCTCACTAACTAACTAAATCTCTCACTCTCACTAACTAACTAATTCTATCACTCTCACTAACTAACTCTCTCTCACTAACTAACTCTCTCACTAACTAACTCACTAAATCTATCACTCTCACTAACTAACTAACTAACTAACTAACCTTCACTCTCATGTTATTTATACCCACCCCTTTAACAATAAAAACCATAATAAGCAACCATTGGGACAGGCAGATACAAGTTGCCAGCATTCAAACATCAAAAAAAGCTCAAGTCATTAATTATTAATAATACGTTTTTAATATAGTCATTCTGTTGCACATAATACTTTCTTGGTCATTGGCAAAAAGCAGAGGGTTATCGTTGGTTTCTTATGCCGACGACACCCAACTGGTCATAGCCTTTTCCAAGAATTGCAAAAACAACCTTATTAAATTTAAGGAGGACTTGATGGCAGTCGCCAATTGGTTGACAACAAACTGTTTACAGCTAAACGCCAGTAAGTCGGAAATTTTGCTGTTTGGAAGAGACAGTGATATGTGGTCAGAACAATGGTGGCCAGACCAACTAAAACCAACACCAACACCAAAGGAGGCGGTTAAGAACTTGGGATTTTGGATTGATAGAGGGCTCTCTTTTGACGCCCAATCCAAAGTAGTTGCAGGAACTTGCTTTGGGCTCCTAAGAGGACTAAAACCCCTTCTTGGCTTCTTTGAGCCTAAAGTCCGGCAGATTATAATACAGGCTACAATCCTATCTAGAATGGACTATGGCAATTCCCTTTACTTAGGTGCCAACAAATCCTGTTTTCAGCGTCTGCAGAGAATACAAAACGCAGCAGCCCGCACTCTATTGGCGCTCCCGAAAACATGCTCTGTGTCCAGGTCTCTACCTAAACTACGTTGGTTACCGGTAGAGAAAAGAATCCAGTTCAAGACGCTATGCGTCGCCCATAAAATCCTGACTCAACAAGCCCCCCCGGTTCTATCTGACCTGTTAACACCGTATGTTCCGAGTCGCTGCCTGCGGTCAGCTGTTCAAGGGCTGGCATGCACCCCCAGAGCTCTAAGAGCCAGGGCTGGTGGCCGTTCCTTTAAAGTCCTGGCTGCCAGACTCTGGAACTCGCTTCCGACTGCCATTAGAGGGCTTCAAGATCACCTGGCCTTTTGGAAAGCCATAAAGACCTGGCTTTTCCCAGTATAACTGTCTTCCCTTCTCCCGAGCTGTTATTACTCACGGGCATTGTAGGGGTAGCGCTGGGACGCCCCGTTGCTGGGGCAGCTATGCGCTGTATAAATCTGCTAATAATAATAATAATATCTAAGGTAACAAAAATGCTTCTCACACATCTTTATCATAACTTTTCAGCATACTGCAAACTTCTATACAACACAGCTTAAAAACAAACACAAAGTCAATATCTCTGCCTAAACAATTATTAGTTCCCAAAGGCGAGACCTATTGGCTATGCCAATGCTTTTCACAGGGTGGACGCCGTCCACCCTGACAAGAAGTGTGGCCCCACTGTAAAATATGCTGAATTCGTCCCGGTGTAATTTACAAACACCGGGACACATCCTGCAGCGCCTGCACGTTGTTATGTGCTTTCTATCTGCAACAACGTGCAGGCGGGGACGGGGCTCTCTTAGTTCTGACTCCTGCTGGGCCAATAACAAAGGCCGAATCGGAGGGGTCATCAGGCCTCCTTTTGTTGGAGTCTCCTGGCTGGGAGCAGTCAGGAGCCTCACACCTGATGCAAATGCAGCAGAGGGGAAACAAAGGCTCACACCTTGTTAGCACTTCACACATACTGAAGAGAGGCAGCTTTTAACTTTGTTTCGGATCTGTTTAGGAGTTATGCATGCCTGTAAGAACGTCAGATGTGTTGATCTTTCCCAGTATTTGTACAAAATAAATAGCATTTATATAAGCGCATACCACCCCTGAGGAGGCGTTGTAATAATTTAAATATCACTATTTCTTTTAAAGCACTATGACTAGAGAAAACTTAACGGTGATAAAAGGTAACATTGTTTTATGTGTAGCTACAAAAGTGTGAATCTTCTGCCTAAATCAGGAGGGTTTGCAAGTATGCTCGAAATGTGCTCAAATGTACTCATGATACACCTGCTAAACACATATGTGAGGGCTTAAGATCAGATGTCCCTTCTTGTGATGCCAGTTCCTGTGATGTCACGTTTTGTGATTTCACGTGCTGTGATGTCACGCGCTGTGATGTCGCGCGCTGTGATGTCGCACGCTGTGATGTCGCACGCTGTGATGTCGCGCGCTGTGATGTCGCGCGCTGTGATGTCGCGCGCTGTGATGTCGCGTGCTGTGATGTCGCGTGCTGTGATGCCACTTGCATACCGATTAACTAGGTTAGTCCCCCCACTTCTTTTTTTAGCACTTGTGCCCTGCGAGGGTTGGAGGTGTTAGGGGGCTTAAGGTCTTATCTGGTGCAGACATATGATACTGAAGTCTGTGTGGGGGGAGTATGCTAATTGGTACTGGCTGCGCTGTATGGCAGTTAAAAGCATTTGACAAAGTGCTTAAATACATCTTCAGGGATAGTAAAAACTATAAAAATGTAATTAAAATAAAATACAGTATAGTTATATAACCCCCCAGAGATTTGAATACAAAGCATTCAGAGAGGATGTGGTCTCACGGCTAGAGCTGCTGACTTTGGAGCTGGGAAACCAAGGTCCGAGCCTCGGGGTCGACTCCACATCATGTGATTCTGGGCAAATCTTTTAATCTCCCCGTGCCTACCAAAACAAGCATTTGCAATGCAATAGGTCTCGCATTACTGAAAGTTTGAGCTATTGGCGTTGTATTATTATTTGCAACGTCAATAGCTCGAAGTTTAAGTAATGCGAGACCTAGTGCATTGTAAATGTTTTGTTGTTGTTTGCAGTGGAGTGATAACATGAGACAGTCGGAAGAACACATGTGAGTGACTTACCTGAATATTGTAGCCAGGCCCGGCTCTAGGGCGGTGCGATCGATGCCACCGCACCGGGCGTTGACTTGGGGTGGGGGCGTCCTGTTTGCAAATATATTATGGCTGCCCCGTTCCTTGCCTCCAGCTATTTTCAGACATCAATAAAAATGTCAAGATAACTCTGGTGATTAATGTTCTTCCTGGAGAGAGACAGAGTTTTGTCTAGTGAAAGTTTGACTCCTCATATGGTAGCTCAGAGGGTTAATATGGCTGCTGCTAAGAACGTGTGCCATGCAGATCACAAAGTGCATATAATGTTAATAGGTCAATGGGTTACTGCTTTTGCCAGAGAGATCTTTTTGTTACTTGCAGTTTATAAGTTAAAATCCTAATATAGAACAATGAGCTATTAACTGTCATCAAAGTGCTGAATGCGAACTGCAAGGTGTATATTAGACCTACATGTTTTTTTGCCAGGTCTTTCCTTAACCTAATCTTGCAAAAAGGTTAATTTGGGTAGAAATAATTAATATTATTAAAGAGAACCCCTAACAATTAGTGTTATGTTTTAAATTCTGAATTTGTGCTTTTCCAGACCAAGGACTCTTAAACTATACTGCCTACCAGTATGGATGGCATGTGACTCCTACATCTTGTAATCCTCTGTCTTATGTAACATTTCCCATACACTGATTTACACGTGTGATTCTCTCTGTTAAATGTGTGTATGGTGTAAAGTGCTCTGACACCTCACACTGGTATGAGTGGCGCTAAACTAAATTAATCTGACAGACTGGTTATGGAGACTTGAGAGGCACTGTTAAAGGGTGGTAGTGAGGGAATCTGTGGCAGCGGTGGTCATTGGGGGCGCCAACAAACATTGTCGCACAGGCCGCCACCAGTGCTAAAGCCGGCCCTGATTGTAGCACGTCGAAATTGAGAGCAATATGTGTAAAAGAAAGGAGTAATAATCATCCCCGGAGTATGGATCCATGCTCGGAACACACAATTAGAACTACACATCATTAAGTTAACTTAAAAACCAAACAATACTGTGTCAATTGCGATGCCATTCATGAAGAGATGTGTGTGATTCGCGATGGTATCTATCACAGCATGTGCCTGCAGAGTTGTTTAGTGGAAGTGCGACATAATT
Source organism: Calotriton arnoldi (assembly GCA_963921515.1). Classification (NCBI taxonomy): domain Eukaryota; kingdom Metazoa; phylum Chordata; class Amphibia; order Caudata; family Salamandridae; genus Calotriton; species Calotriton arnoldi. Next base: position 574,276 of record CAWUFW010007437.1, on the reverse strand, counting down.
ACCCTTACAGCATGATTTAGTCAATCCTCCCGCCGAGAATGGTAAGCACCCTACAACAGGGCCCCAAAAAACAGGGCACAAGTCGCACAACTTTGGCGCCAGAACACCTTGAGGTGGCTCTTCAAGCACTCCCTGAAATGCTATATAGAACTTTTTAAACTGTACAGAATGTGTTGCGCAAAACTTTACCAAAGGTACTGAACTCTACCAGCACTGCACAGGGCTGCAGCAGCTCGGCCGCACCAGTGATTGAAGTTAATGGTTCTCAGGTGAGTGCACAGTTTACATGGAGCACGTGCGAGGCTCACATGCCGCCAGGCACTGCTTTCACAATGACTAGGTGTGACAGTGTTCAGAGACACAAAGGGGGACAGGCCAGGAGAGGTCGGATATAACCCTTAGGACCTGGGAGTTACAAGGCTGAGAGTGAACTGAAGCTGTGCTTGGTGTCTGCCACTGCTGCGCCTTATAAATAAACTACAATAAACACACTAGAAAGTGCTGCCGGGCATGCTTGCGATGCACTAGAGTACGTCTGAGGATCCGTGTCTGAGCATGGGGAGCTGCACCTGTTGAGAACTGTGACCCCCAAGATGGGGTGGGGCGCATGTCATTCTACCGGGCTGAGGCGAAGTGTGCACATCTGGAAGCGGAGGGGGTGGGGGGAGAGATTTGGGTCTGAAGGTGAGAGGCTGTGGCGTAAGGTTCGAGTCTCGGCGTCGGTTAAAACCTCCAGTGATTCTGGGCAAATCACGTAATCTCCCCGTGCCTACCAAAATGAATGTGTAATATAACTGGTGCTCATGTAAAGCGCTCCAACAATACCTTCAAGTTGAGTTGGCGCTATATAAAACTGAAAAATAAAAAAAAGGTCAGGTTGACCTGCGAGGTGTGAAAGAACACTAGTGGTGTGCTGCAGGTCACCAACCCAGGCGAATCGCATAGCTGTGCGACCCAGTGCTGATAGCAGGTTTTGGGGGTGGGGAGGGTCGGGTGAGGCCTGGGACGGCACCTCAAGGAATGAGCGCATGTCTGTATTGCAGGCCAAAACAGAGAACCAGAGCCAAACTACTAGTAGGGTAACGTAAAATGATTGGGGGTCCCTGCAGAATGAGTCTCCCATTCCGCAAGATATTTACTGACCTTGAAGGTGAATAGGGCCCCTCTGAATGACTGGGGGCCCTGAAGGAGTGCTTGTGATGTGCCCTGCTGAGAACTCCATCGCACGGCGTCTACTGGGAACCTCGAGTCAACAAGCTGTCGCCATTGCGCAAAGGCAGCCGCTTGTTTAGATTTGCATCGCGCTTTCACTTTACAATAGCTGCCGCCCCACACAGCACTCGCGGGGTGGGGCGGCAGCTATTGTTAAAGTGAAAGCGCGATGCAAAAATAAACTCGTGGACGCCATTGCCAAAGCCAGCAGACAAAAAAATGGTGCTTACCGACTAATGAAGGAGACCGTGTAACGCCGCAAGTAAAAGATAGAGTCGTTATGGGCGGTCACAAAAGGAGACCGGGCGGTAACAAGGAGGGATTAAGAAGCCTCATATTGAATCGGAAGCCAGCGTTTACCAAAGACAAGGACACCAGCCAATGAAAAATATGGGCGGGGCTTCCACGGCACTTCCACAACATACCCTACTGCAGCATGCCTCGCAGAGCGAGCAGCGCATGCGCTGCAACACTAGGCTCGACCTAAAAATGAATGTGTCCTTGTGTAACGTAACTGGTGCTCATGTAAAGCGCTCCAATACCTTCAGGTCGAGTTCGCGCTATATAAATATGCACACAAAAAAAAAAAAAAAACATTAACCTTCGAGGATAAAGAGATCCCCACCTAGTGGCTAAACTGTGCAACTAGGAAACCTGGCACAAGCCCGGCTTCAAAACTTGACCAAACTGTGTGATCCAATTACCTTCTTCCACTGTGCTTCCTTTACCGTCACATTTGTGACCACCTTGAAATACATATTTTTAGGATGCCCGCTGTACAAAAACCTTCCTTTGCTATAGTTACGCTCCATCTGTATTACAAACATAATCCACAACTAGGGTGCACAAGACAGCAGACTTGTCTCTTGGTTCACTACTGGCATTTTAGGGTGGTAGGGGAGGTGCCTCCATGGCCAATGATAGGTATTCATTACATTGGATGCTACATGTTATTATGTTGTGGCTTGTGTGCTGGTTTGTGGTTAATTCTGTTCTTGGCAGTCACTGTAATCTAGGTTTATTAATGACACACAGGCCGTGTTGAATCAGCTTCAATATTTTGAGGGGTCTTGTATAAATAAAACACACTTCCAACTATGTACACAGTCACAGTATAGCATACAATGCATTCTCAGCTAAACTGGGAGTTTGAAAAGCATGCTTAGGGATTTACAGGCAGCCCACTCTTTATGCCCAGCTGCTGGTGAGATGGTCATTTCAAAGGCGATAGTGAATAAGGCAGCAACAAGAATTAACTACATGATCCTAAGCTATCAACACCTCTCTGGGCCCAGGTGCTATGCCCTCCCACCTCATATTGCCCCCAGTTTAGCTTACACACCATCTCCCACTCCAGCTACTTACTCCCTTCCTAGTTCAGGAGCAGTCTGTAGGGCAAGGATTGCCACTGCTGACACCCACCAGTATAGGATCCACCTTGAGTGAGACCATAAGCAAGCACGAGATCCTGATCCTAAGGAAGAAGCACATCTGGTAAGAAGCACATGGATGTTCCTGCACTGCCTGGTCTGGCGCGGTCTGTCCACTCAGTTAAAATGCACAGCCTGCCTGTTAAAATGAGGAGCACCTAACGGTTAGTTTCTGTGTACCTTAATTTGCAGATTCATAACTTTAGTCCAGAAAATAACAAAAAGATGTCATACATGGCATTTACTACACCCTTCCTCTGCTACAATGGCTCCCCTACCTTTGATGGCATCAAAAGCATGAATATAAGAAATATTTTCTCACTCTATAATTTTTCTGAGGCTCAATAAAACAGTATGAGTGATTTTACAAATAAAATTAAAAAATAAGCAAGCTTTCCCACGTTCTCCTTCCTCATTAATTATGAAGAGGCAGACAGAGCAGGATGTTAGTGCACAGGGGACTACTCCTTATGCTGGTGTGTTATGTAGTAAGTTTCCTTTCAGTGTGATGTAACAATAGGCATTTGCATATGCATCTTTTGCAATGTGTTCTTCAGCGTGCTGTCTTGGGATTCCAAGTTTCTTTCACTGGAATCACAGGGCAGTAGCAGAGGAAGACAGGAGCAGGAAGGATGGTTACCTGCTCTCCTGTGGAAACGGAATGATTGAGGGATTTAATAGAGTTTTAAAGGATACCATTCAGTTGGCTATTAAAAACGGAGCAGACTGGGTAAACCAAATCTTTAAAGCGGTGTGGGCATATAGGACTACCGTACATGAAGCTTTAGAGGTAACTCCATTCGAAATAATGAGAGGCAGAGGGGCAAGAACTATATGCAATCCAGAGTGGATGTTACAGACTCCTGTTTCTACTGTTCCTATTGAGGTTGTGAGAGACAGAATCATTAGGACACATTTAAAGTACAAGGAAATTTTTGATTGTAACAGGTTCTGGCAGTCCTGAAGTAAAAATTGGCATGTGTGTGAAGGTTAAAAAACTTTGGAAGGTTAGGAAAGGTCAAAGCCAATTCTCAGAACCTTTAAAAGTATCCAAAGTTTTGCACAATGCTGTACAACTTGGTGATAGCAAGGTATGGAATCTTAGGAGAATTGCTGTGTTAAAGGGTAATAAGGATTTGTATGAAAAGTTTCAAAGAGAGAAGGATTTGCAGGTTGGTAACAGCAATCCTCAGGTGAGAAACCGGCATAGAACTAATGTTTTTTGGGAGGATTTTGATATTGTTTATGTTACTCCTAGAGAGGAAGGAAGTGTAGAAAGAGAAGTTTTGGGAAATGAGGTTGTAAAAAAGGAGATGTAAACCAGTATGAGTGTTGAGCTTGCAGATGATGCGGAAGGAAGTAATCAAGGAAGTAGAGATGGAGAGATTGAAGGTAAGCGTAATGTAGAGTTTGAGTAGGCAGAGGAAGATGATGCTTTTGGTTGTGAGGCGAACGTTGCTGGAATTGATGGTGAAGTTGAAGGTACGAGAGGGAATGTGGACAATATAAGAGTGCAGAATAGACCTAAATGGCTTTCCGATTCTGGTTGCGACAGTATTGAAGACAGTGGTTGAGATGGTTTATTTTTGCCTATTATTGTATTTTAGATGGTTTATTTTTGTCTATTATTGTATTTTATTTATTGTTTTATTATGAGGGGAAGATGTGTTATGTAGGGTAAGTTTCCTTTAAGTGTGATGTAACGTAAGGCATATGCATCTTTTACAATGTGTTCTTCAGCGTGCTGTCTTGGGATTGCAAGTTCCTTTCACTGGAATCACAGGGCAGTAGTGGAGGAAGACAGGAGCAGGAAGGATGGTTGACTGCTCTCCTGTGTTGGTGCTTCAACTGGAATAAATCTACTTTATAATTCATCAGACTACGATTCATCTTTAAATGGTGTCACTGACCTCACGTAAATCAGCTCTTAACACTGACACACCCCTAGCCCTCCCCTGGAAACCCCCAGTCCACACTCCTGATGACCTGGCAACACACAGCACTGTACGTACTTTTAGACTACCCCATCTCAAGAATTCCACAAAGATAGTCACAGCCAGCTGCACTCCAGTACTACTATATAACACTCTTATGTTGCCCCTACCCCACTAAACCTTAACTAGCACCCTTGCAGAGACCACTTGGGATTTCATTAAACAAAGCTCTAAGATACATTTGGTTCCTTGAGGGGCAGAAGGGGACACTTTTATTGGTAAAACTGTGTTCATAACACAACTCTTTGTTAAGACGAACTCTGCAAGCAGTATATTGATATACAAGGAATGCACTCAGGACTAGTGCAAGGATATTTAGCACTCCAGGCAAAATAGCATTTTGACGCTGGAGTGCTCTGTGCACCTTTTTCTCCCAGCATTGGCAAAGCCAATATGGCTGGCTTTCCTGTCATACACAACATTTATGCATGCAATGTGTATAAACAACTGTGGTATCTGGTTCTCAGTGCTATGCATCTTTCCTGATTCTCTGCCTTGCTGCTCAGCCAGTGTGGATGTGCTTTGGAATGCTGGTGCATGGTGAGGTAATGGAATGTTGGGGATGCCTGTTGGAGGAGTGTATCTTTCCTGATTCTCTGCCTTGCTGCTCAGCCAGTGTGGATGTGCTTTGGAATGCTGGTGCATGGTGAGGTAATGGAATGTTGGGGATGCCTGGTGGAGGAGTGTCAGTTGGGAGTATGGGCTGAGCAGCAAGGGAGCTGCTCCTGGTGGGGCTTCATTGTATCTTCCTATCTACATCTAGAACTTCATCAATAAACCTTCATCATCTATCTACACCTCGGCTACTGGACTTATTTACCCTTATTACAACAACATCTGTAAGAATCAGTGTTCAGATGCTTTGTCACAATAAACCCAGACTTACTGCCTTTGCCAGTGCTTGTTAGATTTTATGCACTCAGCTGACCTTCGTTTAGTAACTGCTTTCGGCGAAGGGAGTGAAGCAAGGAAATCTTGAGGATTTTTGGGGTCCTAGGTGAAACGTATTTTGGGGACCCCTATTCGGAGCAGCTTTGAATGTATGATCCAACTTCAGCTCTTTCATGCCCTCTTTGGCCAGGTCACTGAGTGCACAGGCACACTGGTCCAAATTCTAAATATGTTTACATCTAATATTCATGGATAGTGACGTGTAATTTCAATATTGTAACACAGCAGCAGCTCACTAATATTACTGCGAATAATCTCTAAGACACCCTCCCATTTGTCATATGAGGTCTTGTTTTGATCTAAAAAAACTATTTTAATGGACGTTGCATGAGAGAAACATCTCTCAGACAAAATGTCTGTAATAGACTCTCACACATCACCCACATTAAAAATTAATTAAAGGAAAACGGTATTTCAAATAATCTGTTTAAGAATTATTCAAGGTCATCAGGGCAAGACTCTGCAGAACGGAGCTGGCTCTATCAGGGGGCTCCTGAAAAGCTGGGGCCATGGTCCAGAGCCCACTTTGCCCATGCCTTAAAACGTCTCTGGAGTGAAGGACAGCAGTACTTGGGTTGCCGGGCTACGCTCTATTTTGTTTGGTTCGCCAGTCCCCATAGGACAAGAGCAGAGCCAGACATTTGGCTCGGGCCTTGCCGACTTCTAACAAGCAGCTATCAACAGCCATTTTTTTCGGCTTCTTACCGTGGCGGCTAATCTCAACCCCTATTTATTCTAAAGTGTGTTTTGGTCCCTGAAGTTGCGGTTTAATACTTTCCCATAGCTGCTCTTCACTGCATGGTGCTCCCCAACTGCGCCTGTCTCCCATCTGTGTGCAACCCCCAACCCCTGGCTGCACAATCAGTGTTAACCTCCAACTCCTTCCAATATCTGGCTCCAGAGAGGTCTCTAGTTGTTACTGTCCGTACATGAGGAAATTCCCTGGGCTGCGATACTCGTCTCTTTATCCTGCGGGCTGGTGAGTTTTTCTCTTCTAATCCGGGTTGCGCAGTGCTTCCCTCCTCGTCTTTGAGACGTAATTCTTCCTCCCTCCCATCCACAGCACCCCTGCAGCCATCATACCCAGTTTATCCAGAAATGTCTCACCATAATCTGTAACAGTTTACAGGTTCTGCCCATCCAAACGCAGCGTTGACTCAACATTTCCCAAACTCTCCCTTCCGGCACACACCCCACCATTCACCAGAAGGTACCAGCCAATCAGTGGAGAAACATTCTGGCAGGTAATAATAGACATAAACATAAACGAAGGACACGCTGGTTTGTGTCATAGGGGCTTGGCTGAAAGCACCGTGAAATGAACATCCTCCTTAAATTGTATGCATGGTCCGAACAGATGAACATAGTGTATTTCATGAAACAGATCTACAGTACAATTCGAGATTAAGAGTTGCAAATGCGAGTTATTTTAGTAGTGTTTTGGGGTAAGTACGTATTTGATTTTAATTACTACTTACCTCATTATCTGTTACTTCTTAATGCATATTAATTATTTTTGGTTCATGTGTGACTTTTTCGCTGCTAGCTTTCTCAGTATATTTGGAATACTAGTTTATTCTGTTTTAAAGAACCCCATATACGCAGTGCCAAGATGGCGTCCTGAGCTGCATTTCTTTTCATTATTTTTCTATATCTATATCTGTATATGGCAGATGCCAGCGGCGGGTTGAAGTTTGAACGGTTTGTCCTCGTCCTTGGCACAGGAGAAGGCAACAGGGCATAGTTGGCCATGGAGGAGCGACACGAGAGAGTATTTAGAAACGGACGGCGTGCTCACCCAGTCGAGCCACAGGTAATGGAGACCCTCTCGTGATTTTTTCTGGCGCGGCAGAGCACACTCGGTGCGGGAAGTCTTGCTTCTCGGTGTTTCAGCTGCCGGTTTCATGTCGGCATCATATTACTCAAAACAGCATGCCCCTTCCACAGAGCAGCATTCCTTATTTCTACCCTTAACTTTATTTGCAGGGTGTCTTTCTACCATACTCAAGATAGAACACTCATTTTCTCCTGAAAACTTACCTCGCTCACCTTCTTTCAGTGTGTGTCTATGTGTATGTATATATATATATATATATATATATTTATTTATCTCAACTGGTTTAGTGGCTCATCCTCCTTGGAGCCTCAAAAGACCGAGTTATGGAATCCCCTATGATTTGTATCGCTATTCCCCGTCCAAAGTGTCACTTGTTACCAGCGTTTGAAGTGCAGGGACTGTGATTCTGAGTGCAATGGAGGTGGGACCAGATCCCTGGTAAAAAAGAACACAATATTCTGCAACTATTTTGTTGGCCTTTCACCTTAAAGTAAATAAATATAAAAAGTAACGCGTATGCGTAAATTAAAAATAAATGCTAGCTAAAGTAATTGGTGGAAAATGCATTTGTTTGTGCAGTGAAGGCTCAATTGGTTAATGCGATTACTGTAGATGTCTGTGTGTAACCAGTGCTGGAATTGGAAAAACTTTATTCCTCCAAGATAAATAGGAGGTCAAGGCTAGGAGGTCAAGGTGCGACAGCAAAAAGATGGTGGAGTCATGAGGGCGGAGCCATGAAAAGAACTCCCACATCCAAATTGCACATTTATTTATTGAAAAAAAATACTCTGCCACAAACAAATCGGCAACAAGCAGAAACGTGACAGTAAATCTGTTGTGACTTAATTGGTTGCAGAGGCTGCATTTAAAAATATCTTATGGGGTTACGGCAGCTATTGCCGAGAGTTTGTGTGCCTAGTAGATCTTGGGGAATATTAATAATGGTAAGATAACTGTGATGGTTAATGTTCTTGCAGGAGAGAGCTGTGTTTTGTCAAGTCAAAGTTGTGACTCCGAGTAGCATAGAGGGTTAATGTGCCTGATGCACTTCACATAACGTAACATGGCAGATTTTTATCTTAGGTAGACAGGTAAGCAGGTTAATGCTTTTGACACAGAGATCATTTTATTATTTTCAGTACATAGATTGTAGTCTTTCTAATATAGCACATTCAGCTATGAGCCGACATGAAGAGGTAGTAAAGTTTATTGATCAATTATTTAAAAATCATTGCATCTCAGCTGAAAAAAGAGGGCGCAGCAGATAAAGCAGAATAAAAACATACAACATACGATAGCAGAGCATGTTAAACACTATAGTGCAATTAAGGAATGTCCATACAGTTAAGTGCCCCCCAATGAATGCAGTCTATTAAAATCCTAAAGTGCTTCATGATTTCAGTAATAGAACATAATAATAAAATAATATATTATTTTTTTGTTGCTTCAAGCGAGCTTCTAATTGATAAAGTAGCGATGAGCTGCTTTAAAGTGTGCGCTGGTTCTTAGTTCCTTACTGGTGAGGTGCGACTCTGAGGGGTATGATCCAGGGAGGGCAGGTGTGGGTGCCCAGGATATCGATGACATTTTTAATTGTCTATTGCCGCTTTCCTTCCTTTATGTGAACCAAGGTATGAAGGACCTGCATGCAAACTACAATGCATGGCTTAAGACCCTTATAGTTTGTTTCTCACTCTGTGATTATAAGGTTGCTATAAAAGTTTTCTTTGAGTAGTTGTAGAAAAGTGTCCCTTTTTGGCATGGTCACCCCCACTTTTTGCCTGGTATTTGATGTAATTTTGACTGGGAGTTCACTGGGTCCCTGCTAACCAGGTCTCCAGTGCCAGTTCTTTCCCAAAACTGTACAATTGTTTCCCACAATCGGCAATATCTTTATCACTCTCTGTAAGTCCCTAGTAAATGATATCTCTGGTACCTAGGGCCTGCAGTACTAAAGAGGGCCCCTAAGAGCTGCAGCACAAATTGTGCAACCCTAACGTGCAAGACTGACACTACAGCCTGTGTGTTTTGGTGCAGACCAAAGTGAAAACACGATATCCCTGTGTGCCATGCCCCCATAACAATGCATGTAATATTTGTAAGTCACCCCTACAGCAAGCCTTACAGCCCTAACTCAGGGTGCATTATATTATATGTAAGGACATATCTACCTAAGCAGATATGCCCTTGTGCTGGGCAGTCCCATTACTGCCAGTGAGCAGGGAAGCCATTTTAAAACATGTGCTGGACACTGGTGAAGAAGAGTTCCCAAGTTACATGATGGCTTCACTGAAAATAGGGATTTATGGTATCAAACATCTTGTATTAATAAACCCACACTGATTCCATTGTTGGATTTATAAATACATGCACCCAGAGGGCACCTTAGAGGTGCCCCCTAAAAGCCTACCAGCCACTTGTGTGTTGACTGACTGGTTTTTGCCAGCCCACCACCAGAGATGTGTTTCTGACCCCCAAGGGTGAGGGCCTTTACTCTCAGGATGTCAGAAGCAAAGCCTGCTTGGGAAGAGGGTGCTCACACCCCCTCCCATAGGATGACCTGCTGATTAGGATTCTTAGGCAGGGAAGCTTCAAAGAAGCTATCGTCTTTGAAATGAGAGTCTCGATGCCCTCACAGGAGAGGAAGCCAACCCTCCTGTGTCCATAGCCCTTCGGCAATTGGGCAGGTGGGAAAATTAGCTAGTCAGGTAGGCGTACCTACCCCAGGCTTGTACCACCCCTAAGGTGGCCTAACCTGAAGTGGACACGACTTTTCAGAGTTGGCCATCTTTTTAATGGCAAACTTAGGAACCCTGTTACAGGGTTATGCCCACTTCCCACAGGAAGTGGTCATATAGGGGGCATATTGACTGCAGGAGTAGGTAGCCTATTGGCTACTACCCTACACTCCCCTATTACCCCTACATTCAGTATTTAGGGGAGCCCCTGGTGCCAGAAAGACAGATCCTGCTGACCTGAAAGAAGAAGACGGACGTGAAGAGTCACACAGAGCAAGAACAGAAGACCCAGCAGCTGACTTGGTGCCAACCCTGCCGGCCTGCCTGCTGACTTGGACAAATGCGCTAAAAGATGACTTGTCCTGCAGCTGTTGAGTCTCCAAACCCCGGGAGACCTACCAGCATTTCACCCAGGAACCAAGAACTCATTTGAAGCTGCAGACCTGCTTCCCTGCATCCTGCAGGCACCCAAAGAGAACTGAGAGGACTGCAAGACTGCGAAAACCTGACGCCTAAGGACACCACTGCACCCGTCGCTCCCAGCCTAAGTTGAAGTGGGCCAACGGTGTCAACATGGTCCCCCAGCCCTCCAGAGTGTGAGTCCACTGTGGTTTCACCCCTTGTGAACTCCCTGACGCTGCCTGCAGCCTCTGTTTGCAGGCCCCCTCTAGCGCGACTGCTCCCGGTAAGAAAAACCCGACGCCTAAGGACACCTCTGCACCTGTTGCCTGTGGGGAATAGGACCTAAGGTGTCCCTATGTCCCAAGCATCGTGAGGCATGACCCCCCGTTGGTTCAGCACAACTGGCCTCCCAGTCGAAGCCTGCAGCCTCTTTACGCGAAGACCAATCCCCGTAGACTAACATTGGGCACCGACGCTATTTTGCACCCCTGCACCCAGCCGCCCTAGTGCTGCTGGTGGTGTTCTGCTGGTGCTGCCTTGGACCTTGCCCACCACTCACCTTAAGTCCCAGAGATTGGTCCAGTTAGTCTCTGTACTGTACCTGAATGCCACACTTGCTTTTCCTCCCATAGGATAACATTGCAGCTTCTGAGAAATGCACTAAGTGTCATCTTTTGAATGCAAAAGTATTTCTACTGAAAAAAGTACTTACCTGTTCATATTGATTCTGGTGCCGAAAGATACGCATTATTTTTATAAGTTGGCGTGGATCTCCTTATTGAGTTGTGTACTTTATTTATTGACTATTGTGTGTATTTGCAGATGTCGAACACTCTTGTCTGATAAACCTAAGGCTACTCGACCACACTACCCCCTAGAAGAGCACCTAGGGATTGCTAGAGCAAGCCCTGTCCCCTCATAAGGGAATACCTTGACTATTTTCACCATATATCGACTTTTGATATATCATTTAAAGAGCCAGCTTCTTATAGTAGTAATAAAGTCTTATTAGTACAAACGACCCCAAACAATGTGTTGCGTTCTAAATTCTGAATTTTTGTTTATCCCAGCCATTCACTCTAAAGATAGAATACCTACCAGTAAGACGATGTGTGACTCGTACACCTCGAAACACTCATTGCCTTATGTAATATCCTGTACATTGATCTACACACTTGTATGATTTATTCTCCATGTATAATGTGTAATGTAAAGCAGTCAGAAACCCTACATTGGGATGAATAGCGCTATAAAAGAATAAAATTAAATAAATTAGTAAGTACCATTTAAATCGTTAATTTTGTACACACGGATACATCTGCCATGTAAGCACATCTCTTGCATAGGGAAGTTGAACAAAGTCAAAAACCTACTTCCAAATGGGAGTTTCTCCTAAGTACTTGTGAAGTGATAAGCTGTTTGCCTTTGTTTCCCCTCCATTGCATTGGCGTCTAGGTGTTAGGCTCCAGATAGCTCACAGTCACGATTATACTTGAACAAAAGGAGAGCTGAGGGGCCTTTAAATTCGGGCTATGTTTTTGACCCAGCTAGAAGTGATAATAAATCTCCCTCTCCTCCTGCCCGTTGCTGCTCCGAAGAGAAAGCAGACAAGATGCCGGCGCTAGCGTTTGCAAATTATACATGGACAAATTCAATATATTCCACTGGGGCCAGATGGATCCCAAATCTGGCTCTATAATAGTTGCTGGATTTGGGATCCGGCTGGTTCCCCCATCATTCCAGCACTGAACCAACCAGTCACAGAACTAAATCCTGGTTGGCGAAGTGGGGAATAATGGCATGTATGTTTATAGTGTTACGAGGTCTTGGTCTCGACTGAAAGCACTGTGAATACGCAAGTCATTATTTTAGCATTGTATTACACACAGTATAAGCTAGGATGTTGAAAAATGTGCAGATAGATTTAGTGTTTAAGATAAAACGAGTGGTTTTAAAATTTATTTTAGTAATGCACAATCAGATTGTATATTGAGCAAACCAAATATTTTTTCATTAGAATCAATCACTCCAGAAGTCAGCTGGCGACACCCTTGCATTACCCTTCAAAAGAACATAACTTTGTTACTATGAAGACTGAAATGACTCCATCAGTTAAAACTCTACATTGTCTCCCAAGCAGCCTTTAGATTTGCTCATTAACGAAGTGCACACACATTTCTTTCAGGTAGCAGGCTTCCTAGGAAAAGGCTTGTTTCCTCTTACCTTGTTTTCCCCTTTTTTGGCTTCACTCTACGGCAAACCCCTTCCCTTTTATCTCAAGCAGAGGCACCTCAAGATTGACATTAACCTTTCACGAATATAATATATATATATATATATATATATATATAACTGTTTTTGCAAAAGATTGGGAACAATGTTACAAATAGATCTGCTCACTTCGACCACTGGTTGTGACATCAAATCAAAGTGCACCATTTTGTTGGCACAATAACTTAAGGCCCATTGTCACAACAAAGAGAAACATTTCATTTACTTGGCAGTCTGAAGTATACACGATCTAATGCACCAGAGCAGTGCGTAACCTCCCATTGTGAAATCAGGGAACACCGTGAAGCTTATTGTGTAGCGCAAAACATAATGCTTACAGAGACAAAGCGTAGTGTGACTTGTATATTATGGCATAAGAATAAAGTTTAATACTTGTTGTGGCATCTTGTGGTGCCACTATAGCACAGTGTAGCACCAACTGTGAATTATAACAATTAAGATGTAGAACAAGACTAGTATTTCAAATTCTATTTATTACATTATATTTCTTGATTTGTCTTATCACAGTATATCGAGTAACATAGCCACGGCGTACAATGTTTTTACATGAATTATATTTTCAAGCTTTAATGTGTCCTTTAGGCAAATCGAGACCAAATTTTATTTTATCTTTGCATTCTTTCTGGAAACTTCACAGAGAAGTCTGTGCGCCTCAGTTCTAGCATATGTGTTTACTCCGAATTTCTATGCCACAAAATTGTATTATTGTAGCACATATCCCCCATTGTTGATCCATGGGACAGATGATGCACGATATGCGTAATGTTGCAGTCTATCTGGAAAGCTCATAAATATCTCTGCACTTGCCTGGCAACAGCATAATTGTTTGCTTTCATCGCCTATGTTCCAAGATTTAAGTGTTGTAGCGTATGCCATCCAACCATCATTCGTCAACATATTAGGAATATTCATTATGATACTTGATATTAAGGGACGGCAGACACAAAATTCATTTTCATTTTGACTTGGATAAGAGATACAAGGTACATATTGACTAGCACCTGTCTTCTTCTGTATAGAAAACCAGACTGATTATGGAGGATATGTGCTACTATGTTTTAATCTTGTGACATAGAGATTGGGAGCAAAGACAGCCAAGATGAGACCGGGACACAATTCTTCACGGTTTGCAGAGGGATTGGAAGTATACGTTTGAACTTGATTTGGATTGAAGATGTCTGTGGAATGCTTGAAAATCTCCATTCCTTACGAAACACTTGCTAACTCTAGCTGTTTGATGGAAGATACACTCAGAAGAAAAATAAGTTAAAAAATAGAATATAATTTGTAATAATTTTCTTATTCTATAACCAGTGGTATGTATTTTTATTGTTAGAATTCTTGATATTTGGTTTCACCCTGTGGCAACAGTGTATCCGGGTTTATCAGCAACTAACCAATTGGTATTACGATACTTTACGTTTTCTTTAGCAGGTGTCAATGTCTTTTTACCACTGCTGCCTAATCACTAATATTATATCCTTATAATATTGATCTGTGATTCCTCTTTGAGACATCGGCGCAAAAGAGAACTTCTCATGTTGACCTTTGAGCAAAGTGTAACATTTATATGTACCTTCGCAGTAAAGTGTCATGCAACATCACAGTAATGTGAAACCTCTTATTCTGAGATTAGAGCAAAGATCACAGTCTGGCTGTGTAGTTCTCATTGCAGCATCAAAACCGAGTGAAGGTTGAGCATTATTTCACTGTTTGGGGAAAAATATGGCTGCTCTTCATATAATTGTGCACAAATACTATTTTTCACACACGGTTTCTATTCAGTGTTAAGGAGAAGTTAATGTTTTAGAAACAAGTTAATGCTTTGTAATTATTGCATCAAAACTAAAGTCAGTGGGTATGTTAAGACAAGTCACGCCTAATGTGTGTGCTGGCAGGCTTTCTCAGTGTGCCCAGCCTAATTATGTCAGACCATTTATTATGCTTTATCTTTTTAATCAGTCACCACCTTCGTAGTTGTCATCCATCCTGGGTTTGTCACCAAGCTAATACCCATCTGATGTGCCTTTGTAGTTTAAAGCTTTCCTTGCACTTTGTAGGTATTGTCAGTTTTTTCCCATGTGTAGTTGTGGTGTGCAAGAAGTGGAGGCCTAGCTGTGAATGGGAACTACTTGTTTTATAGTGCATCACATATGATCACAGGAGGACAGCCTGCTTGTCTGTTTCTCAGTGGAGACCACAAATTTACACTTGAGTAGTGCATCATTTATCTTGAGTTTTATGTAACGCTAAAATGTTACCGGCCAAAGTTAGGTACTATAAACATACAGAACATCCAAAATAACTGAATCCAAAAAATCAGTAATAAAAGCCTGTTTGGCTAATGCGATCCCTCTATTGGTATGTATGCCACTGGCTGTTTCCCAGTTATTAATGGATAAATTGGACTCTCAAGTTTGGAGGTCTTTCACTGGGAGTCACACAAACATACAGACTACTGGAAGTGGTCAAAATAGAATTGGGTTTCGATCTTTGCATCGATTTAGTATTTTTCCTTATGTCATTTACTAACAAACACCAAAGGCACTGACTGTCGGGGTCTGTAGCGGTATCCGCTCTCACCACCAGATGAACCAAGATCCACAGGAGCGAAGCGAATGCCTTTTCACTCTAGTAGGGTATAATCTCCTCTAGACTAATATGCACGCAGAAGGTAGACTAATACCCCCCAGGGAGTGAAGAGACCAGAAAAGGACCACCGGGTCTTCTTGCAAGAAAGAATAGGTGTAGGTCGAGTAACCCTGCATATTACCAGCATAAATCTTTAAATAGGTCTCTTCCAAAAGAAAAAAAAGGAAGTGAATCTTAAGCCATATTCCTTCCTTGCTCACAGCGTGTAGAATTTTCCTTATAACTCCTCAAAGACACACTTGAATCCAGGGAATGATAATTCAAAGTCTCGTACAACAAAATAATCCAAGTAGGAACAGCGACTTATCCTGCGCTGTTTGTTGGGTGCTTCTGAAAGCTGGCAAGGGTTGACTGACGACACTCACTCCGCAATACGTGAAAACAATTCGGAGACTAGAAGAGGGAGTAGCGCGATTCAACGCCGCCGGGAATTCCAACGCGCGAGATAGCGCAAGCAGGAATTCAAAGGGAGTGTAAAGAGGGTGGCGCGAACTCGCGCCTGGTTGTCAATAAAAAAGGCTCGCGTCCGAGCGAAGGCAATTAGAAAACAAAAAAGGCCGTTATCTCGTGACCTCGCGTTAAGGGTAGAAATAAGGGGGCTGGGGAACCTCAGGGCTTAAACACAACAGGGAACAGAAGCAGTTCCGCAGCACTTCGACACAGGAGAGTTTCCAAGTTCGAGCAGACAGGAACAGGGCGTGGTCCTAACAATGAAGGAAAGCCAAGCACCTGATGACAGACGCTGGCTGTCTATATGCCGTCAAAGGTCACCTGACCCATACTAGTGCAGCATGGGAAAGCATACAATGTGATAGCCATCGCAGTGCATTCTGGGAACAGTAGTGCCGTGATTGGTATTAGGCAGAGAAAGGGTGCAGGAAGCCTGACGTTTGACAGTTCCCTCCCCTAATGGCCTATTCACTGGTCTAGGCTTCGAAGGGTGTAATGCATGGAACTTTCTCACTAATACTGGAGCATGTACGTTCTCCGCAGGTTCCCAGGTTCTATCTTCAGGTGCATATCCCACCCAATCTACAAGATATTGGAGCTTTCCTCTGTATCGTCGGGAATCTACAATACGTCGTACTTCGTACTCTAGTTCCCCCTCAATGGTGATGAGAGGAGGTGGGGGTTCGGAACATGAGGGAGAGAGAAAAGGTTTAAGTAAAGAAGTATGAAAGACAGGATGTATATGTACGTCTGATGGAAGCTCCAATTTCATAGCTACAGGGTTAACTACCTGTATTATTGAAAACGGACCCATATATCGGGGTTGGAGTTTGCGTGGTCCAGGTAGCCTGAGGTTTTTTGTGGATAGCCATACCCGGTCTCCTACCGCATAATCGGGTGCAGGGCGTCTGTGTGTCGGCGTGTCTTTTCATCTGTTTTTTGGCTTCAATCAACTCTAGTTTGGCCTGTTCCCATATGGACATAAGGAGTTTGTGTTGTTTCTTGACCGCTGGCACATCTAGCAATTTGGGCGGAAGGTGTAGAGGGAGTAATTTAGGATGGCAACCTGTAACAAAGTAAAAGGGAGAGATTTTGGAAGCGGAGTGCGTAGAATTATTATAGGCAAACTCCGCTAAGGGGAGGGCTTGAACCCAATCACTGGTAGTGGTGCTAATCAAACAACGAAGAAACTGCTCAAGGGTTTGATTGGTTCTCTCCGTCTGCCCATCCGTTTGCGGGTGGTAAGCCGAAGAGAGTCTGTGGTCTATGTGTAGCGTGGTGCATAGTCCTTGCCAAAATTTAGATACGAACTGGGGGCCCCTGTCTGATACAATCACAGTGGGTAAACCATGCAACTTCACTATGTTTTTTATGAATATCTCTGTGAGATCTTTAGCCGTAGGAAGTTTTTTGAGCGGAATGAAATGCGCCATTTTGGATAACATATCCACTACTACCAGTATGACAGTAAATCCTCTACTCCCCGGTAGATCTGTGATGAAATCCATGCTGATACAGGACCAAGCACAATCGGGGACTGGTAAAGGCTGTAAAAGCCCAGCAGGAGCACAGTGCAGAGGTTTCTGTCGGGCACAAGTGGGACAAGCTTTGACGAAGTTGCATATGTCCTTTGTCATACCCTCCCACCAAAACCATCTCTGACAGGTTTGCAGGGTCTTCTCTCCACCGGGATGTGCGGCCAAGGGTAGGGTGTGACACCATTTCATAATGAGTTGTTGTATCTCGTCTGAAGGTAGGAACAGACGGTCTTTGTGGTAGAACAATCCTTTCACTATTTTATTTAATGGATCTGACAACCATTTGCCTCGATCCAGCTTGGCAAACTCCTGTTCTAACTGCAAAAAGAAAAGGTCAGAATCCACCTCTTGTCTTTCACCTAGTGCAATGATTTTATTCTCTGGTATAATCGGCATAGGGGTCTCTTCCATGTGTCTATGCTCTTTTCCCAACCGTGATAGGGCATCTGCTTTTCCTTGTTTGGTCCCTGGACGAAAGGTAATAACGAAATCATATTCACAAAAAAAGGATAACCATCTCATCTGTCTGGGGGTAAGGGCTCTGGCCGACCGGAAGAACTGGAGATTTTTATGGTCTGAATAGATGGTTATGATATGAGGGGAGCCTAACAAATAATGCCTCCACTCCTGGAACGCCATCTTAATAGCCAAGAGTTCTCTTTCTCCTATTGTATAATTCTGTTCTGCGTGTGATAGGGTTTTTGAGAAGTAGGCTACTGGATGGAGGGTGCCTGACTTTACGTCCCGCTGTGAGAGTACACCCCCTACGGCATAGTGAGAGGCATCAGCTTCCACAAAATAAGGCTGAGTCTCATCTGCGTGTCTGATAATGGGTGCCGTGGTGAATCTGTTCTTCAGGGCACGAAAGGCTGCCTCCGCAGCGTTGTCCCATTCAAACGCTACTCCCTTTTTTAGCAATCTGGTTATTGGAGCAATAAGTTCAGAGAAGTGGTGTATAAATCTTCTATAAAAATTAGCGAACCCTAAAAAGGATTGCACCTGTCTAACGGTTTTAGGGCTAGCCCAACTGGTGATAGCAGACACCTTGGCAGGATCCATATGAATACCCTCCGGAGATATAACAAATCCTAGGAAATCCACTTTCTGAGTATGGAAAAGACACTTGTCCAATTTAGCGAACAAATGATTCTCTTGGAGTCGTTGTAATATTAACCTCATGCTCCACATGCTCTTGTTCCGTCTGGGAGTAAATTAAAATGTCGTCTATATAGACTATAACAAATATGTCTAGATATTCTCGGAGAATCTCATTCACAAAAAATTGAAATGCCGCAGGGGCATTGCATAAGCCGAAAGGCATTACGCAATATTCATATAGTCCTAACTTCGTGCGAAAGGCCGTCTTCCACTCATCTCCTTCCCTGACTCGGATCAGATGATATGCCCCTCTCAAATCAAGTTTGGTAAAGATCTTGGCCTTGCGCACCTGATCCAAGAGATTGGAGATGAGTGGAAGAGGGTACTTGTTTTTTACCGTCCCTTTATTCAGGGCACGATAGTCCAGGCACGCTCTCAAACCCCCTTCTCTCTTAGGAATGAAGAAGATAGGAGAGGACACGGGGGAGGTGGAATGACGGATAAAGCCCTTCTTTAACATGTCCTGAAGATACTCAGAAAGATATTTCGTCTCTGGTTCAGTTAATGCGTATACTCTGCTAACTGGCAGCTCAGCACCAGGAATCAAATCTATCCTGCAATCATAGGTTCTGTGTGGTGGGAGTGCAACAGCCTTCTCTTCATCATAGACCCCAGCGAATTCAAGATACTCAGAAGGCAGGAGTGGGGTATTGGAATTGGAAAGGGCGCAACACAAAGGGGCTTGCCATAAGGCAGTTTCTTGATAGCAGTGGACCAGGCAATAGGAGGACCGTAGCGTTACTTTTCTGGCGACCCAATCTATATGCGGATTGTGTCTTTGTAACCAAGGCACTCCTATTATAGCCCCAAAGTTAGGGGTGTCAATCAAATCGAATGAGATAACCTCGGAGTGTTCATTATCGCATACCATGATAAGTTCCGGCGTGTGGTACTCGATCAATCCAGAGGATAATTCGGTCCCATCTACCGCTCTTACTTTTTCAGGTTGGGTCTTAGGAATGAAATTTAGGCCAAGAGCCTTGGCAACAGCAATATCTAGAAAATTCCCTGTAGCCCCTGAGTCTATCAATATAGACATGGATTTTCTATGTTGGGAGGGTAAAATAAGGACAACGGTAATAGCAAAGTGTTTGGGCACAGGAGGCAGAGTATTAGCCAAGGACTGTGAGATCTGTAACAAAGACGGACTTGGAGGAGCGATCTCTGGACTCTCCAAGTCAGTTAGTTTCCCGAGGACACAGCAGCCCCTGAACTAACCACTGTACCCCTCAGGGGGTTCTTGGGTTTGGTGGGACAGTCCCTGGCAAAATGCCCACTTTTACCACAGTAGAGACAAAGATTTAGTTTTCTCCGTTTCTCTCGTTCCGCTGTGGATAAAGGACCTCTTAACCCTCCTATTTGCATAGGCTCACTAGAATCCTTAGTATCTTTCTTTTCACTTCGGGAAAAGAAAAGACGAGGGTATTCCCCTTTGTTCTTTTCTCCTTTCCTTTCTGCCAAGCGATGGTCTAACTTGACCACTAGATCCATAAACGATGAACAATCCTCTGGGGGATCCACTATCTGAGACAGTATGTCTTTAAGCTCATCTCTTAAGCCCCTATAGAATAGGGAAGTTCTCTTTTCTTCTGGCCACTGAGTCTCCGTAACTAACCGGGTGAAGGTGGTAATATATGTTAACAAGTCTTTCGAGCCCTGTTTGAGATTAAGCAGCTCGTTGTCACTAGCCTGCATATAAGAGTGACGAGCAAAAAGACTTTTCATCTTTTCCTTGAACTGAAGTAAATTGTAGAGAATGGGATCATCATTCTCCACAAGAGATACTGCCCAGAGGGCTGCATTCCCACTTAAATAAGATATGATGAATGCTACCTTAGCTGCATCATCTGGGAAGGCGGCCGCCCGACATAGAAATTGAAGATGGCATTGATTTATGAATACAGCATATTTATTGCTATCCCCATTGAATCTCTCCGGCATGGCCAAGGGTGTGTGGGGCGGTGTAACTACCGTCACATTAACCGGGGTGGTAGTAGGATTAGAGGGAACACCTGCGGCTGCAGAAGGGCCTTGAAAATGACCTGGCTGAATGTAACTACGTTTATACTTGGGTTGTGTGTCAGAAACCGTGGTCTCTAATTGTTTTTGGGTTTTTAGGATATCTAGTTCAGTCACAAGACGCTGATTTTCCCCACGTAATAACCTAAGCTCGTCTTGTAGGTTAACCACAGTAGCAGCTAACTCAGTCATGGTAAGTTCTGGGGAGTCAAGGAGCCGGGGATCAACCATAAGCGCATCAAAGGAGGCACCTTTACTCATCTTCGCTCAGGGGATTTTAAGGTCGTGGGCTTGGCTTTCTGTCGGGGTCTGTAGCGGTATCCGCTCTCACCACCAGATGAACCAAGATCCACAGGAGCGAAGCGAATGCCTTTTCACTCTAGTAGGGTATAATCTCCTCTAGACTAATATGCACGCAGAAGGTAGACTAATACCCCCCAGGGAGTGAAGAGACCAGAAAAGGACCACCGGGTCTTCTTGCAAGAAAGAATAGGTGTAGGTCGAGTAACCCTGCATATTACCAGCATAAATCTTTAAATAGGTCTCTTCCAAAAGAAAAAAAAGGAAGTGAATCTTAAGCCATATTCCTTCCTTGCTCACAGCGTGTAGAATTTTCATTATAACTCCTCAAAGACACACTTGAATTCAGGGAATGATAATTCAAAGTCTCGTACAACAAAATAATCCAAGTAGGAACAGCGACTTATCCTGCGCTGTTTGTTGGGTGCTTCTGAAAGCTGGCAAGGGTTGACTGACGACACTCACTCCGCAATACGTGAAAACAATTCGGAGACTAGAAGAGGGAGTAGCGCGATTCAACGCCGCCGGGAAATCCAACGCGCGAGATAGCGCGAGCAGGAATTCAAAGGGAGTGTAAAGAGGGTGGCGCGAACTCGCGCCTGGTTGTCAATAAAAAAGGCTCGCGTCCGAGCGAAGGCAATTAGAAAACAAAAAAGGCCGTTATCTCGTGACCTCGCGTTAAGGGTAGAAATAAGGGGGCTGGGGAACCTCAGGGCTTAAACACAACAGGGAACAGAAGCAGTTCCGCAGCACTTCGACACAGGAGAGTTTCCAAGTTCGAGCAGACAGGAACAGGGCGTGGTCCTAACAATGAAGGAAAGCCAAGCACCTGATGACAGACGCTGGCTGTCTATATGCCGTCAAAGGTCACCTGACCCATACTAGTGCAGCATGGGAAAGCATACAATGTGATAGCCATCGCAGTGCATTCTGGGAACAGTAGTGCCGTGATTGGTATTAGGCAGAGAAAGGGTGCAAGAAGCCTGACGTTTGACACTGACTCTACAACTAAATGCGTTGTTATTACCCAGGGTTGTGGTAGAAAATATGCATAATCACTTTTGATATTGATTATCTACATATTTAACAATTACGTTCTGACTCAGATCAATCAATCACAAGATTTATATAGTGCACAGCTACTCAGTGAGTGTCCCAGCGCAGACAGGTTCGCAATTATTGATATGCCAGTTATTGCTATGCCAATTTAAAAAGCCAGGTCTTAAGATTCCGTTTGAATGACTGAGGATAAAAGGAAGAGCATTTCAGTCCCTGGCGGCAAGAAAGGAGAAGGAGGTACCACCCCACTTCTTCCTTTTTATTAGGTCGAGCCTCGAGTAGCGCGCAAGCGCTGCTCTGGCGAGACTTTAAGTAAGGGGGTTTCAGAAGCTGACCACACGCTTGTGCGTCGTGGCCTTTTTCGGGCGGTTACGCGCGCAGGGCCGACATCTGTTTCCAATTATCGTAATTGGAAACCGATGTCTGCCCTGCGCGTAATCGCAGGCAAAAGGCCATGACGCATAAGCGTCTGGTCAGCTCTGCAGGCTGCCGCGCTCGCTCGCCCCCGCTCCTCTCTTTTTACGATGTTGCTGGGAGCGATGCCGCCACTTTGCTCTGGGTGAAATCATAAAGGTAGCAGCGGGCATTAGCAGCTGCAGAGCGCCATGCACCCCCCCCCGTGGGGAACCCATGACACATTACTACCATCCCTCCAGGCAGAGCACGCCCTGCGTCACGTATTCCAAAACCCATGATGCGGATCCGTGTGCGCATTCATCTCTGCACCGGACCGGTCGCACCTGTTTGAAGCCATGTTACAGATAAATACATTGCTTCTCTTTGCTCTCAAAACAAACCGGTGCGGATGAGAGGGCATGAATGAAAGCGTAACCCCGGTGTCTGTCATTCCCTGACTCCTCTGCCGACTGTGCGGGCTGCTGAAGGTTGACTTTCAACACAACCGGAAACCTACGCTCGCATTCCAGTTTAAAAAGAAAACTGTGTGATCCTCGGCACATTCCCTCGTCTGCATCTGCCTTGGTTCCATTATCTGCTGAAGTCGGAAGTTCTAAGAAACGGCAGCAGAACGTGAATAAAAATGTTACTTGTGTTTGAAGGAAATGTGGTAAAATGCGTTCTTAAAAACTACATTTGCAGTGGGTGCACAGCCGTGGTCGTTGGTTATTGCTAGCAGATGCAGCGAGGGAGGGTTCGGCGGCTCAGAGAAGTCCTGTCACCCCTCGCCTTATTGCCCCCGCTCTGAAAAGACTGTGCGCTGTTATTTGGCTTATTTAATAAATAAAAAACAAGCCTCCTGCCACACTTAAACAGGCTGTCTCTTTCACTTTCCAGCATGTAGCGCTTGGTCTTTGTGCTTTCAGCTACACTCCACATACATTTTCTGATACGCTAGGTTTGACTCACCCGAAATCCACAGGCTGTCTCACACAATCCTCACGGGGGTGTCAAGTGCGATTGCTCTCTTGTTATTAGCAGTATGGCTGACGAACAGGCCGCTGGAGTGCCTAGAGGTAACACAATCTTACGGTAGAGGGTAACATTCTGTGGGGGCAGAGACGTTTTAAGGCATGTAGGCTCTGGCCCAAGTAAGGGCCCCAGTCTTTCAGCACCCCCCCACCCCCCTCGGGATAGTTTTGCCCTGATGACTTGAACAATTCTTAAACAGATGGTTAAATACTGTTTTCCTTCAATTTATATTTAATGTGGATGATGTTTTGAGTCTATTACGGACATTTTACAGAGAAATGTTTTGTTTATATTTCACGCAACATCCATAAAAAAGTTTTTTACATCAAAACAGAACCTCACATGTGACAAATGGGAGATTGTCTGAGATTCTTTGCAGTAATATTCGTGAGCTATTGCTGTTTTAGGATATTGAAAACACGTCACTATCAGTGAACATTAAATGTAAACACATTTTTTGAACTGGACAGTGTTCCTTTGCACTGTCAGGGACCTGGCTGAATAGGGTACGAAAGAGCTGAAATTGTATCATAAATTCAAATCTGTTCCAATCAGGGTACCGCCAAATACAGCTGGCCCTGGGCACCCAAAATCCTTAAAATGCCCCTACGTGAGGGGTGCATGGAGTGTGCATGTTGGGTGAGGCAAAAGCACTTTAAAACTCCTTTGTGTATGCACTTTAAGTGGATGATTATTAGAATGTGCTGACCGCATTCTAAAATCGTTAAGAGCATTCGCACCCTCACACGGTGCTAAGCATTTCAATTGGTTGCTGTCACAAGGTATGGGTGTTGTTCATGTCAGCAGGGTGGTGCCTTGAGTTAACCGCTAAACTGATGAGGGCAGCATGTACAGGGTGTGCATGATGGCGGAGGCACAAGCACGTAAGAGCATGGGCACTTTAACCCTCAGCATTCAATGCATGTTGTTCATATATAACGAGGACATGTCAGCAGGGTGGTGCTGTGTGTTAACCGCAAAACGGATGAGGGCAGCATGTCAAGTTTTAAATACTTTTTCAGGCGAAATATGGCCTTGAGAGTTGTAAGGTTCCAGGGCACTCCTTTACACCACGAGTTGGAGCTGATGAGAGCGAATCCATGTTAGTTTCTTTTTTAATATGTTTTTTTACAGTTGAGGAGAAAAAATGTAATTTGGTTTCTAGCCCACTGCCCATTGCCTGTCACTCCAGCCTATTTCGGATAGCACACAGAACAGAGGAATGTGGGTGTGGCATGGCTTATGCTTTGACGTCCCAGCCCCCCCCCCCGCTTTGCAGGTTGGCTTTAATGTAGAACTGCTACCTGTGCCTAAATATATACAGTGCTCCAAAGAACACAGGGCTTTGGGACACTTGGGTATGCAGACGAGCGTCTCCCTCAACTTATTTAACCTATGGATAAGAGGTTTATATGCCTTACTTTGGTCATTGGATGTGCTCAATAATTAGAATTACAGATGGAAAATTTTGCGATGCATTTTAATGAAAATGGAATTGGATGGAATTATTTGTTTTATTGTGCATTGTACTGCAAGGGTTTTAATTAACCAAGCAATAAAAATATACCTTACCATACCATACCTTTGTTTCCATCACACTACAGAATACTAACAAGCATTGGCATAGCCAATAGGTCTGCCTAGGGGACCTTATAAGTGTTTAGCCATGCAACAGTTGATGTTGTTGCACCAAGGATATTGTGCTGCTTAACTAAATACTTATAAGGTCCCAAAAGCGAGACCTATTGGCTATGCCAATGCTTGTTTACAAGATCACCACCATCATAGCCTCAGATTGATATATTCAAGAAGAATAACATTTTTGGAAACTCTCTTGCCTCATCATAACAAAGTTCAGATTTTCATTGTTACAAACGAAACCTACTTAACTCTCTTATTTTTCTTACTACATACCCTAAATGCTATTAGCTAAAAATTATACAGTGTACAGTGTTTTTGAGAGGTACATTTATTTGACTTCTTCTGATAAATTAGTATTTAATTTATCATAACGTTTAGAAATATTAATACACTTTTTTTATAAAGGAATATTTGTATTTGTAGTTTATATGATTTAATGAATGGACCATAAATAAAGAATAGAATAAAGTGCAAACAATAAAAGCAAACATCATATACCAATGTTGGAAGCAAGGAAAACTGGTTGGTCCATGAAACTAAGTATACATTTGTAAATTTAATTTAAATTTAAACTTATGCAAAGTAAATCCACCATGGCAAACTAGTTTGCCTATTTCTCCGCATATTGAAGCACCAGGACTTCCTGCGTGCCCTCTTATGTTGCCCTAGTTGTCACCAACACCCATTGTCCTTTTTGAACAGTAGGCTTTTTGAAATACTGGCCTTCTTCCTGCCAATTATACATAATCCTCATTTGCAAACTTAAAATTAAAAATTTTATTCTGATTCTTGCCAGTGTGAGGCCAATTATGCTGCATATCTTTCACCACAAGCTTTCTTTGCATTACATGAATGATTGCAAATAGTTCTATCCTTTCTCTGTTGCATGCTTACAAGGATCTTGATCTAAGCCTTAAGTGTTAGGTTTGTAATTGAAAGGTGTCAGTGGTGTTACACAGAGCAGTATGAAATTTGATGAATCGGTAGCTCAACATTGGCCTCTGACGCTTTTTAATGGTATCCCCTATATGTAGTATTTCTCTATTTGCAAACCTGGTCACGCAAACCAGGTTCAATCGAAAAACCTAGCCAGGCAAAACAATCTGGATAATGGGTGCACAGGTCTGGAACTCAATCCACTCCCAGACCTGTGAACTAAAGAAATTTGAAGATGAACATCTTCGTAGAACCATTCTCCTCCCTTCTTGATGACACTGATCCTATCCTCTGCGAAAGACAAACAGCCACTGTTTCCACCCCAATGGCAGCCCAACCTTCTGTGATGCTGAGACCTCAGGAGATATGAATGATCTCAGCCAGGTCGTTCAAGAACTCATAGGTGGACTAACCGTTGCAAAACCACTGTCGCTGCAATTAAATAATGGTGCATGCTTTTATGCTTCATCCATAATGTAACTGTGTTGCAAATAGGGGTTTGCTTGTATAACCCCACGTGTCCTTGGCAATTAGCATAAGGGAAAAAAAATAATGGAGTACAGTGGGGATAATTTCAACATTTTAGGCCACAGTGGAGCTAGATTCCCACTGAGAAACAGATTTAATCAAAAAAAGCATCTCAACTCCGGGCCCTGACATCCTCCAGGACAGGGGGAGTGCTGCCGCACTCCCCTCCCCCACCCCCCACATCCCCTCAGTTGTGGTTGGCTTGCTCACCTCCCCGTGTCTGGGTGGAGTGGCGGCCACCACGTCATCCAGATCTTCCTGCTGGAGCATGCAGTGAAAGAACAGCGCTGCCAGCCGACTCCCAAGGGCAACGAAGGAAAAGCTACCTATGTGGGGAGCCAGCGTGCGCAGCCAGGGGTGGGCTCCCTGGCCTGCCCCTATCCTGTTCCCATGAGGCACAGGGTCCGACTGATTTGCATATGGCCATGCCTGAACTGGGGTGGCGGAGTGAGCTAAAAATGATGATGGATTAAACCCAGATCAGTTGACTGGGGTGAGTTCTTGCAATGTTCAACACTCCGTCCATCATTCCCTTTGGTTTTGCTATGTTCGCCCTAAGTTGGCAGGGTATGCCCAGACGTGGGTCCCTTGCTCACTTTGCCACTGGATTCAAGATAGCCTGGCTGATGACGGCTGTAAGCCAGAAACCGGTCCCAGGATGCTTGTTTCCGGACCAGGGAAGACATGGCTTGGCAGTTCGGGCTGGACTGTTCCCATGAGGCACAGGGTCAGACTGATTTGCATATGGCCATGTCTGAACTGGGGTGGCGGAGTGAGCTAAAGAATGATGATGGATTAAACCCAGATCAGTTGACTGGGGGTGAGTGCTTGCAATGTTCAACACTCCGTCCATCATCCCCTTTGGTTTTGCTATGTTCGCCCTAAGTTGGCAGGGTATGCCCAGACGTGGGTCCCTTGCTCACTTTGCCACTGGATTCAAGATAGCCTGGCTGATGACGGCTGTAAGCCAGAAACCGGTTCCAGGATGCTTGTTTCCGGTCCAGGGAAGACATGGCTTGGCAGTTCGGGCTGGACTGTTCCCATGAGGCACAGGGTCAGACTGATTTGCATATGGCCATGTCTGAACTGGGGTGGCGGAGTGAGCTAAAGAATGATGATGGATTAAACCCGGATCAGTTGACGGGGGGTGAGTGCTTGCAATGTTCAACACTCCGTCCATCATCCCCTTTGGTTTTGCTATGCCCCTATCCTCGGCAGCATGTGTGGTGCCTGAGTGGGACCGGGCACCCCAAAAAAACAGAAGAAAAAGCTGCGTGGTAAGGACAAAATCCTCAAAGAAAGGCACGCGGCTCTTCCAGCGTAGCGGGAGAGGTGCTCATTAAGTGTTCATGCTCCTGAAGTCGCATCCCATAATGCTCTGCGCAGCTTGCCCTGACGAGGTCATTTCTGCGGCTTGTGGTGGCTGTAGGATGGCGGGGCCACCACCAATGAGGAACAGAGTGTGGGAGAGCGGCACAGCTTCCCTGAAATAGACCCCACAGCATGCTCGTGAAGTACTTACCCTAAGTCTGCAGGGTCTAGAAAAAGAAGACTACCCAGGCTTTGTTCGTATTTCAAGCCCTTCCTAGGTTGGAGCATGTGCTCTTAAGCTGGGAGTGCAATGTCTTCTTGTGGTCTAAAGATGTGTAAAACAGTTTACCTGTTGTACAACACTCTTTTGGGGTGAAGTCTGTGGTTACATGTTCCGTGATCATAATGTGATGTACTCTAGGGGCTGTTTTTAAAATTGCATTTTTCTCTGGTTGAAATTATATAAGAAGCAGACAGACCCATGTGATAATTTTTTAATGCTTTATTGAAAGATTAATTGTGACAGTGATTATTGATCAAAATGTGTATGCTTTATTAATATTAAGTGCATTTACACATTATTTTTGATTATTGCATTTACTCCTAAAATGATGATGTGCTTCACATGTGGTTTGTTGACCTTGAACCTTTGACAAAGTCAATGTACTTACCTGATGTGTTTGTTGGTTGTGATCCCTTTCGGGGGTCAGAGTTGATTACGCAATGTCATCTGAGGTATTTCTACCAGCCTTATGTATATTTGTAAATTACTGCTGGGGGGAGGGAGAGGAGGAGAGAGAGATATAAATAGATAAATAAATGTACTTTACGTTTTTCAAAAGAAAAAGCACAGACTGGACAATTATTTATTGAGTGTTAATATTGTGTGCCCGCGAACGGTGATTACTTGCCCACCCCACCTCCTTTGAGTAGTCCTTGGACTGCTCTGTTCTGCTACGTTGAGAGAATCGAGCACTACAATGGGGTGATTGGTTCCCATTGGAGAGCAAATGTGGACCCATTACTTGTGCAGGCCACACAACTAATGGCCTGTTTCTTTACAAAATTCGTTTTGACAGCTTACATGTTTAGAAAGAATAGGCGCATCTGAGTCGTAACAGTATATCATACGAGTGACCCCGAGCCTTGCTTTTACTCAAGCTACACATTTGAAAATATTAATTGGAGCACGTCATTAACTCTCTGCGAACAGCCATTGTAGCGAAGCCTGCAACTTACGTGACTTTTGGTGCTGAAACATAAGGGTTATTTTATTACACAACTCAGTCAAAGACTAGGCTCGCCTAGCCAGTATTCAGAATTGCAGTGGCACTCAAACTGCTTAATTATCTGTAGTTGCGCCAAAAAAACTTTACATTATATATGCAATACAGTGTATTTTTCAGAGTGAATCTGTCTTTGCCTTGAAAACCAGCGACAAGTAAACTATTAAACTTGTTTCAACCTGTTTGCACTGCGTACGTGCATGCAGACTTAACAGTGTTCAAAGAGGAGCATGTGATTTGTCTCCTTGCTATGCTGGTGCATTTTCACCTTACAAGCAATAAAATGTATTTTTAGGTGTAGCTTGGCAGCTCAGTTGCTGCCAACCTTTTGTGATCAACAAAAAAGAGCTTTCAGAGTACTACTGAGAGAGGGGCTTAGACTCCACCCACATCTTGGCTGCTGTGAATACAGGATTTGATTGGGAATAAGATATGTGCTTTCACTGAAGAGTGCTTCTATTGCACTTTTTGGTTTGTGGCAAAGCGTATTCTCAGTACAACAGGACAGAGTTGGTTCTGGTGGCAAGCCAACGATCATGGCATTAGGCCTAATCTGTTTATTATAAAATGTTACCATATAAATAAAGGCATTGTGCCTGAGCGCTGCCTTGTGGCAAAGCTTACCCTGAAAACAGTAGGCCTGAGTTGGTTATAGTGACAAGCTATAGGACTGATGGGTGCACTGGGAGAAGTTATGTCAGATGCCATAGGTCTTATCTTCTCATTATGAAAAGTTACAACAAAGGCAGTAGGCCTATCTTATTTAATGTGAAAAGCATTTGTTAGAGCCAGTAGGCCTTTAACAATGGGTTGTTATCACATTGTGTTACAGGCTATAGATGGGTATCTCACAGATGACCTCAGTAGGCAAAGTGTTTTGATGCTGGCCACTCACTCTAACACATAGTCAGGGTTTTCATTGCGATGATTATTCTTATGCCCTATTGAGAGGGGTTGTATATTGTTTTGCCAACTGTAATTATGTGCATATTTGTAATTGTAGAACAGTAAGATTGATGGCTACTGTTTTATGTCCACTTCACTAGGCCTGTGTTGCTTATAATGAAGGCACTCTCATTAATAAGCCAGACCTGTTGTCATTCGCTATGCTTGTTTTAATCATTGGTAGTGTTGACATTGCATCATTCACGACTGGCCCCGGTCAGTGTGGAGTATCTCGCTAATTGTTCGGAATGATAGTTAGATTTTACCTTTACTGTCTGAGTTCAAGCGGTTGCTTAGGAACGATAAGCTCAAATATTGTGGTACCTTGTAATCTGGGTAAAGGTGTTTGTGTGTGTGAGGGGAATCTGCATAACTAATTGAATGAGTGGTGAAGTTTAAGCAAACACAACAAGATGATGGATGGAGTACTGAAACTTTTCAACCACTCTCCCCCAGTCACAGATCTGGGCTTAATCCATCGTTCTTTTGTTCACTATGCCCCACAGTTTGGACCCAGCAGTATGCAAATCAGTCTTGACCCTGTTGTTCATGGACCAGGGTCCAGCCCGAATTGCCAGGCCAGGTCCTCCCTGAACCAGAAACAAGCATCCTGAGACCGGACATTTAAGCACACATTTTTGATTCTGATGGGTAATTGTGTGGCCCTAACCTCCGTGGTTAGGGAAGATTACCTCGAGCATTGTGCACAAGAAGGGAACTTTGTATCATTCAAAAACAAACAGAAAGGCTGGTAAGTTTAACCATACCGTTAAAGAGTGGAATGCCATGCCATCTAGGAATGATATTGTGCATAGTGTACACACAGTCTAATAACAATCCTCAAACGCCTGTTGGCTTTAACATACGCTTTTAACAATAAATATGTCAGCTCTACTACCTTTGTTCTAACTTTGTAAAATATACAGATCCGAGATAGCATCTGACATTTGGTTTTCCAAAAAAGGCCTACAGCTTTTATAATTAGTTTGTCAGCATAACCAACTCGTGATTACTGTTTTGAACATTAGTCTGCCCACAAGTGTTGGGGAAGGAATGTCCCCTGCATAGGTTAACAGGTGTGTAGCCCAACAGCATGTATTACTAGTATCCTGACTTTTTTGTTGGCCTGAAATTAACGTGTGCACAGAGGACTAAGTCTGTCCATGTGAAAAACTAGTCAGGAACCTGTTAATGTGACTAGGAGGGGCTTACCAACAGTGCCCTCATAACTGACATGGGACCACCCTGCATATCCTGGGCTGATTACTTGAAGTGGTGGTGTCAGCATACTGTGTTTTATGAATTATTAGTCTTGAGGAGGCTTTTTGTTTCTGTCTAAGGAGAGTGTGATCTACTGCTCTCGTTAGTATAAAGTTCCACTTTAGTGTCACCTCGCCACCCAAACCCTTTTGTTTACATTCTCTCTGCATGTCATGTGCGTGATGCTTGGTAGATGTGTAGCACATATCTGCTTGTAAGACTGTGTGTGGTAAGAGTACGAGTACTGGAGCCATTGGGATCTATTTTGGATGCCCCATGGTTTAGCAACCATTACAAACTAATGGGGAAACCCAATCATTGTCAAAGGACCTGGGTATAGTATACTATGAAAAACAGACGGTCCCAGACTAATTTGGAAAAACACAAAGGAAGAAAAATTTCTTAATTGTGGGCTGCTTAAATGATCAACAGCTGGTAATCCATACTTATCGACCAAAAATCATTCAATGACTCGCACCCGAAAAGAAAAAAGAATGCACCCACAATTTTCTAGTACATATATTTATTTTTTATATTTTTCAAAAAAATGCAAGGAAAAGGTAAAGACATTACCACATATGTTAGAGATAAACGGGTTGCTCAAGGGGAGAGGTGTAGAGAGGAGAAGTGCTTGTGCTTGAGATAAAAAGAGGGGAATATTACAGAGTAAAGGCTGAACAACGTCAAAGTAGTTTTTTCAGTTTGAGATCAGTACTGGTTAATTAATACAACATAAACCAGTACTATAAGGCCTGTCCACAACACATTTCTTAAAATAAATTTGTCATCCTTTTGTAAGTGCATAGATGCAACATCAGATAATGGGGCAGGGTGAGATGATGTAATACAGGCCCTTGCTTGGGGGTATGCGTCGCCGCTTTGACCCGGCTTACCGCGTGGAGGGCAACTTTAAACCTCCGCTTGCGGGTCTTCTTCAGGACAGAGGGATAGTGTGAGACAAACTAATCCTGGTGCCAGGAATTGGCACGCCGGGTCACTATTCCCTTTGGTGAATAGTCCGCAGGGGTTTGCGGAGTGTCGCGCTAGGGGCATCCAACTTAATGAACTGCCCGCGAGGGTATCCAAAACCCATGCGCAAAATGAATAACCATCAGCAGTTGAGGTGCTGGTTGAAGTGTAATGAATCCATCATCCTTGTAAACTGTGTGCGCTACGAAGTGGAAGCTCCTATTCCGTCAAATTCCGGAATTTGACGGAATAGGAGCTTCCACTTCGTAGCGCCACCAACCATCAACCAGCACCTCAACTGCTGATGGTTATTCATTTTGCGCATGGGTTTTGGATACCCTCGCGGACAGTTCCTTAAGTTGGATGCCAAAGGGAATAGTGACCTGGCGTGCCAATTCCTGGCACCAGGATTAGATTGTCTCCCACTATCCCTCTGTCCTGAAGAAGACCTGCAAGCGGAGGTTTAAAATTGCCCTCCACGCGTTAAGCCGGGTCAAAACGTCGACGCATACCCCCAAGCAAAGGCCTGTATTACATCATATCACCCTGCCCCATTATCTGATGTTGCATCTATGCACTTACAAAAGGATGACAAATTTATTTTAAGAACTGTGTTGTGGACAGGCCTTATAGTACTGGTTTATGTTGTATTAATTAACCAGTATTGATCTCAAACTGAAAAAACTACTTTGACGTTGTACAGCCTTTACTCTGTAATCTTCCCCTCTTTTTATCTCAAGCACGAGCACTTCTCCTCTCTACACCTCTCCCCTTGAGCAACCCGTTTATCTTTAACATTGTGGTAATGTCTTTACCTAGCATTTTTTTGAAAAATATAAAAAATGAATATATGTACTAGAAAATTGTGGGTGTATTCTTTTTTCTTTTAGGGTGCGAATCATTGAATGATTTTTGGTCGATAAGTATTGATTACCAGCTGTTGATCATTTAAGCAGCCCACAATTAAGAAATTCTTCTTCCTTTGTGTTTTTCCAAATTAGTCTGGGACCGTCTGTTTTTCATAGTATATCATGGTTTAGCAAGGCACAAGATGGAGGGTCGGTATAGCTTACCCAGACTGTGGAAGCGTATTGACTGTATTACTGTAGCTAGAGGTTGGACATCCAGACACTGAAATGAGTAAGGATGGAGACAGAACTTTCTTTAAAAATTCCATGGGTTACTGATTAGACAAAGGCTGCTGATTTAGCTCACCCTGACTGCTGGCCTGTGGTATATGGTAGCAGTGAGAGGTGGGCCAGCACCTTCTGTTAAAGGAAAGTAAGTTTCTAGCAGGATCTTCCCTTTTGTCTGCACCTGAATACTGCTACAGAGTCCTCCGCAGAGTACTTGAGCTGTGTGTGACCAAGGCTGCTGTCTGCATGACGGCTAGCCTCTCAGAGATGAAGGGACATCATCTGAAGTCTGCCGTTTTTGCTGTACGAGCTGAATGTCTGTGTAGCACCTAGAAGCTTGCCTGTCTGGTCAGATAGGAGTGAGAGCAAATGGCCCTGCAGGTGGAGAATTCCAGTATGAGGAATACTAAGGATAAGCTCCCTGCCAGAAGGAGCAAATGCCTCACTTGACAAATCCCTCACTTGACCCATGTTGTGAGTGGTCTCCCTCAAATATGTATGATGGGTCTTGTTGCTGGCTATTTATTGCTTAATTTTGATTTGTTTGCCTATATTGGAGTTTTATATTCTTGTTCCTTCATTTGTGTTAGAACAATTGTTGCAATTTTCACATGGCACGAGTAACGACCATTTTTCAATTTCCGATCCAGTTTGCTACTCGTACACTGTTTAGAAACCCTTCTGATTATGATATACTTGTTCTCATTTCTTTTAAAGAAAAACAAGGGTGCATTCGGAAATAGCTCTTTAAGTTGGTGTCTTCTCCATGTTCTCAGATTTTTGTTACGTTGCACAGTCAACCTGGATTCCTTGGGTACGGTGCAGGAGGCAGACTACTGTGTTCGTCCAGATATATGCACACTGCTCTCTCTGGAAAGCACTCTTTGCATTCTGTACTATTTTTGCTAAGGGTGATACACTGCATATTAGCTGTTCTCTAACCTCTAATCCAATTTCTAACACTTTCTCTCAGTTTCTTTTTCAGTCCATGTCTTTAAAAAATCATTCTCTCACAAGATGCCTCCTAGTCAAACATTCCATGAAGAAACAGGAAGTGACATGCTTGGTTCGTCTCAAACTATCATAGTCCCATACGCAGTCTGTAATGTTGTGACATTCCAACCTATCATGATGGCACTACTTTTTGTATGTCACTTCCGGCTTCCATTTTTCACCTACTTCATATTTCACTCTGTAAAAGGAGTTGAAACTCTCAGTCCCATGCTTCACATAGGCTTGAGTTACCATGGTGATGGATATTTCCTTGTGTTTCCTGTGCTTTCCTGCTTCATCCCCTGAAATGGTGCTTCATCTCCTGGAACCCTGCTCCATCTCCTAGAATACTGCTCCTTCTGGAGCTCACCTGCTTCTGTCCAGGTTTTGTGAGTGCTAGGTTCCTCAACAAATCTCTACTTTGGATGTCCTCCAAT
This sequence comes from Calotriton arnoldi, assembly GCA_963921515.1. Lineage (NCBI taxonomy): Eukaryota > Metazoa > Chordata > Amphibia > Caudata > Salamandridae > Calotriton > Calotriton arnoldi. Next base: position 539,374 of record CAWUFW010007437.1, on the reverse strand, counting down.
CAGTAACCCTTCAAGGAGACACCTGTTGCTGCCCCGTTATTTCCTAAGTGTTAAGCAGCACAGTGGCTACAGGAAGGAGTCGCTGTTACTGCTGGCAGTTTCTGCGAGAGAAGGTGTGACGATTGCGTCCTGGTATTGGCAATTTTTGTCACATAAAATTCTGTGCCCATAATGACTAGGGCCCCTCTTTGTCAGTCAGTTTTATAGTGATCTATTCATTACTGGCTAATTTCTTTGAACATGTTTTTTTCCACAGTTTGATTAGCAGCATATGTCTTGGATTTAAAGTGAACTTTTTTGAATGGTAGTTGCACCATAGTTTCCAAAAGATAGAGTGCTTTGTGTGTTATAGCAAGGCTGTTATTTTGCTCTCTTTTCTGCCTGGAATTGGGCAGGAAGCAGTAAGACCTGGATTGGGCAGGAAGCTGTAGTTTCAGTGTTGGAATGTCTTGTGAGTCTTGGACTATGTGGTCGTTAATATTAGAAGGCCCTCGTATGTTGAGAAAATTCTATCCACCAAAGAACAGACCGCAAATAGCAGATTCGCTATCTCTACACTGCCCTTAGGCTATTTCTATAGGCCTACTGCCCCTGATTATGGTCTTTCGTGTCAAATGCATCATATTTTCAACCCGTTCCCATATCTCAATACATTCTCCGCACTTAAATATTTTGAATGTGCAGATTGACGGTTGGGAACTGCCACTAAACACAAAGGAGATATTGAGAAGTGTGGAACAACCAAATTTAAACCAACTGAAATGACACTATCTCAAGTAGGCCTATTTTAGCTCTTACCCCCAGTTTCCCACCAAAGTTTGGGGATCTAACTCCCGTTCCCCCATTGCCATCTACCAACGCACATAACACTGCAGTTAGAATTCTTAGGTGGAATGTGGCTGGCCTCAATTCCAAGATTGACATAGCTGAGTGGCAGAAACTTGTAAGGAGGTATGACGTTATCTTACAGGAAACATGGGAGACACAACCTACAAAATTTGATGGGTACCAGTGCTGTTCAAATTTAGCAAAACCTTCATATAGGGGGCGCGCCTCAGGGGGGCTGGCTATCAGGATCGAAACTACTATGAGGGGTGCTGTTAAAGCCATTGAAACACATGCAGATAGCTTTCAAGTAATAGTTGTCAGGTTCTCCATATGCTTGCACGTTATCAACTTTTACAGTAATGATTTCTCAAGTATCCCAAACACCAGGTTTCCGCCTTTATTTATCTTCATACATAGTCTATGGGAGGACACCGCTTCAAGAGGATAGCCGTTTTATCTTTGCCTGCTCGTGATTTTACTGTTCACATCTCCAGTTTATTGGCAACCCACCCCAAATCATCTCCCTCTGCCATTAATTCACACACTGACCCCCGTGGCAGCGACCTGCTTATCCAGCTCGCTTCACTAAACACGGAAAGCGCGTTGGCCATTGTAACCTCAAACTACAGTGAGACCCCCACATATAGATGATGCCCTTCCATAATAGATTATGTTTTTGTTAAGACTTGATCCGTGTCCAGCCGGCCCTACTCTGGTCATCAATATGGAAAAACCCTCAGTCAACCCTAACAAGAGACATAATACTGGACTGCCTCTTCCTGGATCAAGGTTTGCAAATCCCCTGGATTGGTTATATTAAGACCATTTATAGTCTTATAGGGATGGAACCTTTTTTCCAGGCTCCCTCGACCTGTGTTTCATTAAGTAAAAGGAGTGTGACTGAGGCTTTTTTCCAGCTCTAGCAGTCCCAGCGGCTCAGAAGTCTTCAGACATGCCCAACTGTCATAAGATAGTTGGACTTATATGACACTGATAACACCACTAATTATCTATGGACTGCTCGCAGCAGATGGAAACGTTCACTCTTACTTCGTTTTAGATCAGGCACTGTTAAGTACCAGTTATGCTTTACCCTGGGCTATACACAGCATCTTGATGCAGGGGATTCTGGGTAAGAAAACGTTGGGGGATCCACGCAAGCCATACCTCACTGGACTCCCCAGGGTGTCTAGTTTTCAGAAATGTGTGGGTTTGGTAGGTTTCCCGAGATGGCCACGAGCCCGGGGCCAAAAAACCAGGTGCCCCCCCCCCCTGCAAAACCAGGTAGTTTTATGATGGGGAATTTTGAAGTCTCCACAGTACGATTTGGGCCATTTCCTGTTGCAGCCACTATGCCTACCCACTCAAGTGAGGAACCGTTTTTATCGGGAGACATGGGGGAACGCTAGGTGGTAGGAAATTTGTGTCAGCTCGGTGATCCCACAACATTCCCACACAGAAAAGTGAGGAAAATGTGATTTTTTTTTTTTTCCAGCTAAATTTGAGGTTTGCAGGGGATTCTGGGTAGGGAAACGTTGGGGGATCCACACAAGCCATACCTCCCCGGACTCCCCAGGGGATCTACTTTTCAGAAATGTGTGGGTTTGGTAGGTTTCCCTAGATGGCCGCTGAGCCCGGGGCCAAAAACCCAGCTGCCCCCCTTGCAAAACCAGGTCGTTTTGTGATAGGTGATTTTGATGTCTCCACAATACGTTTTGGGCCAGTGCCTGTCGCGGGTACTTGACCCACCCACACGAGTCGGGTATCCTTTTTATCGGAAGACTTTGGGGAATGTGGGGTGGGTGGAATTTTGTGGATCCACGCAGATTCCAGAACTTTCCATCATAGAAATGTGAGGAAAATGTTTTTTTTTTTTTTTTTTATATACAAAGTTTGAGGTTTGCCAGGGATTCTGGGTAAGAGAACCTGGTGAGAGCCACACAAGTCACTCCATCCTGGATTCCCCTGGGTGTCTAGTTTTCAAAAATGTATTGGTTTGCTAGGTTTCCCTAGGTGCCGACAGAGCTAGGGATCAAAATCTACAGCTAGGCACTTTGGAACAAAGGGTCAGTTTTCACTGTAAAAATGTGGTGTGTCCACGTTGCGTTTTGGGCCGTTTCCTGTCGCGGGCACAAGGCCTACCCACACAAGTGTGGTGCCATTTTTATCAGGAGACTTAGGGGAACACAGAATTGTAGAGCAACTGTTATTACCTATTGACTTTCGATGCATTTCTGCCTTCCAAATGTAAGACCATGTGTAAAAAAGAAATCACTTTGAAAAGTGTCCTATCACAATTTCGGCGATGTGCAAATAGCTACTGTTTCTAAACTCTATATTTTGTTCCCATTTCAGAAATACATAGGTGTCTTTCATACCGATTTTCACTGTTTATATTTTCCCAAACGAATTGCTATATACCAGGTACACAATAAATCATCATTGCAAGACGCTGCTCAGTTATTGGTTCCGGGTTCGTCGGGTTCTTGGTGAACCTACAAGTCCTATATATCCCCACAACCAGAAGGGTCCAGCGGATGTAATGGTATATTGCTTTAAAAAATCTGTCGTACTTAGAAGAAGTTACAGGTGAAAGCGTTGGCACACATGGCTGTTTATTTCAACTCATTTTCAATTTCTCCTATTTTCAACTGTTAGTTTCTATAAAAAAACCTTGAAGGATCTACACAAATGACCCCTTGCTGAATTCAGAATTTTGTCTACTTTTTTTGAATGTATAGCTTTCCAGGATCCATTATTGCTTTCATACCCATTTCTACCATTAACTGGAATGAGGTTGAAAGCACAAAAAATAGCAAAAATAGGCTATGTCCCAGTAAAATGCCAAAACTGTGTAAAAAAGTTTGGTTTACTGACAAAAGTCAGTCTGTCCCTGAAAGCTGGAAAGATGGTGATTTCAGCACCACAAACCCTTTGTTGATACCATTTGCAGGGAAAAAAACAGACGCTTTAATCTTCAGCACTTTTTTCCAATTTTCCCCCAAAAATCCAAAATGTGGCTGTATTTTGGCTAATTTCTGGGTCCCCTCCAAGGGAAACAGCAAACCCTGGATACCTTTAAAATCCCAATGATGTTGGAAGAAAAGGACGCAAATTCGGCGTGGATACCTTATGTGGTCAAAAAGTTACAGGGGCCTAAGCGCGAACTACCCCCAAATAGCCCAAAAAAGGCTTAGCACAGGGGTGGGGGGGTGGGGGTAGGGGGGGTGGGAAGGCCGAGCACAGGGGGGGAAAAGGCCTAGCAGCGAAAGGGCTAATTTGCCACCTAATGGGAATAGACCTATGCTAAACAAGACCTCAAAGACTAAGAGACTTAGATCTGAACTACTGATTCCAGTTAAAAATAGGATTAGGTTTTGGTTTATGGAAGAAGGGAAGAATGGGGGAATCTTAAGTTCTTCGGGGGGGGGGTAGAGGTTAGAAGCGGGGATAAAGAGGGGATATTTAGCCTCATAACAAATGCGCTATTGGATAATCCTCTCATTTTTCTTTCAATAGAAATTGTTGAAACCAAAGAAAATTCACATACAATTTCTAAAGGCAGTCATGTCTGTATTCCCACACTTTTGTTTCTATAGTTATACCTTTCTCTTCTGGAATGTAGACAATACACTACCATTGTATGGGGACTGTTACCCAACCACCTCTTGTGCCGTTTCAAAATGAATGCCACTGATCACTCCATACTTACACGATCGCAAACAGTATGGAATCCTGCTACCATAAACCATACCTGAGGTAGTTGCTACTTGATCTCTCATAGATAGGGAGTGGTCTAGATCTCTCTCCAAGGGCAATGTGCCTTCCTAATCCGAAATCCGATTTAGCTACCATTTAGCCTTTGTCACCCAGTCCAAGCAAAGCTTTTCCCCAAGTTTATTATAGAAAAGGGTGACCCCCACCCATGTCAGTATCATTTATAAGATTGTATCAATTGTGCCTCCATGTGGTCATTGCCGTATTGTGTGAGGCAGCATGGGATATAAACTGCCCTTGGTGTAGTTTGTATTCAACTCTATCAAAAGTTGTAAGACTTCCTGAATCCTAACGGTGACCTACTTGGGTTACAGATGCCCTACCTCACGATATACAATTGGCTGTTTGTTTAATAATGCTAAATGTAGACATGCACAATAAGGGAAGCTACGGTGTACATACCACCTTCTGTTTAGTTTATACTAATTATTTATTCCAACAACATTTAGCAATTATTAAATCTCTTTTTCTGGTGATCACATAAAGTCGACTTGGTGCGGTGTCAAGGGAGACCTAAAGAGGAAATGTAAGTTGGGTGGTGAAAGTAATAGTGCATTTTTTATATTAAGGTGAAAAACATCTGTGTCGGAAGGTGGAAAAAAACGCATGTCCAGTGCATGTTAACTAGAAAAACACATTTAATGTTTCAATGATCTTACTCTGCTTACATGGATTATGTAGACTTCCAAAGTTTCAAAAGTTTAGTTTTGATCTGTCTTCTGGAAGAAAAGAGATAATGCTGGTTTCTTAACCAGTGCCAGTTATTATGCAATGTTTAATTACTTGCTTAAAGGCTTGTGTAGCAATCGTGTTTCACCAGCAGCCATACTGTGACAAGATTGTTTGTTTTCGCATTTCTTTTTAATGTATTTGCACGTTAGTCTTTCCAAATTACATATGATAACAAGGTCGACAAGGGCTAACCCGAATGGGAGGTTTCAGGGTGTGGCCATGTCTAGCCTCGTTTTTGACTTTCAGAAACATACACATCTTTGTAGGAGCAACAGTCTGCATCCTCATTGCGTTCCCGTGCGTTCATGCAAGTTTATAATTCAGAGCTACCCATGTCTTGTTCTTTACATAGAGGATTGTCTTGATGGTGATCTCTAGGAAAGTATGATAATAGCCAAGCCTGCCTTTCTTTCTTTCTTTCTTTCTTTCTTTCTTTCTTTCTTTCTTTCTTTCTTTCTTTCTTTCTTTCTTTCTTTCTTTCTTTCTTTCTTTCTTTCTTTCTCTTTCTCTTTCTCCAGTGTAGAAAAAGGCATACGCTGTAGAAATGCAGCACAATGCTACATTTAAAATGTAAATACAATGTTTGCATCGAATCCCCGAGTAGAATTGACTGTTTCTAAATACTGAGTGGGCCTTTCTACCTCTCATTTAGAAAAATGACAGGCAGAGTGGGTCAACTGATACCACTTGAACTAGGAGGGCACAGGGATCTTTGGCATGTGTAATGAGGACTCAGCCATGGTTTGGCACTGACGACACCCCCTGGTAAGTTTAAAGTTTTGACACGGGTGGTCTATGTGGACCTTTAGCTTTGTGGACACTTGCCACTTTTTAGCGCTACAAACCCTAGGCTTTGCTGATGCCGGCAGAAGCTGGGCACTGCTGTTGACCACTTGTGCCTTTGCCAGGAGTGATTGCCATACAGTTGGGCACTGGCCACTTCTTTCACTTTTGAGTAGTAGTATCCCTCAGCATAGTTGGGCATCAAGGATTCTTGTCAGTGCTGAGTACTGCGCACCCAAGCACCAGACGAACTCTGTTTAACATGAGCATGGATGTGCACCTGTGACCACTGGTTTGGGTGATCCCTTTGGTTTCCTTAAAACTGTTGGACCTTATGTACCCAGGACATGTTGGGCATAGGGGTCCCCTGCATGAGCGGTAATTGTTCCCTTGAAAGCCGACCCATGGTACAGTTTTGAAACATATACTTCTTGGATGTTTGGGAACCAATGATCCTGGGAAACTTTGAGCACTGGAGGCTTCTGACATGTGGGAAACTAGGGACACCTATTGCGATAGGAACTGGGAAGCTTTGACCTTTTTTTTTTTTTGCAGAGCTGGTCCGTGGGTGCTCTTGGCATTGTGGAGCTTAATAAAGTTGTGCAATGAAAACCCTCTGCACAATTGAGCGACATAGGCCAGTGGCATGGTGAACACTGGGGCCTTTATAAGATTTTTTTAATCTTGGGCCCTTGCACAATAGGGGGAAATGGGATTCCCCATCACATCTGGGAGTTGTGAGTCTGTGGTATAGTTTTGGGACGGGATGAGATCATGGTGACTCTTGGCACTGTGGACCCCTGGGAATTCCTATGCACCGGGGACTGTTGGCATGGGTGATTTCTTGGTGATCCTAGACAATGTTGGGCACTGGATGATATCTGCAGTGGTGGGCACTGAGGTTCCTTGGCACAGTTGAGCACTGAGAGTCCTTGGCACAGGGACCCATGGAATGGTTGTGGAATGTAGACCAAATGTTGGGACATTAATGATCCTGGATACGTTTGGGAACTGTAGACTTCTGGTATGGCAGAGAACACAGTCTCCCATCACTTTTCGGAACCGGCGACCTATGCCTAGCTTTGGCACTGGCGGACTATATGGATCTTTGGAGCTGTTGGGCACTATGATCCTAGGCTCCATTGAACATTGCAGGGTTTGGGCATTGCAGCACACTGGAGACCATTGGCATAGAGGTCCATTATTGATATTTTTGCAATATTGGACACTCTGGTCTGTAATTGAAGTGTTTACTTACAACTATCGAGACTAAAATAAGATATGTATTGACTAAAGTCCATGTTTTGTCTGTAAGCTGATATTTTCACGTCTGGGTAGTAACCTGCCCCCTGAAATAGCTAAGACCACAACCACATATTCAGAAACCAATCTCAAGATAGCTGAAATTCAGGGGCTCCCGTGTTTGCACGCTGAGCAGATGACTTAATCTGCCCATGTTGATATTGATATAGCTAACACAATTGGAATTTCTTTTAGAAACAGGCTAATCATATGCCTTAAGCACTGTAAATAGTGGTTATTATCATGCATTTTGCTTTATTTACTTTTTCAATTTTTGAAGGCATATTATTTTAATAAAGACAAAAAGTACTTGTATAAAAAAAATATCCAAATCCACTACAAAAAGCCAGTTGATGAGAAAGTAGGATTCAAAGATGTCCTAGTTGCTAATGGCCTTCTGCTGCACCAGGGGAAAGGTAGTAGCTAGGGGTTTTGCACCACTCTTTAGCATTCTGTCACAGCCCAGGCTCTGCTTGGACAACAGATAGGTGGTCCTCTTTGTGACGGTCATCAAGGTCTAGTATGACGTTTTTTATGCTCTTCTACACTCTGGTCCAGGGGGGATGATGGAGAGCGCTACAAGGAGCATGAGCATGGTGTTCCCAGGCCTAGTAGAAGGCGTGGCTTTAGTGATGCAGCCCTCCTGAGGGCATAGTGCGCCAGGGTACAGTTACAAGGAAGCTGACTGTGAAACAAGACACATACCTTTGCACCCACTGAGACTGTTAAACATGAAATCTCCTCTGGTCCTAAATGCAAGGTATTGGCTGGTGCATATATTTAGATTTAGACTTATTAATAAAGTGCATAGTTAATTAAAACCATCGCACCGAAATACACTTTAAAACCATTGCAATTAAAACTGTTATATTCCCAGGTTAGGGCCATGTAGCGAAGCAACTTATTTCTTACATTGTTCTCAGGAATAACATTTCCAAGCTGTGACCTTTTGCATACATTTACACACACGACAATGTTGGATTAGTTTCTCTGAAACTAAACTTGTTTCACATCTAGCTTTGCGAAACATTATCACAACGCCCTGAACATCATGTACAAGATCTTGTTCCTTACGACGTACAAATGTCATCACTATCTTCAGCCACAAGGCAACAGGGCTATCTACATATCCACAACATCAGTAATCTATGCGTACATCACCAGGCTGCTTTCTATTATAAAAGATGGGCATCCCGATAGATTAGTAGAGGAGGTACTTCCGCTGACACTGAGGGTCCTCGCATGCTGAGAAATCACACGCAGCGGTCTGACATCTCGTGAGGGGTGTCCAGGTCGTGACCAAGATGGGGTCATTCACTCTACCCCATCAGGTAATCGGGTTGGATCGCCCCTTGGGGGAATTCTTTGCTTTACACTTACACACACTCTAGATACACTTAGAGTAGGGTCTGCATCGTAGGAGGACGCCTGATTAACGCCTTGTTTTATATGCCTGCATATATACATTGTTTTAGCACATTGGTAGAACTCTACCTACTATTTACGCTTTTGGGGCTTGTAATCACGTTTATCTGCTTCTGTCTCCTAATCATTGCAGCACACGTATTTTATACAAGAATAACATTGGTTCAATAAATATTCTTGAAAACGTCCCACTGTGTATTCTCTGTATATTTGTCTGAGAACAAGTGAGCACGAGTGACTGAGCGATAGGTTATCCAGTATTGGGGTATCTTTCATAGATTCACCTGCTTAGAATCATCCCCGCCGACGAGGTGGGAGTCTCGCGGTATAATAAAACATATATATATATATATTAGTTATAAAAAACATTATACAATAGGCTACTATGGACAATAAAGTCACTACATTAGCCTATCTTAGTCCTTTTGTAAAAAGAACCAAACTTGGAACACAGCCAATCATGCTGCAGCACCCTCTTAGAATCCTCCACAGAGAGGCAAACCCTCAGATTTTCTACCGCACCTCGTGTGACAGGGAGTCTCCCTGAGCTCTGCTCAGTTTCTTCACCTTTGGTTGAACATTGTGAGTAACTATGTCTGATTCTTCCAAGAAAAGCTTGTTTTTGCCCTGTTCTTCATGTGGGAAGAAGAGACTGCATTTTGAAGATCCCCACAAGGAATGCATTTACTATCTTTATCCTGCCCACAAGGTTAAAGACTGCAGGATTTGTAGAACCTTCCCTGCCAAGACTTTGAAGGACAGAGAAGGAAGATTGCTGGTTTGGCTGGAAAAATTGAAGGCTACTTCTGATGTCGTTTCAGTTGATGGCAGTGTTAGTCCTCAGGCGTCCACCCCTCTGACCAAAAGGAGGGATAGATCTGAAGATCCCCCTGAGAGACAGAGTAAGACCTTGAAGAAGCCTCACTCTGAGACTGGTCACTCTTCCTCGAAAAAAGAGAAGCTTTCATTCTCTTCACAGGTGAAATCTGGTGAAAAAGTTAAGATTTCAGTGAAAACTGCCTCAAAACAGCAGAAAACTCATTCTGAGTCTGTCAGGATCCCGTCGACGTCGAAAAAGCATCGTCGTCGATGAAATCTCAGAGGGTGAGTGATTCCTCGTCGTCGACGAAGAACATCCCGTCGTCCACGATCGCTGCGTCGACCACGGTACCGTCGACGATTATATCATCGCCATCGACTATGCCAATCTCGTCGACGCCTACCTCGTCGTCAACGGGGCACATGCCGTCGACGCTTTCGACGTCGACGATGGGTCAACTCTCGTCGACGGGTCCACTGTCGACGACGATACAGCTCCCGTCGACAAGTCCACCGTCGACGACCACAGCGGCTTCGACGACAACATCGTCGACGATGGGTTTTCCGTCGATGATTACAACGTCGACGGTAGCTTCTGTTATGGCTATCTCAGCTGGTATTGGCTCACCGTCTATGTACATCTCGTCGACGCTGAAGCGTAAAAGACCTACATCTTTACAGATTACGCCAGTTTTGACATCAAAATTATCGTCGTCATTCCCATCTTCAAGAAACTATTACCAGGACGTTTCCCATATTTCACCCTTGCCTCCTAGTCACTATCTGGACGAGTCAGATGATGATGGACTTTTTAGCCCAGCACGCAACCCTTCTCAACTTCGGATAAAATATCAAGATGATGAGTAAGAGTATTATGACCTTTGTGAGTCTCTACGAGGTCCTCAAGAGACTTCATTTCAGCAGGAACCTATGGTACAAATGCCTATTGCCTTGATGCAGGATCTGACTGCTATGTTAAGGGATTATCATGCGCGCTTTCAACCAGCAGCGCCTGTTCCAACACAACCTGCTACGTCTGCGGTTTTGCAGATTGCAGCTCCTTCTGCCCCTATTAATGAACCTCAGGAGGTGTTACTTGCGCAACATTTAGCCCAGGATGATGATGGCGATACTGTGGCTGAAGATGGGGAATTGCCAAACTCGCCCACAACGGTGGATGAATGGGATGAATACTTGATTCCTACGCCATCCTCACCAGTTCCTCAGGCAGTAGATTCCCCTCCTGAAGATATTGGAGGTTTTCATTCAATCATGGAGAGGGCAGCAACCCGGTTTCATCTTCCTGTATCTGTGAAGCAAGCGGATTGTTTCCTTTATGATTTTAAGGACCAGAGTAGGAAGTCCGTACGGTCTATCCCTATAATAGATCATATCTGGGAAGAAGGAACTAAGATAATAAACTCCTTTTTCAGTGCCTGCAATTCTCCCTAGAATCGATAAAAAGTATAAGGCACCGGATAATGCTCCTGCTTGCCTGTCCGGACATCCTAGACCAGATTCCGTTATTGTACAGGCGGCTCAGCGTAAGTCTCGGAATCCATCCATTCCTGTGACAGCACCGCCGGATAAGGATGGGAGGCGCCTTGATAACATTGGTAAGCCTTTCACCACCATGGCGGGTGCTTCAGTTCGTGCTACAAACTCTTGGCGATTCTAGGGAGATATGACCGCCAGCTATGGTCGGACATATCTCCATACCTCGATTTCTTACCTGATGACAAGAAGCAGGAGGCAAGAAAAATTCTTCTTGAAGGAGAAAAGGCTGCATCAGAAATTATTGATATTTCTATGGACCTAGCTTCCTTGAACTTTCGTCAACTTGCCGGAGCAGTAGTCCTTAGACGTCAGGGATGGTTGAAATCTACCACTTTTCGCCCTGAGGTCCAAACGAAGTTTTTGGACATGCCATTTGATGGTGACATGTTATTCGGGAAACATATTGATGAGGCTTTGCAAGACATCAAAAAAGATACTGACCCTGCCAGAGCCCTTGGCAACTTACAATATCGGAAGACTCCTTTTCGTGGAGCTAGGGGCAGAGGATCGTATTCCTTTCGTGGTGGCTATCAAAGATACCAAAACCAAGGCAATCAGGGAAGATATAATTATCAACAGCAGCAACATCAGCAGTCCTACAGAAACCCTCCAGCTGCCGCTTATAGACAGCAGAATAGAAGACGTCAGCCTCAAGGCAGGGATTCTGCTGGAAAGCAGTGACGACTCCTTCGCACCTGCAGCAGATCTGCCACACCTTCGTTACAGGATTCCGAATGTATTCTGACATCTCAACAATTGGAAAAGATTAACCACAGACAAGTGGGTCTTGGATATTCTCAAATTTGGGCATACCCTGGAATTTGTCAGTACCCCTCCTCCTCATCCACCTTTAAAGAAACATCCTCCACATCTTGTTCTTCTCAGGAAGGATACAAAAACCATGCTCTCGAAAGGAGCGATAGAAAGAGTGCCTCGCTCTCAGGTGGGGAAGGGGTTTTATTCCTGCTTTGTTCTAATAAAGAAAAAGTCAGGGGAATGGAGACCTATCCTGGATTTAAGAAAGCTGAACAAATACCTTCAAAAGAAATCCTTTCGCATGGTCACGCTTCAAGAAATACTTCAGCTTCTGTACCATGCAGATTTCATGACCACATTGGATCTCCAGGATGCATACTTCCACATCCCCATTCATCCCAAACATCGAAAATTCCTTCGTTTCACTGTGGCAGGTGCTCATTTTCAATTCAAAGTCCTCCCCTTCGGCCTGCGTTCAGCCCCGAGAGTCTTTACGAAATTCCTGGCCCCGGTGGCGGCTCACCTCAGACTTCAAGGCATACAATTATTCCCTTATCTGGACGATTGGCTAATAAAGGCTCCTTCCTTTCGGCAGGCTTCTCGAGCAACGTCCACATGCCGTCAACTATTTCAGTCCCTGGGACTGTCACTGAACATTCAAAAATCAGTTCTTTGTCCTTCTCAAAGAATTCAATTTCTAGGGGCTGTGTTGGATACTATCCAGGACAAAGCATTCTTGTCCGAAGAAAGACAATCACGTCTGAGTTCTCTGGCATCAGAACTCCAAAAAAGACGGTTCGCTTCTGTGAGTCATCAAATCATTCCTGGGAATACTATCCTCAGTAATTCTGTTGGTACCTCACACCCGTCTAAGGATGAGGCCGATCCAAAAAGAGCTAGACAGTCAATGGCTACAGATCTCGGGGTCGTTCGACGACCTGGTGGAGATAACTCCAGTTATGCGGGAAGCACTGCTTTGGTGGTGGCGCTCCAAGAATGTCTCAATCGGGCTCACGTTTCTCCCTTCTGTGCCGGAGTTCATCCTCACTACAGATGCCTCCCTAGAAGGGTGGGGTGCACACCTTCAAGATCTTTGCATAAGAGGAAAGTGGTCCGCTGCGATGGCAAAAATGCATATCAATTTCCTAGAGCTTCGAGCCATTTTCCTGGCGTTGCAGTCTTTTCTCCCAAGGCTTCAATGGTCAACAGTTCTCATCAGAACCGACAACACCACTTGCATGCATACTTAAACAAGCAAGGAGGTACCCGTTCACACATACTGTCTAAAGAAGCTCAAAGCATTTGGGAATGGCTGCTGTCTCACAACATCACGATAAAGGTGGAACATCTGCCGGGAGTTCACAACACTTTAGCGGACACTCTGAGCAGGACTTCGAAGTCATGTCACGAGTGGGAGTTGGATCAATCGGTCGTGGAGCACATATTTCAGATGTGGGGCAAACCAAATCTGGATCTCTCTGCCTCCAAGAACAATCGGAAGTGCCCATTCTTTGCCAGTTGGGAACCAGAGAAGGGCTCGTGGGGGAACGCCTTCATGATGAGATGGACAGGGATCTTTGCTTACGCATTTCCCCCCGTTCCGTTGATCCCAAGACTTCTGCGCAAGCTCAAGATGGAACCATGTTGCATGATTCTCATTGCTCCGCGGTGGCCGCATCAACATTGGTTTACGGAGCTTCTCCTATTGTCCAAACACAGACCATACCGCCTTCCTGCAGTTACGACCCTATTATCAATGAGCGAGGGCCAGATTCTTCATCCTCGTCCAGTCCAACTGCATCTTCATGCATGGTTTCTGGATTCACAGAATTCAAGGAGATAGATCTACCTCAGGATTGTAGAGATATCCTTGCTAGAGCAAGAGCTCCTTCTACCTTAAAGACTTATGCTTTGAAATGGAAACTATTCTGTAGCTGGTGCTCTGACCGGGATATACATCCTGTACGTTGCTCTCCAGATAAAGTTCTGCCTTATCTCCTTTCGTTATCCAAGTTTGGTCTTACGTTTACTTCTGTCAAGTTACATTTAGCGGCCATCTCGACCTACAGACGTTCTGCAGGAGCTGCATCCCTTTGCTCTAATCGCTTGATCAAACAATTTCTAAAAGGGCTGTTCAGAACTTTTCCACCCGTCAAAGCTCCTCCTCCAGAATGGAGGCTTAATCTGGTGTTACAGCAGCTCATGAAGCACCCATTTGAGCCTGTTCACAAGGCTGACCTCAAATACCTCTCTTGGAAAATGGCTCTCCTGGTGGCACTCACCTCTGCTCGGAGAGTCAGTGAAATCCAGGCCTTCACTATCAAGCAACCTTATTTGAAATTCACCAACGATTATGTCCTCCTCAGAACTAATCCAACGTTTATTCCAAAGGTTCCCTCTACATTCCATCTTAACGAGCCTGTTATACTGCGTTCTTTCTTTCCCAATCAGTCTTCCTCTGCAGAAAAGACTTTGCATACCTTGGATGTTAAAAGATGTCTAAAATGTTATATTTCACGTACTGTGTCCATCAGAAGGTCCGATCAATTGTTTGTTTCTTATGGTGGTCAAAAACCAGGAACAGCGGTTACGAAATCCACTATTGCAAGATGGATTGCATCTACTATCCAATTCTGCCATAATAAAGCTGGACATGCTTTATCTGCGAAACCCAAGGCTCATTCCACAAGGGCAGTGTCCTCATCTACTGCTCTTTTTGCCGGAGTACCTATAGAGAAGATTTGCCGTGCTGCGACCTGGAAAACTGTGCACACTTTTACACGGCATTACTGTCTGGATCTGGCGACAGAGGCTGAATCAGCTGTAGGTCAAGCAGTGTTGCGGAACCTTTTTAAATAAGGTAAGCCTCTGTAAGGAGGTGATTATATCATTACATGTTCACATATACATGGTGTATTGTTTATTCTGTTTTTTCATACAGTGCATCGCATATATGTATATGTATATATATGTATATATGTGTGTGTGTGTGTATGTATATATATATATATATATATGTATATATATATATATAATCTTAGGTATATTTATATTGATGCATATGTTATAATGCTTCCCCTGATTTGGGTCAGAATGTTATATTGCATTGGTATTACGAGGTATCTATTGGTTTTCTTATGATACCCACCATCCACTATACAACTAAGGATTTTTACTGCTAACTATTCTGATTCTAAGCATGTGAATCTATGAAAGATACCCCAATACTGGATAAGAAAACGAGTTACTTACCTGTAACTTTAGTTATCCAGTATTGGTATCTTTAATAGATTCACATGCGACTCCACCCTCCTCCCAGGAGAGACTTACCTTATTACCTATACATACTACTGTCACTTGTTCTACGAAAATCTGAGGGTTTGCCTCTCTGTGGAGGGTTCTAAGAGGGTGCTGCAGCCTGATTGGCTGTGTTCCAAGTTTGGTTCTTTTTACAAAAGGACTAAGATAGGCTAATGTAGTGACTTTATTGTCCATAGTAGCCTATTGTATAATGTTTTGTATAACTATTTTATATATGTTTTATTATACCGCGAGACTCCCACCTCGTCGGCGGCTATGATTCTAAGCATGTGAATCTATGAAAGATACCAATACTAGATAACTAGAGTTACAGGTAAGTAACTCGTTTTCTTCCGTGCTGTTTCCACGATCTCTGAGGGGACAGGGTTGTCCTGTTCAGTGGTTGCCAGAAACCATATGCTCCCTGTTAGGTTAAGGGGGCTTACGGTGGCACTGTGAGCTAGCTGATCTATAGGCCAATATATCCTGCGGGGTGTCTGGAATCAGTCTTCACACCAAGCCCTTAGTTTATGTTGTCCGTACAATGCGCAAGTCCTACGGATTGGTAGGATAAAATAAATTAATCTAACCCCCCCCCTCCTCCAATCCCCCCAGCTCTGCTGGCTTTGACGGTGCTTGGTTTTATTTATTTATTTATATGTTTGCTATCACGTGAGCTTTTGGTCGACTGCTCAAGCTGTCTCTCGCCGGACCTAAAAACTGCTGTAAATTGCAGCTCACTTATTTGGCAGCAAAATTCTTTGTGGAATGCAGTCGTTGGTGTTATTTGAACAAGTCAGACCTGTTTCCAGTAGCTACGGAGGTGTGTGACCTCTGCTTGTGATTTTCAAGGAGACTGGTTCAGGCCGCCGCGGGCGGATTATGGGCTTTCTGCAGTCTTTTGACATACGCATTTTTGGTAAGAAAGCAGTATGTTGCCAGATTGTTTGGACCACTTACATGGACTTATTTTTGTACTAATACCCAATTCCTTGTCTTCCAATCCCTGCTGCACATAGTTCCACTTTTCCCCAGTATTTTTGTTTCCTGCAACTTTCGTGCGTGTATTGAAAGAGGGCATGGCGTCTCCTCTCGCCCCCACTCCCACTCGTGTTTAATAGGTCAGACAGTTACAGAGGCAGCTGTGTCTCAAGTAGTAAATGCTAGATCACACCAGGGGTAGCTGTGAAACCTGCCTTTTTTGGGAAATGTGCAGTTTGTGCAGGCTGGCGCCATTCTTCCAATGCTAACCAACTCCCTATTTAGCGTCTCACAGTCAACTGGCATAACAATAGTCCCTGCGGGAGGAGGGGGATGGGGGGGTTTGAGGACGAGCTCCAATGGGCCCCTCCGTCACTATGCACGGGCGGCGGGCCCTGGCCTGCGAGCTCCTGACAGGGTCCTGAGGGGCGTGGGAGAGGGGGTGTCTGATGTGTGGCGCATCTATGTACTTTGCAATGGGGCCCCCTCAAGATTCGTTATGCCACTGTCACAGTGATACCAAAGGGGATAATGGACGGAGCGTTAGAGCAAATCAAACACTCACCCCCAGTCAACTGATCTGGGTTTAATCCATCATCATTCTTTAGCTCACTCCACCACCCCAGTTCAGACATGGCCATATGCAAATCAGTCTGACCCTGTGCCTCATGGGAACAGTCCAGCCCGAACTGCCAAGCCATGTCTTCCCTGGACCGGAAACAAGCATCCTGGGACCGGTTTCGGGTTCAAAACCCTCATCAGCCAGGCGATCTTGAATCCAGTGGCAAAGTGAGCAAGGGACCCACGTCTGGGCATACCCTGCCAACTTAGGGCGAACAAAGCGATACCAAAGGGGATAATGGACGGAGCGTTAGAGCAAATCAAACACTCACCCCCAGTCAACTGATCTGGGTTTAATCCATCATCATTCTTTAGCTCACTCCGCCACCCCAGTTCAGACATGGCCGTATGCAAATCAGTCTGACCCTGTGCCTCATGGGAACAGTCCAGCCCGAACTGCCAAGCCATGTCTTCCCTGGACCGGAAACAAGCATCCTGGGACCGGTTTCGGGTTCAAAACCCTCATGTGTGGCTCATCTATGTACTTTGCAATGGGGCCCCCTCAAGATTTGTTATGCCACTGTCACAGTCCTCAACCTCGAGCATGCGTTGAAGATGGTAACCGCCCAGTAACTGAACTCCAGTGGGACGTTTGGCCAGTCAGTGAGAGGTGCTCAGTGCACTGAAAACACTGGTTTTCAAAAAACGCAAAACCACTTTTTGTCGAAAGGCCTGGCCTTCTCTGTAGTGTGTACCTCTAAGGCTGATTGTAGTCCAGCCCCATCTGACTTTCCTAAGTTCTACCGGCTATTACTGTGACTTGCACTACCATACACATTCTATAACCCCTAAAACATCTCACCCACTACTGAATATGACTTTATAAGTTATAAATACTAACATGTTTGTGTAAGGTACCAAACGTCTTCAAAAGGTAGCGTGGCACATGGGCAGTATGCAAAACCAAATAGTAGAGCTGTGGGACCTCGCATTTTAGGAGAAGAGCATTCTAAGTTAGACCAAGCATTGGCTGGTTTACCTGCAGAAATGTCTATATTCTGGTAAGGCTGTAGATTGGTGAAATAGCCGTCAAACAAAGCCTGAAAATTAAATGAGCATCACCTTTTCAGGTAAAGTTTTAATGCATTTTTATTAGGAAAATAGCAACTAGGTCGTAGTGTACGGTATTTTTGTAATCTAGTGCTTAAAGTTATTATGAAACAATCATTGGCAGTGCTTGTTTTTGTCTTGTTTTTTGCAAAACTTTATTATTGGGGAAAATCAAGGCCCTCGTCGATTTAACACCAGGCTGTTGTCACAGATGTGGCATAGTATCGAACAGAACCCTGAGATTTGTCATTCCTCAGTATCTCTCACTAATCTCTCTTCTAGAAAAATGGACCAAAGATTAATCCGCTGGGCCGCACAAACCTGAACGACTCATTGGAGGACGAGGTCAAGGCTTTCTTGATCGAGGAGGATAAACTGCATCAGTTTGACGATCTTACTAAGGTTAACCCTGTGAACACTGCAACAGGTACCACTACTTACTTATCATGATATTATGTTGCTGAAGCACTTCCGGGTCCTGGTAACTGTTATTATCTGTGGCAGCAATACTTTTATGGTCAAGTTTGCACTTTTGGAACTATAAAATCGAAGTCACAAAAAGAAATGGAATACACGATATGGTACAGTGGAAAAAAAGGCATGTAAACATCTAGTAAATCAAGATAAATTCTGTTCAGATTTCCCAAAAATACATTTTACCATCTATGCATGGTGTGAAAATAAATATAATTAAACATTTTAGGGTTTTAAAGAAATTGCTAATCACCTGTAGGCCAGGTAAGATGTTTGCAGAGGATGCTTATGTCACCAAGTATAGAGCAATGTGTAGAAGTGTACCAAAATGGGTACTAGACCAGTGGTTCTTAACCTGTGGTCCGTAGACCCCTGGACGCCCACAAAGCCTCTTTAAGGGATCCATGAACTGCTTAGAAAATTAAATAATATTAATAGGTTAATAAAGTGTATATAAATAAAAAAACAAATGGTGTACTTGAACATTTTAAAACGTTATGTAAATGTGAAGGAATTTGAAACTGGAATTTAAAAATGTAGCTAGTATCCTCAGACTAGTTCGTGGGAGCAGTGCAAGTGCATCAAGCAGAATATAGTATGGACATTGAGTGGCCTTAAGTGAATTTAGAAAAGCTCACACCTTCCTATTGATTTAAAAAAAAAAATGTTTAATTGAATTAAATAAAATATTTAATCATTTGTGTGGTTGTTTGATGAATGCTTTTTTTCTATATTTTTTGTGTATTGTTTTGGAGTTCAAATAATCGAAAATGCTTAGGCTGGGAGTCCTCTGCTTCCAGTAATGACTCATTGGGGGTCTCCTGATTCCAATAATGATTTGGTGGGGGTCACCTGGTTCCAGTAATGATTAAGTAGGGGGATCCACAGAAGTCAAAAGGTGAAGAACTACTGCACTAGAAAGGGCCTAGTTGGAGGGTTCAAGTAGCCCTTGAACTAGCAGCATCACACCATGTTGCTTCTGCCTCGCCAGAATTTGTTTTGCACACTTCCTGAAATAGTTTTTAGGAAGTTTCTTACTTTTACTACTGGCCGGCTGGCTTACTGATCTGTAACCTCTTGATATTGCTCCTAGAAACATCAAATCTCTGTAACAGCAATTTCTTCCAACTTTTGTTGGGATAGGTATAATGATTTTTGCCTACGGTAAGGGTTCAATCAAGTGACTACGAGTCGGAACCCTTGGATAGTTAATATCGGAGAGTATGCAAAATCACTCTGGAGGAAAGCCCACACTTGGGTATTCACCACTGAGGATATGCATATTCACAGCACCTGGTTTGTACTTTGATTCTGGGGTTATATACCTAAAAACACTTGTGTGAGGGCTGTGTGTTGCTTGCCTATAGTGTAATGAACTGTACCGTTGATGTTTTATCCCTTTGTTAGTATGATTGAGATGTCTGGCATGAACGCTGATGTATTTATACAGTATAATAGTACATGCACATTATATTTTTCCAAGGAAACGCTGGCGCAGACATTAGCCACTCTTGCAAAATCATAGTTTATCTTTGTTTTGGGTATAAAAATATAAAAAGAGGGTCTGTGTTCTTGCTGTGATTACTAGAAAGCTTTTTTTTTTTTTGTAGCTTTTTGAAGTATAAAATGAATACATACTTATGCTTGAAAGAATAAACACTATTTAAGGTAATTCTTAACCCAAATTTTAGAAAAATTATTGCATAAAACTTTTAAGCAGACTTTGCACAATTACTTTTTTGTTGTAGTATTGAAATGTCTACAAGCAAGGTACGCATCATCTGTTTTCTATACAAATGCTGGCTGCACACTTGTCGCTGTCAATCCATTCCGGCCTGTTTTTCATCTCTATACACCTGAGTTAATGAAGGAATATCACACAGCGCCTCGGCCTCAGGTAAGTGCTTTGTTTGTGATTTCATTGATAGATTAACATAGTACTTTTTAATGAGAACACCTGTGGCTAGTAGACCAGGTTTGCTTTCATATTAAGGAATTACTGGAACCTGAAACACAAGAGAAAAACATTCTGAAAGATCCTGTACCTGGTGTACCATGCATGCATGGTGGGAGAAAGCAGTGTAGTGTCCTAACCAGCTGAACATCAGCTTGAGGCTAAAATAAATGCATATTCAGCTTTTTTTTTTATAGGCCATGCAATACTGAGCACTACTTGTTTCTTAGCTGATTTGCAGGGAGCACCCAAGGATATGGGAGCATGTAAATATTATAGACAGCAAAATAAAAATACAGTTTGACCCATTCCTACAGTAAGTGATAAGTAAGTTTGGCTAGATTCTAAAATTTAAAACGGATTAGTATTTTTAAGGTACATATGCATGCAAGACTGGTATTTAGGCAGTCTGGTTTTTTTCAAGACTTTTAAAATCTGTTTAACTTGGTGGACTACATTTGACACGAGGATCTTTGAGGAAAATGTAGCAACACTTCAGTCTTTTGTTTTTATCTTTGCAAAATTCTAAAAACACTTATAGCTTGTGTTTTTGTCTCATTGTTTAGACATCGGAATTATTCTGCTGTGCTAAATAGGCAATAAATCATCCAGACACCCAAAGTACAGCAAGATGCAGAACCACAGATCTCCCTGCATTACAGTGAAATGGGCCTCAATTTATTAAGTAGCCCAGTGATGTTACACAGGTCAGATGCATATTTCTATAAACATCAGTGCATTTATGATAACACCTACTTTGCAACTGCACAATGGCTTGGCCCAGAAGGTTGCATGAAAGACAAACCCATATGGGCTTTTTTGGCCATGACCTGGGAATGGATATTGCCCAAATTCACCACCAGATCAATATCTAATCTGCAGACATACATAAACTGGAGCCGTGTGCGTATCAACTCCCAGGTAAAAGAATGTCTTTTATCCATTAGCATTCTTATGATAAAAAGAAGAGTAACAGTATAAGAGTGTGACAGGAGAATACATCTGCTTCAGAGATTTATGTGTACCCTGCCAGCTACACTTTAGGCTAGCTTAAGATATTAAAAGGCCTGCCGTTTGGGGCAGAGCTGACAGGCTAGGGATTACGAATATCTCTGCCCTATTCAGAGATGTGTGTAACGTCAATACCACACCCTCCTATTAAAGTATTCATCCAGCGTTTACCGGGCCCACAAAGTTGTTCACTATTTCTTCCTCACTAATTTTTTTAGTCCTCTGATAGATCTTGCTCATCGCATTGAAGATTGTGGAAACTACGGTGTCGACTTTTGGCTACCCAGTGAGGACCAGGAATTGGTAACTGACTTACCAATTAGTGATCAAATTAAGATATACCACCCTCAAGACCATGCTGTAAATATATAGGATATCAGCAGGAAGTCCAAACCTCCTTTTAGTTGGGACAAGATCACACAAACTAATAGTTCTGCAGTAGCTATACAGATCAACAGTAATAGAACCTGGTGTTCGGAAAATAATCTGTGGCTATCTCTGTTCTGCATTAAAACCCCATGTGTCGAATGCACAGTCTTGGTAAAAAGAATATTTATCAAACTCAAGAGACCCAGACATTTAGGATTTTCAATTAGATTTTATCAAATTAGTAGCGAATTTATAATCTGCATTTAAGAAGGTTCAGTCAAATAAATCAGTTACAGGTGTAGTATGAAACTACACATTAAACAAAAGCAGATAACTTAATTTCTTACAGTCCATAAGGGAAATACTCGTATAAGGACAGAGTCTTTAACGAGAATGAGCAAAAGGGAAAGCTCAGCAGGGCATTGCCAAGCTATGGTTCAGCAAAGGAGTCCAAGGGAAGTTCCGCTAGGCAAGAGGTTCCTGCCACCGCCAAGGACAGGAGTCACTGTGCAAGAGTACTTCCAGCATGGGCATAAGCAGAGTCCGTAACAGTTCTTAATCAAAGGGAATTACCATACGAAAATTGGGGCATTAGTAGGGCTCATGTGGAATCGGCCAAAGAAGAAGAGCCAGGGCAAGAGCACGAGTGGGCTGCATCAAACAGCTAACAGTTTGACAGGTGGCTAATGGCTCAAAAAGGCTCCCTCCTCCTGAGGGAAAGCCATAATATAGATCTACCAGCCCGGAGATGACCTTGATTGTCACACCATCATCGTACGTTGTCCATGTAGTCCTCATCCGCGCACAAGGTGCAAAAAGTGGTTACATTAGCATTCTTTCCCATATAAATGGTCCGTTCTGGGCACATAGGTTAGTCCACAATAAGCTTTTTCATTACCAAAGCTTCCCATGTGCCAGTAGCAAAAGTTCATGTCTCACGGTAGTATCAATATATAAGTTGCAAATATGTTTCCACTCTGTCTGGAATGTCCTGGGAAAGTACAGAAACTTTACATGAATGTGCTGAAGAAAAATTGC
Organism: Calotriton arnoldi; assembly: GCA_963921515.1. NCBI lineage: Eukaryota > Metazoa > Chordata > Amphibia > Caudata > Salamandridae > Calotriton > Calotriton arnoldi. The sequence continues at coordinate 516,597 of CAWUFW010007437.1, read as the reverse complement.
TTCTGCTTGTCATCATGAGACCATACAAACTTTAAGGAATAAAGTAAAATTAAAGACATTAAAAGACAGCATATCATTAAAATTTAGGAACATAATTGGAGTCGAACAAAGGTAATTCAATTAAGCCATTTGTCTTAATAGTCAAGTGTAATGCATTGTTTCATGAAATGGTACATAAGTGAGTATGGCCTACTACCACTTTTTGCTAAGTGTGCACGTGCAACGTTGTAGTTAGATTTTATTTTATAATTTTCATTTTAAGAAATCTAAGACTCTGCACTTATAAGGATTCTTCATTGAAAGTTTCATCTTTCTAAATAGGCCTGGGCGTAGTTCGTGTAGTTCTACTCCGCGGAACTCTGCAAAGTGCCTAAAAAACTCTGCCGCACTCCTATGTTTGTTAGGAAGTCCTGCTGGTTCTAAGGTGCACTTTTGGAACTGTAAGCACTCGTCACTGTTGCATACTACAGACATTATCACATGCTTCTCTGTGTCCCTGTCCTTAGCCACCCACTAGTATTTGGAACTAGTCCACCCTACTTAGCACTCCTGAATTATTGCATGTAACCTAGATCTGACTTTCACCAGTGGCATACGCTTTTAATGCTAATAAGGAAACTTTCTTCCATGGACAACTGATTAGCAATCTTAATTTGTTGTTGCAGACTGATTCTCATATCTCCCCCTAGGTTGCATGGACTCAGCAGCATTTAGGCTACTTCCCAGTTTCTCATTTAACAAATATAATTCACCTCCATGCCGTACAACTAGTGAAACAATTAAATCCATATCATCCCAGGCTTCCGTCTCCTCCTTCGATTCCGGCACACTCCAGGTCACTGGCTATCCTTATAAGCAGTCTACCTTGTCATTCTTTACCCGCTAATGTGCTGTACCATGAAACTATATTCCCGCAATTGTGTCCTCAACCTGGGCAGTTTCAACATCAATTGTGTTGTCCCATCCCCAGGTGAATGTTTACATTTCATCGCCACTCAAATGCAAGCATGCACCCTTCTTTATTACAGAGTTTTGATGTTGTGGGGGTCGTAAAGTGCGGGAAGCATATCCAATGGTGACAATTTCTTACTATCAGTTTGGTTAAACACTTCTTCCAGACTGTATGTATACAGCACAGAAGGGCAGTGGTATTAACAATATCTGCTTGTAGATCTTCGATGCACTATTGCTTTTCTATGTTTTGGTCCTTCCTTATTAAGTTCCTTTCTTACTCTGTGCCGTCCTAGAGTCTTGGTTGCAAATTACTCTTTGAGTTTGAAATAAATCCGTAGAGCCTCAACCATGACCATAACTGCGCCCCAGTCTCTAGCGATGGAACACCAACAGTAACACTTTAAAGCCCCATGGTGAGGTTTGCACACCTTCTGCAGAAATTAAATTATTTAAATACTCACCTTGGAGGACTACTGTACTGCATAATTTACCTTTCTCAATATCATGCCCTTGTCTGTTCGAAGAACCAACACTTAACTTTAACTACAAATTTGCTGTTTATCTTTGTTGCCATAAACTAGGTTTTCATTTTGAAATACACGACTGATCGCCCCATTGCCTCGTAACAGATGTGAGACAGATGAAGCTTATGCTAGCCCGATGGGTGTTACAGAAACTGGAAAGCCTTTTAAGTAGGGCCACTGGAATTATGCAATTCTTTGGCTGCAGTTTTTTCCACATAATTATGAATTTGCTGCATTTGCCACATAATCCACCATCTGCTGCATAATTTGATGATTTATCCCCCCAAAATGTTTTGAGCTGAAACGGAACAAAAGTTACAGAAACCGGGGCCATATTTGTTGCTACACAGTGGCAAGTGCTGTGCAAAGTTTAACTGGCCATTTTTCTGTTGCTGATTACTGCCTTTCCATGTTAGACTGATACTGATGAGGTAATCCTTTGCCCAGGCAGTGTTAACATGTGGAAAAATGATCGCATAATGAAGTAAAACTGCCACAAATTGTGCCGCATTACGCCACATAATTTGCCTTTTATTGCTGCTTAGTCTAGTCATGCCTGCTACATGATTTGATCTTCCCTTGCCATATAACTCCAGTTGCACTGCTAATAAGATACAACAAAGGCTGCAAGATGAAACGGCTACTTCACTTGATGGCAAGCTGTCTACAATTCCAGTTCATAGAAGCACTTGACAGCTCTGTGTATGCCAGTCTACTCATCAGTGAGAGGGAGTGAGTTAAAGTTCACCGAATGTTGTCATTAAAGCCGCAGAGATCGATGCGGATATGCAGTTGCTAGGTTTTAGTTGCAATAAAGGCAAGCCATAGTGTAATCGTTTTTGTGGCCCTTCTGCTGCATATTTTGGACAGAATCTTGCAAATTCCATTCTGAAAATGAAATATGCCTTAATGCTTGTTTCACTTGCATCATACCATGTTTCAAACTTATGGAGTGTGTAAACCCTTTTAAAGTCCCTAATACTGACCAAATGCATCCTCATGACTATTCGACTCCTAGTTTATTCATTCCTGTGGAGTATCGTTACCTGCATCTGGGTCAGAGTGCCACCGTAAGCTCTCCTTTTTCTGTGATCTAAGTTTTCTGTGGATATTGATTTTCATTGACATTTCATACACCACTTGTGCCTTCTAGTATCCCAGATTGGCGATTTTGGAAATGCCACAGACTCCAGGTGATATCAGCTCTCTGTACTCACCTCAGACATTGTGTGTTTGCAGGTAGCTGTACTTGTTTGTGTTTTACACGAACCCTGTATGCACAAATACAGTGATTCTTGGCCCTTAAATCCGTCAACAAACAATTATCAATGTCTTCTGGTCACCCAGCCTAATGGATTCTCACAATCTTGGTGACTCTGATCTTGTGTTACCAAAGGGGATGATGGACGGAGCGTTTGAGCTAATCAAACACTCACCCCCAGTCAACTGATCTGGGTTTAATCCATCATCATTCTTTAGCTCACTCCACCACCCCAGTTCAGACATGGCCATATGCAAATCAGTCTGACCCTGTGCCTCATGGGAACAGTCCAGCCCGAACTGCCAAGCCATGTCTTCCCTGGACCGGAAACAAGCATCCTGGGACCGGTTTCTGGTCATTCAGCCGTCATCAGCCAGGCTAGCTTGAATCCAGTGGCAAAGTGAGCAAGGGACCCACGTCTGGGCATACCCTGCCAACTGAGTGAGCTAAAGAATGATGATGGATTAAACCCAGATCAGTTGACTGGGGGTGAGTGTTTGATTAGCTCAAGCGCTCTGTCCATCATCCCCTTTGGTATCGCTTTGTTCGCCCTAAGTTGGCAGGGTATGCCCAGACGTTGGTCCCTTGCTCACTTTGCCACTGGATTCAAGCTAGCCTGGCTGATGACGGCTGAATAGCCAGAAACCGGTCCCAGGATGCTTGTTTCCGGTCCAGGGAAGACATGGCTTGGCAGTTCGGGCTGGACTGTTCCCATGAGGCACAGGGTCAAACTGATTTGCATATGGCCATGTCTGAACTGGGGTGGTGGAGTGAGCTAAAGAATGATGATGGATTAAACCCAGATCAGTTGACTGGGGGTGAGTGTTTGATTTGCTCTAACGCTCCGTCCATCATCCCCTTTGGTATCGCTCTGATCTTGTGTTGTCTTTTTTTTCCTCCTTTTCTTTTTTTTTTTTTATTAATTACCAGCTGAAAAAGAACACAACAAAGCAGAGATAGGGGGATCAAATACAATGCTTAACAGAAAAATGAAAAGACAAAAAAAACATAAATATAAGAGCGCAGTCAATAGCAAAACAAAACATAATACACTGACCTCAGAGAGAGAGACCAATTGTCTAACCAAAATGAAGAATTTTCCTCCCAGGAATAGAAAAAAAAAGAGAAGAATAACCTTTTAAGTACTAAATAATCCTAAATAGGTGGAGTGATGCACCAAATCAAGAAAGGAAGAAATAAAGAGAATGTGCCTAAGCGGACATGTCCTTTTGAGTAGCTAAATTGGCCAACCAGCCCCGAACGAGATTCCAAATGAGCTTTCTTCTGCAAGAATTATTTTCAAATAAAACCATCTCCAGTGTGCTTATACTCAGGAATTCACGCCACCAGATCCAAGGATCAGGAGACTCGCTAGAAAGCCAAAATTGTCCCAGAACCAGTCTTGCTAGCGAGATAAAGAAGAAGTATAAGCCTGAAAGATGGGGAGGTGGGCGGGGTTGGGGGGATGAATAACTGGTGAATGACCCAATATAATCAACTTCTGATCCGCTACCACTTCTAAGTTTGAGATAGCATATAGCTTACCGAAGACAAAGTCCCAATACAAACGTAGTGAGGAGCAAGATGCAAAAACATGAACCGCATTAGCTCCTGCCGATCCACAGCGAAAACATTGGTCATCTGGTCGAAGCTTCATTACAAAGAGACGATGAGGGGTATAATACTGTGAGAAGCTGGGTTTCTGTTGCAGTAACCCCGCCTTCCCCCCCCACACTTTTTGCCAGACTACTGATGCACTTTGACTTGATGTGCCCTGGGTCCCTGCCAATCAGGTTCCCAGGGCCTGTGTTCTTTCCCCAAAACTGTACCCAGTGGGCTTCTCTGGCCACAGGTCAGTCCCTGGTAAATGGTACCACAGGTACCCAGGGCACTGTGACCAGGGAAGACCTCTAAGGGCTGCATCACTTATTGTGCCACCCTTAGAGGCCCTGTACCATTATACTCACACACTGCCTTTGCAGGCTGCGTGTCTTGGTGCAAAACAAAGTGAAGAGCCAACATGGCACACATCCCTCTGTGCCATGCCTACAATCCACTGCCTTGGCATAGGTCAGTCACCCCTCTAGCTGGGTGCCCTATACCAGTGGTGAGGGTACAGGTGCATGAGCCCTGTTCCCCTACAGTGTCTTAGTCTTTTCTTAGGCATTGTAAGTGCAGTGCTGCCATTAAGAGTATATGGTGCTGGGAGTTTGTCATTGCGAACTCCACAGCACCATAATGGCTGCACTAAAAACTGAGAAGTTTGGTATCAAACTTCTCAGCACATTAAACCCACACTGATGCCAGTGTGGGATTTAATGAAAAATGCACACAGAGGGCATCTTAGAGATGCCCCCTGAAAAACAACCTACCTCTAGTGTCCAGGCTGAGTGGCTGCTTTCAGCTGCCACCACCAGACATGTTTCTGGATCCCTGGGTCGAGAGCCTGCTGCTCTCAGGGGCCTGAAACAATGCACATCCTGGGATAAGGTGCCAAGCCTCCTCCCCCAGGATGGGCAGGGTTCACGAAGTGGAAGCTTCAAAGGCTTGCCGCCTTTGTGAGCTTCCCCAAGCCACTTGCTGCTTTCAGCAACTGGTCCCCACTGGTTTTGACCCCCACTTTGGGCGGGAAAAACAAGTGAGGAAGAGAGGTGTGCCCACCTCTGCAACTCCACCCCTCAGGTGGGGGAGGCAAGGTGAAGCACAACTCTCAGTCCCCGCCATCTTGCAGATGGGGGGACTCAGTCAACCAGGGAAAGGCTAATGCCCCCCTCCCACTGGAGGGTGGCATATTAGGGGGTGTACCCACCCCAGGGAAGGGACCCATTGGTCCCAACCTTTTTACCTACCTGTAACGCCCCTAAATCTAGTATTTAGGGGCACCCCTGAACCTTGCTTCCTCAGACCAGAAGAAACTAAAAGAAGAAGGACCGAACAGCCGTACCGAAGTTAGCAAGAGGAAGACGCCTACTGACTTGGCCCCAGCCCTACCGGCCTGTCTCCACCTCGAACCTGCTTCTGCGAAATCCCGGTGTGTCCTGCAGCCAGCAACCTCGAAAACCCCGGAGGACCTGCCTGCGTTCAACCACAAAGACTATGTCTCCCGTGAACACCGGATTTGTTCATCTCTAACCTCTGGCTCCGGCCGGACACCGCAAATCCGCACCACTCTGCACCCGCCGTCCACGGCCCGAGCGGGCAAACACCATGAGGAGGTCTCCCCGGTGATCCTGACCCGAGATCTGGCGACCCCTGACCTGCCTCGAGCCTCCAGCCGACGCCTGCAGCATAAATCCGGAAGGTCCCCCCCCCCCCAACCGCGACCAGGAGCTGGTAAGAAGATCCGACCCTAAAAGGCACCCCGACGCCCCACGACCTTGGGTGTCCAAACCGACGGTGCCTAACCAACCCCCGAGATCCCAACTTACCTCTCAAAGTGGTGGTCGCACCCAGAAGACCTTCGTCCCCGAGCCTGCAGTGCCTTTGCAAACTGGAGGTTCCCCATTGCAATCAACAGGGCGCCCAACGTCGAAACAGCACCCTGCACCCGTCGCCCTAGTGCCGCTGAGGGTGCACCTTTGGTGCTACTTTGTTTACCCATTTGCCCAGAGCTAAAGTCCAGGAGCTTTGCTCCCACAACCAAGTGGCCTGCTCGTCAGCAGCCACCAACCAGAGGCCCCATATCCCCCATTGGATAACATTGGGCCTCAGCACTCTGCAACCGGCCGCCCTAGTGCCGCTGAGGGTGTAACAAGAGTGCATCCCTGACCCTGGGGGACCCCTGAGTCTACCCCCAGAACCTCAACTCCCACTACCGAATACTTACCCTAAAACCGATAACACTATTTTCCTCCATAGGATAACATTGACTGTTTTTCTTGGAAAAGTTTCTAAGTGTGGAGTTTAAAAACCTAAAGAAATTCTTTAAAATTGTACTAACTAACAAAAACGATTTTGCTTACCTGTTTACAGGAAATGTCCCAGTGTAGTATCCAGGTATACTACACTGTTTAAGAAAAGTAATCTCAAAAGTAACTTACCTGTAATTTTAATCCAAATCCTATACAAAGTATATGTACTGTATTCTGAAAAGCATTGCATTATCAGTAACACTACTGTAATCAAATCAAAGTACATTTACAATTGCAATCCAAACTGTTACAAGCTGTAGATTTACTGCAAAGTACTTATCACTTACCTGTGCCAGGCTTGCTTGGTTCTAGGAAATAAAATAACTAAAAGAATATTTATATACAAAAACAATTGGTCTGAAGTTCAGTCTTTGAGTGTGTGAATTCATTTGCTGACTGAGTGGGTACAACAAATGCTTAACACTGTCCTCTGTTAAAGCCTTACTGCTCGACCACACTACCACAAATAGAGAGTGAGGTGCTATCTAACTTTACCTCTGCCTACCTTTTGGGTTCCACTGGACTCTGTGCACACTATACCTCACTTTGGTATAGTATATACAGAGCCAGCTTCCTACATTGGTGGCAGCGGTGGGATATACAACTTTGCGTTTGTTGGACTACTTGTTACCACCTGATCACACGACCGAACTCTTAAATTCTTTAGAATTCTGATTTTTCAAATTGGCATTTTTTTTGCAAAATTACTAAAAGTCTTGCTAGGGCCTTGGTTAAGTCCCTGTAGAATTTTAGAAAGATAAAGTCACTTTAGTGTTAGAGGGGTTAGAATTTTTTTTAACAATGTCTCAAAACAAGAACCCAGCTGTTAGTGAAACTAACCACAATGTCATAGATGACCTGGTTGCGGAGCATAACCTCACCTCTTACCTTCACTTGTCTTTCAAGGAGGTAAGGTCCCTATGCAAAATAAAAAACATAGCCATGGGGTCCCATCCCACCAAACAAAAGCTCCAAGAGCTGTTGGCTGGGTATGCTAAGGACCACCCATCTGAAAATGGTGAACACCAATCAGATGAAGAAGAAGAGGAAGGGGATGACCAGGTAGATCAACCCCCTCCACTTCATAGGGAAAAAAGGGCCCATGTGCCTCTGACTCCAAGAATCACCCTCTCAGTACCTAGATCCCACACAGGTGGGTCCGGCACTACTGAGGACATTGAGGACAGTCTCAATGAGGAGGACATCCTGCTAGCCAGGTTGTCCAAAAGATTGGACCTAGAGACCAGACTCCTGGCTCCAGAAAAAGAAAGAGCAGAGAGGGGCCTAGGACCCATCAATGGTGGCAGCAATTAAAAAAATATAGAAAAGGAAGGATCCTATGATACCAAAATCCCCAAAGGGATTGTCCCTAAATTTGAGGAAGGTGATGATATCACCAAGTGGTTCACAGCCTTTGAGAGGGCTTGTGAAGCCAGAAGGGTGAAGAAAACTCACTGGGGGACACTCCTTTGGGAACTGTTCTCTGGTAAGTGCAGAGACGGACTTCTAACCCGTAGTGGGGCAGATGCTAGTTTTATGACATCATGAAGAGATTGAGGGATTTGGACTCACAACTGAGGAGTATAGAATTAGATTCAGGGGGGCTCAGAAAACCCAGAGTCAGCCCTGGGTAGAATTTGTAGACTACTCAGTTAAGACACTAGATGGCTGGTTGACTGGAAGCAAAGTGCAAGATTATGATGGTCTTTATAATTTGTTTATGAAAGAACACATATTAAGTAATTGCATTGATGAAAAGTTGCATCAGTATCTGGTAGACTTGGGTCCAATTTCTCCCCAAGAATTGGGAAAGAAGGCAGGCCATTGGGTCAAGACCAGGGTAACCAGGACGTCCACTGGGGGTGACCAAAAGAAAGGGGTTACAAAACCTCCCCAGAGGAAAGACAGTGAGCCTCTTAAAGATAAAAGTAAGGAGTCCCAGGTAGCCCCCCAAAAACCTGTCCAGGAGGGTGGGCCCAAAGACCCTCGCAAACCAAAACTGGGTACCAAGGTAAGAATTGGGATCCCAACAAGGTATGGTGTCACAACTGTCAAAAGGCAGGACACTTGAAGGAAGGAAGTGACCCGTTTAGGGCCACCCGGGTCACTCGGGACCACCTCTCAGCCTTCCATACAAATGAAGAGTCGGTCAGACAGTAGAGAATACTAACCAAAGTATTTTATTAGTATACGCTCGAGCGGAGTCCAGTCTGACCAGCCTCCTCAGATTGCGCCAGAGGGACTGACTCCCGTCCACAAGGTAAAGTCAGATATACATTTCCAACGCCCCTAGAGACCCGCCCAGACTGGAATTTTCCAGCCTGGTCACTGATGAACAATGGAGGTACAGAAGGATGGGCTATCATCCTGAGACAGGGTACACGCTATCTTAGTTTCAAGGTTACTCTGCCCGTGCTCCTCTCTCTGAGAGTGGGAGCAGGTCTACCTACTGGGAAAGGCATGCAGTTATAGAATTATCTATTCATTAGTGCTGCGATACGTAACCTTGGCTAATAAAGAGAAACAATTGTGGCTGCTTTCTGCTGAGGCAGACAGTATGAGACAGAAGCTTCATTTCGATCATGGTACAAAATGGCGGCTGGATACAAAATGGTGCCGCAAATGCTAACTTAACTCGCACAATGCTACAAGAAGTCAGCTAGATGCATTTTCAGTCCAACACACCACACCAAGGACCCCAGCTGTCCTAAAAACAAAGCCCCTAGTGTATCTCCAGGGGTTGCCAGTGTATCTTTGGAGGGTGATTCCTCAGATGAGGAAATCCTCCTAGCCTTCAACTGGAAACTGGGCCCAAAAGGTGAGTTGCAGATTCCAGAGGGGAGTAGACTCTTCCACCACCTACTGGTGAATGGAATCCCAGCCACTGCCCTGAGAGATACCTGTGCCAGTCACACTGTGGTGCATGACAGGTTGGTTCTCTCAAACCAGTATGTCCCAGGGAAACAAAAAGAGTAAGGGTGTCCCGGGGGCGTGGCCAGGAGCGGCATCATGGCAGACGTGTGAACGTTGAGCTCCGTCCCGGCCCGATAATAATCCTGGAAATATCCCTGTTTGGGAGCGCAGTTGCCTGCCACGGAGAATGGAATTTACTCCCCGGAGCTTTGCGCTTGGGTGAGAGCGGAAAGAAGGTGCGAACTGGAGCCGGAGGGAGCAAGAATAGAGATCAAAGACCCGGCCGAGACCAGTGGCGCAGCAGGCCTTGGAGTGAGTGAAAGCGAAAGCTGCGGCCTGTGCAGGGAACGAGCGATCGGAGCTGAGACACTCAGGACCGGGATACTCCGTGATCCACTCCGGCAGTGAGACGGCCGAAAGAGGGAAACCTAGGCCGGAAGAGCTGGTGGCCCGGAGAAGCGCTGCAGCCCCCGGCATAGTCAACTGAGGGAAGCAGCAGTGCGAGTCCGAAAGCAAGATGGTGGCGGTGAGGCTCCGACACCGGTACTGAGGACCACGCATCACCGATCAGGCAGTGAGACCTTGAGGACACGGGCCAACAGAACAGAGGCCTCAGAAGAGGAGACGCACACCGACCGGAACCGCAAAGTACTTTGGTGTAGATGAAGTAGGTGACTGCGACGTTCCCGGACTGGAGCGGGGGCCCGCGAAGACCGGAAGAGGGCTGCCATCGGTGCCGGTATGGGACAGCTGGACAGATCCAGCTACCAAAATGATAAGTGAACTGGGACCTGCAGCCTGACAAACGCACTCTCACTGAGGTCCTCGGGCCCCACGCTCTGCAGAAGTAGCGTAGGCGGAGAAGGCCCAGAATAAAATAAATACAAAAGAAACAATTGATGGACGGAATGCTGGACAATGCAAACATTCACCCCCAGTCACAAGGATCTGGGTTTAATCCATCATTCTTTTGCTCACCACACCACCCCAGTTTGGACCCAGCCATATGCAAATCAGTCTTGACCCTGTTCCTTGTGGGAACAGTCCAGCCCAACTGCCAAGCCAGGACCTCCCTGGACCAGAAACAAGCATCCTGGGACCGGTTTCAGGGCATCACCCTACATCAGCCAGGCTAGCTTGAATCCAGTGGTGTAGTGAGCACGGGACCCACGTCTGGGCATACCCTTCCCACTTAGGGCGACCTATGCAAAAGAAACAATTGATGGACCGAATGCTGGACAATGCAAACATTCACCCCCAGTCACAAGGATCTGGGTTTAATCCATCGTTCTATAACATTGTTCAACATTCTGTCAATCAATTGTTACTTTTGCATTTGTCACCCCGAGTGGGACGGGTACGCCCAGACGTGGGTCCCGTTCTCACCATGCCACTGGAGTCAAGCTATCCTGGCCGATGAGGGGTGAAACCCCGAAACCGGTCCTAGGATGCTTGTTTCCAGTCAAGGGAGGACCTGGCCTGGCAGTTCGGGCTGGACTGTTCCCATTGGGCACAGGGTCGAGACTGATTTGCAAATGGCTGGGTTCAAACTGGAATGGCATGGTGAGCAAAAAAACGATGGATTTAGGCCCAGATCTCTGTACTGGGGTGAATGTATGACATTGTTCTGCATTCTGTCCATCACTTGTTGTTTTTTCAGAATAAAAAAAAGGTGATTCACCCCCCCAGATAAAGTACTGAAGACTCTGAATAGCCTGGAGGGGACGGAGCCCCCCGGGGTGGTGACTCAGACATAGTGCAGGGAGACGTGGGACCCCCCCCCCGAGGCCTAGAAGAGGCAAGAGCTCAGGGCGCCGGGGCCACGAGACATGTCTCCGCAATCACAGAGGGGCACACCCCTGAAGTAGCGGGGAAGAGAAGCCCTATAACACACAGCCTTGACCCCGCCCGCCTAGCTCCTAGGCTGAGGGGAAAGAAAAAGTAAAAGAAAGGGAAAAAAAGAATGAGAGAAGAAACAAAACCCCCCAAAAAACAAAGGAGGGGTGTGATAATATAAGAATGCCTAGACCGAGGAACACGAGAGGCCGGGACCTCTGCCAGTAGTAAGGCCCGTGCTTCAGGCTGACGGGGACCAACAGATTAAGATCGACAAAGCAGGACAGTGGATTAGTCCGAGTAAGCTGGAAGAAGACTTCACACTAAGGCCCGACCAGAATACTAGAGGGGAGACCCCGCACCCGAAGTAAGGCTAAAGATCTCAGGCCCGGATCAGCAGGGCTCCAGGCCCAGAACAGTGACAAGGCCACACGCTACTGGAGCTATAAACGACCCGCAGAGACGACACAACTCCTAGAGACTCGGGAGAGACAGCTCTTCAGTGCCTCAAGAAAATTCTGAACTGTAGCGCGGCGAGCCCCAAGAGACTATGCCGAAACAGAAGGGCAAGACAGGAGAGACCCAGCTACCCACAAGGGTGCCCTCCTCGGCCCCGCCGCATACCAATGGTGGAGATTCGCCTGCCACGAACTTAGCGCTGCATCAACACTTGGACAAAGTCCTGGCTGCCATAGCGGATAATGGAGCGGCCCTCCAACAGGATATCGGGGCAGTATCCGTGGGGCTGGGCCTGCTGCGAGCTGAACACCAGAAATTAGCTGACCGAGTTAAAGATGTGGAACATACAGTGGAGGAACTGGTACCTGCACGAAAACGTGATGAAATCTGTCTGAACGAACTCACAGCCAGAGTGACTGAACAGGAATATAGAGCCGAAGATGCAGAAGGAAGGAATAGGAGGAGTAACATACGGATAATAGGTATTCCAGAAGGGACGGAAGGGGCTGACATGGCAATGTTCCTGGAAACATGGTTGCAAGAGATACTGCCACTGGACTCCCTCTCCAAGTTCTTTGCCAAAGAAAGAGCCCACCGAGTACCGGGTCGACCGCCTGCCTGGGACGCCCTCCGAGGCCGGTGGTAGCCAAACTGCTACACTTTAAAGACAGAGACTCCATACTCCATCAATCCAGAACTAATGGTCCCTATACACTGAACAATTGTAAAGTATCAATGTTTCCAGACTTCACGGCCCGAGTACAAGTGCAGCAAGCTTCCTTTATTGCGGTAAAGAAGGCACTACGTGAAGAGGGCCTGAAATATTAATTGATTTTCCCGGCGAAACTTCGTATCATATTGGATGGCTTCACACACTTTTGCCAAACCCCAGAGGAAGCCTGGACCTGGCTTGAGGCATACGGGAAGGGAGCTCCCTTGCCTAAACCACAGCGAGGCCCTCGAAGGCCGAAGCGCACGGAGGGCCTAAAACGCAAAAGACCCAAGTAATCGAGTGTGCTGAAGAAGCCCACGATATCACAGACCCAACAAGACAGGCAAGCCGCTTTGCAAGATGATCCAACGCTGATGTCATCGCAAGCCTCTGGAAAGCATACGGGCTCGTCATCGGAAAAGATTGAGAGGTCGTCGGACCCAGAAGTTAACGCAGGAACAGACACGGAACTACCGGATATTACCCCAAGATCGGCGGACGACCTCATTTGACCGGACAGTACGCAGGGGAACATCTTCCAAATGGCCGGGAGCTGGGACTTCAACCTATTCCGGTTACAACGACTTTCTGAGGCGGGCAATGGCCAGTCTCCTACACGAATGGCAGAATCGGGACAGAAGAGATGCACTTGCCCATTCCTCTTGTTCTTCACGACACCTGGTGATTACTGTATCCCTCTAATCTCCCCCCTCCCATCGGAGTGTCCTGCCTCTGTAGCTGAAGGCGGCGTTCTACGAGTGGTAATGTTTGGTTCCAGGTTTGGCCAGCTGGCCGTTGCCAGTCCGCTCTTGGGTGTGGGGTTTGTACTATTTGATTTTACTGCTTGCCTTAACGGGGTCCCTCAGTCACATGCTGAAGCGGGGGTGGGGGCGGGGGAGGCTGGAAGGGGGGTCGAAATGCAGTACTATAAATGGCAGGAGTAGCAGAGGTTAAGTTGATTTCTTGGAACATCAGGGGCATGGGCTCTCCCGCCAAAAGATATAACATCTTAAGCTACCTTAGGCGAAGGGGGGCACAGATAGTAATGCTGCAGGAAACCCACCTGACCACTGAGGAAGTCAACAGGCTCAAGCGTAGATGGCGAGGCCAGCTGTTTGCAACAACTTACTCAGCATATGCCCGGGGAGGATTGATATTGGTTAGGCCTGGAACTCCATTCAAAGCTACGCATGCTATCATAGACAAAGAGGGGCGGTATGTACTATTGAAAGGAAGACTAAGAGGGAGAGAGATCACGATAGGAAGCATTTATGCCCCGAATCATGAACAGACGCAGTTCATCAAGCACTTGTCTGGCCCCCTCTTATAGGTCACAGCAGGTGAAGTAATCTTAGGGGGTGATTACAACTGTGTGATAGATCTAGCTATGGACAGATCTAGGCCCCCTTTGAACGGTACGACGGCGGCGACGACGGCCACGGGCCTGCGTAGCTGGATGTCCAAATGGGAACTGCTGGACGTGTGGCAGCTGCACTATGCCAAAAATAGAGAATATTCATACTACTCGCCACTATATGACTTCCATATTCGATTGGACATGTTTCTTTGCTCTCGACAATTGGTGGCTACTATGGGGGGGGTCGGAGTACCTCGGGAGGTCGTTGTCCGATCATAGCCCCCTACTGTTGCGATTTGCCCCCACTCCAGAGAGAGAGGCCATCCCCCTGTGGAGACTAGACCCGGGACTCTTCGAGGACGATAGTTTTAGACCAGGGCTTTCTGATGCGATCTCACAATACTTTGAGACAAACCAGAACACCGCCAGCGCCCCTGAGATGGAGTGGGACGCCTTTAAGGTGGTAATTAGGGGGCATGGCATGGGTCAGACAGTGGGAGCCTGAAGGGAACTAAATAATGAGCTCCAGACACTAGAAGCACAGATACAGGCGTCTGACAGAACTATTGAACGGGACGCAGAAACCAGGAAAACCATATCAGACCTGAAAAGTGCTTATAATGAAACGTGGGAGAGGTTGAGAGCACTAGATCTCCGCACATACCGGGAAAAGCAACACGTAGAAGGGGGGAAAGCAGGGAGATTATTGGCTTGGCAGATCCGACCAGAGACGGAGGGGTCCCTGATTCCATCCCTACTGGTAGCAGGAGGACAATTACTCTTCTCACCCAAACGAATTAACAACTCTTTTAGAGATTACTATATAACGTTATACGCGGCGCCTAGTGACATACAGGAGACTGACTTTACAGTGTATTTGAGTGAGTTGGGGCTCTGGCAGATAGACCGAGAGGCGAAAAAGGACTTGGGGGCAGAAATCAAGGCACACTAGTTTAGCGTAGCAATTAAAGAGATGGCCAGAGGAAAGACTCCGGGACCGGACGGTCTCCCGACAGAATTCTACAGCAGTTATGCAACTACCCTAACCCCACACCTGGAAAAATTATATGCTGCTTCCTTACAGAGAAGGCAACTACCAAGGTCTACCAGAGAAGCGCTAGTGGTCCCACTACCAAAAACTATGTCAGACACACCGAGTGACCGATTTTAGGCCTTTATCGATGTTGAATTTAGATTTTAAAATATTGAGTAAGGTCCTGGCCTCCAGGCTGATGCCTCATATGTGAGGCATAGTGCACGAGGATCAAAACGGGTTCATACCGACCAGGTCGACCTCGAACAACTTAAGGCGACCATACCAAGTGCTGTTCCACCCGGACATGAACAGGTTCCCTAATGTGGTAGTGGTAGCAGTGGACCTAGAAAAGGCCTTCGATTCCCTGCGATGGTATTTTCTATTGAAGGTAATGGTATCGCAGGGTTTGGGAGACCCATGGCTGAACTGGGTGAGTCTGCTCTACTAGAGCCCGACGGCAAGGGTACGATCAGGTGGCCTGGTGTCAAAGTCCTACCCCACTTGTAGGGGTACAAGGCAAGGATGCCCACTGTCTCCACTACTCTTTGCCTTAGCCATGGAACCCGTGGCGGAACACTTCAGGCAAGTGGGAGGGAGATACGGAATCCCTTTCGATGGTTCGGTACATATGATTTCGCTATATGCGGATGACATCCTGCTTTATATTAGAGATGGATGGGCGGACTTACACTCCGTGTTCCAAATTATAGAGGAATTCTCCAAACTCTCGGTACTAAATATTAACAAAAATGAGACCCAGATTTTCCCAGTGATCCCCACAATGAGTAGCTCCCCAGATCTGCCAGAGGGACTAGCATGGAAGCCAACCTCCATAAAATATCTAGGGATAAAGATATTCCATAGCCAGGTGGACCTACTAGAAGGTAACTTTGGGAGGGCAATCCGTGCATTGAAGACGAATGTGGAATTCTGGCGGTCGCTCAGATTGCCAGTAATGGTGAGACTGGCGCTCTCCAAAATGGTAATGCTGCCAAAATTACTGTATTACTTTGTAAACCTCCCGGTGGTGGTCCCAAAGAAATGGTTCAGGGAGCTGGACAGTTTGTTGAGAGACCTGATATGGGATGGGGGCAGACATAGTGTCATTAAGGACGTTGCAACACCCAGTGACCATGGGGGGGACTGGGAGCCCCGGATTTCGAGGCGTACTATCTGGCATCACAGCTCCAGTGGCTGGCGTAGTGTTTGGAGGGTTTGGGGCAAGAGGTACAGCCATTGGGTGATCAATCCCCTCAGGAAATTCTCCTACCCAGAATGTTGAGACCCAAACTCAAGATTGCTCACAAAAGAGCACTGCTCGAAGTGGCTCTGAAATGCTGGGACAGATGTATAAAACGAGCCATGGAGTTACCACTATATGCCCCGGACCTTCCCATAGCGGGCCTTCCTAGAGAAGATGAAGGGGGGGGGGGGAGGGGAGGTGTCCTCCACGCTAGGTCAGCTGAGAGCCTGGAGAGATGCAGGAGTATATACCGTCCGGGATTGCTATCAGGATGGGGATATCCTGCCCCTGCAAGAGTTTCTAGAATATCACGACCTAGGCCCAGGGCAATTTTTCAACTATCACTCAGAGGAGCCATGGCGGGACTTTGGGGCAGGGGACGCACGAACCAGACACACACCCAGTACTGCACGCCATGGTCACAGAGGGAATGGCCAGGCACCTAGTGAAATGGCTGTACAAAGCAATCATGGAACTGACGACGGCAAATCTGACACCTACACAAGGGAAGTGGGAGGGACTAATTGATAGGCCACTCTGAGAAAGAGTAGAAAAAATCCCTGGAACATATCGGCCAGGTGTCCCGAAACTCGAATTTTAAATTCATACAGTTCAACGTGGTGCACATGACTTACCTTACTCCTCACAGAATTAACGTCATGTATGGGACTACTGACTCGGCATGCCCTCGGTGTGACGAAATAGATGCTAATCTGCTCCACATGATGTGGGACTGCAGGGTAGTCCGGGAGTACTAGCTAAAGATAATGGGAACACTGAATGAGGCCCTGGCTAGTAAACTGGACTGTAACCTTGAGACGTGCCTACTGGGGTTATACCCCAGACCCAAAGCTAGGAAACTGGGGCATAGGTTTGTGGATCTAGCCTTAATACTAGCATAGAGACAAATAGCCCGCAAATGGAAATCAAAGAGAAACCCCAAGGTCGACATCTGGGAGCAAGAACTATCGAGTTGGGCTAGGGCGGAGGAAAGGTCTCTAATTAGAGAAGACAGGATAACAAAAAGGCGAAAACCCCTAGCAGAACCCTGGGTGGAGATACTGAGAAACTGGGAAACCAGAGAGTCTAATGAGGGGGGGCGAAGGGACGACGGGCTCTCAATAGTTGATGAAAATGAGCACTCCCCTATCCCGCCTCTTAGTACAACAAGAGAAAATTAGTCGAGCAACTAGGAGATATAAAATAATAAAGAAGAGGAAAAGATTTCAAACGGGAAGAGATATGTCACTGGACTTGGCGATAGTAAATGGGGTCAATAGGAGCCTCGCTCCCCTTTCCCCTTCCCCGCTCTCGATTGATTGGAACAATGATGAACGATACAGAAGCTAATATGCACCGATTATGACAATAAAGGGGACCCCAGATGAGAAACGAATGGCAGAGCAGAGTTAACATTGTTTGATATAGAGTTGTTAGCATATAGCGAAAATCTTAAGGGAAAAATATACGTCCTGTGCAGACTACACGCTGGAGACTGCGGGCAGACCTGGAAAACGATGATTACATGGAAAAAGATAGGAAAAAAAAATAATTGATAATACCATAATTATAATACGCAATGGTACTTATTGTATGAACAGAGATGTATGGTCCAAAAAAGGACAGGAGGCAAAATCGCTGACGTATAATGATAAGTGTAACATTAGAGATGGTATATCACTGAATACAAAACTGTGTATGAATATTGTATAACATGTACTGTATTGAGGTAATGCTTTATATAAACAAAATGTTAATAAAAAAGATTTGAAAAGGAAAAAAAAAAAAGTAAGGGCTGTCCCGGGGGGTGTCACTGTTAGGCCTGTGGCTGTAGTGCTCCTAGAAATAGCTGGGTCTCTTAGATGGAGAAAGGTGGTAGTCAGTAAAGACCTCCCCCTTGATTGTCTCCTTGGGAATGACCACTCAGAGGTTGGTCTGAACCAAAGAGAGGTACTGGTCCAATGCCAGACCTCCCCCAAGAAACCTGGGGGGGCTCAACCTGCAGTTAGTGCAGCTAAACCCCCCCAAAATAGGAAGAGACCGTGTAGGAAAGGGGGACAACTGTTAGCCACAGTTCCAGTGGGCCAGGGAGATTCTATCCCAGTAAGAGAGAACTCCAAAATTGGCACTGGTGAAGTCACCCCTAGCCAAAAAAAAGCCCGGACTAGTCAGGCAACTGTCCAGCCTGAGTTGGTGGCTCTTCATCTGGAAGACCAGAGGGTGGAAGGAGGGTGTTCACTACCAAGTGTAGTGACCCCCCACCCTTAAACAGCAGACAGGCTACCAGAACCCAAATATGCCTGTAAGTTAGCCACTTCACCTACCAGTGAAGCGTTAATGGTGTGGTTCTGAACACTGACAGCTGTCAGTAGCCTCTGCTGGGTGTTAGCCTTCATGACAGCACTGTCCTTGACATGGTGGCCTAGCCCCCTGCCAAATAGCAAGATAGGCCCCCTGACCTTATTGGTCATGGTGGGGTTGCTCAAGCTGTGGGTAACCTCTGTGGGTAAGCTGGGCTTTGCCCTATTTAAGTTAGAATTTGCAGAGGTAGGCACCTCTGAACCCAAACTAAAAAGGTGGGGTGAAGACACTAAAGAGCTAGGAAAGGAGCATTGGGAATTAGGTCCTGAAACTGTTGAGGGAGGCCAGCTTCTCAAAGGAACTGACCTGGACAGAAGGATATAAGGCAGAGTAGGCCCTGCAACTTTCAACCCACTTCCTCTACTCTCCCTCACCCGAAAGACTAGAAGGACTCTCCCAGCTTTGGCGGAGTCTCCTGGCCTTTGGGCTGGGGGGGGGGCAGGGGGGGCTTGTGTTAGAAGCTGGGTTTCTGTTGCAGTAACCACCCCACTTTGCGCCAGACTACTGATGCACTTTGACTTGATGTGCCCTGGGCCCCTGCCAATCAGGTTCCCAGGGCCTGTGTTCTTTCCCCAAAACTGTACCCAATTGGCATCTCTGGCCACAGGTCAGTCCCTGGTAAATGGTACCACAGGTACCCAGGGCACTGTGACCAGGGAAGACCTCTAAGGGCTGCAGCACTTATTGTGCCACCCTTAGAGGCCCTGTAACATTACACTCACACACTGCCTTTGCAGGCTGCGTGTCATGGTGCAAAACAAAGTGAAGAGTCAACATGGCACACATCCCTGTGTGCCATGCCTACAACCCACTGCCCTGGCATAGGTCAGTCACCCCTCTAGCTGGGTGCCCTATACCAGTGGTGAGGGTACAGGTGCGTGAGCCCTGTACCCCTACAGTGTCTACGTCCATTCTTAGGCATTGTAAGTGCAGTGCTGCCATTAAGAGTATATGGTGCTGGGAGTTTGTCATTACGAACTCCACAGCACCATAATGGCTGCACTGAAAACTGAGAAGTTTGGTATCAAACTTCTCAGCACATTAAACCCACACTGATGCCAGTGTGGGATTTAATGAAAAATGCACACTTAGGGCATCTTGGAGATGCCCCCTGAAAAACGACCTACCACTAGTGTCCAGGCTGAGTGGCTGCTTTCAGCTGCCACCACCAGACATGTTTCTGGACCCCTGTGTCGAGAGCCTGCTGCTCTCAGGGGCCTGAAACAATGCACATCCTGGGACAAGGTGCCAAGCCTCCTCCCCCAAGATGGGCAGGGTTCATGAAGGGGAAGCTTCAAAGGCTTGCCGCCTTTGTGAGCTTCCCCAGGCCACTTGCTGCTTTCAGCAACTGGCCCCCATTGGTTCTGACCCCCACTTTGGGCGGGAGAACCGGCGGGAAAAACAAGTGAGGAAGAGAGGTGTGCCCACCTCTGCCAACTCCACCCCTCAGGTGGGGGAGGCGAGGTGAAGCACAACTCTCAGTTCCCGCCATCTTGCAGATGGGGGGACTCGGCCAACCTCCCACTCAGGGATGTAAAAGCGGCCCCCACTATGGCTTCAGGAAG
This sequence comes from Calotriton arnoldi, assembly GCA_963921515.1. NCBI lineage: Eukaryota > Metazoa > Chordata > Amphibia > Caudata > Salamandridae > Calotriton > Calotriton arnoldi. The sequence goes on along the minus strand of CAWUFW010007437.1, from coordinate 496,465 downwards.
ACTCGCAGATTGGTGAACTGACTTTGGTCGCGGAGTGTGCCGGGGGGACCACAATGTGAGGGAGGCGGAATTGCAAAGATTCGAGATATCACAGGAGTGAGGCCACCACATGCTATATTAAGAGAACTTTAAGCTAATTCCCCACACGACTTACGCCTGTTGAAAGAACCACCCTATACACGGGAGCGGGGTGAGAGAGCGGGGACCCATCAATAACGGGCCCTGGGAGTAGCTGGACAACTGCGAGACCTGCACGGACGTAGTGGAGGGCTCATCTATGCTGCCCAAAAAACAGCAGAACAGAGTTTCCTCCTATAACCCCCACAGCTAATAAGGATCCACAGGTGTCTGCAGGAGGGGAGAATATCATGGCGCTTTCTAAAAAAAGACCTACTTGCCACCCTGAGGGAATTCAAACCGGAACTATGAGAGGAACTAAAGGCAGACATGGCACACTCCCTGGACTCGCTTAGGGCCGATCTCAGTGACAGACTAACTACTCTACAACAAGATGTCGACTCAGTGGGAACAGAGTGATGGACATAGGAACCAAAACCCCAAATCTAGCATGACTGGCGGATCAGATAACAGCGACTACGCGGGAGCTCCAAACTCAACTACAAGCAATGTTGTTGAAAAATGAAGACTTGGAGAACAGGTCAAGGCGTGAAAACATACGAAACCGTGATCTGGAAGAAGGAGCAGAAGGGCCAGACCTGGAGGCATTTGTAATGGGACTCTTCACCGAAACATTGGGAAAGACAACAACCAAAGTCAAAATAGAAAGAGTTCATAGGGTGGGGAGGCCCAACCAAGGGGAGAAACGCCGACCACGAGATATCCTGGCAAACCTACACTCATTTAAGACCAAAGAGGCCAGACTGCAAGCCGCCAGGAGACTAGACACAGTGAGGTTCCAAGGGTTCTCCTGCGAACTATATCAAGATGTAGCACCAGCAACTCTGGCACGCCGTCAACAACTCAGACCCGTCACGGAGAAACTCCGGCAGGATAATATCAGATACCGCTGGACCTACCCCTTTGGACTAGGCTTCGAGTATTGTAATAAGGCACATCATATAACTGAGGTTAAAGAAGCATTCACGCTGCTGGTTCTCCCGACCCCAGAGAATGCTGCAGGGGCGAATAACAGCGACCAACGAGACGACACTCCACCTGGTGCGGGAAAAGGGAATCAATGGCAAACCCGCCGTCCCCCTAGTTCGCAGAAGAAACAGGGCACTCCTGAAATAACCTGAGAGATCTCGTACCGATGATGTCCCACCAGAAAACATTTCAAACTCATCCACAATCCCACAGAATGAAGGCGGCAATTTGTTCCGTCCTACCAGCAATGAATATCAAGAGGCCATTCTGTATACATATCATAAAGACCCGATCATCATTGACACTAAAATACTTGAGGGTCGACAACTTGAAATACGCCAGGGGAGCATGCAAACAGGACTCAATTCAAAGAAACGTAACTTGTCTTACGACCTATCCTTACAAAACAGACCTCTGCAGCGGACTATGGTCCAACTCGCCTCAAATGTTTGATAGTCACCACGATGGTCCCAACGTTAACTGTGTTGAAGATTGATTTCCTTTCCTCTCTTCCCTTTTTCTTTTTTTTCTCTTTTCTTTTTACGGGGACCTGGGCGACTGGAGTTACGCGGGTGGATCACAGATGGGCAACATACACTGGAGGTACATAAGCGAGCAACCTGGAGGGGATGAACATGGGTGGAGGCCGGCGGAGGGGGAAGAGGAGTGGGGCGCGCGGGCAGAAGAAGGCGACCAAGGGCTAGCTAAAAGGTACACACAGTAGCGATGGTATTCACCACATTGTTATGGAATGTTAGAGTTATGAATGCCCCCTCCAAACGTCAGAAGATCTGGAAATGTCTCACTGATCAACACTAGGACGTGGTGGCTCTCCAGGAGACCCACCTCAAGAGATCAGAAGACCATAGAATAAAACACAAGGCTTACCCACGGATATATAAATCTTCCGCTTCTACAAAACACAACGGAGTCGCCCTTCTCTTCCATTCCTCCCTCAAATTCCAACCGGAAGACAACAAAACTGATAAGGAAGGGAGAGTGGTGCTGGTGAAAGGCCGAATATGGGGACGGCTCTGTACATTTACGGAGATATATGCGCCCAATGCTAACCAGGCGGTTTTCATTCACAACCCTCTGTCCTTATTGGGGGGCTTTGCTGAGGGAGATATTGTTCTGAAGGGAGACTTCAAACTTACCTGGCACTCGGGGATAGACAGCACACACCCACATGGAGCCCACACAGGAAGCTTCCCAAAGAATTTGAAACATACTATACAAGAGCTGGGTCTCGGAGACATTTGGAGGGAAGCACACCCAAAAGATAGAGATTACACCTTCTTCTCCCACATCCTTGGCACCTATTCGAGACTCTACTACATTTTCATGAGCCAAGCCTTAAACAAGCAGGTTAGAGAAGCCACCATACAACCTATTATTATATCTGACCACGCACCAGTCTTAATCACCCTGGAGTGGTCTAGCCCTGAATCCAAATTTAAGAGGTGGTTCTTCCCCAAAGCAATAGCACGAGATAAAGCGCTGCGCGATACATTACGTACATCGATCAGGGAATTCTTTCAATTAAACGATCCCCAGGACACGTCACCAGCGAACAACTGGGACGCGCTTAAAGCCGTGGTCAGGGGCCAATGTCTTACACTAATGGCTGCTCTCAATAAAGAGAGAACCACTGAAAGACTGAACCTAGAGGGGGAATTGAAAACACTAGAACAAACACACAAGGCCAATCCCAATCTCGCAATCCAAAGAAAGGTCATCCCTGAAGGGGAAACTACACGCGATCTACTCTTAACAGAGCAGAGCTGACACTGCTACGACTTAAACAGACCTCGTATGTACAGGGCAACAAAGTGGGAGCACACCTGGCGCGAAAACTACGTGTAGAGAGGGAAAAGGACTACATTGGAAACATACAGGAACCTTCAGGTGAACAGAAGTACTGAAAGCACTAGGGGGTCTGAAGTTTCACAAATCTTCGGGGCCTGACAATGCAGTTCTACAAAACTTTCAGTGCCGAGTTAATCCCCCATCTGACCGCCCTTTTTAATCACATAGCGGACACCAAACAGGTAACAGACACCATGCGCGAAGCACTTATTACAGTGATTCCTAAACCTGGGAAAGACCCCAGGCAATGCGGATCATACTGCCCCATAGCAATTCTCAATCTCGACGCCAAATTATATTCTAAGATCCTGGCCACTCGTTTGGAGAACTTGATGCCCGGTCTGATACACCAGGACCAATCGGGTTTCATTAAGGGCAGACAAACTCACGACAACGTGCGCAGAGTGATTAACCTAATAGAAATAACTACTAAAAAGCAGATCCCCGCAGTTCTCCTCGGCTTAGACGCTGAGAAGGCGTTGGACCGGGTGGATTGGCCCCATCTCTTCCAGACCCTGCAGCGGTTCGGCTTCTGCAAGACATTCATAAACATGATAAAGGCTAACTTTGCAGCCCCAGGTGCGAAGGTCTTGGTTAATGGTATAGCTTCTGACACCTTTTTCCAGGGAATGGGAACAAGACAGGGGTGTCCCCTATCCCCGCTACTCTTTGCGCTTAGCATTGAACCCTTAGCCGCAAGGATCAGAGAGAATCAGGGGAGTTTGGATCCGATGAACATAAAATATCACTATTCGCCGGCGACATTTTACTGACGTTATCGGACCCACAACGATCCATAGTAGCACTCTGGGAGGAGCTGGGATGCTTCGAGGGGGTGGCGGGTCTCTGCATTAATCTGCATAAATCTTTCCTCCTTAACCTGACACTACCGGAAGCAGAGATGGGTGACCTGGTGACTTCAACCCCCTTCCAGTGGGCCAAGAGAGAATTAACATACCTAGGAATAAAGTTGACCCCCAAACTTTCAGGGCTATTTGCAGCTAACTATCCCCCACTCCTGCGCCAACTCCAGGCCGACCTTAAGCAATGGGCACCACTATATCTTTCTTGGATGGGTAGAGTGCATGCCGTAAAGATGGTAGTTCTCCTGAAATTCTTGCATCTATTTCAGAGTCTGCCCTTTGAGCTTGAGAGAGACTTCTTGCACGGAGTCCACACATCGATAAAGAAGTTTGTGTGGCAGAATAAAAGACCAAGGCTCCCGTTCACTCTTCTACTCAGCCTACAGATGAGGGTGGCCTGGCGATGAATGACCTGAACCTCTATTATAAGGCAGCTCAACTTCGAGTCATGGTTGAATGGTCCCAACGTGAGTCAGATAAACAGTGGCTACACATGGACCGGGTGATAGCGAGGAGGCTGATATTGGATCTCCTATGGAAACCAAAGTCGGACCGACCGGCAAATGCTTACATAAGCACACCTACTAAAACAACTCTTAAAACCTGGGATGACGTAATTAAGCAGACGGAATGGACTACGTTGCCTTCGCCGTTCACTCCCATACACTACAATCCTGCTTGCCCACCAGCATTACAGCCGGGCCCCTTCGACGCATGGAGAGAGGGAGGTTGCCTTACCTTAGCTGACATTTTCCATAACATTTGAGCACTGCCAAAGAGACTTCCACTAACCCAACACAGAATACTATCGCTATCTCCAGTTGCGTCACTGGGTCCTACAACCCGAGATTAGAGAAGGGGCGACGAGGAAACTCACGACACTAGAACGCTACGTGATGGGAGTCAGCTCAGTAAAAGGAGCAATCTCCTTCCTTTATTCCCTACTGCTGCACACACTCCCATCTAGACGCCCACGACATCTCGAATTTTGGGAACGCACACTAGGTCAGGATATCACCGACACAATGGAAAGCCTTATGGAAGGATATAAGACTCCACAACCACTCCCTAGGCCAGCGCGAAGCCCATTACAAGATACTTTACGACTGATATCTCTACCCTACGAAATTGAAAGAGATATTTCCCAACACATCAGACCTCTGTTGGAGAGGTTGCAGCTTTCTGGGTGACTTCCGCCACATATGGTGGGATTGCCTGGAAATTCGTCCCTTTTGGTCTGAAATCCTTGCTCAAATTAAAGAGATATTGGGTTACCCCATCCCAGATTCCCCAGACTTCATTCTTCTTGGCCTTCGAGACCCAGATCTGAAATATCAAACAACGGCTCATCAGGCCATCATGTGGCTCTGTTTAGGGGTGGCTAAAACAGCAATAGCTGCCGCCTGGAAGAAGAAAGAAGCCCCAGCCATAACACAATGGCATGCACGGTTATGGCAGGTGCTCACTATGGAACGTATCAGCAACATTTTACAGGGATGAGTTCAAAAACTTTGAATATGCCTGGGGTCCCCTAGTCAGCTATCTATCTAGCGGTCTCCCGCTGACCACCTGCCCCACGAGGGTTAGAGCACTACACCGGTTTCAGTTCTAACCAGGGCCACCATAGGCGTCAAAGCCTACTCCAGAAACAGACTCTCCAGTTCGCCCGGGACCCCTATTAGCCCAGGTCTTTAGTTTGGTTTCATTAAGGTTTACCTTCACCTTCCCTCCTAAATATAGTTCTGGTCTTCCTTTCCTTGTCCTCAACCCACAAATGGAAGCAGTAATGCACTCACTTCACTGGGAATAGATTTGTGGGAGGGTGGGAGTGTTAGTTATGGGAAGAAGGGAGGGTTGAACTTAAAGAGGATATGTTCTTACTGTTATTTTTTTTCCCTTGTTGTAGTGAAATGTAATGTAGTATGTTTTTTAGGTAATACCTGAAGAGATAATTGCAGGGGACTTAACTCGGTTCATCCGATAGACTCTGTACAAGGAAATAGATTGCTAATAGCTGTATACAAGTGGAAGGACAAAATGTATTACCATGTATGTTGATTAATGTCTTGGAAAACCTAATAAAAACAAGTTTGACAAAAACAAAATCAGCGTAAGTAGGACTGCATTGAGAACTGGAGATGCAGAGCCTAGATGGAATAAAAGCTGGAGATGACCTAAATACTCTCCTGTAAGGACAACTCTAATAAATACATGTGTTCAGTGCTTTGACCTTATCTCAACGTATCATAAATTATATAATTGCTAGCACATAAAAGCACCAATTATGTAGTTCTGTAGAATGAATTTTCATGCAACAGTTAGTAGTTGGTTTTGTGTTGAACTATAGTAAATCTGATTTTGGAAAAAAAGTGAAAAGAAACTTTGTGCTTGGTTTCAGGAGCTAAAGCCTCATGTCTTCATCGTTGCAGAACAAGCCTACCGAAATGTTCAAAGCCAGATTCAACCAGTCAACCAGTCCATCATCGTTAGTGGGGAGAGTGGTGCGGGCAAAGTAAGGGTGCATTTCACAACTGTATTTAAGTTTTGTTTTGAGGACCAGTACTAGTTTTGTCTCTTTTAAAGGGTTGCAGAACAGGGCTAGGATTTTAATATCTTCTCCATCATGGATCTGTTTTAAAAATGTGTTCTGGTTCTCAGTTATGCCGATGTTGGAAAGTGTATAATAAGAGCTTCACATAACCTTTGTTTTAACTGAGACTGTCTTTTTTTTACTTTAAGCTTATTTTTTTTTTAATTGTCGTATGCCTGCTGAAAATTTCTGTATTTTACTAGCTTCTTGACTTATTTCTTCCTGGCTCTAAATGCGTTCTAATTTAATGTTTAAAACATTGCACGAGAAGTCTGAAATCTGAAAGTTAAGTCTCACAGAACATTTACAAAATCCTTTCACTTCTACAGCCTGCTTGATAAATTTGCAATGGTCTTAGGGAACCAGTGAGGAGATGGAAACCTTTTTGTTAGGCTGCGAGGCACTGCTGCCCCGTGGAACAATGTGCCACAGCCGTTTCGATGCAGTCATTGTTGAGGATGTGCTGTCTTCCTTCACTGGGGAGGCCATCATGATGACATTGAGCAGGAGCCAGTGGAATGTATGTTTGTATGTCTTTAGAGGATGCAAAAGGGGTCCTGGTGTGCAGAACCATGCAGCTGTAAACTCTGGAGCTTGTTTTAATTTGGGTACCATTGAAATATAAGGGCCAGTAAACGTGAGTGAATATAATGTTTAACTTTTTTTTTTAACTGTGACATTTTTTTTCTCCAGACCTGGACCTCCCGTTGTCTCATGAAGTATTATGCTACTGTTGCTGCTTCATCGTCTTCTCAAATGGGGGTCCAAATGGTAGAAAGGATTGAGAGGAGAGTCCTGGACTCTAACCCTGTGATGGAAGCCTTCGGTAAATGCTAATTACTTTTATTGCAGTTAATTAGGTCTGCCAGCTAGCTGTTGTAATCTACTGCATGGTGTATGTATGTGTGTATAGGTGTTTATAAAGCGCAAACCTAGCTTTGGAAGCCATGGTGCATTTTACAGAGCAGGATCAGATCAGGGTTGTGTAGGAGACCAGGAGCTGGGGCAAGGCAAATCATTGTCCATGATGAATAAGGTACTCTTGAATAGTTGATGACTTAAAGTATGGCTAAAAATTCAAACAGCAGGGGCTGCCCTGTTACCAACTGGAACATGGGGCTAATCAATACAATAAAACAACAAGGGGTTCCTTGCGGTATATTTAGAAGCAGTATATAATCATGAAGCAATTAGTGTCGCAGTGTATATGACTTCACACAATGTGTTGATCCATCCACCCGTATAAAGACCCTGCATATCAATTTTTGCAAATATATTCTGTTAATTATACTTTAGAAGATCATATAGGCAAAAACAAATGCTGCCTAGTGTTTCAAGGGCTCACAATGCAATTGGAGCTACAGTGGGGAAACGCATATATAAATCACGACAATAGACCATTAAAAACATGGTTGTTGGAACAGACATAACCATATGCATCTTAACAGCCTGATCTAAAGAAATAATGAGAAGGCTAGTCTAATTGTCTGTCGCGTCAACGGTATTTTAACCAGTAATTTAGTGGGTAACCATCAGGACCATCTGGACACGATAAGTTGGAAGCATAAGCAGGTGAGAAGGTTTGCAGAAACAAAGGGAATAATTTTCATCTGTGTGGGTATATATATGTATATATATATGTGTGTGTGTGTGTATATATATCTATACACACAAACGATTTTTCTGTTGATGAATTGTACTTTTAAAGCTTTTTTAAAATTCTCCTTGCTTTTAGAAGAATTGTTTTTTTATCTGTTGTGTTTTTAAGTATAATTTTTGTCCAAAATAAATGTATTGATTGAGTATCTTTATATTTGGAAGGAAGGTGTATGGCCAAACTTGCTAATTACATTTTTGAATAAAGAGGGCCCAAAAAGTCCCTGTATTGTGAAAATAATATTTTAAACAAATGCAATTTAAACCCATTGGGTAATACACTATTGCCATGCTTATGATTGTGCCTCAAAATCTTCTTTTTCATAATTACCGTGTATCGATGTATACTTGTACTCTGTACTTATGGAAGTGGACATTTTTACATTCCTTGTAAATATCATTGGTTGATCTATTTCAACCAGTCCTAATCGAGATTCCTTTCAATCCATGTGAGTAGTAACCACTCTGAACTTGAAGGCAATCATATTATTATGTGCTATTTTGAAGGCAATCATATTATTATGTGATATTAACTGCTGCATGATCATATAATGTTTATAAATATACTGCAAGGGATATTTTGTTGTTTTACTATATTAAGACTGGCTGGTCAAATGGCCTTATGCCACTGGGACCCTGTGCTTCACACCAATGTTTTTAAGGAAATATTCTGGGAGTTGTGATCTGTTCAGTTGAATCAAATGGACTAATGCACCAGTAGTTTATAAAAGGAGAAACCTAAACTGAAAAAATATTTTCATTTGGTAAAAATGGGGCCCGTTGGTCTGCCTTCTCAATTTTTTCCACAAAAGTAGTTTGTCTTCATCTGCAATCCCTTCTCATTTTGATGCACAAGCAACACCAATTTGGCCTTTGCCTTGCTTTTGGACCTCCTCAATGACCTGTATCTGATAGAGACTTCTAGCTGCAGATTCCTTACCTTTGAATTCCCAGGCGTCCGGCTGGATCCGAAAACTTTTGCTGAGCAATACCCCTGAAGATGGGTTCAACGTCCGTCTTATCCACACTATGTCAGAAGGTCTTAAGAGTAAAACGTTCATTGCAGTCAAGAACAGCAAGCTACTTACCATGGGTGACTGCAAATACCACCATATAGGTGAAATTACTTACAGGTGAAATTACTTCTAACATCATTGTGAAGAACAAGTTACTTACCTTCGGTAACACATTATCTGGTAGAGACTATCTAGCTGCAGATTCCTTACCTTTGAATTCCCAGGCATCAGGCTGGGTCCGGAAACTTTTGCTGAGCAATAACCCGTGCGCTCGAAGTCCGGTGGCTCCATTCGGCTCCGCGTGACAGTGTCTGTATCATCGGTTATGACATCACGGTCACCTATATAGGTGCCACCCAGGTGCGCGGATGTCAGGTTTTTTTTTCCGCGCCAGTTAAGCACCGGTCTGGGAAGATTTCCCCCGCTCTCTTTTTGACAGGTTTTTTCTCAACTTTGTGTCGAATTCGAAATGTTTTCAACTTGGTGTGCGAGGGATGTCTTCGAGGAAGACAGGTTTCAAGCCCTGCGGTGCCTGTCACCGCATGAATGTCGGTAATCGATCCCCACCTCGTCTGTATCTGGTGTCTCGAGCACGACTCGAAGTCGTGCTCTGACTGTCAGGCCATGGCTCTGAAGGACTTGAGGGAGCGGCCGATGCAGCTCCTCGCGGCCCGGCAGTCAACACCATTGAGCGATACTCCGCTGAGGTCCCGGTCGAAGAAGAGGAGGTCGCGGGACTGCTCCAGGAGCCCTAAGTCCTCTTCGTCACACTCGAGGTCCTCGGGACACTCTGAGAAGAGGCATAAGAAGAAGACGTCCAAGCGGACTTGATCTTCACCTCGGCTGTCGTCCGTCGACGAGAGAGGTAAGGAGCACCGACTCTCTAGGCTTGGTACCGTGGAGCTGGAGCCTGGGTCGACTTCGCGCCTCCCTCCCTTTCCGGGAGCCGGAGCGACCCCCGCTCAAAGTAAAAGTTTTACGAGGCCATACGCCGCGTATTTGAGCGGGCCGACCCCACTGGTGAGGTCTCGGGTTCGACGCCGTCTACACTGGTGGGGCCTTGTGGATCCGATCCAGGATCCGGTTCTACGCCGGTCGTGCCAACGTGACCTCCTACGACTTAGGACCCGAAGTCAGTTCATACGGTGCTGACGGTTCCCACTGGTGGTGCCAGACCCATCCTCATCCCCGACGACACGAAGTCGGAACGACGTCACTCAACACCGATTCCGACGTCGATTGAACCCAGGGTTTCTATGTTGTCGCCTGAGCACTTTGAGGATGTGCTAGACTCGGGAGAGAAATGGGAGGGGTCTATAGACCCTCTGGAACACTGCGGAGCAGTTGGACTGGTATGTGGAACTTGCAGAAGCCAGTGGACTGGAAACTTCTCCAGATACTGGCATGCTCTCTCCGCCCACAGTGGCTACGGAGGAGGGGGCATCCTATGCGATGGTGGTAAAAAGGGCAGCTGAAGTCCTTGGACTAGAACTACCCTCTGTGCAGGTCAGGACAGATTCGCTAGGAAGATTGATTTCAATGACAGTGGCCTTAAGGTGCCACGCCTGGCTAAGGACAACTGGATTCTCGGGCGATGTCCAGGCAAATCTGATGGACATGCCCCTTGATGGACCCCGTCTCTTTGGGGAAAAGACAGATTTGGCCCTTGTCAGGTTCAAGGACATCGAGCTACGGCCAGATCCTTGGGCTTTTCCTCTACTCCTCGTGGCCAGTCTTCCTTTCGCTCCTTTCATGCCAACAGAAGGGGTTTCCAGCCGCGTCAACCCTATCCTAGCCACCGTCCTGCACAGACTTCACAAGCCGTGTGAGGATGTGGACGCGGTGCATTTTGATCCAGGAATGGAGGCCAGAAGTCATCGGCCACCCTGCCCCCGGCAGCCGCAGCCTCCAAGCACTCCTGTGCTGACTCTGCAAGGCCACACTACCCCAGTTGGTGGTGGAATTCATCATCATCTCCCCCAATGGAGATCCATAACATCGGACAAGTGGGTCTTGCAGATCGTCCAGGAGGGCTCTTCTCTACCTTTCCTTTCTTTTCCGCCTCCAATTCTGCCAAATCAGGAACGGCTGATGGAGGTTCTTCTGAAATTGCTCCAAGAGGAAGTTACAGCTCTCTTGGCCAAGGGAGCTATAGAAAGGGTCCCGGTTTCAGAAGTAGGCAGTGGTTGTTATTCCCGCTACTTTCTGATTCTGAAGAAGAACAAAGGGTTACGACCCATTTTAGATCTTCGGACAGTCAATCTCTTCCTCAAGAAGGAGAAGTTCAAGATGCTCACTCTGGCTCAGGTCTTGTCTGCCCTAGACCAAGGAGACTGGATGGTAGCATTGGACCTGCAGGATGTGTATTTTCACATCCCCATCCTGCCGGTCCCCAGGCGTTACTTGCGGTTCAAGGTAGGCAGTGAGCACTTTCAGTTTACCGTGCTCCCCTTCAGCCTTACCAGTGCCCCTGGGATGTTCATCAAGGTGATGGCGGTGGTCGCAGCTCATCTGCGCAGGTTAGGGGTGTCAGTCTTTCCCTACCTTGATGACTGGCTGTTGAAGGCGTCCTCGCCCCAGGCTGTCCTCTCCCACCTTCAGACTACGGCGGTCCTCCTGCATTCGCTGGGGTTCTCTATAAACATGCTGAAGTCACACCTGACTCCTTCTCAGATGCTCCCTTTCATCACAGCTGTTCTGGACACAGTGCAGTCTCTGGCCTATCCTCCCGAGCAGCGAGTCCAGGATATTCAGGTTATGATTCTGGTGTTTCATTCCCTATCCTGGATTTCGGTGAGACGGACTCTGAGACTGTTGGACCTCCTGGCCTCCTGCATCCTGTTAGTAAAGCATGCCAGGTGGCATATGCAGGCTCTGCAGTGGGACTTGAAGTTCCAGTGGGTACAGCATCGTGGAAATCTCACCGACATGGTCCAGATCTCGGAAGGAACTGCGAGAGAACTGCAGTGGTGGTTGACAGACCGCAATTGGGGCAAAGGCAGACCCCTCTCCCTTCCACAAGAAGAGCTCACAGTAGTGACAGATGCACCACTTCTGGGTTGGGGCGGCCATCTGGGAGAGGTGGACATCAGGGGACACTGGTCTCCGGCAGAGTCGGGGCTCCACATAAATATGTTGTAACTCTGAGCTATTCAGTTGGCATTGAAAGCATTTCCTCCCTCTGTCAAGGGGAAACAAGTGCAGGTGTTCAAGGACAACACCACCGCCATGTGGTACTGCAACAAGCAGGGTGGTGTGGGGTCATGGACCCTTTGTCGAGAGGCCCTGCGTCTCTGGACATGGCTGGAACAGCAGGGCATAACCCTGGTGGTTAAACTCCTGGCAGGTGCTCTGAACGCCAGGGCAGACAAACTCAGCCGTCGATACCTAGCGGATCACGTGTGGCGTGTCCAGTCAGAGGTGGCGTAAGGTCTCTTTCAGCAGTTGGGAGAACTTTGGTTAGATTTGTTTGCCTCTGAAGAGAACGCACAATGTCAGCAATACTGCATGCTGGAGTTTCCAAGGCAGCTATTGCTCGGCGACGCTTTTTGTCATGAGTGGAGCTCATCTGCTGTAGGCCTTTCTGCCCAAACCACTCCTTCCCAGGGTTCTGAAGAAGATCAGGAGCGACCGGGCACATGTCATTCTTGTGGCTCCGGAATGGACGAGGAGAATCTGGTATCCAGAGCTTCTGAATATGAACATCGATCCTTCGATCAGGCTGCCCCTTGGGGAGGATCTTCTGTCACAGCAACAGGTAAGGGTTCTCCACCCGAAACCTGCTAATTCTGCGCTTCCATGCGTGGAGATTGAGCGGCGGCAGTTGATAGCTTTTGACCTTTCGCCCGAAGTTTGTAATGTTGTTCTGGCGGCCAGGCGGCTCTCCACTAGACGGTATACGCCTGCCGTTGGCAGAAATGTGTATTATACTGTACAGAAAGGTCTATTGATCCTCTATCTGCTTCTCTTTCTACTGTCCTTCTATTCATTTTAACCCTTGCCCAACAGGGCTCTGCTTTGGAAACTCTCAAGGGTTATCCCTCTGCTCTGTCGGCCTTTTTGCGGCCGCCAGACCAGCCTTCTCTCTTTAAATCTCCTATTGTATATAGATTCCTGAAAGGGCTGGCTCACTTATTTCCACCCACGCCCTTTGTTATGCCACAGTGGGATCTTAATTTGGTTCTCACCTACCTGGTGTGTTCCCCTTTGAGCCATTACATAGTTGTCCCCTCTGGCTGTTGACCATCAAAACAGCCATCTTAGTGGTGATTACATCGGCCCGGAGGGTGAGTGAGTTGCAGGCGTTATCTTGCTCGCCTCCCTATTTAATGTGCTTTCCGGACAAAGTGGTGCTTCTCACCGGGGCTTCATTTTTGCCAAAAGTTTTGACCCCATTCCATCTGGGTCAATCCATCACATTGCCCACCTTCTTTGCTCCTCTGCATATCTCTAAGGAGGAGGAGTGTCTCCACCGACTGGACCCAAAAAGAGCGTTGTCGTTCTACCTTGACCGCACAAGAGTTCAAGGTGGACGACCACCTCTTTGTGGGGTACGCGGGAGCAAAGAAGGGAAGGGCAGTGCAGAAAAGGACCATTTTTCACTGGGTCGTTCTCTGCATTAAGATCTGCTATGCCATGGCAAAGAAGCAGCCGCCTGAGGAATTAAGGGCCCATTCCACCAGGGGAAAGGCTGCGACTACGGCCTTGGTTCTGGGAGTCTCAGTCCAAGACATCTGTCAGGCAGCAATGTTGGCAGCGTTGCACACGTTTGTAAAGCACTTTTGCTTGGATGGTCAGGTCCACAGGGACGGGCATTTTGCCCGCTCGGTCCTGCAGGACTTTCTATTTTAAGCAATGAAAAGGAGCATACAATTAATGCAAATTAAGTTCGAATGCCGTCTATCTGTCACGGATGGACAGACGGCATCCGAACTTGAACGGAGAACACCGCAGATTGGATATGAAGGCAATTATCCTTTAAACCTATGACAATCTGGACGCTACGGGGAATCCCAGCGTATGTTGACATCGGAATATAAAGATCGTTTCAGCTATTTTTGAAAGATATACCCAACCCTGACGAAGTCCATGTTGGACGAAACGCGTTGGCTGGGCTGATGTATGCATATCGCATGTGACTGCAAATAAAGAATAATTGGAAAAAGAAACTTCAAGACTCCTTGCTCAATACTTTTTGGATTTTGTGGAATTTGAGATATTGATTGTATTTCACAAACTAATTGTGTATAATTGTATGCTCCTTTTCATTACTTGATTATTTGGAGAAATCTTTTTATTTTATTGTGACTTCTAAGCGGTGGGGTCATGAAAAGTTGAGCATTATAAAGTAACAAACCGATTGAGAAGTATTATGCTTGTGCAGCCTACATTTGCCTACACTGCTGACAGCACAACTTTAATCTTTCTATTTTAAGATATTGTTCCGCAGCCCACCGCCTAGATGGTATGGCTTGGGTATCTAATTCAAATGTAAGGATCTGCAGCTAGAAGTCTCTATCAGATGAACAAGTTACTTACCTTCGGTAATTCATTATCTGGTAGAGACTCTATCTAGCTTCAGATTCCTTACAGCCCCACCCATGCCTCCCCGCACTGCGTACTAATATTGTAGGGCTAGGGTTACTCACCTTTCAGGGCCATAGTTTTGCACACGACTGCGTCAGTTACTTGGTGGCTCTGCTCTTCTGGCGTGGAAATAATGAAAAGTACTGACGTCCGCTCGCCTGGGTGGCGCCTATATAGGTGACCGCGACGTCATAACCGACGCTGCCGACGACGTCACGCGGAGCTGAATGGAGCCACTGTTATATTCCATATAGGTACCCCAATATAGGCCAGGTTAACATCCCAACCTTTCACCTATATTCGTCCCTACACTACATACATAACTGGATGCTAGGACTGACCCTTTACCTAGTAACAGTACTGCGTACAGAATGTGGGGTTTTCCCTGGACAATAGCCTCATACATTCTGCATGAGGATCCTTGGATTCTTGGAAATGCAGCAGGACTACCATCTCCTGCATAATAACTATGTACAAGGTTCATTCCCGACATCATCCTAAGTCCGACAGTGGCACAGCAAGGTAGAACCCCCTGGGGATACCTTCGGGGATATAAACATCACATCTTGCTGAGATAGAGAGGGGAGATCATGACTTCCATGCCAACACACTGACGCGAGACGCTGAGGTTCCTGCATGCAGATACTCCAGCTCGCAGTGGTCTGAACATCCCTTGCAGGGTGTCCAACTCGAGACCAAGACTGGGTCCCACAGTCTCTCACTTCAGGTAATGGGGTTGACTCTATCCTAGAGGGATTCTTGGCTTAACACCTACACACATGCTAGGTACACTTGGGTACATCTAGTTAGGGTAGCATCGTAGGAGTACGCATTTTATTGTCATGTATTTTATATACTTGCCTATGTTCATGATCATAGCAGAATGGTAGAGATCTACCATCCTTTTACCTTCTTAGTGCTTCTATTCGTTTATATCTGTTTCTGTCTAGTGGTTGTTTCAGCACACCTATTTTACACTCGAATGACGAGTGTTCAATAAAAGCTTATTGAAAAACGTCCATATCGTTTATTTTGTGTATCTCCCTGAGACCAAGTGAGCACGAGTGACTGAGCGAAAAGTATTGCACTGTTTCCACGGTCCTGAGGGATCAGGGTTGTCCTGTTCGATAGTTGCCAAGAACTATTCTCTCCTTGGTAAGAGGAGTTTCTAGTGGCACTGTGAGCTAGCTGGTATACAGGCCAACATACTCGGTGGGGGTGTCTGGAATCAGTTTAGACACCAAGCCTGCAGTGTATGTTGTCTAAACGCGCAGATCCTGTATAGGTTTTATATGAACTACCCAACGGCGATCGTAAGGGGTATTGCTCAGCAAAAGTTTCCGGATCCAGCCTGATGCCTGGGAATTCAAAGGTAAGGAATCTGCAGCTAGATAGTCTCTACCAGATAATCTGTTACCGAAGGCAAGTAACTTGTTCTTCACAATGATGTTAGAAGTAATTTAACCTGTAAGTAATTTGACCTGTATGGCGGTATTTGCAGTCACCCCTGGCAAGTAGCTTGCTGTTCTTGACTGCAATGACAGTTTTACTCTTAGGACCTTCTGACAGTGTGTGGATAAGACTGACGTTGAACGTTTGCTTCAATATTTGGCATTTGCTTTAAGCTTATTCTTTTCTTTTTATGTCTGACCTTTGAGACAGCTTTAGCTACCTTGCTTTTGTCGGCTCTCTAGATGTTGAAGACACTATTTATCACTGCAAAGTTCAGTTAATATGGCTCTTGAAGAGCTTTGAGATCCACAAATGTAGCACTTTTGCAAGTCTAAGCAACAAACCCCATTAGAATGGGTGAAATCCTTCTCTGTGGCAGCTGCTAGAGTTTGGAACTCCCTTTCGCTCCTTTTGCATCGGGAACTATCATTGCGGCAGATTTGTAAGTCCTTGAAAACTTGCTTATTTCCTCTTATGTACTTCTCAAGGTTCTTTGTTGTGTCGTGTGTCATTCTAGTGCCATGATACAAATGTTAAAGATTGCTTTACAAATGATAACACAATATTTCTTCTGATACTTTCAACTGCAGTACTTTGATTCATGCTCTCCATTTACCTGTGGCTAGGTGTGCACAATGTACAACTTAGCCACTTTTTTCTTAGACATTGACAGCAAGGCTCATCATTTTCCTGTTATTAGACAGTTACAGTTTTTATCATTTAGCAATGTTTCATCTCTGGAACCCTACAGCTTTGTTCCTGTACTTTTTCATTGGAGGTTGTAAAATGTACTGTTTCCTTTTTAAAATTTTTTTTATTGATTTTTTTTTATTTATTATTCTCTTTACTGGCATGGTATTCATGAGCAAGCAAAGTGAACATATCCATATTACATCATATGAAGCATTAAAAGATCCCTAATCGGAGCATGGTTCGTTGGATAGAGCGATTGATACAGCGCTAAATGTTCGGGAAGTGATTGCAGAAGGGGGTACGGAGCAGCATGTAGTATGTAGGAGGTCCTCCACCAATATCCTATCTCCCCCTGCCAGGGCGTGGTAAAGCATGTTCTATATTCAATCTAGTTTTGGCTGGGAGCATCCCATCCCCACGCCATAGAACTCCCTCCATCAGCCCCATATTTTCTCGTACTTCCTAGGACAAACCCTGGCGGTGTAAACCACTTTTCGGCCCCATGCAAGCATCCATTCCTGTAATCCACTGTTCCTTGGTAGGGACCTCCTGCGCTCCCCCAGACCCGTGCAATGTCTCTTTGCCACCACCAGGCCCGAGAGCAAAGCACTAGCTTCTTGGGGAGCTGGTCAGTATACCCCGGCACTCCCAGGAGCACGAACTGGGGATTTGGTGGAATCTCTTCTTCTAATATGTCTCCAGTTCTTTCAGTAGGAACAACCAGTATTTCTGTATCTCTTAGCATCCCCACAGCATATGATAGAATGAACTTGTATGTACATTACAGCATAGGCAGGTGAGCAATTGGATCCTCCCCATTTTTGCACCCTGTCCCGTGCTTGTAAACCCTGTGCAGGACTTTAGGCTGTATCAGGCGGTAGCGTGCCCTGATGGCTACCACCCGGGGGTGCCTCCCAATCCACATCCTCCATTTCTCCCATGTCTCGCTCCCAACCACGCCAAAGGCTTCTTTGGGGCATAAAGTTTTCAATCTCTGCCTAAACAAGTAAGATCAGTCCGAGGGATGTAATGTTTGTTAGAAGTTCCTGTCTAGAACTCTTTTAGTAACAAGTGGTCTTATGTGTTGCCTTTTTTAGACAATAATTGTAATATTAAGGCTAATACATATTGGATGTCTTGCATCATAGCCAAAATAGGAGTTACCCAATTATGAAACGACACCTACAGTTTCATTCTCATTAAACGAGACCAGCCATGTTTTACAATGCTCTTTTTGTGTGACAAGCACATCACTAATTTTCCTTGACAAGTAATCAGGAATAGCATGCTTGTTAGAATAATTTTCTCTAAATATTGACTTAGTGGGACACGGTTAGGCAAAGTGTAAATGGTAGCTAAAGGGGCACTTGGTGGCGCTTTATAAACTGTGACTCTATGCTGCAGAGTAGTTAGAAGCAGATTCATCCATATTAAAAAGTGACTACTGTATTTACGAAAAAGAAAGTACTAAAGCAGACAAGGTTTCTTGCACCCACCTGCTGGCTTGGTGGCCTGTCGATGCGCTTTGACTTCTGATGCTTCACATCAAGTGCACGTGTTCAGGTAAGTTTTAGGATTATCCCAGAGGCTAATGGTGAATCTGGGCAGTGGAAGGGTATTCTCAATCCCACACACTCCCCACCTCTGCTGCCTTTACAGCGTTTAGGATAGTGTGCAAGTGCCAACAATGTACCAACTTTCTGGATCTGACGAACATGTTCAACTAAGCACAAAGTTGGGTTTTAGGATTATCCAAGAGGCATGCAGCCAATTGATGTGGTGGCAATGTCGTCTTAAGGATTTTTAGAGCCCCTGGGCAAGACATATATTGGGGCCTCCTGTTCATAATAACTGTGAATTTTATTACCCATTATCTGCTAATGGAAGTACACATGATGCCAAACAAACTTTTGGAAACTGGGTTTACACAAAAACAGCTGAAATGTCTTTCCGGGGGCTCAAAAATCATTAACATTACAATGGGCAAAGAGAGACGAAGTCAAAGGAAGAGAGAGGCTGAGTTATGGAAATGGACAGAGTTGAGCAACAGTGAAAAACAGTTTATTTTCAGAGGGGGCCCCATGGAAGATGGGGGCCTGGGGAATTTGCTCACTTTGCCCATGCCTTAAAACGTCTGTGAGCTGGGGGTGTCCTCAGGCTTCACAGCTGTACAGACAATGACCCATAGCTACAATGAAACAATTGCCACCACCTTATCACGTACATATGCACTATAGTAGTATACGTAATACTGTGAGTATTTCTGTGCTCGGATACAATTTGCAAAAAACAATAGTAAAAATATGCCTAGGTCTGAGGCAACCACCAGTGTGTTGCATTTACTAAGACTTTGTCTTAGTTCTACAAGGTTTCACTTTTCCCACCCACGGATTCCTGAACTTGGTTTAGAGCACCAACGCTTGAGTGTGAAATTCCAGGTTGTTGTAGCCCTAAGCAACCCCACTCGCCATACTTGTTGATGTGATGTCCATGCCTTATGGGTTATCAACAGTCCCAAAAAAAGGGGTCAGGTATGCAGTGGTAATTAAGACCCAATTTCATTCTTTAGAATTTCACACACAAGTACTGCATTAAGAGAAAAGACGCTGTATTTGTAAAAGTGTTTATTTCATCAGTCTCATCCTGTTGCTTTGCATATGAATAATAACCACACAGATTATAACCAGAACAGCACTGATGCATGACACTAACAATGAGAATAATATTAACATTTCTAACATGGTTGGAATGTCTTTGGAAAATTAACACTCTAAGGACTACTTCTATGTGCTATATTATGAGACCATGGAGTAGCTTAGCTTGCATCTAGAGTATCTTGGGATTCAGTGCACTGCACAGCGCTTTACAGCAAGAAGCTGTAATTATCATACTTTGGCCAGGAAAGAGTGTTCCATTGAAAGGAAAACACACATCAGCTGGGCTCAGCGCAAGAATTAATGCTGTGGCAGTACGATAGTCTAGCAGTCTGGGTCAGGATCTCCGGCAGTATCTTGTGCGATAATCTGTGGCAAATGCCTCTTTAACTCAGTGGCCCCTTCGTGAGGTTTTTATAGTATTGGCCATGATCTTTATCTTACATGGCGGAAATTCCATTAAATCCAGACATAACATGTATGCATCAATATGATAGTCTAAAGGTGAACCAGTATAAATCAGTCTAACAAAAATACGGAATTTCATACTACATTGTTTATATTCTATTCACTGTCTGACCTTGAGATATAGATAACAGGGAGCTTGTCCCAGATTGAGGTATTATTGGGTGTTTTTTCAAGGTTGTTTTCTAGATGATTTGACAATTTCACAGGTCCTTCGAAATATGAGGACAGATGGTATCAAGGTCGCAGGTAGACAGGCTGATGATCAGGCAAAAAGTAGTCTGGCCAGCAGTAAATGGTTTCTGGCCTTTGGCTCTTTACGACGTGCATATATGAAAGCCCTAAAATAAATACATGAAAATATAATTTACATGTACACCACTCCTTCTGAAGCATGTAAATGAGGTGGTAAGGACACATACGCCTCAAAAGCTGATGGTAATGTTACTATTGGCAGCATCACAGGTGTATTTTAGCTGTATTGCCTAATGTCTGCCTGCACTCCTTTTTATAAATGTGTAGAATGCTAAGGCCTATGAAGGAAGCAAACGCCTCAGCACAATCACACTCACTAGGCAAGAATTATAATTTGAGTGACATAAATTCAGCCCACTCCTTGGACGCTGACCTCCTTCCTTTGTGATGTGTGAGTTGTAAAGCCAGAGACCTTCAGCAGCCTTCAAGTTGCAGACCACCCCACTCAAGAGGAACAGAAAATGGAACTTCACCAAGGAGAAGCCTGATGTAGTAGAAGTGTTTGCAGTGGACCAGCATGTGGGAAGAATATAGTCTGCTTCCACACATTTTCAGTGGAATGAAGATGGTGGCAATCTGGCACGTGGTGACAACCAGTGTGAATGTTTTCGTTATGAAGTTACTTCCCTCCGGGCACATCATAATGGCATACGCAGAGGTGTGGGAAGGATAAGTTTGCTAAGATAGAGGTGTCAAAGCCTCTACCTGGGATTGAGCTGAATCAAGCCTCCACGTCACTACCCTAGAGGAGCATATCTTTTCCACCATGCACACTGACCAGTTGCACCATGCACACTGACCAGTTGCACCATGCACACTGTCCAGTTGTATGGCCTTCCTCTTCCAAGAAACCCCAATGTCCGGCCAGGAAAGTGCAACAGGCCTCTATATTTCACCTGCCCCCTGATTATCAGATCACTTCAGCCTCTCCACAAACGGCAGACCTCTCCATCTGCACACATAGGAATGCATTCCACACATGCCAGTACCACACATCCACCCCTCCTTACATATTTAAAGATGAAGCAAGATGTGCTTATGTTGACCTGTTCTACAGTCTCTGTGCATGCTGCATTGCAACTGACTTACCCTTGTTTATTTGCAATTCCTTCCTCCTTTTCATTGTAATAAATATTCCTTATTTTCTAGCCACTACCCCATCCACTCCCACATTGCAAGTCGTAGAACTGTGTGCGTATTCTATTCTCTCAGCAGAGAACTACGCACGAGAGACGGATGTAGGTGTGAATCGATGCCTGTACCGTTGTGAATTGCATTTATGAGTATGTAAAGTAGTGCTACAGGAGCACTACTCTTCATACTAGTAAATGCCATCAATTGAGGGAAATTATTTTGGTCTTCAGTACTCACTTCTGATGTTTTTAATGATTGACACGCCATGCGACTGCTACCTCTGCTGTGAGAAGAATGCTATGGAGGATGTAAGCTGACTTGCAGTTCTCAGCATAAATGTAAAGAACTTGTGCTCATAAAATCTTTTTAACGTTTGTGATTTTCCTGACTGCAGGGAATGCGTGCACGATGAGGAACAACAACAGCAGTCGTTTTGGGAAATACATCCAGCTTCAGTTGAACAGGTACCCTGGCACAAGTGTGCATCTAGTTTACAAGAAAGTAGGGTCAAACAGTGTGAGCTCTTGTTACACTTTGTCTTACTCTTCTTCTTCTTCTTAAGAGATCAAGCCTTTAAGCTGAATGACCAGGTTATCCGCCTGCTATAATCGGCATGGGAGACTTCCTGGGACGTTTTTTACATGACTTGATATTGAAAACCTTACAGAGCTGCAGTGGGTGGTTGGGCTTCTGAAGAATCTGGCTTCTCTTCCAGGGGATCCTCATCAATAGTCATAAGCACTGAATATTCCCGCCCATGTGCGGGGACCCCGGAAGTAATATAAAAATTATATATGGAAAACACATATATACAGCTCTACATATATGTATATACATATATTATTTTTTCTCATACCAATGCAGCTCCCAATAGGAGGCTAAACAATGTAATTATGTAATTACACACATAAAGACTGTATTTGCCAATATACAAAACACCAGAGGACAATTAGTACTTGAACTCTGTTTTTTAATGAGCAAAGTACTCATAAAGATTAAAACTGCAAATTAAGTAGACATTGTTAGCCTACAGGCTGCATTGCAAACCAATAGCATAGAAAATGAAAGCATTTTCAACAAAAACTGGCACCGTGCCTTTAAGGCAGCCATGACCCCTAGCTTCCGATCATGCCTCAGGGGTGACAGTTAGGTCAGTTGTTCTTTCCGGCTCCTTCAGTCAGGACCCTGGATTTTCAGCTCTTGCTTTTTTTGACTTTCTGTCAAAAAATATCTTATAGAAATCTAGTTTTTCTACTTTCACTCGACGTCTTTTGGTCTTAGAGTGCAAGTAACACCTTTTTTGTGTGACAGAAAAAGGTTTATTTTTGTAAAAAATGCCTTCTTTATTCGACCCTTGCCCGTCCTGTGGCAAGAAGAAGGCCAGAACAGATACACATCCTGTGTGTATTCTCTGCCTCCCCGAGTCCCACTCTTCTGACAACTGCCACCATTGTAAGAAGTTGTCAAAAAGGACCATCAAGGAGAGAGACAGGATTCGTCTTTATGGCCTCTCTGAAAGAGGTAGGTCTCCTGTGAGGCAGCAGAAGAAGAGAACTCGGTCGACGTCGAGAGGAAAAGTCCCGACCTGTTCTCCGTCGGCGTCGGGATCGACGTCGAAGAAATCGGCGACGAAGAAATCGGCGACGAAGAAATCGGTGATGCCGGCGCATCATCACTCGACAACGAAATCATCGTAGACGAAGGTAACAGGTCCTCCGTTGATGTCAACCAGGCGGCGCTCAACGTCGAGAGACAGGTCTCCGTCGGCGCAGGTTGGGCGTTCGACGTCGAGGCAGATCACTGCGTCGTCGCGATCGACGTCGAGGCACAGCGCTCCGTCGTTGCCTCACCAACGGCGATCGACGTCGAAGCACATCTCTCCGTCGTCGTCTCATCGCCGACGATCGACGTCGAGGCACATCTCTCCGTCGTCGCCTCATCATCGACGATCGATGTCGAGGCGCAGGTCTCCGCCGAGATCAATCCAACGATCTTCGGCGTCGAGACACAGAACACCTCCTTCGGCGTCGAAGCAGACGTCGGGACAAGGCTCTACAATGTCGATTCATCATTCCTCGCCGTCGAGACAGACGACACCGCCGAGTGGATCTTCGGCGTCGAGACCGAGACCTCCGTCGCCGGCAGCCCAACGCCGGTCGACGTCGAGGCAGCATTCTTCTGAGGGGGTGCAGGGAACGTCTAAGCATGACACTGCATCGGCGTCGGAGAGAAGTTCGACGTCGAGAAGACGTTCTGCTGCAGGATCAAGTCCACCTTCTAAGAGAAGAAAGTCAACGTCGAGGCATACGTCTCCGTTGAGAGGGAAGTCGGCGCATAGACGCTCCAGATCAACGTCAAAGCGCCCTTCTGGAGACGCCTCACCTCCAGTGAGCCTTTCTTCGTCACCTTCAGGTTCTCCCAGTTCTCACCGAGGGTCAACGTCCAGATCCCCGGAGGTGGTGATCTCGACGTCCAGCAGCCCAGTGTCAGGGGGTCACCAAGATTCCCCAACAAGGTCAGCACCACGATGGTACAGGCCTTTGCATCACTGGGCTACTGACACGGTCACGACAGAACAGCATTACTCGAGTCCTCAGCACAGATCTCCGTTGGCTCGTTTAATTCAAGCAGCGGATAAAGAGCGATCTCCTTCAAGAGCCAGAGCTCGCAGCCGCACCCCTGTGCACCCACACAGGAGGAGGTCTAGATCAAGAAGCAGGAGGAGAGCATACAGATCCCCTACTCCGTCCTCTTCTTCCACTCATACTCCCCATAGAGACTACTCGCCGACTTTGACTGACAGTCCACCGTCGAGGGTCTCTCCAGTGGACGACGTCTACACTTTTCAGGACATTCTTGGCAGAGGAGCTGTAAAGCTGGGTATCCCTATGCCAACTCATCAAAGCAAGTCCTCTGTGATTTTTGAGACTCTACACCAAAGAGCAGCAGCTAGACCTCTGCTTCCCTTGGTACCAGGCATCATAGAGCCAGTGATGGACATCTTTCTCACGCCAGCGAGTGTTAAGACCGCTCCAGCGAGAATCTTAAAGTACCGTTCACCAGAGGACGACCCGCTCTTCCTCAGAGCTGATCCTCCTCCGGATTCAGTCATAATTGCTGCGGCAAAGAAGACTCATGCGGTGGCATCCTCCTCCACTGTCCCACCAGACAAGGAGAGTAAGACGCAGGATTCCTGGGGAAAGAAGGTTTGTGGCACTTCGGCCTCCATGTTGAAGGTCTCCAATGCAGCGGCGCTCCTGGGCCGCTACGACAGATCTCTGTGGGACTCACTACAGAGATTAACTGAAAAGTTGCCACAGGAAGACCGTAAAGATTTTGAAGAAATCCTAACAGAGGGCAGTCAGGTGTCTAACCAGGTCATCAGTGCTGCGGCGGATGGAGCTACCCTTTCGGCACATACTTATGCTCATGGGGTATGCGCAAGAAGAACATCTTGGCTACGACTTACAGCGCTCAAGCCAGAAGCGGAGACACGCATCCTCAATCTTCTGTTCTCTGGTTTCTCTTTGTTCTGGACTCACACGGATGAAGAGATGGCACGGATGAAAACGGAACTGGACACGCTTAAAGCTGTGGGCCTTGAAAAGGAAAGGGAATTCCGTAAGAGATTCCGCCCTTACAATCGGCGATCCTCCCAACAGAGGGTTCTAACCACTCATTGGCAGAAAAATCAGGATCAGCAAAGCCAGCAAAAATCGCAGTATCGGGGCAGACGTCCCTCCAGAGGAGGAAGAAACCAGCATCAAGGCAACAACTCCGCCAAGACGCAGTCAAAGCAATGAGTACTCACTTCCCCTGTCGCCGTTCACCACTCCAGTGGGGGGGAAGTATCGCAAATCATCTCGAAGAGTGGCGAGCTATCACAAAGGATCGGTGGGTGCTAGCTACGCTGCAGAATGGGTACTCTCTACGTTTTCAACACCGTCCCCCTCAATCCCTCCAGTTCCACCATCGTGTCACCAGTTAAAACTCTTGCAGAAAGAGGTTGCCACCCTTCTCAGAAAGTCAGCCATCGAGAGGGTGCCAGTATCTCAAAGAGGGAAAGGGGTTTACTCAAGATATTTTTGGTAAAGAAAAAGGGCCAAAAAGCAGAGTACAGACCCATTCTGGACTTGCGGTCACTCAACCTAACCATCAAAAAGGAAAAGTTTCGCATGTTGGCTCTCCATCAAATATATCCACATCTCAGGCAGGGGGATTGGATGTGTTCGCTGGATCTGCAAGATGCATACTTTCACGTCCCGATCAATCAGCATCACAGACAGTACCTGCGATTCCTGGTGGGATCCGCTCATTACCAGTTCAAGGTTCTACCCTTCGGGTTGAAGTCAGCCCCCAGAGTGTTCACGAAGTGCATGGTGGTGGTGGCAGCCGCACTGCGCTGCAGGGGCGTCTTCGTGTACCCGTACTTGGACGACTGGCTTTTGAAAGGCCCTTCCCCAGACAGCGTGAGGAGTCATTTCTTGAGCTGTCTCGAGCTGTGTCACCGGCTGGGCCTGCATGTGAATTTTGCCAAGTCCACTTCACAGCCAACGCAGAAAATACATTTCTTAGGAGCTCTGCTAGACTCCGCGGTAGGAAAAGTGTTTCCTTCGGAGGAGAGACAGTGTTCCCTCATACAGAAATGCCAGCTGGTTCTGCACAACAGAAAACTGCCTGTGCGTCGGATTGCCTCCCTGCTAGGGTCGATGGCATCCTGCATCCTCCTGGTTCCCAATGCCAGACTACGAATGCGTCCTCTTCAGCAGGATCTGCAGGACAAGTGGGAACAGCAGACAGCTCGCTGGGACGAAAAAATAAGTCCATCAAACGCGGCTCGAGCGTCCATACCTTGGTGGATGAGAAAACGAAATATGCAAGTCGGAATTCCTTTCCATCAATCTCCGCCTGCTCAGACACTGATCACGGACGCCTCGCTGCAGGGTTGGGGGGCCCACATGGGTCCTCTCCAGACTCAAGGACTGTGGTCTCCAAAAGAGCGATCCTATCACATCAACATGTTAGAGCTGAGAGCAGTTCACCTAGCCCTCAAAGCTTTCCTCCCCTCGATTCAGGCAACCTCAGTGTTAGTACAGACGGACAACACCACCACCATGTACTACCTGAACAAACAGGGGGGAACTCGCTCACGCACACTTTCCCTGGAGGCTCAAACACTCTGGCATTGGCTCCTGGCTCGGAATCTGAAAGTCACAGCAGTCCACCTGCCAGGAGAACAGAACGTGAGAGCGGATGCGCTCAGCCGTCACTTCGAAGACAGAGAAGACTGGGTCCTCAACGACGAGGTCGTCGAAGACCTCTTCCAGTCATGGGGTCGTCCCACCATCGACCTCTTCGCGGACGACGAAAATACCAAATGCCGAGACTTCGCCTCACGGTTCTACCGACCAGGATCGAAAGGGAATGCCCTTTTGATAGACTGGTGAGGGGCATTTGTGTACGCCTTTCCACCCCTTCCGCTGATCCCGAAGGTGGTGACCAAGCTGTCCCATTCGTGCACGAGGATGATACTAATTGCCCCGGACTGGCCGAGACAATGGTGGTACCCGGACCTTCTGCACCTATCAGAGTGCCCTCACAAGAAGCTGCCGTGCAGACCGGACCTGCTGTCCAAGATGAACGGGAGGATTCATCACCCCAACCTTCCCTCACTGAACTTGGCAGCATGGCTCCTGAGGTCCTCCAGTATGGCCACCTAGGACTACCGCAGGATTGCATGTCCATCTTGAAGGAAGCAAGAAGACCGTCCACGAGGCATTCGTATGCATGCAAGTGGAAACGGTTTTACATGTGGTGTATGCAAAACAATGGTAATCCAACCAAGGGTCAGGAAGAGGTCATCCTTCCTTACCTACTTTATCTGGCGAAAGCAGGGTTGAAGTTTTCTTCCATTAAGGTGCATTTAGCAGCTATAACTGCATATAGACGTTCACCTTCCCAACCTTCCTTCTTCCAGTTACAGGCTGTTAAGGATTTTTTACAGGGTTTAAAGAAGGTCTACCCTCCGGTCCGGCCTCCTTCACCACCCTGGGAGCTAAACCTGGTGCTATCAAAATTGATGGGTCCGCCTTTTGAACCCATACACAAAGCAACCTTGCAGCATCTTTCTTGGAAGGCAGCTTTCTTGGTAGCGATCACGTCAGCTCGCAGAGTGAGTGAAATACAGGCTCTCTGCTCTAAAGAACCTTATACAGTCTTCCATCTTAACATGGTTGTGTTGAGGACGCACCCCTCTTTCCTTCCAAAGGTGGTGTCAGATTTTCATGTGAATCAGACCATCTCTCTACCCACCTTTTTTTCCCAATCCCTCCACTCCAGCTGAGAGGGCTTTGCATTCTCTGGACCTCAAAAGGGTTTTAAAATTCTATCTGGATCGGTCCAGGTCTATAAGCAAATCTGATCAACTATTTGTTAACTATGGGTCGATCAGAACTGGTTTCGCAGCTTCAAAGCGCTCCATCTCCAGATGGATAGTTTCATGTATCAAGCTTGCTTATCAATTAGCGCAGAAGCCCCTGGGGTTTACTCCCAAAGCGCATTCTACCAGAGGAAAAGCGGCTACTACTGCTTTTCTTCATAATGTGCCCATGTCTGAAATCTGTAAGGCGGCAACTTGGAGGTCCGTCCATACATTTACGAGGCACTACTGTCTGGAGTCAGACACCAGAGCAGACACCCAAGTAGGCCAGGCCTCCTTGCGGAATCTGTTCAACAGCTGATTTCGGTTGTTATTTTTTGTTGGGTCTTTTTACTCTCATTTACCTGCAGGTGGTTGATGGGCTTGCTATTCTATTCAGTGCTTATGACTATTGATGAGGATCCCCTGGAAGAGAAGGATAAGTTACTTACCTGTAATCCTAGTTCTCTTCCAGGGGTATCCTCATCAAAGTCATAAGCAACCCACCCGCCTCCCCAGGTAAATGAGGTGTTTCTAAAGTGTTAAAGGATATCTTTGTGCCCTGACCTTCAGGGTTATGCAAAGAACAACTGACCTAACTGTCACCCCTGAGGCATGATGGGAAGCTAGGGGTCATGGCTGCCTTAAAGGCACGGTGCCAGTTTTTGTTGAAAATGCTTTCATTTTCTATGCTATTGGTTTGCAATGCAGCCTGTAGGCTAACAATGTCTACTTAATTTGCAGTTTTACTCTTTATGAATACTTTGCTCATTAAAAAACAGAGTTCAAGTACTAATTGCCCTCTGGTGTTTTATATATTGGCAAATACAGTCTTTATGTGTGTAATTACATTGTTTAGCCTCCTATTGGGAGCTGCATTGGTATGAGAAAAAATAATATATGTATATACATATATGTAGAGCTGTATATATGTGTTTTCCATATATAATTTTTATATTACTTCCGGGGTCCCCGCACATGGGCGGGAATATTCAGTGCTTATGACTTTGATGAGGATACCCCTGGAAGAGAACTCGGATTACAGGTAAGTAACTTATCCTTATGTCAAATGGTCTGAGTTCTGGGTCTGGTTTCTAGTGTACGTTCGTAAAGATGGAATTCTCTAATTAGAGCTCCATTTCTCAGGTTCCGAGGCCTCCAGTAAATACTCGGGGAGTACATGCGTTTGCTACACCATAGGCATCTCTAACTCCTTACTGGAGTTATTTATGTAGTGCAAGATTTTAGTAGGCTAATGGGCAGAGTGAGGTTGCTAACGCTGTATTTCTACAGCCATATCTGAAATTGTTTTTTGTACCGTTGACAATAGGCAGCTTTTGCCATCTCAATTCAAAGTTAATTGTAATATATAAAAGATGTTTAACAGACCTTTTTCACTTATTACTGGTTGCTTTGTCTGGTTTTTGTGTAAGCATAAAATGTGCATCTCTGAAGAACATGTTCACCCTGAAGGGTACCTTGTCGCTGAAGTAAGAAACTCAGTAGTACTAAAAGAGGCTGAATGGGCCCACCATGATTCGAACCCGTGACCATGAGGTCAAATACAGATTCCTGCAGTGGATGCATTAGTTCACAAAGCCACCAGACTGGTAGTATGTGTTTTGTCCAACAAAGCCTAGCATGCGCTGTCAATACTGGAACCGTCTACCGTCCTCCATAAAAGGCTGTCCACTCCCTCTATTGGAAGTTACTCTAGATCATGTTGTTCTAATACAGATGACGGTGTTAAAAGATTTTTTTCCAGGTGAGCTTTGGTAATCGTGTCTATCTATTAATATTTGCTCTGCAACTCCTAACTTCCCCCCTCCCCCCCACCCTACCTGCATTTGTCCCGCTGACTGAAGAATCCTTCCTCTCCTTGGCTGAACTCTTACTAAGTGCAAAGTACAACTCTAAACTCCCGTCTTCTGCTGTCATTGTCCCATGAAACCGCACTGACACTTCACTGGTTGATTGTGAGTGGGTACAATTTCCCTCTCATTAGAATCCCCTCCGATTCTTTCATAGCCTTCTCCACCCCCCTTTCTTTGCCCGAAGAAGGTGCGTGTGTTCAGTAAATCGGGGACCCTATTAGATTCCTTGTCTTTTTGTGTGAAAATACTAACTGTAGCACTCTTTGCATTGAGCAATGATTTGATTATATCACAGCACCCGTAAGTCCTTTTCACATTCGTTCAGCACATCCCTAAGTGATGTGGTATTGTATGCTTAACTGTAGTTTATGAAAACTGACTGTGACAAGACTGATGGGATGAGTGAAAAAATAAGGCCCGATTTTAAAAATGGTTGAGTGTTTCGAGAATTCTGGTCTGCAAGGTTCAGTCCTACTGTGTTTTGTGAACCAAAGAGTAAAATACATGGTCTTACAGTAACTAAATAGAGCTTGATGTTATCATATCAGAGGGTTTCAAAAGGAGGATTTGGACACAGTCAGTTCAAAAGGAACATTGAGGTGTATAGTGGGGGTTTAAGTCCATATCTTTCAGAAATGATGCTTTGTCTAGATTACTACGTTCACCTGCAGAGCACACAGTCCTTAGACTGACTATCAAGTTCATGCACGGTTTTGACAACAAGTTCTTGGAAAGACTCCTGAGTCTGAGCATCTATGCACTAAAAGAAAGACGGGACCAATTACGTAGGAGACATTTGGATTCTTTGAGGTTGCAAGCCAAGTGCAAGAGTCAAACATGTTTTATAGAAAGAACGTTTCTTGAGAGGAGGGCAGAATATGCGGCTAAAAGTGATGAGGCTTGGGAAGCTACGTTAAACCATATGATTTCACAAACAGGGAAAGTTAGCCCAGCAGAAGTAACACAGAAGAAAATGATAAATTGTAAGTTGCTCGGTGCGGACATAGTAGTGCAGTAGGACCTAAAATACAAGGGTACATCTAGAGACCATTTATGGTCTCTGTAGTACAACTAGGCAGGAGAATGGTCAAAATGGGTGGGTCTGCCATTTGTAATCTGCTTCCTGTGTATAATTTGTTACTTCCAGAACACAACTTCTGACCGGTGCCTCTATCCAGACTTACCTATTAGAGAAAACGCGAGTTGCACATCAGGCCCCCTTGGAAAGGAACTTTCATATCTTCTATCAGGTTTGCAATCTTGTCTACATATACCATGTTAACTACTTGTTTCATGTGAACATTTGCTCTTATTGTGCGTTTTTTGATTGGTGTGCACTGCATTTTAATTCTTTTTTTTTTCTTCTCATGAAAATGAACTTTTAAAAGAGTTCTAAAGCTAGCAGTGTTCAAGCAAATCAGTCTAATGCCGCCATTTTGTTTTGCTCATTCTTACTGCAGATCACAAAAGGTGCAAGTCAAGAAGAAAGACAGGAATGGAATCTTCCAGTTGGTTCAACATTCTTCTGGTTGCCAAATTCAGACCGACATCTGGAAGGTAACAGCAATGCAGAGCATGTAATTTGTTTTTAACATCTTTATTTATGCTTTTGTACATTAACATATGCATCGTAGATATATCAACATCGCAAATGTGACTCCTATCGGTTCTTTTCTGCTAGCACGTCTGCACAGCTATAAGGAGGACCCCACCCTTTTCTAGATGATCCCCGCCCATGTTCCGTTTGTGCTCCTCCATTGTTCTTATTCAAAGAAGTATCCTTTCCTTCATCTGTGGATGTACCATGATAGTTCCCTCAATTACCGCCATAGGCCCTTGTGACCCCAGGGCGTTGGAGAGCCCCCCTAGGGTGTGCTGTTCTTCGACCTCGCCCCGCCCCCACCGCCACCAACCCCGACTCACCAACCGTTCCCGGCTCTTCAAATGTTGTCAGTATGTCTCCCTAATCCTCTTAAGTTGTCAATAACTCATGTGTACCTCCTTGGCCAGCACCTATTCAAGAGCATCTCTTATCGATTTGTATGCACCCACCCCATGGCAATTCGATGTTTTGCCAGAAGGAGCAACAGCTGAAGAAATTTATATTTCAATTTACTATTTTTGGGGCGGCTTACTATACCCAGCAAGCATTGTGTAGGCAAGAGTTCGAGACAATCCAGTTGCTTCCCAAATCTGCTCAACCACCGCCTGCCAGTATGTCGAGACCTCATTGCAGTGCCATGCCAAATGAAGGAATTTGGCGTTCCCCTGCCATAGAATGCCCCACATATATCCAGTGTAGTTTGGTGTGCCGTATGTACGATGTACGTAATTGAAATGCATTCATTTAAATCTAACATTTCCAGAGACCCCTTAATCAATGCACAGGTCATTTTCCAGTCTCTTATCTGTAAGTTGTCCCCCTAGCTCCTCCCCATGCCTTGTGAGCCGTTAGTTGTCTTCCTGGCTTATCCATCTTGAGAGCCTTGTACATCCAGGACACCAAGTGTCCCCACCTCTTCCACAGTCCTCAGCACATTAAGGACCTTTGACCGTTGGGGTGCCTCTGGGAATTCCCTCAAAATTTCCCTGGTGTATTGGACAATCCTGGCATACTGGAAAAAGTGGCCCTGACCCAAAGAGAATGTCTCCGGCACTCCTTGATATGAGATAAAGCGTTCCCCCAGAACCCGGCATCCACCCTCCTACCAGCGTTTAACAAACATGGTTAGGCTAATGTGATTAAATGACTTCAGTGTTTTAGGAAATGTCAAGTAAGAAGACCTCGGGGTTCAAGCCGTGCGGTGCATGTCACCGCACCATGTTGATTACGGACCCCCATCTGGTTTGTCTGTGGTGTCTGGAACGCGACCGCGACTTCAAGTCGTGTTCCGACTGCCGGGCCATGGCGCCGGAGGCTTTGAGGGAGCGGTACCTAAAGCTTCACGTGGCCCGGCGTCCAGCACCACGGAGGTTGCCTCGCCGGTCTTGATCCCGGTCCTGGTCTTGGTCGAGAGGAAGGTCCGAGCACCGCTCCGGTGATTCGAAGTCCTCTTCGTCGAAGTCGTCGAAGTCAGGTAAGGGGCACCACAAAAAGCACAAGAAATCAAAGCCTGCTTCGACTTTGCCCCGCCCGTTTTGCGACGCGGCGGAGGAACCTCTGCGCTCAAGGCCCCGCTCCGCGGAGCAGAAGCCTGGGTCGGCTCCGCTTTTTACTCCCTTTCTGGGAGCGACCCCCGCCCAACTCAAGGAATTTTTTGATGCCATGTGCGTTATATTTGGGTGGCCGGACCCTGCCGGTGCGCCTTTGAAGTCCAAGCCAACCTCATGGACATGCCCTTTGATGGCTCCCGTCTCTTCAGAGACAAGGACAAGGCGGATACTGCCCTTGAGCACTTCAAGGACTCGCGGACCACGGCCAAGTCCTTGGGCCTCTCTACTGCCCCCCGGGCTGTATCCAGCTTTCACTCCTTTCGTGGCTATGGAAGGAGTTTCCAGCCGCGCCAACCCTATTCTGGCCATAGGGCCCTGCAAGTTCAGCAACCTCTGTGGGCCGTGGACACAGCTCACCCCGGAGCCAGAAGTCGAGCCAAACCACCATCCCTTCCTCCACCGCAAAACCTTCCTAGTCTGATCCCCCAGGAACATTCTCGGCCAGTTGGTGGTAGAATACGCCATCACTTCCACCACTGGCAAACCAACACATCGGAAAGGTGGGTGCTGCAAATAGTCCGGAGGGGCTACTCTCTCCCCTTTGAGACTACCCATCCCTCTATGCCTCCAACATACGATCGGCTGACGAAGGATCACCTTGCCTTGCTCCTCGAGGAAGTCAATGCTCTCTTGGCCAAGGGATCTATAGAGAGGGTTGCCGGGCCCGAAGTAGGCAGTGGTTGCTACTCCCGCTACTTCCTGGTCCCCAAGAAGGACGGAGGCCTTCGTCCTATCCTAGATCTCAGAACCCTCAATTTCTTCCTCAAAAAGGAGAAATTCAAAATGCTCACCCTTGCTCAGGTCCAGTCTGCCCTGGACCCGGGAGACTGGATGGTAGCGCTGGACTTGCAGGATGCCTACTTTCATGTCCCCATCCTGCTTGCCCATCATCGCTACCTGCGGTTCACGGTGGGCCACAAGCACTTTCAGTTCACAGTGCTTCCCTTTGGCCTCACCAGTGCCCCTCAGGTGTTCACAAAAGTGATGGC
Source organism: Calotriton arnoldi (assembly GCA_963921515.1). Lineage (NCBI taxonomy): Eukaryota > Metazoa > Chordata > Amphibia > Caudata > Salamandridae > Calotriton > Calotriton arnoldi. Next base: position 462,631 of record CAWUFW010007437.1, on the reverse strand, counting down.
GGTGGTCGCAGCTTATCTGCGGAGATCTGGGCTCCCAGTCTTCCCCTATTTTGACGACTGGTTGTTGAAGGCGAGTTCGCCCCAGGCAGTCGTCTCCCACCTCCAGACAACGGCGAACCTCCTGTATTCACTGGGGTTCACTATCAATGTGCCGAAGTCACACCTGACTCCCTCTCAGTCGCTTCTTTTCATTGGGGCGGTTCTGGACACGGTGCAGTTTCGGGCCTATCCTCCCGAACAGCAAGTCCAGGATATTCAGGCTGTGATACCGATGTTTCAGCGTCTATCCTGGGTTCCGGTGAGACTGACTCTGAGGCTGTTGGGCCTCATGGCCTCCTGTATCCTGCTAGTAACCCATGCAAGGTGGCACATGCGGGCTCTGCAGTGGGACTTGAAGTTCCAATGGGCACAGCATCGAGAATCTCGCCAACCTGGTCCAGATTTCAGCGGGAACTGCGAAAGATCTGCAGTGGTGGCTGACGGACCGCGAGTGGTTCAACGGCATAACCCTCTCCCTTCCCCACCCAGATCTCACAGTAGTGACGGACGTATCTTTTCTGGGCTAGGGTGGTCATCTGGGGGAGGTGGAGATCAGAGGACTCTGGTCTTCCGTGGAAGCCCAGCTCCATATCAATCTGCTGGAGTTTCGGGCGATCCGACTGGCACTGAGAGCCTTTTTGCCATATATAAAGGGAAGGCTTGTTTAAGGGGAAACAACCTTTAGAACGCATGCATTACATCGCATGCCATTAGATCGCGGTTTTTACAACGAAAGTCGTTACAACGACTTGCACTGGAGGGCGCTGTAGGACAAGGAGTAGTTTAAATTACTATCCAACACCTTCCCTACTGTACGTAGGCTGGAGTTAGAATAGTAAATTAAACTACTCCTAAGTCCAGCGCCCTCCAACGCAAGTCGTTGTAACGACTTGCGTTGTTAAAACCGCGATCTAATGGCATGCGATGTAATGCATGCGTGGTATCGTCATACATCCTTGTTTAAGTGTTCACAGACAACACTACCGCCATGTGGTACTGCAACAAACAGGGCAAGGTGGGGTTGTGGACCCTTTGTCAAGAGGCCCTGTGTCTCTGGACTTGGCAGGAACATCAGGGCATTTCCCTGGTGGTTCAACACCTGGCCGGTTCTCTGAACGGCAGGGCGCACAAGCTCAGCCGTAGGTACCTTGTGGATCACGAATGGCGTCTCCATCCGGAGGTGGCACAAGGTCTCTTTCAGCGGTGGGGAGAGCCTTGGTTTGATCTGTTTGCCTCTGAAGAGAACGCGCAATGTCAGCTGTTTTGCGCGTTGGAGTTTCCAAGGCGGCACGCGCTCGGTTACGCTTTTCATTGTGCGTAGAGTTCAGGCCTCCTATACGCCTTTCTGACCATACCACTTCTGCCCAGAGTGCTCAAGAAGATCAGGAGCGACCGGGCACAAGTCATTCTTGTGGCTCCGGACTAGGCATGGAGAGTGTGGTATCCCGAGCTTCTGGACAAGAGCATCGATCCTCCGGTCAGGCTGCCCCTTCAGGAGGATCTTCTGTCACAGCAGCAGGGGAGGGTCCTCCACCCGAACCTCTCCACTCTCCGCCTCCTTGCGTGGAGATTGAGCGGCGACAGTTGACAGCTTTTGACCGTCTTCCTGAAGTCTGTGAGGTTATCTTGGCAGTCAGGCATCCCTCTACCAAATCAGTATACACCTGCCGATGGAACAAATTTTGTAAATATTATACAGATTGGTCTGTCGACCCTCTATCTGCTCCCTTATCAAAAGTCCTCCTCTTCATACTTTCTTTGGCCCGGCAAGGCTCTGCTCTGAGCACCTCGAAGGGCTATCTTTCGGCCCTTTCCTCTTTTCTTCGGCTGCCTGATCAGCCATCTTTGTTCAAATCTCCAATTGTGCAGAGATTTTTGAAAGGGTTAACCCATTTGTTTCCCCCTTCACCTTTTATCATGCCACAGTGGGACCTTAATTTGGTGCTCCCCTTCTTGATGTGTACACCGTTTGAGCCGCTGCATAACTTCCCTCTGAGGTTGCTCACCATCAAGACAGCTTTTTTGGTGGCGATAACCTCTGCCAGGAGAGTCGGTGAGCTACAGGCGCTTTCATCAAAGCCTCCTTACCTGAGGACCTTTCCAGGTAAACTAGTAGTTCAGACTAGGGCATCTTTTCTTCCTAAGGTGGTAACACCCTTCCATCTGGGACAGTCGGTTACCCTGCCCACCTTCTATTTGCCCCCGCACCCTTCCAAGGAAGAGGAACGTCTTCACCGTCTGGACCCAAAAAGAGCGTTGTAGTTCTACCTTGATCGAACAAAAGAGTTCCGGCTGGATGACCAACTCTTTATAGGGTATGTGGGCGCAAAGAGAGGCCGTGCTGTTCAAAGGAGGACTATATCCAGATGGGTTATCCTCTGCATAAAAATTTGTTACGCCTTAATGAAGGAGCCTTCTGAAGGGCATGGGGCCCATTCCACCAGGGCAAAAGTGGCCACCACGGCTCTCCAGCGTTGTGTTCCCGTCTCTGATATATGCCAAGCTGCCACGTGGGCATCTCTGCACACGTTCGCCAGACACTATTGTCTGGACTCCCAGGTTCGCACAGAGGGCCTTTTTGGTCGCTCTGTTTTACAGGATTTTCTGGTCTGAACTGTCCCGCAGTCCCTCCTCCTGGGATAGTATTGCTTTGGTATCTGTTCAAAGGTAAGGAATCTGCGGCTAGATGTCTCTATCAGATAGACAAGTTACTTACCTTCGGTAACTCCTTATCTGGTAGAGACATGATCTAGCCGCAGATTCCTTACTGACCTACCCATCCTCCCCGCAATGCGGAATTGGCTTTAAGTGTCAGGGATGTTCCCCTGCAGGGCCCTAGCTGTTCGCTTTTTTAACGCCCTATTGCCAGTCACTTCATGGCTCCGCGCTTCTGGTGTGAAAAGTCGTGAAAAGTACTGACGTCAGCGCGCCGGAGTGGTGGTTATATTGACGACGCGGACGTCACGACGAACACGACGCAGACGACGTCACGCGGAGTCGACAGAGGCCACCTACCTGATGCCTGGAAGTTCAAAGGTAAGGAATCTGCAGCTAGATCATGTCTCTACCAGATAAGGCATTAACAAATGTAAGTAACTTGTCCAACACGTCGATGGAGTCAGTTGGAGAAAACGTGTTATTAGGTCGATGAGTTCTTTGGTGAAGAGTAAGCGATCTCTAGGTGGGTGATGGATGGTGTGGAATTTGATAGGAGTGCTGCCTTTTGTCGCAAGTTCGACTCCATGGTATTCTAAGGTTGAGTAGTTTGTGGACTGTAATGTGTAAAGCGAGTTTCTTTTTTGTGTATGATCGCCAGCCCGCTCCTATTGTCCAGGTCAGTCCCGTCTAATGAGGGAAAAGCCAGGTAGTATAAGCAGGTCTAGAATAGGGGTTGAGTGATCGTTAAGCCAGTTTTTCGTTAGGAATGCAATGTTGATTCCATCAGCTAGTATAGTTTCAGCTATTTCTGTGCGTGTTTAACTGCTGATCTGCATGCAGGTTAGGGAGCTAAGCATATTATTTGTAGGATGTAGTGTCTGGATAGTGATGTATTGAGCCAGAGGTCTGGGAGATATATTGGCTCTAGGGATTCTGTTTGTGCCCATGATTACTGGGATTTGGATGGAGGCTTGGGGAGCTCTTGAGGAGTATTTATGCAGTATGATTCGTTGAGTGCTTCTACTTCAGTTGTAAATAGTAGGTTGAGAGCTCGGTAGGGTCTGTGGGACAAGCGGTGAATGGGAATGGATGTCTGGCCAGTGTGTCGGCTGTTGATTGGGGATCCTTTATGGGGAGTCCATTTCTCCATTCTTGGAGAGGAGTTGTGAGTTAACTTGGCCTGGATCGTGAGGTCGTTTTTTAAATGAGAAATGTCTTTGGTTCGAAAGTCAATTTTTTGTTCAATTCAACTAAGAAACAGGATAAGTATGTCAGGGAGAGTTCCTGCTCTGTACGTGGGTGAACATGCAAGGGTCCTGTGTCAACTGAAGGTGTGTGATCTTCAATAGAGTGGAGAGTGGAGGGTGGTGTTCTTGGCCCCTTTGGTGCGTCGGACGGCCGGGGTCGTCCGACGCATCAGTGCTCATGTGCGTAGGACGGCCCCCGGCCGTCCGATCATATGGCACTAGAAATCCCTCTGGTGCGGGCACCAGAGGAATTTCTTTTCACCCCCAACAGCCTCGGGAGCTGGGGAAGAGCTTCCCCAGCTCCCGAGGCTCTGTGTGGTTTCCCTGAAATGACGATCAGCGCGCACGTCGCGCTGACGTCATTTCAGTGAAACCGAAACGAGCCAAGAAGCTTCACTTCACTTTCACTTCAGTTTCACTTTCTACTTGCTCAGGGGGCTATCTCAGCCCCCTGAGCACGTAGAAAGTCAGGAGAGGTTTCGTTGGAAAGGGGAGAATCTCCCCTTTCCAATGGTACCCCTCCCTAGTGGATCCCTGCTTGGGGATTGCCCCAGGAGGGCGATCTTCAAGCAGGGATCCACCCACTAGGCACCGGGGGGGGGGGAGGCCCCTTGGGCAAGGGCCTTTGTTCCTCCCATAAGAATTAGGACAAATTCAGTCTTTCTGCCCCCCCCTGGAGGGCAGATGGGGGCAGCAGCTCCCAATCTGCCCCCCCCACCCGGGGGGGGGCAGAAAGCACCCTAGACGCCAGGGGTGTGGGCTGCCCAGAATGGGCATGCAAATGCCCCCACTCTACCCACCCAAAGAAAACAAGACTTTCTACCCCCCAGGAGGCAGATGGGGTTAATAGCAGCAGATCTGCCCCCTGGGGGGCCAGAAAGCCCAGTAAGCGCCAGGGATTTTTTTTGTATATAGGTAGGGGTGGGGGCTGCCCAGAATGGGCATGTCAATGCCCTCACCCCATAAAAAAAATGCTAGTGTCTTTCTGCCCCCCCCCCGGGAGGCAGATGGGGCAATTGCCCCTGATCTGCCCCCCGGGGGGGGGGGCCAGAAAGCCCACTAGCCACCAGGGATTTTTTTTCCAAAGTTCGGGGTGGGGGCTGCCCAGAACATGCATGCCAATGCCCCCACGCCCCAAAAAAAGATGCCACAGTCTTTCTGCCCCCCAGGAGGCAGATGGGGGCAGTAGGCGCCAGCGATTATGCTGGCTTTTTTATACATAGGGGTGGGGGCTGCCCAGAATGGGGATCCCAATGCCCCCTCCCCCCCAAAAGAATAGCCACAGTCTTTCTGCCCCCCTTGGCGGCATATCGGGGCAATAGCCCCCGATTTCCCCCTCCCCAGGGCGGCAGAAAGCCCACTAGGCACTGACTTTTTTTTCGGAATGTGCCTACCTGTGGATTTTGGGTCCTAGCGCAGCCGGCACCTAGGGAAATATAGCAAACCTGTATATTTTTGAAAATTAGACACCAAGAGGAATCCAGGATGGGGTGACTTGTGTGGCTCTCACTAGGTTCTGTTACCCAGAATCCATTTCAAACCTCAAACCTTGTAAAAAAGAAAAAAAAACAATTTCCTATCATTTCAGTGATGGAAAGTTCTGGAATCTGCATGGATCCACAAAATTCCACCCACACCGCATTCTCCAAAGTCTTCCGATAAAAATGGTACCTCACTTGTGTGGGTAGGCCTAGTGCCCGCGACAGGAAACGGCCCAAAACGCGACGTGGACACACCACATTTTTACAGTGAAAACTGACCCCTTTTTTTGCAAAGTGCCTAACTGTAGATTTTGAACCCTAGCTGTGCCGGCACCTAGGGAAATATAGCAAACCTGTATATTTTTGAAAACTAGACACCCAGAGGAATCCAGGATGGGGTGACTTGTGTGGCTCTCACTTGACCCACACACACACGAGTGTGGTACTTGACCCACACACACGAGTGAGGTACCATTTTTATCGGGAGACTTGAGAATGCGGGGTGGGTTGAAGTTTGTGGTTCCACGCAGATTCCAGAACTTTCCATCACAGAAATGTGGGGAAAATGTTTTTTTTTTTTTTTAATACAGTTTGAGGTATGCAAGGGATTCTGGGTAACAGAACCTGGTGAGAGCCACACAAGTCACCCCATCCTGGATTCCTCTGGGTGTCTAGTTTTCAAACATTTATAGGTTTGCTAGGTTTCCCTAGGTGCCGGCAGAGCTAGGGTTCAAAATCTACAGCTAGTCACTTTGCAAAAAAAGGGTCCGTTTTCACAGTGAAAATGTGGTGTGTCCACGTTGCGTTTTGGGCCGTTTCCTGTCACGGGCACTAAGCCTGCCCACACAAGTGAGGTACCATTTTTATCAGGAGACTTAGGGGAACACCTAATTGTAGAGCAACTGTTATTACCTATTGACTTTCGATGCATTTCTGCCTTCCAAATGTTAGACAATGTGTAAAAAAGAAATCACTTTGAAAAATGTCCTATAATTCACATGCTAGTATGGGTACTCACAATTTCTGAGATGTGCAAATAGCTACTGTTTCTAAACTTTATATTTTGTTCCCATTTCAGAAATACATAGTTGTCTTTCATACCGATTTTTCACCGTTTATATTTTCCCAAATGAATTGCTATATACTCGGTACACAATAAAAAAAAACGTTGCAAGATGCTGCTCAGTTATTGGCTCCGGGTTCGTCGGGTTCTTGGTGAACCTACAAGTCCTATATATACACCCACAACCAGAAGGGTCCAGCGGATGTAACAGTATATTGCTTTAAAAAATCTGTCATACTTGGGAGAAGTTACAGGTAAAAACGTTGGCACAAATGGCTGTTTTTTTCAACTCCTTTTCACTTTTTCCTATTTTCAACTGTTAGTTTCTATAAAAAAACCTTGAAGGATCTACACAAATGACCCCTTGCTGAATTCAGAATGTTGTCTACTTTTTTTTAAATGTATAGCTTTCCAGGATCCATTATTGCTTTCATACCCATTTCTACCATTAACTGGAAGGAGGTTGAAAGCACAAAAAATAGCAAAAATAGGCTATGTCCCAGTAAAATGTCAAAACTGTGTAAACATTTTTGGTTTTCTGACAAGTCAGTCTGTCCCTGAAAGCTGGGAAGATGGTGATTTCAGCACCACAAACCCTTTGTTGATACCATTTGCAGGGAAAAAACCAGACGCTTTCATCTTCAGCACTTTTTTCCAATGTTTCCCAACAAAAACAAAATTTGGCTGTATTTTGGCTAATTTATGGGTCCCCTCCAAGGGAATCAACAAACCCTGGGTACCTTTAAAATGCGCATGATGTTGGAAGAAAAGGATGCAAATTTGGCGTGGATACCTTATGTGGTCAAAAAGTTACAGGGGCCTAAGCGCGAACTACCCCAAATAGCCAAAAAAGGCTTAGCACGGGGGGAGAAAAGGCCTAGAGGGGAAAGGGTGTTAAGGTTGGAGGTGGAGATGAGTTCAAAGGGGTTTCAGTGGTGGATAAATTTAGGTTAGGACTGGGGCTATTGTAATCCATATGCACGTCAAGGGGGTGTGTTTCAGTGTGGCTGGTATCTAGGATGGTTGAACTGGTGCTTTCCTTACTCAGGCATGTGTTGGGGAGAGAGGTGCTAGTGCATCGTGTGGTAGAGGAGTCCAAGGGGCAGACAGGCTCGAAGTTCACGGTCCGGGGTAGAAACGAGGGGGGTGCAAGGGGAACCGGTCCATCTTGTGACAGTAGGGTGAAAAATGCCGAGAAGGGTCGGTCAAAGATGGCGAGATGATGGTTTGTCGCTTGAATTAGTATGTTCCCCGTTCTGAAGATAGATATGTAGATCTCCCCTCTAAAGCTTTGAGAGGGGGCAGTGGTGAGTTTAGTACCATAAGGAATTTTGATTGTTTTTGTAAGATGAAGCTGGAGGAGGAAGATGTTTCTCCATTTTGCAGGGCGTTTTGAATAGAAAATGAAGTCATTTTTCATGTTGCCGTTGCTCGCGTTGTAGTTAGTTTCGGCTATTAGCTTCTCTGGATGTTTTTTGAGAGAGTTGTGTTTGAACTTTTTCATTTCATTGTTTGAGACGTTTTTTTGATATTTTATTCTCCAGGAGTTAAGGCCGTATCTTTCCAGTGTGGTTTAATGGGGTTCAGGGTAGGGAAATGTCATTGTGACTGTTCTATTGTGGTCGAGCCTCCGCAGGGAGGGGGGCAAGTCCTTTGTTATATATCAATGTTGATATTTAATGTTGTTTAGCTACTGGCGTTCTCCAGTTCTTCCTGTTAAAGATTACTGGGGGCTGGTTGTGGTAGGCTTCCTCCGAGGTGTTGCGAACGTTATTTCTATTTCAGAGCCTGGGAGATGCATAAGTTACCATTCAGTAGTAGTTTTTCACTATTTATTTTACAAAGTTAAATGTGTCTAGAAATTCCTGTCTCACTTTACAAGCTCCTAAAGCTGATAACTGGACAGTAGTCCTTTCTCACTTTTCGTGATTGGTAGAAGGGATTAAGTCATATCATAGTTTCCATGTTCCATTGATGTGTTCCTTACTAGCTTTATCTGGTTGGTGATGAATATTGGGTCCAATCTCTCTATCTATGCTTCCCTAGAGGGAGTCTGGGGAGCACAGAGCAAAAACAAACCAAAAAACAAAACAAGTGGGGGTCAGGCGCCAGACACAGACAATGTCAAGATGGATGTCAAGGGGTAGGATCTCTGCAGTGGCAGCCAATCTGTCCAGAAAAATTGAAGTCCTTCCTTACTTTCAATGGCTCTTTACTGAGGACCCAGATCAAATGTTGATAAAAGGTTTGACAAAAACGAAAGTTCTTACCTAGGGAAGAAGTCCTTTTACTTTCTATGGCTCCTTCGTGTAGGAGACCATAGCCTGTAAGTCACAAAATGTCTAGTATAAAGTGGCCATTCCCTCGGCTGTGAATAAAAGTACAGGCAGGCTTACATAAACTCAGTGCAGGGGATGAAAGGGAGCAGATTCACAGTCTACATGTGGTAAATTAATTTTGTTCATGTTTTTCTCCCCTTTTTGTGCAAATTGGACGGGGTAATCATCGGAACAAAGAAAACAATTACATGTGCTGGGGAAACAACTGGGTGTTGGAGTATCAGGACCCGGGTTGTGCTGAGCACAAGCACAGATCACTGCAGGGCAGAGTCTGTGCTATGAGGCCGAAATGGAGCATGCTCAGTCAGTGCTGGAGGGGCTCTGTCGGGTGTAGGAGACCGATGAGCACCATGCTCATTATCGGCCCTCTTGATGGTGCGTGATGCAGTGCTAAGCAGAGTTCATTGCCTTTTGGTCGTGAGGGGTTTTCGGGTCACAGATACAGCAAGTTTAGTGGATTTCGTCCCAGCCGCTTACCTTTTTCCAATCTACAGTGGTCGATGGCTTGTGAAGGGTCTGCTTCATTATGGAGCGGCCATGGCCTGTCTCCACACTTATCTGGAGGGAAAAAAAAGAAAGGAAGGAAACAGACGTAGCCCACGGTGGGGGACAGGCTGTGTTGGCCAAGAGATCTGGTTAAGGGTCTCGCGGGGAAGCCAGAAGTCAACCTGGAGTCATACAGAGAAGGACCCGTGATATAGTTAAGTTGAGCTGGTGCCGGAATGGTCACTCCATATTCAGCGTGGGTCCAGGTCAGGGGAAAACAGGAACTCGTGAGTGCTGCGCTTAATACTGGTCGGGGAGATCATGACAAGTGCAGTGTTGTAGTGTTCGTGGAGCAGTTGGTTTTTATGACTGATGGAGAGTGGGGGGCGTTGACCTTAAGCCTTATTTGTGAGTCAAAAGGGGGCCTGAATCTGCTCTAATGCCATCAAACCTTCAACAAGCGCATACGCGCCAGCTTCAAGCCGATGTGTTGGAATGTTGAATGTTCATTACTGAATCGGGGGCCTTTATCTCTGACAACTGATCTGCACACTCTCACCTTTCTGAGCCAATGAATGGCTTTGTTCGTTAGCAAATCATGCGGTTCTCTAGCACCAAATATAAGTCTGGGACATTGATCATCAATATATGTCATACTCCTTTTTGGGGGCCACTGCGGGCGTAGCTAGAGTGCTTGTTGGATTTGGGGTTCCATTTGGCTCCAGAGTGTTATTTTGGAACCCTTCAACATCTTTCTGGTATAAGGGCCTCCTGCCAGATCCCGTTGGAGAATCAAAATTACGTCCTATTTGCAAGGAGTTTTCAGCCATCGCAGCCGCCACTCTAACTGTGTTAGGTGTGCTTGCCGTGCAAGGGTGAGATGCTCAGCACATTAATACACTGTTCTTGATGGTGCTACCCATATATTTGGGATGGCGAGTAATCAGCCTTTGCCGTTGGTGCCTGGGAACTGTTATTAAGGTTCATTACCAAAGCCAGTAGTCTATCCATTTTGTCATTAAGGGTCTTTGACAGCCTACCAATATGGTCTCTCAAATCCTTTATCTCTTTTTTAAACGTGGCAAACTGCAAGTGTGTGGATTCTTGCTCGTCTGGAGTAATTGTGCTTCAAACATATTAGTACATTTGATGGCTGTAGTGGTAACTTCGGTGGCCAGGACCAGGGGCTGAACTCTAGGTGTAGTTAGGGGCTAGTGCCAGGGGGTGGCTGCGGGTCGGTAGATATATCATTACTAGCTTGAGCTGCTGGGCGAATACTCCTAGGATTATTAATAAATGATGTAATATCCCTCTGTCGACCCTTCCCTGGTTTCTCCCCCTTAGCCTTTGGGCCTAACAGCCCTTCCAGCTCCTGAATTAATACATCTATTTTGTCAGGAGTACAATTTTCCACTGAATGTCTTGGTTGCTTTTTTGCTTTTCCTAGGTCAGATGTTTTGTCGTTGGCCTTGCGTTTTACCATTGTAGCCTGTGAGGTGGATCTTCTACAGCTTTTAGAGTAATATTAGCCTAGAAAAAGATATTACACAGAGAAGACAGCGATAATTTCAAGCCTTATACCTCTTAATCTCGGCTAGAGACGCAGTACCCAACTATAATCATTGTACAAGATGAACCAACAGCAAGTGTTTATTGTACTCTTTGCTATAACTCCAAACTACCTAGTACCACAGAGCGGGACACAATTGTAACCAAATTGACCGTGTTGTGCGTTCCGCGTACTATTTGGTACTATCACAGGGCCATTTACAATTGGCACTCTGACAGGCTAAACAACTTAACAAAATCGGGACGTGAAGGCAGTATATTGAGACGTGCTTTATAGCGCTTTGGCAGGCACAGGTGAGGGGAGTTGACAGGGGTTGCCTCCTGGGGCCCTGTACAGGGTGGTCGGTGAAGTCCCCCCCCTGGAGCAAAGTGACCAATAACCTGCGCAGTGGGATACTGAGACGTGCTTTATAGCACTTTGGCAGGCACAGGTGAGTGGAGTTGACAAGCCCCCATCTCATTGCATCCCTGCATTTTGCTAGTACCAGCAAGAGCGCCATGAGCTTTCATTCCAAGGGGGGCAAATTGCTCACCCATCCCAGCAAGGCTATTAACAGGGTTAGTGTTAGTAGTGTGGCCCTGATGATCCCCTCTATTAGCTTCCATTATGCATTTAGGTCTGCTAGGCTAGATGGAGGAAACCTGCCATGTTTTCACAGCAGCCTCTGCAGTTTGTAGATTGCCTGAGTCGTATTTTGTGTAATCTTTTGTTCCGGGTCTCATATGTAGAGGGTAACATCAGCATAAAGTGACACTGCCAGTCATCTAGCGGAAAAGCTTACTCCCCTGTGTGTTTGAATTTGTCGCAATTGCGCTGCAAGAGGCTTCATTGTTCTTTAATCAACCTTCACCCCCACGGGCAGATCTCTGGTGGCCGGCGCAGCTGAACCCCCCTCCCATCCCTGTCACCTCAATCAGAAATTTAGGCTTTAACCCCTTGGATGCTCATGCCGGCCGGGAGCCGTCACGCGTCACGGTGGGCGTGTGCGCAGGACGGCCCCCGGCCGTCCAAATCTTGCCCACTCATTAGAATCCCCGCACAGCGCGAAAATTCGCGCCGCATGCAAGGGGTTAAATTCGATTCTAAACTGTCGGGCAAGGACCAGATTGGTCAAGTCTCCAGAGCTTGTTTTTGGAAACTTAAAGCCTTGCGAAGATTCCTCCACCTGCTGCCGATGGACTGTCGGGCTACAATAGTCCATGCCCTTATTACATCTCAGCTGGACTATGCCAACAGCTTGTACCTGGGTCTCCCTGCTTACCTCACCCAGAGATTGCAGACAGTCCAGAACGCTACAGCGAGTTTCATCAGAAATGTGCTCCTCCGACATCACATTTCTTCTCATCTGCGCAGCCTTCACTGGCTCCCACTAAAAAGGAGAATAGAATTTAAGACATTGTCCCTTGCCTATAGAGCCTCAATAGATAGAGGTCCAGGATACTTGAAACAGAGACTTCAGAAATATCACCAGACCAGGACCTTGCGATCCAACTCTCAGATGCTTCTCCACACTCCTCGCTTTGCCAAAGCCAGGATTGGTGGACGAGCCTTCGCAGTAAGAACGGCCGCTCTTTGGAATTCTATGCCTGATCACCTGCGCAAAGCAGAATCGGAATCCACTTTCAGGAAGGCACTGAAAACATGGCTGTTTGATTTGCCCTAGCTCGTCCCTTTCCCCTGTCTTGACTACGCTGCTACTTTAGCGCCGGGAAACCGCCGTTGGTGGTACCCGAGCGCTCTATAAATGTTTATGGATGGATTGCTGTTGCGAACAGGATTGGTGATGGGGGGGGGGGGGAAGCGGGGGGGGGCAACCCTGCGATGTGCCTCTTGCTATACTTGTCGGGCTGACATTATGCCGTTCTGCTTGGTTCACGCACCTGGTGCGGCATATAGCAGTTTGATCCATCTAATTGTGGGCTAAAGCCTACTCCTCTCAGCAGTTGAAAGAGGTAATTCCAGTTCAGGGAGTTAAAAGCTTTAGTCTCATTGAGGAAAATCGCAGGGGCCTCTTTCCCCAGGTCACTGATGTATTATCGCACACAGAGTCTGCAGGTTATGTGGCGTGAATCTTCCAGGTATAAAACACAATTGTTCTGGTCTAACCAGGCAGGGCAAGAGGGGCAGTATACGATTGGCCAGTATTTTATTGTCCGTATTAATAAGGGACAACAGCTGATAGGAATCCAGCTTGTTTGGGGGTTTACTGGGTTTAAGTATAATACTCATTAGTGCCTCTCAAAGAGCTGGGGGTAAGATTCCCCCCTTATCAAGGGCCTCTCCATCTACCTAAAGAAGCCTAGGTGCCAGCAGTGGTGCAGATTTGTATAGAACTGTTGTGGCAACCCGTCTGGCCCAGGGACCTTGTTGTTTGGTAAGGTTTGAATTACAGTTATCATCTATTCTACTCTAATGGGCTTGTCTAAATATTGTCTGTGCACTGCTGGCTAAGGCTATTGTGTCAAGGAAGGTATCTAATCCAGCTTCATGTGTCTCATTTGCTCATTATAGAGCTGCATAATAATTTTGGGATGCAGCGGTTGTGTGTCGTAGACTGCACTGTAACTCCAGTATCGGCTTTAATTTCTGTTATCCCCAAGCTTGCTCTCTACTGACCTGAGCGCTGCCAGAGTCTTATTCGGCCTGCCCCCCTTTCCGTATGTCTTGGCTTCCGCTTCTTTACCTAAAACGTTAAGTTCCCTCTGCCACTACTTGATATTCATCTAAATTTGCTCGCGTCATCGCCAGCAATGCTGTCCAACCCTCCACTGCATATCGTGTCTCTAGCGTTCTCAATTCAGCCGCTAGCTTCGCCAGTCCGTTTCTGATGACCTCTAGAACCCCCGTTTGCTTAGTGATGTTGGCCCCTCTAATGACCACGTTGTATGCCTCCTACAGTGTAGCCAGGCTATTCACTGTGTTCATTTAGTGTAAAGTATGTTTCTCTCTTGTAAGATTTCCTCTCTAAATATTCTGTCTCTTAGTGCTCCATGTGGCATACTCCATGAAAACGCCCTATGCGCTTGCCCCGGGATAGCCATTTCCAAGAGCATTAATGAGTGATATGACAAAGTCCTGGGGAAGCGTTCAACTCTTGTTGTCCACTCTCCGGCCTCCGGTGTCGAGCCAGTAGCCAACTACACAAACTTACTTGGTGAGGGTGCAGGGGCACTGATATTCAATAGGGGGGCCATCCACATCTGTTTTTGTAGTTATATAGACAATTTATTTATTTGTTTATTTCTTTTTTTTTTTTTACAGAGGATTGTTTTGAGGTGACCAGAGACGCGATGCTTCACTTGGGCATTGACTGTGACACACAGAATAATATTTTTAAGGTATGTACAACTATGTTTGAAATATTTTGGTAGATACTGCTTTTCCATGACTTATCACTAGGCAAAGACATGTTCACTGTATATTTATAATCTCAAACTGGCGAAGGGCTGATTAAGTAGAGTTTTTAATTAGTCCTCATTTGATCAGTTGATTTTACTCTGAAGCAACACTTGTTTTACCATTGTAAGACAGTCAACCCAACATTGTCTGGCAACAGGCCAACGGTTTGTGAACTGTAAGTCAGTAAAAGGCTGTTATGTGGATGTTGCAATATTCTTAAATCAATTATAAGTCATAAGCAACTTGGTGATAAATATTGATGTGGTAGGTAGGGTCATCGTACTGTCCAGCGTGTATTACTTATTGAAAATGGGGTCATGCTTTTCAAATGTTTGCTCTAGACTTTAGTTCTTGGTCTCTTTCCATATTGGTGCAGGGTAACTGGATTTCATTTAGGAAAGATGGTATTTCTGGCAAAGATTTATTATGGTGATAGTCCTTTGGCCTTGGTTGTAAGGCATCGTCTGGTTCTTCAAAATAGGGAATATGTGGTGTATTTTGAAACAGATTACTATTTAGTCACTGGTATGATATTAATGATAAATATATTATGGCTTTTTATAGAGCACAGATATATTGCCTTCCAGCCACTTCTGATTACTTGGTTAAAGGTGATGAAATCTCAACGAAACGTGTTGGTAAATTTGTCAGGGTAATCAATGAGACCTAGTGTAGTCTGAAACTGAGTCTGGGGTTTCACGTTTGTTATTCAGTGCCTCTTGGCTGGCTTTTCCTTTTTTCTAAAATTGTTAGGGTCGCAGCTCTTTTTTTTCATGAACACCCTGGGATTGTCTGGTGGCAAATGGTTTTGGACTGCTGATACACTACTAGGTTTTTGCGCTAAAGATTCTTTTTTACATATTTTTTTTTTTTACAGAGTTTTATATAGCGCAAACTTGACCCGAATCGGGTATCCGAGCGCTTTACATAGCACCAGTTGCTTTACATGAGGACACATTCATTTTTGTTAGGCACAGGGAGATTAAGTGATTTGCCCAGAATCACAGGATGTTCAGCGTCATTGCCGAGACTTGAACCCAGTTCCCCAGATTCGAGGTCGACCGCCCTAGCCGTTAGGTCAACTCCTCTCCTCATCTTAAGCAATGTTGTGTGGGGCCCCCAGCGCTTTCTCTATCTTGTCTGAAGTCCATTGAAGGCATCCATGAATTGTTATATATCCAGGAGTTGGATGCAGGGTGTTCTGTGCTATTAGATCAGCATATTTTTCACATTTGAATTCTGTTGAGCAGATCACATTATTTTTTGTTGATGTTAGTTTCTTTCATTTTATCTAGTGAGATACCATACGTAGTGCACAGGCTTTTGAATGTATTCCTGGGCTGCACTGGTAGCCAGTTTAGGGCTTTTAGCACAGGCTTTGTGTGGTCCCATCTCTTTAACGGTCAAGTTTTGACGCATGAATAATTGGAATGAGGTGCAAATGTACTTTTTTTTAACTTTGCATTGATGTAAGAGGGCCCTAATCTTAACGTCCAATTTAAAGGGTGCAATTTATCTTTTGTCCTGCCCACTAGCAAGATTCTAGTTTGCTATTCATACAATTTCACATTCACATGAAAGTTAAAATAAAATTAATTACAGACATGTGACTTGCCTATTCACATGCCATATCTGTCTTTTGTTCCAGCTGTTGGCGGGGCTCCTACATCTCGGAAATATACAGTTTGAAGATCCAGTTGACGAATCTCAACCATGTGATCCACAACCCAATTCCAAAAGTAAGAATCAGATCGAAATTAAGAACTTTATTAAGTTTTGCTTTATTTTAGCCCAATCGTAATTCTATTTTTGTAGTGCTTCTAATGTTCTATGTTAATATTTAATGATGGTTAGCCAGAGAATATATAGTGGAAGGATCCTTTTTTGTATCTCTAAATAAGACTAAAATGTCCCCCTTACCTAAACTTGTATTCCTACTAATAAGAGCAAGACCTCTGACCTCCTGGTCAAAGTCACTGCTCTCCCCCCTGCGCAGCTCCAACGTTAGGGCACTGCCACCAGCTGCGACTTAAACTTCAGGTATGTGTTCGAGGCCCTCCTCCACCTGCAGGCTCCTGCCTGCACCTCATCCCTGGTGATCTAGTGGAAGAGCCTGCCCTTCTGCTGGTCCACTCTGTGTCTGTCATCTTTTTCTGTTGGTGCCTTTTTCTGTTGGTGCCTGCCTTTTTCTGTTGGTGCCTGCCTTTTTCTGTTGGTGCCTGCCTTTTTCTGTTGGTGCCTGCCTTTTTCTGTTGGTGCCTACCTTTTTCTGTTGGTGCCTACCTTTTTCTGTTCGTGCCTTTTTCTGTTCGTGCCTTTCTTTGTCTTACCTTTTTCTGTTTTCCCCGCTGCTGCTGCCCACGCGGCCCATCCCCCCATGTGTTTCCGTTCCTGCCTCCCAGCTGCTCACCCTTCCCTGACCCCTACTTAATAGCTGCCGCACGCAGCGGGCGTGCCACTGGCGCGCCGATGGCAAGCCCGTCCATCAAGATGCTCGGACAACTTAGACTACCAAGACCACGGCACCACCTCAACACCCCCGTTGAACTACTCCATCCAACAGACCCTCCTCACCTGGACCCCTCTCACCACAGAAGACAACGCAAAGACAATGAAAAGCATCACTCTGGAGCACCTACTGACCTCTGCCCGCCGCACATCTTCCACAGGGCCGCCACCACCATCGCACCCGAACTACGTCATACTATCAACTGCTCCCTCGAGACCGCCACATTTCCCGATGACTGGAAACGCCCAAAAGTCAAACCCCCCCCTTAATAAGCCCTCCGCAGCCCAGATGGATCTCAAGAACTTCAGGCCCATCTCACTATTCCCTTTTGCCGCCAAAGTCATCGAGAAAGCCGTTGACACCCAGCTAGCACACTTCATAGAAACCAACAACATCCTAGACACCTCTCAATCCGGATTCCGCAGCAACCATAGCACTGAGACCGCCCTCATAGCTGCCACCGACGACATCCGCGTCCTCCTCGACCAAGGCCACACAGCGCTCATCCTCTTGGACCTTTTAGCAGCCTTCGACACCGTCTCCCGCTGCACACTATCCACCAGACTCCATGACGCCGGCATCCAGGGAACAGCCCTAGACTGGATTCCATCTTTCCTCTCAGGCAGAACACAATAAGACTTCTGCCCTTCCTCTCCAAACCAACTGAGATCAGATGCGGAGTACCCCAAGGATCCTCCCTCAGCCCCATGCTCTTCAATGTCTACATGGCCACCCTCGCAACCATCGTCAGAAAACATGGACTCAACATAGTCTCATACGCCGACAACACCCAATTCATCCTCTCCCTCACCAAGGAACCCGACATCACTAGGCGCAGCTTCCAAGAAGGGATGAAAGACGTTGCATCCTGGATGAGCAGCAGCTGCCTGAAGCTCAACTCTGAGAAATCAGAAGTGCTCGTCCTCGTCTCCACCCCCTCCACATGGGACAACACCTGGTGGCCCCCGCTCTCAGAAACCCTCCCACCCTAACGGACCACGCACGCAATCTCTGCATCATACTCTACTCTTCACTGACCATGAACCGCCAGATCAATGCCGTGTCCTCCACTTGCTTCAACACCCTCTGCATACTTCGCAAGACCTTCAAATGGATCAACCCCGACGCCAGGAGACTGGACTACGGAAACGCCCTCTACGCCGGAATCAACAAAAAACTCCTCTGCAAACTCCAGACCGCCCAGAATGCCGCAACCGGACTTATCCTCGACATCCCACGACATGACCGCATCACCCAACAACTCTGCAACCTCCACTGGCTCACTGTCGAAAGACGAATAACCTTCAAACTGCTCACACGCCTACAAAGCCCTCCATAACACCTAACACCGGACCCCAATACCTCAACAAACTAATCTCCTTCCACGCCCGCAAGAGAAACCTCCACTCTGCCGACCTCGATCTAGCCACGGTCCCCCGCATCCACAGGACCAGAGCAGGTGGCGGATCCATCTCCTACCTGGTGGCCAAGTCCTGGAACGAACTCCCCCCTCCGCATCCGACGAAGCACCAACTCAGAAAGGACCTCAAGACCTGGCTCTTCGTATGACCTACGTAGCTGCTTGCACCGCCCCTCCTCCCCCAAGCGCCTTGAGACCTTCACGGGTGAGTAGTGTGCTTTAAAACCCCTGATTGATTGATTGATACTAAGGTCAAATATTGGGCATTCAGATTATAGCCTGTGTGTTTGGAACATTAAAAGCATAACCAATATATTGGACCATAACCATGCACCGCTGGAAACTGTGTCAAAGCCTGTAGTGAGGCAAAACACTCCTGCACTATTCTCTCATGCATTTTCTAACAACCTCTGACCTATTTCCTATATACATGTGAGCATATTTGAATGGTCTGTGTGAATGTACGGTTGTTAAATCACGAGTAGACATGTTACTAAATAAGGCTAGCAGCTTATCACTTTAACACAGCCTACTCTATCAATATGGTGTTGAAATAATATAATGTTGGAAACCAGCACTTTACAGGAGTTTCCAGCATATGATGGTGTTTTACCATGTTGTGACTGGCTAGGGTTTGGAGTGGGAGTTACTTGATAAAGAGAAAATTGCACATATTTTCCTCGTGTGTACCCAGACTAAGCACTGTAATGACGCCTTATTTGTGCAGGATGTACAAGACCTCCATAGTTTATAATCACTTGATATGTTTGCTTTGAAGAGTCTTAGTATCTGCAAAGTACATGCATTTTTGACTTTCTAAACCTTTCTGATTTTAATGCATTATCTTGCATCGCCTTTAATAAGGTTTTATTGCAACTGCTGCCAGTTTGCTGAATGTTTCAGTGGACGATCTTCTTGAAAGGTTGCGAGTTCGAACTATAACTGCAGGAAAACAGCAACAAGTCTTCATGAAGCCATGTTCTAAGTCTGAATGTGCAATGAGGAGAGATTGTCTGGCCAAAGTTATCTATGCCAAGTAAGTTATATATGTGCCTTTGATTGGTAGTCATGGTTTAACAGTTATATTTTCTCCTTATTTTATATTGCACATCCTTGCTGCAAGGTTAAATACAGGATGTTGCAAACCCCCTCTTACTGTGCCTTCACATTAATGATCATAAGAGTTCAAATTCCTGTGCCAGTCCTCAGATGGCTTCTCTTATATTTTACTTACCACATAACTAGTGGAATGAATTTAAGAGAATAATGTAGCGTCTCCCTTTTTTGAATAAGCGGGCCAGTAAACTGGTAACTAATTTGAGCTGTGAACCTTTTTTTTTCTTTTTGTTGGGTGAATTGATTTCACCACATGCTTGTATCAGTGGCTGAAGTCTCATGTTCACCTGAACTGTCTACAGATGTTCAACATCTCCAGCACAGTCCTAGGACCACCCCAGCTCAGGCATTTGTGAACTCCAGGCTTCTGTGCTTCTACACAATTTTCCTTCCTTAACCTCCACCAATCTAAGTAGTTGACTAACAGTGGGAAGTTGACGTTACACTATGATCCAGCAATAACATTGTCTAAGGAAACAAATTGATTGAAGCTGAGAACCATCTCTTGCCCTCTGGGTACAGAACATTCAAAGAAAGGCAAACCTGTGTGTTTAACAGTGGTGCTTATTTGCTGAAAGCACCAACCACATCGCAAGGCAAAGACAACTGAAAAAAGTCCTCTGTGTTTTCATTAGCATTCGAAAAATCTTCATTAGCCAGACCTACAAAAATGGGTATTGGATTCAGCGAGTATTTGATTCTTATTCCCTAATCATTATTACAAATCTGCATTAGAAAAGCACTTGGTTATATTATAACACTTTATAATGTATAACTTAAGTTTGGGCATAGCGAAAACCGTGGTTCAAGAACTCAAATTAATAGTCATTTAAAATCCAAATGGATACTATAGTCTGATTTGAAATTACTATTTTAAAAATGCAATTTTTAGAAAGTTGATCCTTTTATGCCTAAAGGCTCTAGTAGCCCTTTCAGAGATAATCCTCTGCTGTCGCCTGGCAGACTGTTGGGAGATATGAACTGCTCTTAGGAAAGGAAATAAAAAGGCCTTAGCTGGGAAGAGGTATGAACTTCTCCTCACAGGGTTATCTGGGGGATGTGGCCATCAACTATACAAGCTTCAAAGGAGCAGCACGTCACAGGCCGATGTAACTCACACCTAGACCTGTCCCTGCTATTGTCCAAGTAGTCGGAGTGGTGGTACCAATGCCAGTTGGGTGGAGGGGGGAAATGTTGCGCAAGTTAGGACTTTGGCATAATTCTGCAAGGTGTTCTTTTCCAACCACGGGTGAACTTGGTTCCATGCACCAACGATGAATGTGAAAGACAAGTTATTGTAGCCCCACAAAACTCTACTCAGTGTGTAATTGACATGGAAGTATTGATTTTGGGTTACTAGCAATACCATAAAGGGATCAGGTGCACTGTGGAAACAGTAACCACCTTATTTAGTTATTCACAGTATCACACACACAGTACTAAGAAAAATTAACACTTAAGTTAAAAGTATTTATTACTACAGTAACAACCTGTTTCTTAGCACATCTAAAACAGTCACCCAGAATATTATAAAAACCAGCAGCAAGACACATTACAAATAACTGTAACAAAATGAACATTTGCAGCAATGTTAAAATGTAATTTAAATTTTTATCTAGAACCTTGCGCCTCCTTCTATGCGCTATACTATGAGAGCATGAAAGGCAGAGCAACTTGCAATCTAGAGTTTCTTAGGAAGAAGAAACACGCTGCATACTTTGTTGACAGTGAAGGCTGTCTTTATCAGCGAAGGCATGAAGACAGGGTTCCGTGCAAATGGCAAAAACCCACTGTGGTAGCAGTCAGTCGATCTTCCTCCAGGACTTGGCTTGGCTTCAGTCTTCAGGTGAGATGAATCATCTGCGAAGTCTGCTGGCAGCAGGTGAGACCATCTCTGGTAGAATCTCGGGTGATAATCTGTGCGAAGGACCTCTCCTGACAAGTGGTCAAGTTTCAGTCCTTATATTCTAAATATTATCAGAATTTGGAATTTCTTACATAAGTTTCATAATGTCGAACATAGATCATGTACATCAAAGTATGCTCCCCAGATTTTTCCTTACGAACATATAAGGCAAATGGACGTCAATTCAGGCTACATTCTTTTGGTTATATGTCTGCATGTGTTCTTATTTGACCTTGACATAGTGAGGAGAAGACATTTGATCCACAGGAATGTTGCATTAGATATTGTATCTGTCATTAAACTAAGAACTTGACACCATCACAGCTCCTAGAAAGATAAGATCTGGCGACATCTGCATTTAAAGGCAGACAGGACAATGATTCTGCATAAATCAGGGAATATCGCGACTTCCGTTGTCTAAGTTAAGGAGGATGGCGGCCTCCGTGAACTAAGATGAAGTCGGGGCCTATATAAGATGGAGTCTGACCTTAGGACTATACATCAAAACCTGTCCCAGAACAGGTTTTGAAGTAGGAGTTCCTCATTTCCCTAGACACACCTCAGGGGTGTGCCCATATCTCTGACCCAGGGAAGGAAGATGCTGGCATCTTGGATTTGGGCGCAGAAGTGCACCGTAGAATTGTTTAGTGCCAAACCTCCAGTAAGTGATGTAAGAGTGGGTAGGGTTTCCTGGGGGAATTTTACTCCTATTGGTCAGTGAGTTTCCCACACCCAGAAGCTGGTACCAGGCATAAATATGACACCACTGCTACCTTCCTCAGAACACTGCTGCACCTGTGGAAAACAGAGGAAGGGACTGCACCTGCTGAACCAAAGGCCTGGAACTCAGAAAAAGGACTGAGCCTGCTGTTCTACATATGGAGAGAAACCCCAACGGCTGTATATGCTCCAGCTTGAACCAAGGACACAAAAGTGGACTCCAAGCGCTAGTTGGTTAGCCTCCTTTTAAGCTCCAGGATTACAAACGTTGCAAGACGCCTGCAATAAAGAAGAACCCAGTTGAACAGTTCCGACTGGATTCACCCTGGACCCTGCTGGTGGCTTCTGGGAGATTGAGTCCTAACTCACCAAGTGGTGCCCAAAAGCTCCTGGACCCTTAGCTGTTGTTATAGTGTACTCTCTCACCCCTCAGAATTGCAAAAGTGGACACTTTTTCCTAAAAGAACCAGAAGCTACCATGGGACCGCCACTGTTACATCGCTGGTTGGATTCAGCTTGCTGGTTTCCCCCTCTGAAAGCAGCTCTTCTTCCAGAAAAGTGTCTAAGTTCCTGCAGAAAGCTGACTCTTTTTATATAGTATACAAAAAATAGGTATGCTGTGTAAAGAGGCCTGGTATCCTTTATAAGTGGACAGGGGCTTGCTTTAGAAATTCCAAGGTGCTCTATTTGGGGGTAGTGTGGTCGAGCATTCTTAGGCTTATCAGAGAGGACAACATTTTAGAAAAATAGCACTTATTTTATATATATTTTTAATATCAAGATCTTCATAATTGGGTAAGTACTTTGTTTTGAGATATCACTGTCTTGGAAGTATACAGAAATACACTTTCATTGGGGAATGTATCACGGTTTTTCAGTATACAGAAGTACACTGGCACTTGTATTTTTTAAAGCGGTAATGCTATCCTATGGGAAAGAAACATATACTGCATTCGGGCACTTAGCAGATACTTATGGGACTGTCCTTTGGGATTTAAGGAAAGTATGAGGCAAGGTCCAAGGCAGCACCAACAGGTCACTCGGTTCGCTCTGGGGCATCCGGGTACAGAGGTGCAATTCAGCGTCCGGTGCCCCATTTAAATTAATGAGGAATGGTCCGGTCACAAAGAGGCTGCATGCAGGGACTGGGAGACCAGTCTGGACGAACCCACAGGGGGGCTCAGTCCTTGAGATGCTCGGCCATGGAGGGACACCACTTGTCCACAGAGAACTAGAACAGCTTCAGTGGTGGTTTCTCTGGTGTGGTCGCACTACGGGAGGCACTCGCAGTTGTAGGGGGGGAGCTGCAAAAATAGGCTTCAGGTGGGGACTGGTGGACCAGTCTGGCCAAACACAAAGGTGGACTAAGCTCTTGAGGGTCTCAGGACCCCGCTGGCATGTTGGTCCACTTGTCCCCGGGCAGTGGGGCTCGGGTGCAGTGGTGCTTCTTGGTGTTGGGTTTTTGCCGTCGAGCTCTTGCTATTCCTACTGTCTGGCAATAGAGGCTGCAGGTGAGGGCCAGCCCGGTGGAGCCCAAGGGGGATCTCAACTCTTTAGGGTCTCTGCCTCAGGGGCACTGTCTGTTCACAGCAACTCGGGCTGGGGGGTTCGTGTGCAGTGCTGATTGGTCCGGGAGGGTCACCTTGGCAGAGGCTCTCGTGTCGGTCCTTTGGTACCTGAAAAGGTGCAGGGAAGCAGCTCCTCTGCTCCAATGGAGATGTTACTGACAAGGTGAAGTCGTGGGTCACTCTTCCACAGCTTTTGAAGGTGACACCGCTTTCTGGACGAGGAAGGTCTGTGCAATTGTCGGGGACAGCAGCCAGGCTTGGCTCCAAGTCAGTCGCTGCTCCTCAGTTCTCATGTTGTGAGCTCTTCTTTGTCCTTCTTTAGGCAGACAAATCTGATTTTCTGGTGTCAGGGGGCCACCTAAGCACTCGATTTAGGGGCATTAAGGGGAGGGAAGGGTAGTAGCCAATGGGCTACCTACCCCTGGGGTCACTACACCCCCTAGATGACCACTTCTTGTGGGGAGTGGGTATCACCCTATTCCAGAGTTCCGAATTTCACCACTACTAAGATGGTGAAATCTTAATTTTTGTGTTCACTTAGATAGCCCATGCTAGGGGTGTGACTAGCCTGGAGGTATAGTATGCCTCCTTGCTTAGCTAATTTCCCACCTGTCCTGTGCCAAATAGGCCTCGGGCAGGTGGTGGCATCTCTATGGTCTGGGGGAAGCCAGGTTCGCATATCAAAGACGGTGTGCTCTTTGAAGCTCCCATCCTTGACATGCTAATTTACTAGTCATCCTGCTGAAGGAGGTGTAAACACCTCTTGCCAGAGCAGGCATTGTTTCTGACCTCTGAGAGTGGGACTCTCACCTCCTAGGGGGTCAGAAACCTGCCTATGGTGGAAGGCTGGTCAGGACCAGTCAGCCAGCACACTAGCGGACTAGTAGGTTTCAGGGGGTACCTCTAAAGTACCCTCGTGTGTAGGTATTAAGAAATCCATCACTGGAATCAGTGTGGGTTTATTAATACAAGGTGTTTGATACCAAACACTAGGGGTTTCAGTGAAGCCATTATGTTGCTGGGAAACTCGTTTTGACCGGTGCCCAGGACATACCTTAGGATGGCTTCCCTGCTCACTTGCTATATCCAACAATGGAACTAGACATTACAGGGGCATATCAGCTCATGCAGATATTTCCTCACATGTGGTATAATTCACCCTGCCTTCGGTCTCCAAGGCTGCTGTGGAGTGACTTGCATATATCCCATGCACTGTCTTTGGCATGGCACTCAGGAGTGTGCCATGTCCTGTTTTCAAACATGGTTTGTACCATGTCATGCAGCCTGCAATGGCAGCCTGTGTGAAATTTGTGTGTTGGTCCCTTAGGATAGCATAAAATATGCTACAGCCCTCAGGGACCCTCTTTAGTACTCATGCCCTAGGTACCTAGGATACTATTTACTAGGAACTTAACCGGGGTACTAAAGTCCTTGGCCAATTGTAAACAATCAGACATCACCTTGTTGTAAGGAAAGAGCACTGGCACTGCGGTCTGGTTAGCAGGCCTCAGTGCACTGTCAGTCGAAACTCCGCATCTAGCAGCTATAAAAGTGGCAAAAAGTGGGAGGACAACTGCAGCAAAAACCCAGTTTCCTACAGTCTCAACGTGGAGGGCTTCACCAGGGCCAGTGCCCTGCTGTCGTCGAGCCCTCTGTCGGATCAAACTGGCAGCCCTCCCCACTGATGAGAAAATTCCTCCAGAAAATAAGACTAAGTCAGAAGGTACATTTTTCACAGGCACAAACCTGGTCTCTGTCGCCGACCCGCACTCCATCGCAGTCGGCCTTAAATTTTGAATTTGACCCGGTCTAGCACGACCAGATACCCATGGTTGGCATTTTTTGCATTTTGGTGCCAGAAAACTCTAAAACTCCTAATGGTCATATCCGCGGTTCCCCTGATCGTCATTTTGGTGTCCATCTGTATCCTATTTTTATAAATTGGAGTGGGTTTTTTCTTGTATTCTGTTTTCAACTCATTAACTGTTGTGGTACAGATAAATGCTTGACACTTGTATCCTATCAATTAAACCTTACTGCGCTGTGACAAAGTTACCCAGTACTGAGCTAAGGTTTAAACTATAGTAAGCTAACTGATCCTGATACAGAATAGTGACATTATTACTTGTTGAGGTCTCCCAACTAATAATCCGCTTCCTCACTCTATATAAAGAATCAAATAAAATGCTACTCAACTGCTGAAAGACATTGATTAAACTGCGACCCATGCATGCTCTCAAAGTACATTATTGCATGAGCTACCAACTAGCTATCCTCTTATAACTAACTGAGACATCTTTTTCCCACAGATTATTTGACTGGTTGGTTACAATGATCAATGGAAGTATATGTGCTGACTCTATCAAGTGGACCAATTTTATAGGTATGCTCTTGGAAAAATAGAATGTGTTTTGTTTCCTTTGTTTTTTGCCTAGGTTCTCATTTGGAAAACCCTTGTAGCTGCATTACCAGAGAGACCACACATTTTTCATGACCAATTTGAATCAGCAACATCCTGTTTAAAAAAAACAAAAAACATTTTGTGTGCCTGATGCAGTGCTCTTGGAGTGTTAGATGAACAGAAAATTAAACACTCATAGTTTACCTTAGCCAGTACAATAGCTATTATTATGTGCTTGTATGTGCACTGTACGTTGCATTGTAAAAGCACTTCACATATGTAAAACCACCTTCTAAATGATTATCAGTCAGAATTGTGTCCTAAACGGAGCGCAAAAATTGCTCCTTCTATAATTCTAGATGGCGTTCTTAGCAGAACCAAAGGCAGCAGTGGCAAAAAGCTGAAAACATCCCCATTTTCTCTCTCGCTCTCTCTCACCCTTTCCCCCTCTCCCCTCTCTCTCCTCTCTCTCTTCTCCCCCTCTGATCGCTTTCTCTCTACTTTCCCCCCTCCCTCCCTCTCTCTCTCTTGAAGCTTCCCTGTCCTTGCTGCAATTAACCTCAGGGAGCTGGGGAAAGTGACAGGCACCAGGAGCGGCTGAGGTTTTCAAACCCAGCCTGCAGGGGCTCCAGCTCACCGGGGAAATGTCCAATTCAATAAAAGCCCTGTCTGGTCACAATTTTTAGAAGCTTGGACGGGAGGTAACACTTGTCACATGGTCATGCTATCTTCAGTATGTGATACTATAGAGCATGAAACATCATATCCACCAGAATGGGAATCTCAAAGATTTTTGTTTCTGTTCACAAACTGCATGTTATAGTAGGTAAAGTTGTACTACAGGAGTACTACTCTATATACTGAAAGAAAATGCTATTCTTCTGTCTTTCCTAGATGGAGATCTGCGCCAAGGTGGCAGGGAACTCCGCACACGCTGGTACACGTTTCAATAGTAACTGTAGGAGGGACAAGAGGGAGTGCCAGGAAATGAGTAATGGTTGCAACGAAAGCGGAGGGGTTTAGGGAAGAGCATGTTAATACAAATACACATCAACAAAAGAGTAAGACCAATGCTATTAACAAACTACACTTCTAAAGTTACTACAGCTCTAAAAAGGTCAAAACTGGGTTTCATGTAGTTTAGCCCAGTCGCAGAGTAAGTCCAGCACCGCACATAGCTGCTCACAGGTACTGTAACACACTCCCAGAGAAAGCAGGTTTGGCAGGGTAATAAAATAACACTACGTAGGAGCTTAAGTTAAATTAAATGATTTCGCCATTTACTCTATCCTATTCAGTGAAAAAAGTAAAGGTTAAAGTGATGTTATAGTTGGTTATGATTATAATAAATATCATATTTACTGAAAAAAGGTTAAAGTGACGTTCCATTTAGGTATGGTTATAATATCTTTATATTGGAAAAAAAACCTTAGCAATTCACTGAAAAAAACAAAGTTAGTGATGTTATAGTTAGGTTAAATTTCACTCGCAACATAACATTTTAAACAAAAAAAATCAAACACTGAAATCCACCAGTTATAGTTAACTAAAGTAACTATAATTTGCACCATGAAGGAACTGTAACTTGCGCTCTCACCAGGCACAAATGATGTCATTTCAAGTATCGTCAGTGATGCTATCAATGCTGTCATTCAACGTGTTATTAGTGAATTAATAAGTGTGGGTATAAACAGTGCATGGCAAGGGCGTGAGTTATAGTTACTTCATGGCACAAGCTCTAGTTACTTCAATCAACTATAACTGGTGAATTTCAGTGTTTTTTTTTACTGTTTTTTTGTAAGTGACATTTTCACTTAAATATAACCTCGCTTTATCCACTGGTGTTACCAGCAAATTTCTAAGGTTTTTTTTTTAATGTAAGATATTATGACTATACCCAGCTATAATGTTTTTTACATTGAACTTTTAGGTTTTTTTTAATGTAAAATAATAGATTATTACCATACCTTACTATAACAAACCCCACAACGCACCTTCGACCAAACCCAAGGTATCCCCTGTCAAGCTCTCAGAACTTGGACCAACTTACCCAAATATCTCAGATGCAATTTAAACTTACGAGCCTTCCGTAAAGCTCTAAACACACACACACATTTAAGCTGTAACTGCAACCAGAGGACTAATGGACTCCTCTTTGCTAATTTGCTAAGACTATACCTTTTAGTTGTTTGGTGTATTTTTTTGCATTCTTACTTTTTTGCCTTGTTTTGTTTAATCATAATTATACCTATGGATTGTGCCTCTCTGTTGGAGCCAGTTCTCTGTAGCCTGTTTAATGTAATGCACTCCACTACCTATAGGGTAAGGTCTGTGCCATATACTACCACACTAAATTAATACAGTTAAACGTTCACACATCAAGGGAGCATGTTAAGTTTATATTTGACTGTGCGTATTTTTGCAGGTCTGCTGGATGTATACGGGTTTGAATCCTTCCCTGAAAATAGCTTGGAGCAACTGTGCATCAACTATGCCAATGAGAAATTGCAGCAGCACTTTGTATCGCATTATCTGAAATCCCAACAGGTACCTCTGCTGCAACATGTGTACTGATTACATGCAATGGTGCTTACTCGGGTCATGCTGTTGGTCCCATAACTTGTCCTCTTTTAAAGGTTTGATTCTATTATAAATATAATTATATGGTTATCTTATCTTTACAGTTTTGAGAAAGTCATCAACTTGCTGTGGGTTGGTAAAGAAATGGTGTTTGCCCTGATATGTAACTCGCAGACGCGCCGGGTACATAAGTGCGTATTCCATTTGCGCCTGTCGGAGTTTTTGTTTAGCTGATATAAATTTGGCCTCGCGTCCTGGACTGCAGCGGTGAAATCCGGGTGTATGGTGAACTCGGTGCCGGCATGATGTAGTGTCTTTTTTTCCCTGGCCATTTTGAGCGCTATGTCGCGGTCTCTGTAGTTAAGCAGACAGGCCACAATCGGACGAGGAGAGCTTCCTGGGGGAGGTCTAGGGCCCAACGACCTATGTGCCCTTTCCACTATCAGTTGAGAGGAGAAGACTTCTGCGCCAAAGGTATCTTTCAGCAGACGCTCGATAAAGTCCTCCATTCGCCCTGTATTGGTGCTCTCCGGTATTCCAATGATGCGGAAGTTATTGCGGCGGCTGCGAGCTTCCAAATCCTCATTTTTAGCAGCAATAACTTTGAGTAGTTTATCCATTTGCGCCATTTGCTGTTGTATCTGAGTGGTGGCATCCTCATTATCCGAGATCCGCTTCTCCGCCTCCTTGATTTGACCGTCGTGTTTGTCTACCTTCTGAACTGTAAAATCCATGCGGCTGTTCATAGAGCCATTTTGCTGGATATATCTGTAAGACTATGTTGCATGGCCAATAGCAAGCTTTTGACCTCGTCATCTTGGGTGGTCGGCGGTGTGTGCGATTGTTCCTCGATGGGCTGCCCCGGTTCCTCCGAACTGGAGCGCGTAGCCGTTCTCTTGGTTTCGAAAAGAAGTTTGGATTGACGACCATCTGTTTTCCCCATCATGAAAGGAGGTAGGCTGCGCTGTGGGAAGTATACCCAGTGGGGAAAGAGCACCGCCACCGATGGTAAGCGGAGAGGTATTAGTGTGGTTTCGTCGCCAGTCCACTAACTAGAGCGACAGGCATGTATAATATTCATGTGAGGCCAGACGGCGGTTATATGCAGCATGCAGGGATCCCTTCCCAGCTGAAGAGTCAAAGCCTCCTTTACAGTGCCCAGAAGCTGAGGAGTTGTCCTCTAAAAGAACGTAATCAAGATAAACGCAGACCTTGGAGTGCTTTGGAGTGTAGCACAGCGGAATCGCTATAGCATCGCTATTGCAGTGGGGCTATCAACGTGTGTGCGCAGCCATGAGTGCATATGAGGAGGGCATTGCAACCTCTAACGAAAGCGGGCAATTAGCGGCGATCTTCTCCTCCTGGCACCCCGTGTCCTCAATGTTGTAGCAGGCGGACAGTGGCTTTTCTTGAAAGCAAGGCAGGAATGGCCAGCAGGCATGAGTGTGGAAGCATGTATGGACCAGTGTCGAGGCTGGTATCTCCCTTTCTGAAGTGCAAGACGGATACAGTCCCGTTTGTGGACCGATGGGGTGACGATTATTAAATCTCGCCGCCTCTGGTGAGGCACGAACAGCAAGCGTCGCCTCTCCTCGCAAGCAACGCAACGTTGTGTGCAGAAATTGAAAAGCGCGTGGACGTGCCGCTTTAAATTATTTGTCAGGATAGCAACCCCGGCCGATCGCCCAGTCAGTTTCGTACCTCGCCGTGAGTTCACTGCGGAGTCCCTGGCCCCACCATCCAGGCTGCATTAGCTCAATGAGGTATTCTGGCGCCTCCTCAATTAGGCAGCAGTGTATAGGCAGAGAGGTCCACCGGCCTGTATGCAATATTAGGCCGCTTCAGGAGTCCATTAGCTGCGCGTGAGGTGCCTGTATGAGTGCTCGCATCAGCCCGTCCGCGCGGTCTCAACGCGCCGCCCGCTTTTGCTGTGCTTTTCCTTTTTGTTTTTCCTTTTCCCCCAGCAGTCACCGGCAGCACTCACCGTCTCTCGCCGCCAAACATTGCACTGAGGAGGTAGTCAGCGATCCGGCCCCAGCCACAAGAGTTAGGATATCTCGAGTGTCAGCGCAAACCCGCCGAGGCCCAACCGCCACGTGGGCACCGCCGGGCTTGCGCAGTGGCGACAGCCGAGTAGGCCTCCGGGCGCGCACCTCACCAGTCCACGCTCGGAGTGTCCCTCAGCGCTGGAAGCAGAAAGCAGTGTCCATGGGTTCGGCGCTTTGAACCGGAGCCTGACACCGGGGTAAGGAACGAGGGGCTTGTGAATTGGGCGATGTATTTACAGGAAATAACCGGATATTTGCAGGATCATGCCACCAAGCAGCAAGAGCCTCACAGGTGCGCGGCCATCTTGGTCGTGCGCCACCTAGCGTCCCCATGGTTATCTTATCTAAGGGACCCCTGACCATAACACTAACCCTTTGTTTCATAAAACTGTTTTTCCAGTAAATCTAGTGTGGGGCATTCAATATCTTTCAAAATGAGAGTAGGTTTATTATATTACTAGACAAGTGAGTGGGGCATTATTTGAAATACAGCATATATTTATGTTCCAAAGAAGGAATGGGCATGATTTGTTCATTTTAACGTTTGCAAAGTGGTTACGTTCTCCAGTGCTAGATGTTTGAGATTCACATGACATCACAGACTAAATACTTAACACACCAATAAAAAAGTGGCTCCCATGCATCATTAAGGGCTATTCAGTTTTGGACATTGAGAATTTTCATCATGTTTAGCTCCTGATTAAGCCCAATCTCACTAACTAACCTCTAAGTTTCTAAGGCAAAAGCCAAAACGTGTGGTTTTAGTCCTACATCAGCAGCTGCTAAAGGTTTTTAAATTTTTTTACACTTTAATAGGCTTCTCAGTGTGTTTTCTTAGGCCTACTGTCTCACTGGAAACTGCCTATAGCCCCTCTACATAAAGCATCACAAACACCATCTCAATGACGTACTGAGTAAGCTGCTACTCCTTTTCCATGCAAGGCTATCGTACTGCGGCCTCCAAGGTGTTTTAGTTCTCCCTCTCTCCTGCCAGAGTGGGGGAAAAGAATGTTCCTGTGGAGATAACTAATGAAATCCTGGTAACTGTATTGAGAAGGAAAATGAGTGAGGGACATTTGTAGTAACTAACATGCTCGTATTTTTACACCCCTCCCAAAGAGCAAATTTAGATGACGTTTATTGGTTTATGGCTTGATGCCTAGAGCATCGCACAAATTAGCCTTCACAACTCACAAAGAATCTGAATCTGCTTTCTATGCAACTTTATGGAAGAAGTAGCTAAAGCAACGCATGCTGTCGAAGTTTTGGAAAACCTGGACAATTGTCTGAGTGATCGTAGAAGAGCCTTTCTACACTTCAACCTGTTCGATTTCACAAGAAACAAGCATTTGCAATGCAATCGGTCTCGCCTTTGGGACCTTATAAGTATTTAGCGATGCACCACATTATTGCACATTACTGCAACGAGGCTGGTTTTGTTCGTGCTTGCCAACTGCTAATAAGGACTATTAATGACGGCATCTCCAGCTGTGACAATGCTACGTGTTGGCCTGGTAATGACATATTAATAATCTCTAAAGTCAGGTCTGTTCATGTGATATCAATTTCGGGAAGTCATAATTAATTTGCTAGCCTGCATAAACAAACCTATGCGTATTTAAGCAACAAACCATTAGAAGGACTACCATCGTAATAGAAATTGCATTTTAACCCTAATGGTTGTTTTCACTTCCGGAATAATTATTTTTGCTGCGTGGTTGAGAAGACACCACGTATCCGTGTTCTCATTACTCTTTGTACCCTATGTAAAAAGTATTGCTGTTAACCAAGCAAACCACTAACATTCAGGTTACCTGGACATACATGATGGGTTAATCTTAAGTGTCCGGTCCTCAAACGTCCAATTTTTGGTCTGTAGATGACAACGTATATAAAAAGAGGCCAATCACACCCCTCACAAAAACAAACACTTAAAGCAGGGTGAACAAACAAACCAACCAACATATACAAACTCTCAGCAACACACACAGCTCTACACACACATACATGCAAACACTTTCAGCAAAGCAGACACACACAGGCAGACAAATAGACACGCACAGCAAAAAATAGGGAGGAAAACAAACACAATCAGAAAACCAGTGAAACGCAAATAACAAATGTAGAAACATCAACAAACGGAAGAACACATACACACAACAGTTTCTCACTCTCTCTCTCACACTTAAGCACACCCAAATACACAGGCTAGGGCACATAAGTAGACCCACGGCAACTCTTGTTTCCCACAAACACACACACATGGACAGATGGCCACAAACAGGAAGAAATACAAACCGTTACAAAAGTACCGACCAGCATAGAAAATGATTCAAACACTGCCCCATGTAGATGCGTAGCAACAAACAAGGCTAATCACATAGAAAACTCCGCGAGCGGAGCGGAGTTCACCGCCCAGGCTTAGCGCATACACTAACTCAAACACACTAACACATCAAACATGCAATTCGCACACCGACAAAAATCAACAAATAGACAGCAGAACACACACACCAATGCTATAGGCAGTGAATAAATGCTGACAAATGCAGATATTGCCACAACCAACTACACACACACACACACACACACACACACACACACACACACCAAGAGAAACATGGACACCACCTTACTTCCAGGAAAATGAAAATCTGTGTAAAAAAATTTGAAACACCCAAACTCGCACAGCAACGTGCAAGCACACTTCACACAGACAGCCACATACACATCAACACAATATACGTAAACTCAGACAAGTCTGCAGCCGCAATCGCAAATACCTGTACGTACAAACATTTACTGAGAGCCACATGGAGGGAAACAAAAACAACTTCGGCCCTCCCATGTAAACACCTACACATAAATCATCCTGAGTGCAACAGAGGAACCTTACAAAATGAGAGCGAGAATGGGACAAAGAGAAAGGGAGAGCCAGTCTAAACATGGGCTAGAAGAGGGAATGGAGAAAGGGAGAGGGGGAGAAAGGACGACCAACAGAGTAAAACATGGTCCATGAAGAGGGAGAAGAAAAGGGGGAAACTGTGCAGTGAGAGCAAAATGAGAGAGCAACAGAATAAAGAGGGGACTGAGGAGAGGACGAGTGAAAATAGGGCAACTGCGATGGCATGGGGAGGGGTAATGAGAGAGATGAAAGGAGAGAATGTGAGTAAAAGGGATGGGGGAGTAAAAATAGAATAAAGGGAGAGAAAAGGTGTAATAGACAAGAAGAAAAAGAAGGCGAGAAAAAAAGATGAAGAGCGATTGAAGAGAGGTTGAGAAAAGGAAAAAGATGAAGGTGGAGATGGGGAGAAGTAAATAAGGAGCAAGAGCGGAGACAAGAGAAGACAGGCTAAGGGGAGAGATAGGATTGTGCGGTGAAAGTGACAAGGGATAAAGACAACCTGAGAAATGTGAGGGAGGGGATATACGTGGTAAGAGAAAGAGAGAGGGGGCGGAATAAAAGATGAAGAAAATGAGCGAAACACTGCAGCAGCGAGAGGACGGACAAAGGACGAGAAACAATGACCTTGACTGCGATGGGAGGCAGGACAAACCAGGAATGTGTCGGAGATGTAGAGAGTTGGAGAAACTGGCTAAAAAAGATCGGGCATGTTAGGAGAGATGAAAAAGCATGAGAGTAGAAAGAGGGTGAAACGTGGAGGGAGAACTGAAATGCTGTGAAGCAATAGCGAGAAAAAAACTGAGGGGGCACATATGTCAGGAGCAGGCACACTGACTGTTTGAGCTACCTTCCTGTGTCGGGAACTGTTAACCTGAGTGTTGCACGCACACATATATACATCTCAGTAGTAGGCACTTAAACCCGTTGCGCTATCTTCCAGTGATTGGAACTTGAGGCCCGAGGGTTACACATACATTCTAACTACTTCAGCTGTGTGGCTGTCATTGAACGTGTGACCCGAGGATTAGACACATACTTCAGCAGTAGGCACATGGACCCCTTGAGCTATCGTGCTGGGTAAAAGCGTAACTTAAAATACGAATGCTTTGATATGTGCAGATGCATATGCAATTAAAAAAGAGCAGCAAGTTTCACGCTCCCTGCTAACATCAAGTGTGATGGTATATTTACAGCACTTATTTCTGACATCCACTCGCCCTGCAATACTTACGCACTTGGTACATGACATAGCATTCATTGGAAATTCCTAAAACCAGAGGTTACAACTAGAAATCAGCCTGAAGGGTTGAGCCCATATTCAGTATAATACAAGCATAGCTTTAAATAATAATGTTTTGTTTTATGCATATGCATGTGCAATTGTAAACTGAAGCAAGTTTCACGCTCGCTGCTGACACCAAGTGGGATGGTATATTTACAGGACTTAATTCTAACATCAACTCACCCTGCTATCCTTACTCAGTCGGTACATAGCATACCATTGGTAGTGAATTGGTAAGGTTAAAAGTTACAACTATAAAACAGCCTGAAACGATAAGCCCATGTTCACTATAACATAAGCATAGCTTATAATAAAAATGTTTTGTTTTATGCAGGTGGACGTGCAATTGTAAAACACCAGCAAGTTTCACGCTCGCTACTTACATTAGATGTGAAGGTATATTTACCGCACATATTAAAGACATCAACTCACACTGCTATCCTTGCGTAATGGGTACATAGCGTGCCATTGGTTAGGAATTCATAAAGGTAGAGGGTACAACTATAAAACAGCCTGAAGCGCTGCACCATTAGACAGTATAACACAAGGATAATATTAATGCTGCTAATATATTATGCCAGAAAGTGTCCGTTTAAAGAACAATTTCCTTATGCTAATAATGCAGCGCAGGTGACTTAGGCCCACTTTAAGAAGCTGATCATATGTCCACAACAACAAAGAATCGGCTACAGACTATTCTACCCGCGTCCATACAAAGTGCACGCAGCCAATGCGGCAGCTACAAATACAGACCCAGGGCACTCCGTAGCGCTAGATGGCACTAGAAGTAATGCATCAAACACTGCAAGTAAGGACCCAGGAGAATCCGTGGAATGCCGTAAAATAAAAAGAACAAAAGAGTAGCCTAAAAATAAAGCATTGGATGTCAGTAAGAGTAATGCACCAAACACTGCAATTAAAAAAGAAGCAAGCCACGAAAAGAAACAGGTGGGCGTGCAATTGTCAAAGATCAGTTCGTTTTAGGCTCGCTGCTGACATCAGGTGTAATTCTAGTTGTTGTGAATTCGTAAGAACAGAAGTTACAACTATAAAACAGCCTAAAGGGCTAAGCCTATATTCCTTATAACACGAGCATAGCTTAAAATAAGAATGTTTTTGTTTTGTACACATGCATGTACAATTTTAAACATCACCGAGTTTCACGCTCGCTGCTGACATCAAGTGTGAGCGTATATTTACGGAACTTAATTCGGACCTCAAATCACCCTGATACCCTTAGGCAGTCGGTACATGGCGTGCCATTTGTTGGGAATTGATAAAGGCAGAGGTTGCAACTATAAAACAGCCTGTAGCGCTGAGCCTATGTACACAATAACACAAACATAGTTTCAAATAAAAATGTTTAGTTTTATGTAGGATGACGTGAAATTGTAAAAAAGTCAGCAAGTTTCACACTCGCTGCTCACATCAGCTGTGATAGTATAGTTACAGCACGTAATTGTAACATCAACTCATCATGCTATCCTTACGCACTTAGAACATCGCATGACATTGGTTATGGATTGATAAGGCCAGAGGTTGCAACTATAAAACATCCTAAAACACTGAGCCCATGCCCACTATAACACAAACATAAATTAATATAACAATGTTTTACTTTTTGTAGGCACATGTGCAATTGAAAAAAGAGCAGCGACTTTCACGCTCCCAGCTAACATCAAGTGTGGTCGTATATTTACGACACTTAATTCTGACATCAACTCACCATGCTATCCATATGCATTTGCTACATATAATGCTAATTGTTGGGAATGCAATAGGCCAGAGATTACAACTATAAAACCGCATCAAAGGCTGAGCCTATGTTCTCTATAACACGAGCATAGCTTAAAATAAGAAAGTTTGGTTTTGTGCAAATGCATTGCCATTTTACACATCAACACGTTTCATGCTTGCTGCTAATTTCAAGTGTCATCGTATATTTACGGGACTTAATTTAAACATTAAATCACCCTGCTATCCTTACGCAGTCGGTACATGGCGTGCCATTTGTTGGGAATAAATTAAAACACAGGGTACAACTATAAAACAGCCTGAAGCGCTGTGCCCATGTACACTTTAACACAACTGTTGTCTACCCGCGTCCATACAAGGCGTACGCAGCCAGTTTGCATTGCCCCTCAACTGTAAATAATGTGTGGCAAAGGGAAAAAAAGGCAGACAGAAAGTCTAGTATAGTGTGAAGTGTCAGCTTGTTTGCGCCAGCTGAGAAATGAAACCAGGCCAAGTTAATTAAGCGCTTTAAGATCGGCAGTAAAGATTGTAATCTCTTTGTTCTTTTGCATGTCACTGATGCTGGGAACGAACAGCGTGATGCTAAAGGCCTTGGGTGGAAAAAAAAGGTCACTGCTAAAGTAAAAGGAACAAAAACAAAATAGCCTTCGGATTCGCATACTGCTACCCTTACGCAGTCGGTACATATAATGCCAAACTATCCTTACGCACTCGGGATATAACGTGCCATTTATTTGGAATTAATGAAGCCAAAGGTTACAACTATAAAACTGCCTAAAAGCTGCGCACATGTACATTATAGCCCAAGTATAACTTAAAATACTAATATTTTCATATGTGCAGATGCATGTGCAATAGAAAAAAAGCAGCGAATTTCACGCTCCCTGCTAACATCAGGTGTTAGGGTATAATTAAGGCGCTAAATAGCAGTGCAACTAATACATCAAACACTGCAAATACGGACCATCTCACACTACAAGTACGGATCCAAAACACTCCATTCAAATGCCGGAACATAAACACAGCAAAACTCGATCGGCAAAATAAAAATAGAACGCACTAAATAGCAGTGCAACGAATACATCAAACGCGGCATATACGGACCAAAGAAACTCCTTAAATACTGATAAATAAAAACAACAAAGGAACCGAAATATATCTCCCCAAAATAAACACTGCATAACAGAAAATAGCCACGAAAAGAAACAAGAGATCCAACAGAAACAGTTCATGCCACTTGCAGCATGTTTACTGTAGTTAGGCGGTGCTGCATGGGCGTTCCTGAAAAAAAAAAAAAGGCTGATCTACAAAGCGCATTAGCCTGTGAAAACCAACACAATGAAACAGACAAGCTAACAAACCAATTACAAACAAAGAGGTGCAGTAGGCGGAGATTCCACACATATACAGATTACTTAATGCCTCGTAGAGGCAGCGCATGCGCTGCCTATGCGAGACCTAAAAACGTACAAGCTCCAGACACTGCTCTCTGTGCTTGAGACCAGACCTGACGCAATAGCTTCAGTCATGAGAGAGTAAGTAAATGCAGTTCATATTACATCCATTTCTCCAGATAAGGAGAAAGGAAGTTAGAAGGAAGTTCGCTCCCTTTAGTTACAATAAAATCACCACTACAGAAATTATGAACATCTGAATGGAAAACCCCTTTGCTCCCCTCAGAAGGTATAATGAATGAAGACTGTCAGAAATGAAGGTCTTCATTCCTATTCTTCTCCCATGATAATGGCAAGAATGACTACATTAATGGTTGGTCATGATGTTTCCTCCAAGTCTGCAAGCCAGTCCCTGTGCTGGAAATCACTACAGTTCTTGTCATAATAATGTCAGCACCCTTTTAACCTATGTCCAGATGAGATGTAAAAAGCATGTCCTTCATAGTGGTTGTTACATTTGCAAAACGGTTTGTGAAAATGATAAGCCTTTTAAGAAACTATTCTGAGATGCGTTCTAAGGTTTTATTGTAAATTTACTTCTGAGGTTACTTTTGTATCAACCATATAAAATCTGTCAATTGCTGAATGGTTGGTTGAGTCCAAGAAGATTAAGCTAGTTAACTGTAACTGTAGTTTTTTAGTATTGGTACCTTTTATACATTTTCATGAAACCCACCTCTCACCTTAGAAGTGGTACAGTATTATTCAAGTGGTACGGAGCCCAATTCAGGGACATCTTAGACATTTGGGGGCCCCAGGCCAACCACATTTTGGGAGCCCCTTTTTGGAAAAATTTGATTTTATTATCCGTTTTCTGGTCATTTATGCCCTCTTAGGCCAGTTTACAGGCAGTGCCATCATATGAATAATTGAGGTCTTGGGTACATACATATTTTGGGAACCCCTATTTAGACAACTTACATTTAATAAGTGGTACTAATTACACATCTCCAAGATGCAATTCCCCATATTACATCCTTTTTGAGCAAGAAGGACCACAATGTACAAAAGTAATCAACTCGCAAGGACTACAACCACAGTTGATCAAACATACGGAAGAGACGTACACATCCAAATATTCTACACCTTTTTGAGATCTCGCTATTTTGGATCAGCACAGATGTCACAGATTCTGAATTTGACACTGAGCTTTGTTCATATAAGTAATCATCTGTCCTAGCTTTTCACAGAAAAAGCAATGTCTCCACTTACATGGGTCTTAATACAGACTCTGACTTCACACAGGAAAAACATCCCCAATCTTACAAAGGTTCTAAAGGCCTTGGTAGCAATTACTCAGGTTGCAGTGATCTCAAGCCTCTAAGCCACCTGTCTTTGTTACACAGATTGTACAATCTCAGTTCCCAAACAGCAACTCTTTTGTATATGTTTCAGAGATATTACAGTCTATATCTCATAGGGGTCGGGGTGAGAAGCTCCTCTTTTAAACTAGATTACAAACCACATGGTACTTATTGAGGTAGAGGAGATGGTCTCTAACATCTTTAGTACATAACACCGGTCATTTTATATTAGTTTATTTGTACAGCAGGGAGGAGTGGGATGCTACCTGCACTTAAAATCATACTGCACTCATCAATACAAGGGCCTCCAACTACAGAACTTTTGCACACAGCATGATTCCTGCATTATATAGCAAGAGGAGAGTGAGGCATTCTGTATACAGTGCTATGTTCGTATGAAGTAAAATTTCAGGTAATGATGCAGTATTGCAGTTCTTATGAGTAGAGACAGGAGCTTGAGAATGTCGCTTCACTTTGCACCTACATTCCTCCTAGCCCATGAGGCGTTTCTAGATACTGCAAGGACATCATCCCAAGAGCTCTGAAAATGTGTAGCATCCTCTGACTCTGACATCTTCTCAGACTCTGCTGTACTCTTGGACCTAGCGTACATATGTGTATGACCCAACCATGTGAAAAGCTTCACTACTACAAATCTTAATCCTGCAGTTTGAATCTCGATCTGTACATTTACATAAAAGGGAGACGAAATTTGCTTGTTTCGTGTGTCTGACCTGTAAATCCCATGAGTCTACGTACTTATTGCTCAATATTGCAGGCCAGTAGGTACAAGGTAAAAGACCTAAATGATACACCAATCATATCATAGAAAATGCAATTTGAAAGTACGGAATGAATTTTTATTCTTTTTTCATTTAGTTATTAAAGTATAGCATGAGACGAATAGCACATGTGGATGGGGTCGATTGAAGTTTTTAACTTTTTATGTAGGAATTTTTGATCTGCATTTTATATTTTACAGCTCACATCTATAAATATGAAACAAAGTTTTTTGATTTGACTCTAGCTTGGGCAGAAGCTTCAAGTTTAGCTATCTGACAGCCTCAGCACTCCTCAAATTACACAGATCTTGCGCATTCAGGGTTTTAACTGCAGGGCTCTTCTCAGGTTATAGCGATCATACATGCTAAAGCATCTCAAAGCAAAATTATCCCTCAGTTTACACAGAATTTACAGGCTCAGTAATATAACTAAAAGTTATCCTTTTTGTTAAGGAAATTATACATACTTTGACTTCAGACACAGAATTACATCATGCTGCATAATCTCACAGGCTCAGACTTTGTATGGCAAAGATATAGCTGAGTAATTCTGCGTTAGTAACCTTTTATCAAGAAGACAAGCTAAGGCATCAGCTTTGTATTCTTTCTTCACAAACTGCACAGGAAGAGTGCAAGTAAAAAAAAACACCTGGCCAGAACAGTCGAGCTTCCTTCAGATACAGAGGAGAAATGAACGATTTAAGTTTCTCTCAGATACATACTTGGTAAAGCACAGTAAAGGTCAGCTTTGCAAAGTCCTTTTACATGCACCTCACACCAATTTAGGCAGCAGTACTGAAAACGTTCCTCACACATGGAAGATGCAGCAAGAGTTTAAGCATCCTGATACGCAACAGGCAGCAGACAAAGCAAACCCCATTCACACAAATGAGATAGATCACAGACCAAATACCAAATAAAAATATAAAACATAAAAATGTGCCACGTTTCAAATGTTTTTACATTCAGTATTCAGTATACATGCTCCTGAAGGCAAAACTGTTAAGTATGAGTTTTCAATATTGTGAAACAGGTTGAGTTCACTAGATTAATTAGAATATTCTGTTTGGGCCCCCTCCTTTACTCACGAATGAGATATTGTTTGGCTCTAAATTAATGTTTTATTGATGAAGCGATCGCCTAAAAAATGTAAGTGCAACATTTCTTTAAAAATTTTTGTATCAGACTCCCCCTTACTAAAAAAATAAACGAAAAGAAATTGTACTAAAAGCAATCTATTTTTAAGTAGCATTCTAAGGTATCCGGGCAGGAATGTCGGAATAAATGAGATGACCCCGGCAGACAGCTGAGAAGGCTCTATCTAGGGCATCCCATGAAAGGCTGGGGCCCTGGGCTAGAGCCCACTTTGCCAATGCCTTAAAACGTCTCTGACCCAACTAATATTGACTTCATCCATGGATACAGATTGCCTGCAGTAGCTGAGAAATATAGATGAAAACAAGCTCTGTGGACTATAAAAATAGCTCTAATAGAACTGCTTCTTAATAGAACTGTAATTGTTCTTGTTTTGCTGTGTGCATCCCAGTTTAACTTTGAGAAATTAACATGTTATTCGCAAACACAACTGCGCCCACAACACTGACTGAGACCGCTATGGCACAACTCCAGTGCATTCTTCACAATGCATGATCGCTCAGCAAACACACCACGGAGATCTGGGACACTATCTCATCCCTCAACCCAGATATCATCTTCCTCACAGAGACCTAGCTGAACCCTACCTTCGCACCGGATACCGCCGTTGCCACTCTTGAAGGCTACAAGATAACACACCGGGACCAAACCAACAAACACGGAGGTGGAATTGCCATCATCTACTAGAACACCATCTGCTGCATGACCTCCTCTGACTACTCAAGCCCAATAATGGAGCATCTCAATTTCCAACTTGACACAGATGGAAAAAGCACCATCAGAGGCACCCTCACCTACAGACAATCAGGACCACGCACCATCTTCTGCAACTCCACCCCTGACTTCATCGCCCGATCGCCATCGACTCCGAGCAGTACATCTTCCTTGGGGATCTTAATTTTCACCTCGAAGACCCCAGCGACACCAACACAACTGACCTCCTGGAAAGCATGAGCAACATTGGCCTCAAGCAACTTGTCACCGACCCTGCCCATATCGAAGGACACACACTCGACCCCATTTTCACATCCAGCGACAGAGTAAAATACAACCACATCTCACAGCTCATCTGGACCGACCACTACAGTGTCTACTTCACCATCTCAGGACCTACCAGCACTGGGACCATGACCCCCAGCTCCACGCACAGATACTGGAAAAAGATATCAGCAGACCGGTGTTACAATACTCTCAACTGACCGCCTCCCAGACACGATACCCAACCCAGAACAGGCTGCGAAGTCTCCCTATGGATCACAAGACGTACAACATAGGGGTTATCAAAGAAGAAGGATGGCGAGGACGAGGAAGGAGAGCGGCCATGGCAAGGAGGAGGCAGCCACGGCAGGTAAGTGCCTTTTTTTTTTTTTTTTTTACATTATAATTACTTTGGGAGGGGGGAGGGAGCGGAGTTCCACAGAGTTTTTTTTTATAACTCCCTGGAACTCCGCGTAGAGGCACTACGCCTGCTCTGCCCACCCTTACTCGGGAGTACCCACGGACCCCTGTCCCCATCACATCTTCAACCTCGGGAGCAAGATGATTGGCGCCGAGCTCAAGAAAGTCCTTAACACCTCCATCATCTCGGCCTCCTACCCTGACTTCTGGAAACACCCTGAGGTGAGGCCCTTCCTGAAGAAACCATCGGCTGACCCCGCAGAACTACCCTTTCCAGCAAAGGTTCTTGAGAAGGCAATCCACCAGCAACTCACCGAACACCTGGAAAACAACGAACTCCTGTACCCATCTCAATCCGGATTCTGAACCAACCACAGCACCAAGACAGCCCTGATTGCAGCCACCAACGACATCCAGCTCTCATCCTCCTGGACCTCTCAGACACCTTCGACACAGTCTCCTATCAAATCTTGATCAACAGACTCCACCACATCGGAATCCAGGGAAAAGCACTTAAATGGATTGCCTCATATCTGCCACCATTCACCTCTGAACCTAAGAAGATCTGCGGCCTCCCCCAAAGATCATCCCTCAGCTCCACCCTCTTCAACACATACATGACCTCCCTGGCTGACACTGTCAGATCGCACGACTCAACATCATCTCCTACACCGACGACACCGAGCTCATCCTCTCGCTGTCAGAAGACTCCACCCCCACCAGAGCCTACTTCCATAGATGTATTATGAACGTTGCCAACTGGATGAAAGACCACTGTCTCAAGCTCAACACAAACGAGACGGAAGTTCTCCTCTTTGGAACAACACCTCACCATGAAATGACGCATTGTGGCCTGCTGAACTCAGCACACCCACTCCCCTGCAATCTCTGCATCATCTTGGACAGCAAACTATCTATGAAGAAACAGCCTAACACATCTCATCTGCCTGCTTCCACACCCTGCGCATGCTCCGCAAGATATTCAGTTGGCTCCCAGTCAACACCAGAAGGATGGTCACGCAGGCCCTCATCACCAGCCGGCTGGGCTACGGGAGCACACTACATAGGACACCTCCTGAAGAGACTACAAACAATACAAAACTCAGCAACAAGACTCATCCTCGACCTCCCCAGACGGACCCACATCACACCCCACCTCAAGATGCTACACTGGTTCCCGATCCAAAAGAGATGGCAGTTTAAGATGTTGACCCACACATACAAAGCCCTGCACAACGAAGGACCAGCAAACATCAACAAACTTATGACCTTTCGCCATCCGACCAGACACCTACGAACTGCCTCCCTCTTCTCGCAGACACCCTCGGATCTGCCTAACTAACAGCGGAGGACGCTCCTTCTCACGCCAGGCGGCCAAAGCTTGGAACGACCTTCCTCTACACTTCAGGACCGTCGCATCACTCTTGCAATTCAGGAAAGTACTCCAGACCTGGCTGTTCAAATGAACAGGTCACCTTAAAGCTGCTAGCATCCCCGGCACCTTGATACCCTCACGGGTGATTTGCCATGCTTTATAAATCCTTGATTCATTGATGTAATATCCCAAGACAGTAGAACTTCATTTCATACATTGACATGTGACTAGGTCTCCTCCCAGGCGAAGCAAATAAGTTGCCCCCACTCACTGTCAGACTCTGGAAAAAAGTAGACTGGTCTACTGATTTTATGCTGTTTAACTACTATTCTATATTTCATGTATGGAGACTTTCCTGCCTGCTGGCAGGTAAAGTGTTGATGCTTGTGATTTTAAAGGATAACGTTATTGAACTATAGTTACAACAAACAACTTCTCTTTTTGTAACAAAGTGTCCCTAATGCCAAGAAACTACTACTAGATTCATATTACAGAACGATGTGACATGACATACAACTTAGTTGTATTGTTAAGGAATCAGTTTCATTAGCAAACCATTGCTAATGTAAATAGGTCATCAAATAATATTTCTGCTGTGTAGGGTCTTCATTGATAGTCATAAGTTGAATAATTCCCAGATATCTGCATGAACCCTGAAACACCCTTTCAACATAGTTTTCTTTGTGGGTTCAACATTGTAGAATGTCATTGAACCATGGCAATTTATTGAAAATAGTCCAGTGTAAGTCTGGAAGAGATGTCATTTTCTTTCTGAATCGTGGAAATGTTAACTTTTAAAACCTACATCATCTGCAATGTGAAACACCTTTCAACATTGTGTGGATGAAGGT
This sequence comes from Calotriton arnoldi, assembly GCA_963921515.1. Lineage (NCBI taxonomy): Eukaryota > Metazoa > Chordata > Amphibia > Caudata > Salamandridae > Calotriton > Calotriton arnoldi. The sequence goes on along the minus strand of CAWUFW010007437.1, from coordinate 417,820 downwards.
AAAAATGCAGCCTTAAAGACTTATATTAAAAAAGAATAAATTAACCAGACTTATATTAAAAAATAATAAATTAACCTTGTCCCTTTTGAGGACCTGGAAGGTACCCCTACCCACAGTGCACTATACCGGCAGTCAAATGCCAGAGCCAGGTCTCTGAACACCTCTTAGGTTTTCACACCTCCGGGGAAATTTTTTCTTCTAGTCAGGAATATTTTTTTTAACTAGTTTAGCTGTCAGAATGCCTTCTTTGTTCACCATTTGTCCTTCATGTAAAAGAAAAAATGGCCAACGGATGCCCACAAGATCTGTGTGGTGGGCCTATCTTTTCAGGTTAAAGGCTGTAACATTGGTAAATTAATGTCCAAGAGGACTCTGAAAGACAGAGAGTGGATCAGACTGAAAGAAGAAAAAGGAAGAGAGTGGAAAGATCTGCCTCTCGCCCTGCCTCTATTAGTGTACCTCAGTCTAAGAAAGATTCCCACAGAGGGAGATCTTCAGATAAAAAGTCGTCTTCCAGACACAGACATTTTCACTATTTCCGACAATGTCGAGACTGTTGCATAAACTAACACTCAAGCTTAGCTCTATAAAATTGTTGTAACCCAACATAGTTGAAGTGATGTCCGTGTTTTTAGGTCACTAACAGTACCTGAACAGGGATCCAGCGATGTAGTGGTAATGAAGAAGCTCAATTTCGTTCTTTACAATATCACACACAATAACTGCACTAAGAAAAAGACCCTTCAACCAAAGTGTTAATTTCATCATTCTCATCCGGTTGCTTAGTACATCTAAAATAACCACACAGAATACTATTAAAACAGCACAAATGCATGTTGCGAACAATGAGAATAAAATTAACATTTCTACCATAGTTTAAATGTCATCTAGCAACACCTACTTCTATGCCCTGTACTAGGAGAGCATGGGGTGGCATAACTTGCATTCAGAGTTTCTGATGGAGAATCAATGCACTGCATACCTGTTGCAGCAAAATACTGTAGTTATCAGCATTCCGCAGCAAGTGTTCTCTTGAAAGGAAAACATGCATCAGAGTCAGTTCTTCTCTTCACGGACTTGGCTCGGTATCACATTTCAGAGCAGAATGGGATGCAGCAGCATCACAGCAGTCTGAAGATCTTCTGGCAGCATCTTGCAAAATAATCTGGGGCAAAGGAGCTCTTCTGACAATTGGTCGATTGGCGGGTCTTTTAAACTATAACTTATCTGAGATTCGTTAAAAAGGGAAACCAGAAGATGAGACCAATTCGTATAGGCCAATTAGTTTATTAAATTCCGATTACAAAATTTTTACTAAAATTCTTGCAAATCGACTTGCGCAGGCTGCTCCTTCACTTATCCATCATGATCAGAATGGCTTTCTTAAAAACAGACTTTTGGCTTCCAACACTCATTATTTGGTGCAGGCAATTGATTACTTATACGCTAATAAAATCAAGGCGGCTATAATAATGCTCGATGCCGAAAAAGCATTCGACAGAGTACAATGGCAGGTCTTATTTACAATCTTAAACAAATTTGCGATCCCTAGTGTATTCTGTCAGGTGGTGAAAAATCTATATCACAATGCTAAAGCGTCCATAATTATCAATGGGAACAACGCAGGCACAATCTCCATTAGTCGGGGACCCGTCAAGGCTGCCCCCTCTCCCCTGTTTTATTCTCTTTATTTATCGAGCCCTTAGCATGTGCTATTCGGCAGGATCAAACTATCACCGCTCCCCTACCGGGCTCAGCAAAACTTAAATTATTCGCCGACGATATGGCACTCTATTTAACAGCTGATAGGGATAATATATTGAGGACCTTAGATAAAATTAAGGAGTTTACTAATATCGGAGGATATAAAATAAATCATGCCAAATCAGAGGTGCTTCTTTTCAATAGTTACGTGGATATTTTGCCCCTCGTTATGCGGGACCATTATATAGCCACCAAGCCTATAAGATACTTGGGGATCTACGTGACTACTAGATTGGAGGACCTTTATCCATTAAATTTAATCTCTACTTTAAATAAAACACGTAACCTCTTGAAACAATGGGAACATTTTCCCATTTCAATTATGGGGCGGGTAGCTCTCATTAAGATGAACATCCTTCCATTATTTTTATTTCTTTTTTCTAATCTAATGATTAAAATTCCTAAATCCTTTTTTGATTCCGTTCAGTCAGAATTTAGACGTTTTATTTGGTCTGCACAAAAACCGAGGCTAAAACTGCAAATTCCACAATTAGAAGCAGAGGAGGGAGGATTAGCCTTGCCGGATTTGCAGCTATATTATTACGCCTCAATTCTTAATTGGCTAAACTACAATAACTTAGAGGAACTGATTGATGCCAATTTTTTCTCACAACCATGCTCAAGGAATTAGAGGTAGATCTTGCTCCTTTTTTACGTTTACCCAAACTCCCCAAAAAACACGCTATAAGATCCCTAGGACGATTATTTCGCTTTCTCAGAGAATATGGGAAATATATGATATCCCATGGCTTCATCCCCAGATGAAATTAAAAGAATGCATCTCCCAGGGGCTGCAATGGTCTCATCAGAACTGCGCTCAGTGGGGAACACTGGGGTTTCTTACCCTTCAAGATTTTTATAGAAATGAAAGATTTCTCACTTGGCAACAAGTACTAAACCTTAATAGCAATATAAGCAGTCTCCTGGTGTTCAGCTTTGCACGGGTTAAGCAGTTCTGCGTAGGTTTAACCTTCAAGAAACACTGTCCTGGCGCTACTTTGGGGAAGGCTCATTTTATTTCTAAAATTAAGGGGATAGGCAACTGGTACAAATTACTTAAGTCAGTGGAGAATAAACAGGTAATCTTCAATCACCTAGAGAAGATTAGTTAAACTACTGGTTGCACTTTCAATTTGCAAAAATGGCAGAGCTACAACAAAATGAGCTACAAAGCAGTTAGGGCGGCCAATCTAAGAAGAATTGCATGGTTTAGCAAATGGATGATTTACTACACTCCTGATCGACTTCACAAAATGTTCCCCACAGTTGATCCTAGCTGCTTTAGATGCGGATTTACAACTGGGGATTGGCTTCACGTGGGGTTTACATGTGGCTACTTAAAACATTTTTGGCAAGATATTTTCTCTGAAATTAGTAAAAAATTGGAAATCGATCTTCCTCCTAGTCCTCTATCTGCCCTCTTTGGTGGATCAGAGATGAGCAAAGACCTGACTTTTGGCCAACGTCAATTTATCTTTATTGCAACACTAATTGCAAGATCTCTTATCCTTGCAAATTGGAAATCTCAAGTAGTTCCAACGGTCCATCAATGGATTATAAAAATGCAAAGAGTTTTTAAACGAGAGACATTATATGCTAAAAGACTGGGTTCTTTTGCTAAACTCGATAGAATTTGGCGATTTTGGAATGAAAGCGCTTCTGTAAATTAATTTATAATTATGTGCTATTCTATTATAATTTTACTTTAAAATTATTATAAGTTTTATAAATATAATTTGGACCTATTTACATTTAACAAGGTTTTGTGCTTCTTAGTATATTACAAATTCTTGAATTGTTTTTTTCTCTTTCTTGTGTCTGGGGAATTGTGTAAATATAAATGTTTGTAACATTTTGGATGACGGTTTTTAAAAAAAGTTAAAATGACTTATTTTGTAGAGTATACTTTTGCTACAAATAAAAAAAATAAAAAAATAAAAACTTATCTGAGATGGGAATTTCTGACATTAGGAATATCTGCTATAACCTATGTGCATCAATATGCTAGTCATAGACACATTCCTATAAACAAATAAGGTAAAAACATATCAATTATGACTACACTGTTTGTTATTCTTATAATCTGACCTTGACATAGAGACAAGAAGACAATTTTTCCTGACTGATGTTGCATCAGGTGTCTTATTGAGGTCATTGTCTGTGCATCAGGTGTTTCATGTTGTCTGAATGACTTGACACTTTCACAGTTCTTTGAAAGGTAAGGACAGACAACATCTGCTTCAAAGCCAGACATGTCGATTCTGCAAAAATAGGGAAAATGGAGTCTTGACCTGCTCAAGATGGAGTCTGGCTTTGAGGATTTTATGTCAAGGCCACAAATGTTGTCGTGAAAGGGATCCGTGCCTACATGTTCACCGTCACGGGAAGGATCAACTGCGAAACATCGACTTTGACAACACATATCTTTCTTTAAGGTCCCTGTAATAAAAGCTTTCTTGAAGGCCTCAAGAAGGTTTTTCCTTCAATAAAAAGGCTTTCAGCCTCTATCGGAGCAGAACCTTGTCCTATCAAAACTGATGGGCCCACCTTTTGAAAATATACTTGAATCTTCTTTACAGTATCTGTCATGGAAAACTACTTTTTTTCATAGCAATCACATCAGCATGGAGTTAGTGAATTGCAAGCTCTTTCAGTGATAGAGCCTTTTACTGTTTTTCATTCTAATAGGTTAGTTTTAACGACCTACCCAAGGTAGTTTCCGGTTTAAATATAAATCAATCTATTTTACTTCCTACTTTCTTTCCTAATTCATCTATTTCAGTGAAATTATCCCTCCAATCTCGATATATGAAAAAAGTTCTCCATTTTTATTTGATAAATCAAAGGATATTAGAAAGATTCCTCAGTTTTCTGTTAATTGCTGTCTTATTAGATGAAGACTATCTACTTCTAAACAAGCAATTGCTAGATGGCTAGTAGTATGCATTCTTTATGCTACCAACTTACTAACAACTATCTTGTGTACATTTACTAGGCACTACTATTTTGATACAGATAGTCAGACAGAAGGTGGGGTTGGTCAAGAAACACTTAGAAATCTTTGTAAAGTAAACATAGCACTTTTACTAGAAATTTCTAAGCTACTCCTCAGCATGCTTTTATTCTTTACAACTTACAGCTGCAAGACTCATCTTTAGCTTGCTACTCTATTCAGCGCCAAGGACTATCAATGAAGATCCTACGATGCAGAAGGAAAGGTTACCTACATGTGGTGATAGTTCTGCATCGTAGGAATCTCCATCATGTGCTAAACAATCCTTCCTGGCTGTCTTTAAGCTTATTGAGTTGTTTGTTTAATACATTTTTTTCGTAAAAAAGAAAAAAAGACCTGGCTCTGACCGGTAATTGCCAGTACAAGGCATTATGTTTAGCGGTGCCTCCAAGGTTCTTTAAGGGACAGGCTCTATTTTGGTATTTTTTTAATGTAGCATTTAAAGGTTAATCATCATCCTACAACATTTCCAGAATCAGGAAGAAAATCACATATCTGACAGACTTACATGGGACTATTTTCAAGAAATGTGCATGGCTTAATGACATTGTACAATGTTTAATCCATGAAGAATACTATTTTGAAAGGATGTTAGGGAGTCTGTGCAGGCAGTGAGGAATTATTCAGCGTTTATGACTTCAATGAATATTCCTACGATGCAGAACTTGTACCACAGGTAAATAACCAAACTTGTTTTTTCTAAGTGGCTGGTCTTTATTTTTTTAACATTATGGCAAGAAAAAAGAAAAATCAAAACCCTGTAGAATGCGTTGAAAAATGAATTTGTTAATTTGAATCATAACCTCAACCGTAACCAAGGCGCTCTTTTTTAAGAACTTTGTCAAAAAAATTAAGGCCCACTCATTTGGTGCATATATGCACTATTACACTGAGGATGCCACCTTTTTACCTCTGTATCTGAAAGTACAGACCTAAAGAAATGACATCATCTAAGGAAGTATCATTAAAAATTTCTTATTTTCCACTGACGAAAGACCCTCAGCAATGTCTGTTGCATTCCCTTTTGCTGATGTGATGCTGTGGTTATAGAAAACTATGTAAAAGTAGAATTTTATATTATGATGAGAAAAACAAATTAGGTAGCTGCATTCCACTGTGGTACTGTTGGGTGTTGCTCTAACTTGTCCTCAATTGGTTGGTATTTGTGGGCATGTAATTTACAACCATTTGGGAAGGAGAGAGAGTAGGGATTAAGAGGACATAGCCCCGTTAAAATTCAAAAGGATCCCTGACAAAGATAAAAACCCTTGGTTTAACGGTGCCCTCAATGAAGAAAGACGTTCACTCAGACTCAGAGCGGAAATGGCGACAACACCCTTCCTCACCCCATCTGATCCAACTAAGACAAGCCAGAAAAGCCTACAACAAAAGCATTCTAAACTCAAAAAAAGACTTCTTCAGGAAAGAACTGGATAATGCAAATAACAGACCGAGGAAACTATTCAATCTGCTAAAAGATCAATCCAATAAAACGGCCAAATCTGCACCAACTATTACAAAATCTAATATAAGCAGTGAAGATTTCTCCTCCTTCACAGCCAAAGCCAAATCGATGGAAGTGGAGCTCAAAAAAGCAGCTGAATGCCTATGGATCACTAAGAGTACCCCAGATGAGCATCAATCTCAACCAGATCTGGAAACGCCTAAAAATAATGCTGGATGGTCAGAATTCAAGCCTATCAGTGATCTAGACACTGCAAAGATCATCTCGACCATTAAACCAAACAATCATTACAACGATCCTCTACCGGCAAAATGTTGGTCTACAATAAACCATCTGCTCATCCCCTCATGGACAAAGATCATTAACGCTTCGCTGGCACAAGGCTCAATACTGGACTGCCTAAAAACCGGGCAAGTCACTCCAATCTTAAAAAAACCAACAGAGAACCCCTCTGACCCTAACAATTTCAGACCAGTAACCAACATTCCCATGCTAGCCAAAGTCCTGGAAAATGTGTACAACAACGATTGAGCCAACATATCTCTGAATTCAATCTGTTGAATGACTTCCAATCAGGATTTAGACCAAACCATAGTACTGAAACAGCAATTCTGCACATCGTGGATGACGCTCTACTTGCCCTCGACCGCAACGAAACCTGTCTCCTAATCCTGCTCGACCTCTCTTCGGCATTCCACACGGTAAACCATGCTAAAATACTAGACCGCATGAAAAATAGGATGGGATTAGAGGGTACAGACCTAAAATGGTTTAGCTCATTCTTAGAGAACAGATCGCAAAAATTCATAGTCACCCAAACATTATCAGCTTCATCCAGTAATGCTATTGGAGTTCCTCAGGGCTCAACACTATCCCTGGCGTTATTCAATCTGTACGTAGAGCCACTCACAGAAACCTTACAACAAGCAAACATCTCATTCCACATGTACGCAGATGATACACAGCTTTACATCAAGATCACATCGTCAGAAGAGATAGGTATCATGAACCAGGCACTAAAGAGAACCATCCATTGGCTAACCAGTAATCACCTGAAGCTTAACCCACATAAAACCGAATTCCTGCTGATTTCCCCCCAGAAAAGCGCTACGAACATCCTAGAGTGGACCAATCTGATCACGGCACTAAACTGTACTTCGAGGATTGTTGATTCTACCAAATCCCTGGGAATTGTACTAGACAAAAACCTGAACATGCTATCACATATTAACACGATGGCAAAAAACGCCCGGTTCCATTTAAGCTACCTCAGAAAACTGAAACCTTTCTTAAATAAGTCAGACCTTAAAACAGCAGACCAGGCACTGGTCATATCAAGGATCGAGTACGGTTGCACAACTCTAGCTGGTCTTCCCAAGATCTCAACAGCCCCTCTGAAAGCCTGTCTCAATGCGGCCACAAGACTTATAACTGGCTCCAGAAAATTCGACCACATCACCCCCTAATTGAAAGCGCTTAACTGGCTGCCTTACGAAGCAAGAATACATCTAAAAATGGCATGCATCACTCACAAAGCGATACACTACAATACACCAGTGTACCTAGCCCAGAAAATGACACTATCAGGAGGATGCCGTGTCTCCCGGAGTCATGGAGAACTATTGCTGAAACCGGCCCGTTTCCGTAAGAAAAGAACTTATGACCGAGCTTTCTCTGGTGCAGCCCCTAGAATTTGGAACGCTATCCCCCCTAACATTAGAAGAATTTCGTCCATCTCTGCTTTCAAAAATGAAGCCAATTCTTTCTATATGAGTAAATATCTCCCATAATCTCAGCAGACTCCATTATCATTGATCCTCCATGATCATACACATGCTGCCTCTCATCGATCATTAACCTCTTTGTGGTCTTGTAAATATGTATATTAAGCTTTAATGTTTTTCTCAAAATCAATGTACAACTACTGATGACTTGGTAACATAACTGTTTCTTGATATGTAAATGTAAAGCGCTCTGATACCCTACTCAGGGTCATGTTCGCGCTATATAAAACACCAAATAAATAAATAAAAGAGTAGTGGAATAATCTGCAAGGTGATTTTTCCTAGTGCAGTGCAGACATTGTGACCCAAATGTTCCACCCTAGATTCAAGGCTGAAGCAGAACTGTGGCTGTGCAAATTGTTCCTAAGGAATTCCTACTTGTTGCTTCAGTACTTCTGACTAAAACCGCAAGCAATGTTCTAAGATAGGCTCTTAAAATGTATATTTTTCAAATATGTTTTCTCAGGTAATTTGGGTGCAGTGTTTGTCCCAGCTAGCATCAGAACCCAAAATAGTGAAAGCAAAACATTGATGGCATCAAAGATTGTCATTTGGTTTAAACTGCTTGCGAGTGTATGGTAATCAGGCTGGATGCGTTTCTATGTAAAATAAATACATCAAGCTAAAGTGTTCGGTTTTGTTCTATTTGCTAGTTACGTTCTTTGTGAGTTAGTAATTTTGAGATCAGTAAAATATCATTTGTCTCTAACAAACTTGATTACTACAGTCATGATAACTGGATGCCTGTAAAATGCAATTTCAAAGTCCTTTGTTGTCTGAGTTAGAGATAAGAAATAATTCCAGACACTGGCATTCGATTCTGCACTGACAAACACTTTTGATCTAGTCACTTTCTTACAATCCACCAAGCAAAAACACAAGGTCTGAACAAGAAAGCAGAACTTTAAAGGACAAGTGTCTCTTGCTATTCACTCCACCTGAATTCCAGTCCAAGAGCGCAAGCAAACTTCCTTTTGTTCAGGAAGGAGAGAAACTGTTCTGTTGAAGCAATATTAATGTGTGCCCTGAAACATATTGTTTGTGTCTTAACAGGAAGAATATGCCACTGAAGGTCTTGAATGGTCTTTCATAAGCTACCAGGACAACCAGGGATGTGTTGATCTAATTGATGGAAGCCCCATCAGCATCTTTTCTCTACTTAACGAGGTCTGTTCAATGATGAACCTTTTAATAATTACTTGCACTGTATAGGCTCTGTTTTTGATCATATGATCACCAGGCAAAATGGCAGTTCTTAACGGTTTCGTTTTTATTTTTACGTGTAGTTATGTAAATTGCACACAGTGTTATATGCAGTAACTGCAGAAACATTTCTGATCTTCCACACATTATAGTTTTAACAAAATCTGTGCCTACTTCTTCAAACTTGCAAAGAACTGCTGATACAACTACAGCCTTATTAAATGCATTGTGGAAAGTGTCTTGCATAGGTTTACTTGCTACGTCTGTAGGATAATCTGTATGCATGTGTGAATGTATATATGTGCTATTTGTATACCAAAAACCTAGCCAAAAGTAAGTAGAGTGACGTTCAAGGTCAAAGGCGGTGATATAGGTGATTGGATGGGTAGCTAGCTTCTGGTAATGCAAGTGGACTGTTACTGCATTGTGATGTAGTGTTCTTTAAAGAGGAATGTCTTTAGCTCTTTTCTAAATTAGAGCCGGATTGGGGTGGTCCTGATGGATGATAATTTTGTCTTGTTTTTGCTCGTTCTTGTCCTTGAGAGGAACTCTCACAATATGTTTTTACTATTAGTTATTGATTTTACTCACAATACCTTCCTAATTTTGTTTCGCATTGTTTCCCTCTGACAGGAGTGTCGTCTGAACAGGTCTTCTAATGCTGGTCACCTACAGACTCGTATAGAGAAGGGACTTGCTAGCAACCAAAGTATGAGCAGAGATAAATTCAACAAAAAGCCAAATTTTATATTGTCTCATTATGCTGGAAGAGTGACCTACCTGATAGAAGATATGGCAGAGAAAAACCGGGTATGTATGACATTATTTTAGTTTCCTGAAACTGAATTTTCACACCTTTAAAACACATATACATACTCATGTTTTACATAAACTCTGGAATCTTTATGGTGAAAGATTTCATCACCACAGTCCTGTCTTCCTTCTCATGCAGTTGATATTTTAGTTGCTGGTCAGTAGAATATGAGTATCATCTGTACAATGGAGATAACAAATATTCAGCTTGTAATTTGTTGCAAACCTTTTTAGGCAGTTTAATGATATTAATTGCTGTTCTTTAAAATAGGGGCTAGTATGCAGGTCCTTCCCCCTGTATTGAAGTCCAGCAATGCAATAAATAATCATCTTCCCCCACAAATCTCCTTTCGACCAAATGGTGGATGTCAGGGAAAACAATCCGAGAAGAGAAGGAGCTGAAATGCAAGTCACCATATAATCATTGAAGTGGCAATCTGTTTTCTGCTCAGCGATCTGCCATTTATAGTGCCTCCTGGCTCTGGCTCAAGTATTGTGCTGTAACATGTGATCTCTAATGAAGGATTTCAATAGAGTAGTGGTGTCATTTGTTTATCATAGGTAAGTAATGGTGGCCTAGCTACACTAATAAGGAAATTGGGTACTGGTTTTTATTAAACCATTATTGCAGGCTTTCTCCTCCAAGGCATCACATTGTATGCTCTCCCTGAAATCTTTAGCTCACCCTTGAAATTTATGCTTATGGCATGCTGGCTGACCACTTGATTTTCTTCGAGCCAAAGAGGGCAGGTGAACTTTCCTTTTATCTACAGTCAGCTCATCTTCTAATACACCTGTGGCACTAACACTTTCCTAACCCTTCTGTTATCTGAGGAACTGACTAGCTGAATGATGCCACAAAATCTTCCTGCAGTTTCTTACAGGAATGGGAAGGGCAAAAGGATCTTGATGACATTCACTAGCTTTGAGGATGAGATCCTCTCCTAGACTGTAAAATATGTTTTTAAACAAATGTTAGCTAGGAGATTGAATTGGGTGGGGGAAAGGTTTGGTTGAATAAATATTAACACATGACTTCCCCTTGAAGTCGTGCAGAGCCTTGGTCAAGTCAGGTAACTATTGTTCCAACCCTCCTTTCAGTTTAACTTGCTAAATCCTAGTTTATCAAATGTATTTCTTCTTTATCTTGTGTTATATAGAAAAAGGGATAAAAGTATAGGAGGGGTTTGTTAGATTTACATTTGTGTTAATTGATTTTTTTTGTGGTTCTTTGTTTTTAGATATTGTATTGTACAAGTGCCATGTTTTACTTATTTATAAGGATTCATACAAAGTTAATGAAGTACATGAATACGCATTTCAAATAAAACCTATAACTTTCTTGCTGACTTAACTTAGTTAGATACCTAGTGTAATGCATTTCATGTATTTCAATGATACTTAATTATTTCAGAATTTCAGTGTGTTGTCAGGCAGTGAGAAAGGCACATTGGTGTCCATTTTGGTTGCAGTTTGTACTGTGAAAAAGCATTTATTTTTTATAGGATGCAAGACTATGGCTTGCTGTTCAGCATTGGCCATCACAGGTGAACGATGTGGGTTTTCAGGGTAGATGTGGTTTGGTGCCTAAGCTGCTGACATTTGAAAGTGGGGACCTGGATTTGAATGTAAAAGTTTCAGTTATTGTGAAGGAAAGTTCCAATTCTATTAAGGACACGGAGGAAAGGGTTAAGTATTTCTCTTTTAACATTTATTTCTCAGCAGCCCAACATGATTATATATGCTTCCATCAAAATGACACCCCATGTCCCATGAGTCTTAAAACTTGTAACCACAACCACCAGCCAATGTTGTTGCTCCATGTCCTACAAAACAAGCCACAAAGGGAAAGCACTTACTCTTCGTGCGAACCATCTACCACAGTGTAATCCGGCTTTAAAATTCCTACTTTTGTTCCGACTCTAAAAGAAAATAAGAAAATGTAAAAAAAAAAAAATTCACCTGCATAATGTACTTCTTGCCAATCAAGATGTTCATACCAAAACATACTTACTTAACCATTTGAGGATGAATTATTGATCATACTTATGCCATATGTTGTGATCTTCATCAAATCTTCTGGGTGATCCTCACATCCGTATCCTTAATAGAATTTAAACTTTCCTTCATAATAGATAGGAAATTTTACATTCTATGTCAGGACTGAAGCTTCAGATCAAGCAGTTTTAAAGTTTACTTGCAACCAGTGAGGTCAGCCCCATCACTGGTTTGAAATAAAGTGTCTAAGAATTAGAATCTGAAGATCAATCAGCCGCATTAAGGAGGTCATCCAAATGGCTACAGAGAGAGAAGGCTTTAGTAGCCATAGCCCCCTGCTGGAGTGCACCCCAAACAAGAATGTGTCAATGGCTGCTTCCTCATGGACCCATTTTAGCCATCGTGCAATGGTAGGGGATGAGACTAGTTTAAACTGTTTCTTTATAGTGATGAGTAGTTGTACCTTACCCGACGGTCCTAATTCCTCCGTCGTAGCCGCCTAAGCTCTGAGGCACCTCACAACACACAGTTGGGTTTTTGGAGTAAAGCTGGTTATTATAACTCCTTTCTATGAACTTTTGTGTTTCTAGAAACCGTAAAAGATAACTCCCTCTTGAGTAAACATTCTTGAAGTAATATCCAGTGCTCTTATATCAGATAGTCTCTTAGATGAGAAGAGGCACAATAAAATCACTTACTTACCTATTAACTGCTTCTTGGATAAGAATTGGTTGTCTTGCCAGGACTCCAATGACCTAAGCACCACGTTTGTACCTCACAATTGGGAATATCTGGGTTTAGGGGGTCTTGACAGCCGAACACCTCTTAGCAACCCACATAAAAACAAGTGCTCTGCTGTCGGAACCTCGCTGAAGGGAAGATGACCCGCTGAAACAGCTGATTTATAGGTGTTAATTTTCCAATACGCAAAACCTGCTTCCGCTAGTTCTGATAAATTCAGTGTGCACACTGTCTTCCCCGTGGGATCTAAACTCCATCCCAGACATCAGCATAAATCTCTGCTGCAAGCTGTGAGCTGTAACGTTTGATGGTAGAATCCACCCATGCTCTCCCGATGAAGTTGGAAGCATGTCCCGATTAACCTGGGATGTCCCAACGTCCCCTGTAATCTTCCATGCCATCAGTTTGACGATCCCTTCTTGTACTAGTTGGTGTGAGTTGCCATGAGCATCCCTCAGCAAGTTCCAAGTCCGGGAAAGTTGTATTGGAGAATCCATAGACCGTTCCAAAAGAACTGAAAACAAAGCTTGCAATCTCGAAAGCAGTGTCACTAACATCATTTACTCCGCCTTCCTCCTAACCTGTGATGTCAGTCTAGTTATCATTGAAAACGGAGGAAAGGCATACCCCAAGCCTTTGCTCCAGTCCTGGAGGAATGCATTTGTGGCTTCCGCCAGAGGATCCAGGCACCAAATAAAGAAGTGCAGAAGCTGGTGACCTAGATGGGAGACAAAGACGTCTATTTGGCATGGGTCTCATTTGTTCATTAACATCTGAAACTGATCTGGATCCAAATCCTACACACTGGAATCCTGTAGATATCTGGAATTACAGTCTATCGAGTGCAATTTCCCCGGTAGATACTCTGCTATAACGGATGTCTTTTCGTTGTAGACAGTGATTCCAGAACTCCTTGGCCAATTCCACTAGGTATTTGAATCTAGTTCCTCCTAATTGGTTTATGTATCAGACGCCGATGCATTGTCCATCTTCAGGAGTTTCGAGCATGGATTTCTGTTCATCACCAGACTCCTGACGGCAAATGATCACGCCAGAAGCTCCAGACAGTTTATGTGCAGCGTCTCTTCTCATTCAGACCATGGTCGTCCTGTAGTAATATCGCCACAACAAGCTCTCTGGCCCAAACAGCTTGTGTCATATTCCGTAACTAGATCAAAGTGAGACTGAAAATGGCCCTGCTTTTCCATGCTGCCATGTGGTCTAACCACCACTGGGTCTTTGTCTTTGCCTCCTGGGTAAGAGTCACCTCCTGTGCGTATGTCAGCCCGTCCCTGAGGTGCATGGGCTTCAGCCTCTGCAGCACCCTTTAATGAAGGGGTCTTGGGAATATCGCATGAATGGATGACTCAAGTAAACCTACTACACTGACAAAGTGTCGTAGAGAGACTTTCTCCTTTACCAGGGTTCTGAGGCAAGTTCACTGCTTATTGAATTTAATCCGTCACGAACACCAAGAACACTATCGTCTGAGAGCGTTGGAATTCAGACTTCTGTTCATTGACTATGTGTCTCAGGTTCTGGGGAAGTGACATGCCAACAGCATGTGGCCTTTCAGGCCCGAGGGATCCTGATACATCAGTAGTATGCTGTCTAGATATACTATTAGGGTATGCACCCTTCAGGCCCAGTCTCATCAGCCAATCATTTGGTAAAAGAATGTCTCTGAAGGGGTGCATGCACTCCATTTTGAAATGGCGATGTACCAGCCATTTGTTGAAGTCTTTCCAAGATTATTATTGGGCAGTGGTCTTTGTCTGTTTTTCTCTCCACAAGAAAGAGATTGCTGAGGAACCCTTAAGGGTGGAGCGGAGCCAGCGTTATCAAGCCTTTTAGTGTCGGGCCTGTTCTTCCTCATCTACAATTCTGTTATCTGCCTGTGAGATGGAAAGGGGTTGAGGTTGAGTTTGTTGGTGTAGGGTTCCATAGAACTCTATATGAAAACCCATAATGGTCTGAAGCACCCAAGCGTCCTCTGTTATTTGCTTCCATATGCACACAAACCATACTGACCTTCCCTCCACCTCTTGTTGGAATGAAAGAGCATTTCTTACCAGTGGTTCTGTCGTGTAGTTCCTATAGTACCCCTGCAGGACCTGCGCGTTTGGATAACATACTGTGGGCTTGGTGGTAGACTGACTCTGAGCACCCCCACCGTATATGTTAGCCTGGTTTGCATTAGCTGGCTCACAGTGCCACTAGAATCTCCTCCTCTCGGGGAGAGATTAGTTTCTGGCAACCTTGGATCATGACAACCCAAATTCTTCAGAATCGTGGAAACAATGTACTACCTTTCGCTCAGTCACTCGTGCTTACTTATTCGGTTTGTCTCAGAGAGTTACACAGAATAAACAGTTGGGTGTTTCAATAAGTATTTATTGAACAGTTGTTATTCTAGTGTAAAATATATGTCCTACGGCAACCAGCAGACAATAGCAGAGATATATTATCAGTAGTACGATAAAACCAAAGGGATAGAACAGTTCTATCATATTGCGATAATCATGAATACATACATGAATATAAAAGCATTATGCAAGTGCGCGTACTCCTACGATGCCTAACTAGATGTACCTCAGTGTACCTAGCATATGTGTAGGTCTAAAACCTAAGAGCCTAGAATCCTTCTAGGATTTAGTCGGACCCCCATACCTGAATAGAGTGTGTGTGGGACACCGTCCTGGTCTCGAGTTGGACACCCCGTCAGGACTGTGTCAGACCGCTGTCAGCTGGAGCGACTGCATGCAGGAGCCTCAGCGTCTCTTGTCAGTGTGTCAGCATGGAAGTCTCGGTTCCCTCCATCTTACCGGGGCAAGATGTGGTGTATTTATACCCTAAAGAGTCTCGTTCCTCAGTATGGTTTGTATTGGTCTGTCGTTAGACATGAGGAAGACGTCAGGGGTGAACTTTGTACATACATATTATGCAGGTGGTGTATTCCTAGAGAGCCATGCATAATTGAGGAGTACAGTGTGGGCCTGTGTTTGGGAAAAACCCTGCTGTATTCAAAACCACAGAATAGATGACGTTCAGCCCTCAGAGCACGTTGTGTACTAGCAAGGACCAATGTAGGTGAAAGATCATGCCTATATAAGGAATCATGACTATAATAGGACATGTACAGTTATGACCATAATTGGGCATATGCGGCTATGACCATAATAGGGCAAGTACGAATATGACCATATTAGGGCAAATATGAATACGGCCATTTTAGGGCATGTACGAACGGGTCTACATTAGGGCCTCTATACGGGACAGAACACCCACTCCTCTTCCGAATTGGATAACAATGACCATACTTAAAATCTGGACAATTTAAAAATATTTTTAAAGCAAGTAAAAACATGGTTCCAAAAATCGTTAAGTGTTTAAAAGAAAATGTTAAAATTCAGCTATTTCTAGTTGTCACTTGAAAAAGTCCATATTGTTTCCCTACAAAAGTTGCCTTACCATAAGCAGGAGAAGGCATGCTTTTCTCAAGTGAAAGTGTCAATTTTAGGAAATGTTCCAAATTTAGATCGTTTGTTTTGAAACGAGTGAAGAAGCCGAATTCTTTCCCAGGACACGATGAGCCAATTCAAGATTAAGCGTCCTGGCTGGGAAGCACAATATTATCGGTGTTAGCTGCTGCAGACGACAAATCCAACGCCTCACAGAGAACGTCAATCGCACATAGATGGAATGTAGCACTGCCAACAGTCGGTGCTGCGGCAGCTTGTGCGGCAGTTGTAACCTGGGTGCCTGTGGAGGAGTCACCTAACCCAGCAGGAACAAACGGCACCTGTGAATCTTCCAGGAATGCATTCATCAGAATCGGAAGCCGCTGAGGACAACGCAGAGCGTGGGCCTTTATGGGGTCCAGCATTGCATCCATGTCCGGAGGCGCATCTGATGGAAAAGTTAGACAAAGATCCAACGTGCATTCTTCTCCGCAGAACAGGCATCGAAGAACAGGTAAGATGCAGTCTACCCAGACTGGTCTAAACGATAGAAACCAGGAGGCATTGAGTTCTCGCAGGCAAGGAATGCCCAGAAGTTGTACCATGCGTTCACGGTATTTCCGCTCCTGGAGCGTGTTCGCCATTCCCTCGGGAATTGGGCCGTCCATTGCGTAGCAGTAGTATTATGAATAGGACCCCTGCAACCAGCAATAGGATGAGCGGGAATCCTCCAAATACGCTTCCCAATACGGAGTGTATAAAATTTGGGATTACTCCGAGGACTGTCTGAAAGGTGCTTAACAGTCCTGACCCTATGGTCTTAAATAGGTGTACAATACCGCTCGTATCAGACATATTGAAGATACGTCCCACCATTTCTAACAAATGAAAGGGGCAGTTTGTACTTATGAGTGCCTGTATCTCGGTCGAGGTCCTTGCAACTTGAAGTTCATAGGTTTCTGGATCTGAGGTTAAGGGCACGGGTTGCTGTAAAAGCATGGCTTTCAATCTGCTCAGAGTATCAAATTGTATGAAAGAAACATTCAGTGAAGGCCATAGCGGTGCCTCCCTGACTGTGTTCAGTGGTGGAAACAATACTTGCATACAGCAAGTAACCCTGGAGTTAACAGTGACCAGATAGGCGACGCCCGGAAGCGTCCCACAGCAACCTTGATCATTTAGCATTAAGTAACTCCCATTCGAGAGCAGCTGGAAAACCGGCGTGATCATGGCCGCTGGGGCCCTGACATGTGACAAGATAAGTTCGCTACTGAACCGCTACAGGCTCCGTGTAGAGAAATATCTTGACACATGAGAGAACCGCTTAAAGCGTTCTTGCAGTTTGTACCACTCAGATACACTTCTCGATCCCCATTCCGGCATCGGTATCTATATGGTAACTCCCAAGTTTCCTTGATGTATCCCTTACCCATTTTCTCATATTTGCCTGCCTGCGTCTGCTCAAGGCAATACTGAAATTGGAACGTAGTGACCGGCAGAGTGGTTTGGCCATGAATTAGCCATTCCGTTGATGGTGATTCGGCTACAGTGAAAGGTAACCTTTCCAGTTTCTCAATACGCAACATTGTATATTTGGCTCCCCTTTGTGCCATTTCTGTCTGTTTATCAGTTAGATTGTATTCTGAAAACAGAGACGTGGTGTTTATAAAACACCAGGGCACATAGCCTGCACGCAAAGATGGTAGCGTCCAGCTCAACATCACAATAGAACGTAGCTGAGATTGCCCGTGCTGTAACAAGGCCAAATCTTGTTCCAGTATGTCGATCGCCGAAGACACAATGTTGCCTAAGGACTAAATCCTGGAGGTCAAAGTTGTTAACCCATTATCCACTACAGCTAATGCCTTTTCTAAGTTAATACGGTCTATCTCCCGTATCCTTTCTGCGGCCTCTTGTTGGGATATTTTCCAGTTGTCATTATAATAGGCATAAAGGCCTGCATATATGAAACGTTTCTGATGTGTTTTCCTTGGGCCTAATAAGAAGTCCCTAAGGTCCACCTCAGGTGTGAATAAGGTCAAGTGATGTTTTACTTCTGTGAGTGTTGAGGTCTCTAGCCAATCAAGGCACAACTTCCCAACACTATAGGATGTCACTACCCCCGGGTGATGTCTCTGTACATAGCGTGGGTCTGGCCTATGGATACTAAACCCTTCGGTTGTATTCATAAATCTCTGCTGACATTTGTTTGTGTCAATGGGCCAAACCAGCCATTCTGTCCAATCCGGATCTGATCTGTTGTACTGGAAAAAGTCATCTAATCTCACCCCATGTGTAGTTAAATTCTGCCCCCCACCCATCTGCGATGGTGTTGGAAACCCCGGTGTGTTCATTTCCTTGCCTTTGGCTAATCCAAGACAGGTTGTTTGTTGCACAGTTTCATTCAGAAATATTATCTGCTGCGGAATGATGCATGCTCTAAAAAGTGCTTCTATTCCCTGGACTTGCCAGTCCCTAGAACCCCAAATCGATTTTGAATCTATTGTGTCTTTCCATAGATCGAAACCCTGTTTTGACAACTGGTTCAGAAAGGATGCATAGTAAATATGTTTAGTGTTTGTTAACATAATTTTCTGAGCTGAAATTTACGCCACTTTATAATAAAATGACTTCGGGTCGGATGTGTTAAACCCTGAGAAGTATGTGAATTTCTGTGCACATGCTTGCGAACTACCTTTTGGAGGTGTTGGGCAGTGTTCCCACTGGTGGTACTCAAATACATTTCTAGGTGTTATAGACTTGTGTAAGAAATGATGACCATATTGCTGATAACAGTACAATGTATCATAGTCTGAAGTACCTTCTAACATTTCATTGTTCGGAAATGCAGCAGTTTTTTCTAAATCAGACATTAAATTGTTCACAGTATCAGTGTCCCAATCATCAGAAAATGTACTGGAGGTAATGATATCACTTAAAGACATTTTAAATACATGTTTAAGTTTTAAAAGTTCAGTCGGACCGAATACATCATAATCAATCTTGTCCCATACTATACCGTCCGGTATAGGAACTGCTGTGATGTTCACTGAAGACAAGTCTCTTGGTTCACGATGTGAAGACTGGTGTGGTTTTAAAATCAAATTGACTCTTTGGGCTGTAGAGCTCTGCTGGAGGTATCGTCCATTAATAAGCATACTAGAAGTTATTATTAAACCTAGCCAGAAAATGAAAAATAAAATCCCAGTGATATACCATAGTTCTATCCAAGGTGACACCAGGTAAGTCTTTCTAAAAAAGTTCAAAAAGTCAGTGAGTTTCTGTTTGTGTGATTTTTTTGGCTGGCGTCGTTTCCGGCTCACTTGGATCCAGTGAAAACGTATCAAAGTTCATGAAATAGCCAGAAGCAGTTCGATCAATTGTTGGAATTGCATCGGGGTTTGTTGAAATCGGATTTTGCTCTTGACGAGGCATGTTGACGTAGATGTCTGTAGTCGGTCTTATTGCAACTTGGTTGTTAAGTTGATTTTCATTTTGAAGATGAATTTCTTGTTGAAGTGGAACGAGTTCCATAGCATTGTTGCTTAGTCCTTCATTCCGTACAGGTGGCTCTTCAAATGTGATGAGTCTTTCTGTTTGAACTTCTTGGATTGTAGCGAGAGGAGGGCGTCTGCTACTGTGGAGTCCACGAGGCCTACTGTTTAGTATCGGCCACATAGTGTGGTGTGATTAAGTCAATTGAGACGAATCTTTTCTCCTTTTTTCCGGCAAGAGGTGGCAGAAGTACAGTTCTTGTGCCTTGGATTGCTAGGACCGGTACAGGTTTTCTGTAGGATGGCCCAAATTCTTTCTTGTCAGCAATATTCTCTCTGACCAGATCCCTGACTTTTGGGATCCAGACAGGTCTTGCTGTTACTGCCTTGACTTCCTCAGTGGCGGTCTGTTTTTGGAGCACGTTACTTTGTTGTGTTCTGGATTCATTTAGATCCTGTAAAACAGCCAAACGATCATGGATATCAAATGGTTTTTCATCCGCCACTGTGCCTTCACAATCAAGATAATGTACCCACATTCTTGTCCCAAATAGGACCTTGTAAGGAGTGACACCCCCTAGAGAGCTTCTTGGCTGATTATTGATCGCGCGCTGTACCCCATAAAGGTGATCGACCCATCTACCGCCCTTGCGTAATACCCTAGCTGTTAAAGATTGCTTTACGTCTCGGTTTTTCCTCTCCACAACAGAATTTCCCTCGGGATGGTACGGAGAGGAGTACCGCAATGCTACGCCCATTCCTTCCATGGCCTCTTTGTAAGCCCGAGAGCTAAACGCCGGACCACGGTCAGAATGTAATGTGCCAACTGCGTATGTGCCGATAAAGACTCGCAAATCTTTTATAACAGTTAGAGCGTCAGCCGAGCGCTGAGGCCAAACCCATAGGAATCTAGAGCAGGAATCCACTGCAACCATGATATATTTCTTGGACCCATCAGATTGTAGGGGTCCGCAGTGGTCCAAATACACACATGCGAGTGGTTTGTCTGATTTCAGCAATGGTGTCTGTGCTGGGCGTGTTACTGTGGAGCCTTTCATCTGCTGACAGATGTCACATTTCAAGACAGTCTTTGGTCTGCTTGGTTAACCCTGGCCACCAGTAGCGCTGTTTCAGTAAAGAAATAGTCGCTGTAACGCCTGTATGCGCAGAACCCAAACCCTCGTGTGCTGCTAGAATTAAGCCTTGCCTACGATCCATATTTGGTATTACTCTATCCCCCACTCCAGGAATCTGAGCATATGGAATGTTTTGTGCATCTAACTTGTAGGAGTACTTGAGTGGAAATTTCTTAGGTACTGCTGTACTGCCTTTGCGTGAAGCATTGACAGCTACCATTATCTCGCCGTCTACCCTCGTCTTAGAACGAGTAACTGCAGCTACGGCGGCTGTGCGAACAGCCCCCTTTGCGGCTTCATCAGCCAATGAATTCCCTTCAACGTGAACGCCATCACGCTGATGACTCAGTGTATGTATCACGTGAGCCCTTGGTAGTTCGTTTCTCAACTCCACTACCTGTTCCCATAGCATTTTATGCTTAATTGTGCCACCTTTTGCATCTTTGAACCCGTTTTGTTCCCAATGATGTAGATATTCATTGTACGACTGTACACAGTAAAAGGAATCACACACAATCAGTGTGGGGAATTCGTGATCCGTATTTATAAGTGCCAGTATCAGTGCTTTGAGTTCTGCCAACTGAGCCGTGCAGTCTCCTAGAGATTGCGTTTTAGTGCAACTCGGATGGAACTTTCCATCGCGCATGCTGCGCTGTAAGCTTGCTTACTCCCTATGGCCGGTTGAGCAGAATCGTCAGTGTAAATAATATATTCATACTGATCTAGAGGCAAAATTTCATTTGGTAGAGGATATTGTTCGTATTGCAGGAATGCCTGTGTTTTTAAACTTGGATCGAATCTGTATTCAACATCCGTTGCAATAAGAGAATTAGCCCATTGTATTCATCTGGGATGTAAGGCTTTCGCATTTGGAATGCTAGCTTTTGTAACAGCTTCTAAAGCTGGTACTGGGGTCACGACAATTATGCGTTTCCCCTGAGCCACAGCTCTTTCTCTTGCTACAGCGGTCTGCACTGCTGTCAGGATTTTTTCTGTTGAAGTGAAACGCATTTCTGCATTTGTGTACAGGTGTGATTTGTATGCGATTGGTACTGTTTCACCTTCATTAAAAGTTAAATAAGTATACCCGCATTGACCCGCTATTACTCGGATCACTAAGTTCTGTGCGTTTACGCGTGTCTGTAAATGTTTAGAAGCTATCATGTCTTCCTGCAGGGAACGCAGGATATTTGTATGTTCCTGTGTCCATTGTCGGACTGAAAAATCAGGTTTTATTAAGTCGTAGAAAGGTTTTACTCTTTCTGCGTAATCCAAATGTATGTTCGACCAAAATTTAGGAATCCCAGAATTGATTGTAAATTCTTTAATGATTTTGGAGGTTGGAGCAGCGCACACTTTTCTAAAAGTTAGCTGCCAGGCTTTTTCCCTCACTTGACAGCTCGTATCCTAAAAACAGGACACTGAGGTGGGCAATCTTTGATTTTTTAAATTAAATTTGTAGCCCTTAGAGGCGAATCCCATAATAATGGTGCTCACCCTGGTCAAGTGCCTCGGCAAGTCATCGTCCGTCAGATAAATATCATCTACATAGGACAATGCTTCTTCATCCAAATTTTGGAGTAACTCTGTTACCCTTGCTGAAAACAACCCTGGGCTATTCTTATACCCTTGGGGGAGTCGGCAAAATTGCCGTTGGGAGCCTAACGCACTGAATGCGGTCAGATACCTGCTTTCAGGCGCTATATTTTGGCAGAAAAATCCATTTGAGATATCAAGTGTTTTATATTTTTGTCGCACAATGTTATTCATTAACGCCGCACTGTGTGCATTTTGAACTGCAAATGTCTTTGTGCAAGTGTTTAAATGTCTGTAGTCTAAAACTAGACGATATGTGTTGTCAGGTTTGGCTACGGGGAACAAAGGATTGTTCATAGGTGAAGTGCAATTTTCTATCACCCCCTGGTACTCAAGTTGATCTAGGATCTCCCTGACTTGTTTTTTAGCTTCCTGCTTTATAGGGTATTGCCTTTGGGCATTTGGGGAAATTTTTAACGGGCTGACGTGGTGGGTTGAATCCTCATCCCAACCAACATGATTTTTATATAATGCTGGAGCTAGGGCAACTGCCCACTCCTACGCATGTTTTAAATGTATGGGAACGAGGTCGGAAAATGCTGGAAAATTACCTTTTCTCCCTTTGGGCATTCCATGACGAATGCTGGCGGCCAGTCTTGCTCTGCTAATAGGATGTCATAACCAGATGACAAATTTTCCCAAAATAAACCTCTAACTTTTCTGGGCTTGTCGACCTCCATCCGGAGTGTTATCTCATGTAACTTATGTGGGGCGCTTACCCGAGTATCAGGTGTTTCCACCGTGATATACTCACTCAACTCCGCTGTCACCAGAAAGTCCTTCAGGTTCTGGCGAGCTATCGTTACTTCTGCCGCGCTGTCTAGCATCGTCAGAGCCCATTCCCCATTCAGAAGCTGTGTCCTCAGAATTCTGGGCATGTCTGATCTTGAGACCCGCTACCTTCTTCTTTTTGAACAGAGGTTTCTGTTTTTGTTTATCCTCTTTTTTTAGGTGCGTAGTGCGCAGCGCGTTGCGTGTCTCTGGACTTTGTACGCTCCTCTTGTCTGTGTTCTGACCGTCCTTCCCTCTCGGAGTTTCTTGACGAACCCTGAAAGGAACGAGTATCAGTATCCTGATACCTGTCAGGTTTTTTAATATTATCCCTATTCCTGAGGTTATACCTCCTTTCAGAGGGCTCCTGTTGAGGAGACCTGTCTCAGGATTGAGATCTGCTGTCTTTAGACTGTTGTTGTTTTTTATTTTCCCACTTCTTTTTAGAAGAAGTAGGCGTCTGCTTTGTTGTGTCCTTTTCAGGGCGGCCCACCAGTTGTGGTTTTAATACTTTTCCACCTAGACTGTCTCTGCCTAGTTCTGCATATGCAGTTTCAATTATTTTGGGTAGTTCGTGTTGTTGTTCTACTGGACTGAACTCCCTTAGGCGTTGGCGGATCGCCACTGAAGCTGCTTCCCCCTTAATGTTAGCTAGTGTTATGGCTGATACCTGGTCAAAGTTATTTAGTAACTTCATCCCTAAGTTAAGGGCAGGTTCTGCTCCGTACTCATTTTGTATCTGTCTCAATACGTCAGGTACTACTGCTAGTGACGAGATACCATGTGTTCTGGTATATATGGCAGCAAAGACTGAACCCCAAGAGGTGCAATCCTCTAGTTGTGGTGTGATTCCCATGGGCAAGCAGATTGTTAGAATTCTGTGTTTTTCATAGGTGGTAGTATTCGGAAATACTGCCTCAAGCTGAGTTATTTTCTGAGCTATCCAGAATCGGATTTGTTCACGTTTTGCTGGCATTTTGCCCATTACCGCGTGTAATGTTTGTGGAGTAATTTTATTAACTGTACTCTGTACTGGAATATCTTGTGCTGCAGCTGGTGCAGGCTGAACTGTTAGTCCTCATCACAAATTGTGAGGTTTCTGTAGATTTTAATTAAATCTCTGTGTTGTACGAGTAAGTCTGGCTGTGGCATTGTGCCAATGTCAGGATGTGGTGTGTATGCCGCTAATATGGGCCATGTGGCTCCTGCTCCTCCGAGCGGGCCTAATCTTGCTCTTCCTCGTACGTGGGGTAGGGCGCCTTTAAACCAGTAATTATGCTCCTGGTAAGTGAGCGGAACCTCTAACTCCTCAAAAGGAGTATAGTCCGCTGGTGTTTCATCTTCTAGGTAGTAGTGAAATACATCTGTAACTGGATTCGCTGCTGGGAATGTAACCCATGAATAGAACACCTCTGTTTTATTGGATTTGTGTGCCTCGATCACGAAAATTACTTTACCACCCCTGGCTCTTAAGCCATGTTCTAGACGTTTTATGGTGACTGCCCTTCTGAAATTTGGTGCAATTTGTATTGCATCTTCAGGGTCTTCTTCTCCTAAACCGAAGAGGTCTGTTTCAACTCTCCTTGTTACTTCTGCTTGTTCAGCCATTTTTAAGTGGAAGAAGGGTGTTTAAGAAAATTTTAAGATAAGGTGTAAATGCACAATTGTGGGAACTAAATGTCCTTCAAGCTTGAATAACCAACAGCCAATAAATAGTATTCTCGTACTACTCAGCTGTGGCGGAGTTTGTGCCCACCCACTCCAGACGTCTCTGGGGTTTTGTGAGTAGGTTCTCTGAGAATAGCACGACTGAACTACTCGGATTCTACTGTTAAATAAGTACCAAACCAACGTTGGTGGCGCCATGTCATGTAGTTCCTATAGTACCCCTGCAGGTCCTGCGCGTTTGGATAACATATACTGTGGACTTGGTGGTAGACTGACTCTGAGCACCCCCACTGTATATGTTAGCCTGGTTTGCATTAGCTAGCTCACAGTGCCACTAGAATCTCCTCCTCTCGGGGAGAGATTAGTTTCTGGCAACCTTAGATCATGACAACCCAAATTCTTCAGAATCGTGGAAACAATGTACTACCTTTCGCTCAGTCACTCGTGCTTACTTATTCGGTTTGTCTCAGAGTTACACAGAATAAACAGTCGGGCGTTTCAATAAGTATTTATTGAACAGTTGTTATTCTAGTGTAAAATATATGTGCTGCGGCAACCAGCACACAATAGCAGAGATATATTATCAGTAGTACGATAAAAGCAAAGGGATAGAATAGTTCTACCATATTGCGATAATCATGAATACATACATGAATATAAAAGCATTATGCAAGTGCGCGTACTCCTACGATGCCTAACTAGATGTACCTCAGTGTACCTAGCATATGTGTAGGTCTAAAACCTAAGAGCCAAGAATCCTTCTAGGATTTAGTCGAACCCCCATACCTGAATAGAGAGTGTGGGACACCGTCCTGGTCTCGAGTTGATCACCCCGTCAGGGCTGTGTCAGACCGCTGTCAGCTGGAGCGACTGCATGCAGGAGCCTCAGCGTCTCTGGTCAGTGTGACAGCATGGAAGTCTCGGTTCCCTCTATCTTACCGGGGCAAGATGTGGTGTATTTATACCCTAAAGAGTCTCGGTCCTCAGTATGGTTTGTATTGGTCTGTCGTTAGACATGAGGAAGACGTCAGGGGTGAACTTTGTACATACATATTATGCAGGTGGTGTATTCCTAGAGAGCCATGCATAATTGATGAGTACAGTGTGGGGCTGTGTTTGGGAAAAACCCTGCTGTATTCAAAACCACAGGATAGATGACGTTCAGCCCTCAGAGCACGTTGTGTACTAGCAAGGACCAATGTAGGTGAATCATGACTATAATAGGACATGTACAGTTATGACCATAATTGGGCATGTGCGGCTATGACCATAATAGGGCAAGTACAAATATGACCATATTAGGGCAAATATGAATACGTCCATTTTAGGGCATGTATGAACGGGTCTACATTAGGGCCTCTATTCGGGACATAACAGTTCCAACTTGTGCATTGCTGCTGCCTTGGAAAGCTTGCTTGTTGCCTTGGCCCCTGCCATTGCCTCAGGTGGGGAAGTAGCCCCCAAACTTCCTTTGGACTTGCCACTCTAACGATATTCTTGTCTGAAGCTTGTGGGAGGCTAGATTCTAGGCACCCCTCCCCAAAAAGAAAAATCTTCTGGCCAAAGACCCTGCACATGGATTGTTCCCCCTTATTTAGGGAGGAAAACAACATTGTCACAAATTGACTTAATTTTTTTATTTAAGGGTCCCCACTGAGATCACCTCCCACAATCTCTCCTGCTTCCATGGTGGGCAACTATGATCAATAATAATTGCCTGCTTTCGGTAGACAAGACTCAGTTCGCAGTGCCTAAAAACAGACTGCTCTTTGTGCCCATCCGGAAAGGATATCAGGGGAAATAAGATGGCCAATTTTCCTGGTCTCCTTTGACATGT
The DNA here is from genome assembly GCA_963921515.1 of Calotriton arnoldi. NCBI lineage: Eukaryota > Metazoa > Chordata > Amphibia > Caudata > Salamandridae > Calotriton > Calotriton arnoldi. Next base: position 391,076 of record CAWUFW010007437.1, on the reverse strand, counting down.
CTAATATTTTTTAAAGGGCCCCAGCACATCGAGAAGTTTGTCCTAACAAGTGTTCCAGGACCAATCCAAACCCTTTTTTGGGTCCTTAATAAACGTAGTAACAAATGTGGCCATTTTGGTGTCTATTTCAGGGGGTGCAGGCCACTTTCCCTGCTAGGGATGGTGTCCGGTATTCTGCCATAAACCTTCCCTGAACCTCCGTGTCCATTGGTTTTCAAATATGGCTGCCCACATACTGGGCTACCTTTGTCATAGGGCCCCAGTCCACTGAACGTGGATGATAGATATCATCAGGGTCAAGCATGCCCAGAGGCTCCTTAACCCCTGATGGGGTGTCTGTACCTGCCTCTTCCACCCTTGTGCTTTTGGGCCCCCCCCCTTCCAGTCTCCACGGTCTACCGAGACCTAGTTCCTCACCAGAGTCCTTGTCCTAGTTATAGGACGGTCCTCCAGCATCCATATCATCTCTGTGTGGAGAGAAAGTGTCTTTGTAGGGAGTATCCCCAAAGTAATAGTCGTCTGAAGGACCTTCTAGGGCATCTGCGTGCCTTTTTAGAAAGTCTTTGCCTTTGCTCTTTTGGGGCCCCTTGGCGTTCCCAGACAGATAGGGCCCTCATTCTCTCCACCCCCACAAGCCCCCTGCCTTCCCCCAGGAGTTGTTTGCTGAATGTTGCTGTCAGTGGGACAATCTCCCTACTCAGCTGTTTGAGTGCAGATGAAATGGTCTTTTGTAATGATGCATCTATGGCATCCACCAGGCCTTCATTATTATGCAGAAGCAGTTATTCCTCCTCTAGTGTCTCAACTGTCTCCTCTCTTTGGACACCTGCCATGTTAGTTCAGGTGTCAGTAACTGTTTAAACTGGCCAATATCAGATGTGAGGGGCGCCTGGAAGATCTTACCTGCAGAAGGTTTATTTGCAGTTATCAATGCTTGGTGCTCAACTCATAGCTGTTTCAGACTGCTTATGTGTGACATTTCCATTGTTTCAGTGTACTCATGAGTGACATTCAACAACCAAATGTGTGACACTATGATTGATATTCTCTCGCAAGTAAAACCAAGCAATGAAGTCCATGGAAAGAGATCAATATCAGAAACTACACCCTTAAATGTTAGGACTCACTAAAGTGTTACAAATAGCATGAAGCTATTAGACAGCTGTGGAGGCGGAGCTGCCAAGTTTTCAAACTGTTTACGTGAGACACACTTACATTTGTGTGACATGGTTGAGAGAGAGAGATAGATACTTTTATTTGATTTCATAAAAAATCATAAAAGGGTGGCAAACCACCAAACGTAAAATGTACATTTTGAAAACTTATAAAAAATGAAAGCACACAAAGGTACGTTCTACAGCGATTAAGTTAAAAATGTAACACATACAATCAATACCATAAGTGGATTTTCAAGACTGGTTATGCTAAAGCTTATTAAATCAGTTAATATTTTCTTTTTTTTCCAGTTCTGTTGCCGCAATTTTCAGGAAATTTATAGCTCTACAGGACAGTTAGATTGATGGTCCTCCAAGGCATTGGATAACGGCTACTCTGCATGACCTTATTTGTTCCTTCCTAAAGGCTTCCCGAAGGACCGTTCTTCGGGTTTCTGCCAGGAAGGGGCAGATGCATAATAATTGCAAAAGAGACTCATCCCCTCCTCCGCATAAGCGGCATTCCTTGGATTGCCAGGGGTGTTTCCATTTCGGCGTCAGATCCTTTGATGGAAATGACCCCAGCCGCAGTAACGTTAGGTAGTGCTTTTTCTGCTGGGAAAAGTGGTCTAGCAGATATGGTTGGGGTTTCAGCCGCTGATAGGCTTGGATCACTGTACAATCAAACAAAATTGGCAACCCTACCTGTGTACTTCTAACAATGCATTACGTCATATCAATTTATAACTAACCAGTGCTTTTTGATCTAACCGTTGTTGGAGTGTTTATTACATCTCCCCTTTCAGAATTATTTTTCTATGTCTCAAATTTTGTTGTTGGCTTAGCATTATTGAATTCTTCACGGCCAACGTTTTAGAGCTTTATTGATTGTATTGTGTTATTTTCAGTACCTTGTCCAATATTATGTCTGATTGTTTTTGGACATTATATGGGGATCTATTTAAACATGTATGCTGTTTGATTATTTGAGTGAATGCATGATGTTCTGTTCTGAATGATTGCGGTTTGTTTGAAGGAATGTTAGTGCGAGCGTGATTGAATAAGCGGTGGGACTTTTTTCTATTGATCTTATCATTATGTTTTTTAATGTATTGACTTAATAAATTTATATTTTTGGATATACAATTTTTGTCCTCTTCTCCATGTGAACTCCCCTATTAGCACTGGTTAGTTATAAATTGATATGACGTAATGCATTGTTAGAAGTACACAGGTAGGGTTGCCAATTTTGTTTGATTGTATTGTTTTTTCCCCCTATGTGTTCCTACCTCTATCAAACTCTATAGGGGCCCCCTCTGTTTGAGCGGTGGGCTTGGATCACTGCCCAAGCGTGGGATTTTTTTGAAAAGGCTGTTTTGTCTATTAGTAAAGAGGTCCGTTTGATTGCTTTGTTAGCTACAGTTTTGAAACCGGAATAGGTGGGAAGAGTAAGCCAGGCCTCCTCTAGCTGCAATGCCGCAAGGGATTCCTTCAGAACTCTGAACGTTGAATTATTTAGCCTGGCTTGAGTTACAATTTCCACCCAACAGTGATGCGCAAGGGTGTTGTCCTCTGCATCCCTCATTCTCCAGTAATACTTGGCTAGTGCCCCTTGTCTATCAGGAATCTGGTTTCTTAGTCCATACTCTAATCGGATTTGGGATTGTGAAATATGTCGAGGGATCAAAAACAGGTTCTTAAAAAAGGTTGATTGTACTGTATTTAGAAAGGTGACATCATTAAGGTTTAAAATTTCTGAGCCGTATGAGATAGAAGGTAGAAATGTTGCTGAAATGGCTTTTAGCAAGTGTCCTGTAGAACAACCTGTAAGTTTTTTTCTTAGAACTTTGAAAGTGAACTGCAGTTGTTTGGCTTTAGTACGACCTTGTCCCAGTTGTAATTTAAAATTAAGGTTGCGGTCTATTTGAAAACCTAGATATTTGTATGAGTCATCCCGGGTCAGATGTTGCTCGTCCAAGTACCAGAGGAATTTACGATTTGCCGTTGTTTTGAGCTGTCTGGCGAAGCACATCACCTTTGTTTTTTGATGGTTGATGGTTAGTTGAGCCGAGATGGTATAAGCTCCTAGTTTGGTGATGAGTCGCTGCAAGCCTACAGGGGTTTGTGCAAGGAGCACGATATCGTCCGCGTATTGTAAACTGGGTGTGGGTATTTTACCCAATTTTGGGGGGTCGGATTGAATTGACCGGAGTTGTTTATCAAGGTCGGCAATGTAGATGTTGAAGAGGCAGGGTGCCAGCACACACCCTTGTTTTAACCCATTAAGAGTTTGAAACTTTTTGGTTATGCTGTGCCCGTCTCCTTTCCTGACCTGAACCTACGTCTGGGAACACAAATTGATTATGGCCTCCAGGAGTTTAGTTGGGGCACCCCAGTTTTGCATTTTTGCCCATAACTTGGCTCTTGGGACTTTATTAAAGGCAGCTTTGAGGTCTATAAAGCATGCATACAGAGGCCTAGATTTTGCAAGGGCTTGATTGGCTAGCAGGGTGACCGCGGAGATGTTCGTGAGTGTACCCATCCCTGCCCTGAATCCTGTTTGAGTGTAGGGAATGAGGTTGCGTCTACTGACCCAGTCCTCCAAATCGACCAACAGGTTTGATGCATACATTTTTGCCTCCACATCAATTAGGGCTATCAGACGGTAATTGGAGGGGTCGGACTTGTTTATTGGGTTTAAAATACTACCCCTCCAAGAGTCTGGGATGGTACTGGATGCTAGGATGGAAGAGAAGAGTGGCGTGAGGAGGCCGGACCAGAATGGAGGATCGTGCCGAAACGAGGCATTTGGCAACCCGTTGGGCCCTGGGGCTCCCTCGGATCTTAGTTTTTTAATGATTTTTAGAACATGCTCTTTCCGGATCTGCGGGGAATATTCGAGTGCTTCTGGGTTGGGGGTGGCTTTAACATGACCTGCAATGAGGGCCCCCTCGCCTAGTTGAGAACCACAAATTGCAGGGCCGACAATGGAAGTTTCGTTGTATAGGAAATCGATGTGAGCTCTCCAGGTGTCCTCCATTATGTCTGAGTTATAATGCCGGTTCTTGCCGTTTGTTAACTGGTTGATGATTTCCCAAAAGAGCCTGGAATCCCTTTGTTTGCAGGAATGGTGGAGTTTGGCCCAGAGATGTTCTTGAAACGCTTTATTTGCCACCTTAGTACTTGCAATAAAACGCCTGCCTGAAAGTGCTACGTTGTAAGCGATTAAGTGCCTAACTTAATCTCTTCCCCTTGAGAAGGTACCACAAATCGCATTGTTCATGAGACCCTTCAGAAGCACCAATTTTCACCTGGGCGTACCTCTAAATGAGAATGTCTCTACACCGCTGTAAGGCCAGAGACACCCATATCTTAAACCTATTTACTGGTTTTGCCACTTGGCACCCTTCTGGTTGGTGATACGGAACTTCCTACCCAGCATAGGCTGACAGTCTTGCGCTGCCGTCACACCACCTGTGTCCCTTGAATCGCCCTCCATCCTCCTGTGCAATAGTCATACTGCTAATTGGGCAATGAATTCGACATCCCTCCTTTCCTGCCAAACAGTTGCCTATTCAGTTAATCTGTGGTGACTGCACCCAGGCTTCCCGGGCAGCTTTATTGCTGACAATGTGAGCAGCTGCTGACATTGAGGGACTCTCACGCTTGCCACTTGCCTACAGCGATTATTTAAATTAATATGATACTGTGCATCTGAATGAACTATGCACTGGTAATTGACACTCTCCCACCTGCAGTTGCTGTGAAACCATTTGGACTAGTCCATCCAATTTAGCCAGCCAACCCCCTAGGTGGAGTCTTGCACTCCCAAACTTCTGCTAGTGTAAACCACGGTCACGCCTCCTGTTCAGTTGAATTTGGTAATTCACGACACTGACAACCGCAGGGGCCTACCACTGGTCTGTGTATATGCGGCCCAGGATGACCTTAAACAATCGGCTAGGTGTGGATGGGTGTTAACATTGCCCGGCTGAAGTGCAATACCTTTGCAAATCACTCCTGACAAGATGTGCCAATGCAGGTAGAAGACAAAGGCTGTCCGTCCTACCTTACTTTCACTCTTACAATTCGCTGTGTCTAGTGCTTGATGGACCATAACCTAATAGTGTTTTTGTGAAGCGCGCGTGCCCCCGGGGCATGATGCTGCTGAAATAACCGGTGTATGTTACACACTCGCTGATACTTATGTATCACTAACTGCCCTTACTTGGGTTGAAGGCATGCTGGATGCTTCCTAAGGACTATAGACTTACTGCTCCAACCCAGTTTGACCCCAACTTTGGGACAACCTCAGTAGTAACCATGCCCTTCATGGTACGTCTACCCCAGCGTTGCCTATCGACCTATTTGGGACACAGGTCGCAGAAGATGCCCGTTCCAGTCTCTGGTCTAGCCCCTAGAAGGATAACCCAGGGGGAGGGGGGGCCAGACGTGGGAACCGGAGGGGAACAATATGTGCAGATACCTGCCCTTTCCTGAATATTGGGAATGCCAAAATGGTCTATAATACCTTGTTGCCATTTGAGCTGTAACGCAGTGTTTACCAAACTTTTTGTACCGCAGCACACTTGTTAGATGACAACTACCACAACCTGCCTGCTGCCCTGGCTACAGCACGGGTGGATATGTCTTAACTGAAGCGACCAGTAACCTGCCCTTGTTTGCAGAGGGCACATTTTTGCTGCATCGACCAGACCTAGCAAGACGAGACTGCGAGCCCCACTCCCATACAACTAAAATTAAGCATAGCCCATCAGGGGCCGAGGCCTTGCCTTTGCCCTCTATGGTGTGACCTGGACTGCTAAGACAGGGAGTCATGAGGTCACCCATTCACGTGTACCCGTTCCTCTTGTGCTACACCTGCTGGGGGATTAGTATGCTCCACGCCCACTCGCTCGGAATTAGTGATGGTCCCTCGAGGGGTGAAAGGTCAGGGCCTTATCCTTGAAGCTTGTCCATCCAGAATTCAACAGGAAATCTCATGCTTTGTAAAGCTGTTCCTGGTTCCACTATTAATTATGGTCGATATGCTCTACCAGGTTTGAACAAACCTCTTAGCTAATCGTATGCCTGCCTAATTCACAGGGCTGACTGGTTTAATGCTTTACAAATGAAATTGCCCAGCCAAATGAGGCCTTGCACTGAACTCTACTGGGTTGTGTGAACTTTCTATCCAAGCTAGAAAGCCCACCAAGTGCACATGGTACCTGTTTCTATATGGTGCCAGCAGGTGTTCCTCATAAGGCCCTTGTAGCCAATTGGACAATGCAGTCCCAACAACATTTGCAGCACCTCTCTTTGCGTTGTAATTGCACAGCGTAAGTGTAAAATTGTACTTTCTCACCATTGGGCTGGTAACTGACGGCAAAGAAAGACAGAACCTGGGCATGAGATCCCGGTTCCCTAGAGTAAACCATAATTGTCCTGCACCATAATCAAATGTGCCACCTGCACCCATGCCCTATCCACCTGTTGCTATGCAGATGTCCTCCAATTCAATGACATAGGCGACATATCAACCAGTTCTCGCCTTTGTGGGCAACAAATTCTATATGCCGGGATTTCTCCACTAGTACCTATGATGCTGAACCTGGGTTTGTAAGGCGCACGTGAGGTTCGGCGATCGTGCCAATGCTAGTCGCCATGTTTCCAACTTCTCAACAGCGTCCGACTTAGTGGGAGCACTACTAGGACTTGTGGGACGCAATAGAGGTCTAAAGCATTAGTGCCAATTAAGTGCACTGTCAGTAACCTTCCTCACCGTGGGCATGAAAGAACTGAACTGTATCAATTAAAGCCGTTCCAAACAGGTGCCCCCAATAATTGGCCCAGGGCAGCTGGTAGTACTACAGCGTGTGCAAAGCACCCCTTTACCAGTGCCCACCAGCTGCACCGTGCTACAGCCCTGCTGGGGACAGCTCTGTTCTGCAGAAAATCCGGCCCTAATTCTGACCTTGCATAATCCGTAAACAGATCGTTTTAAATCGCCGCTTAAAAGTATTTAGCCAAGCCACCAGCTGTTCTAATTATCCTGGCCCGGTCCTCGAGGCTCTCTTGGCCTTGTATAAAGACCTTTAAGCTGACATCTTTGCTAGGCATAGCGTGCCACATGGTTTTACGTCTTCTGCCATTATGTCCATCCACTTATTCATGTTGTAACCTTGGAGCTAAAGCCAGCCCGGTTATTGGCTTAGTCACTGTTTGTAAATAAGCAACAACTATGGCTACCTTGTAAGGATCTTAAAATTGCTTCCGTTCTGAACTGATCAGACTGTGACAAGGGGATAATCCCTTTGTGGGCAATTTTCAGTTATGCTCGACTTATCTGTGCATATACCCTTCCCTCAGGGGATGGGGCCTAATTCGTACATAAACTGCGGAATGCAACGCCATCCAATTTTGTGAAGACCAGTAACCGGCATAGTTCCTTGTACGCTACAATAAGCGTTTGAAAGGACAACACCACAGTAGAACAGGTCCTTTTGCCACTATGAGGCTACCCCTGTCCCACCGTGCTGTATTCATTGTGCGCATTACTGTCTGTTAGAGTTAGGCCCCAAGTAATAATGATATCATTGAAATGAATGTGTATTCCACCGCTTCAGTCAAATATGCCCCCGTCGCACAGCAATGTAGGCAGTATGAGAAACTGTTCCCCCCCCCCCCCTGCTTACGTGGTTATGTAGTCATTTATCACAGATTTTGGACGGAGATGTTTTTTCCACCACGCAGGTGTTGGGGGGTGTTGACTAACAATAAACGTATTTCATCATTTAACAGTTAGTGTCCAATGCTCTCACAAATTTATGCTAGTCTGGCAACATGCTCCTCCTGACAGACCGTTCAAAACGTTCTTACCAAAATCATGAGTTACACCGTCCAACTTTAGGTATTTACCTCCATGGGTGTATAGGGTGTTCGTATTGGCGAGCCTAGCCAAAAGGCAGTTTTCCCCTGCACCCTGCCACATGACTCATGTGAGAGGGGGGTGCCCCTCTGATCATGGCAATGCATCCTCTGTTCCTGCACCGGGGTCAGAGCAGCACGATGGCGCTGTGCCACGCTCTCTTCCCCCATTGCTCTCCCTGCAAGAGTGTAACAGTTGATGCCGTTTCCCCAGCTCACACCCTCCTCGGCATATAGGGGAATACTTGTAGTAACCTGGACCGAGGCCCCTCCTTGCAACCGTGGAAGTCAGACCATGCCCTACCTTCTGGAGAATTGCGCGATTTACTCGACCCAGAGGTAATAGTGTGCTTTGCTGTGCAGAAGACACGCACTGTTTGTCTATGTAATCGTTGTCCTAAATGAACAACCAGCTGCCCGTGCCGCGTCTAAGAGTAGCCTCGCTGGTAAGCGACGCTACGGGGTACGGGGGGCAGCAGCCCCACTACCCAGCTAACGCTCATTCCTCTAACAGGTTTCAGTCTTTATCCTGTTGGCTTTATATGGAAGGTGCGTGGCCTCGGCGGCTCGTGTGGCTCCTGCAGTCAGCGCCCAAGTCTTTCCCCCTTTTTCTGGGTCAGGGTCACTCTCTGACTTTCCATCCGAGCTCAGGATAGAGAGCAGGTAAGCAATAATATTTGCCCGTAGGGTGGGGGGGACCGACGGTGTTTCCATTTAACGCACAAAGGGGGTTGTGTCTAAATGATTGCAGGTAGTACTCTGGGTGATTGCGTGATCCGAGCAGGACAGCCACATCCATGTCTACAGGCTCTGCGTGCTTAGGCGGCAGTCTGCAGACTTTTAGCAATACATGTGATGCTTATTATCTTGTCCTTTACGTTTCCTTGCTAAAGTACTTCTATGTTCAGTACGAGTCACCGGGAATGCTCGGCAGCGGATGGGGGAGGGCCGCGAAGCACGCCGCCCTCCCCCCGCATATCTCGCCATCCCGGCGAGGCCCCCCCACCGCGCAGCAACAGGCCCACGCGGGCCCAGGCCCCGAAACGCGCCCTTAGTCACTGCACTAAAGTGTCGATTTAAACGGCCCCACGCGGACACTGCACAAATGTGCCCATTTTAACCGCCCCCCGCGGGCCAAGGCCCCGGTGTCCCCGCTACTTGCAGGGGGCCGCCTCACCCCAGACCCATCCATCATGGCCACCCCAGGCCCCGCTGCGCGGAGGGGGAACCACCCCCGTAACAAACCACCAAAAAATCACCCGGGCACAGTAGCACAGAACACGGCTGGGACATGCCAGTGCATCCTAAATCGGGTATATCCCTAGGCAGGGACCTATTGTGATGCCAGCTGAGCGCAGGCGCATGCTGGGGATCCATTTACTACTATCTGGCCTCTATCCTTGGGCGCGGGCCTTCTCCCGGGAGAAGAGAGGCGAGGTCAGAGGACCTCACAGCGCTCCATGTGATAGGGGTCCAACCCAACGGGGGGGACTGCGCGCTGGAAGCGGCCCTGAATTTGCTGAGCCTTCCCTCCCGGGGGCAGGGAGCTGAGGGCAAAGAACGGCGGCCCGCTCACCGCCCGCGCGAGCTGATGCTCCGACCCACTCGAGTGCGCTCCGACCCACTCGAGTGCGCTCCGACCCACTCGAGTGCGCTCCGACCCACTCGAGTGCGCTCCGACCCACTCGAGTGCGCTCCGACCCACTCGAGTGCGCTCCGACCCACTCGAGTGCGCTCCGACCCACTCGAGTGCGCTCCGACCCACTCGAGTGCGCTCCGACCCACTCGAGTGCACTCGAGTGCGCTCGCTGCCGGCCGCCCCCTGGTACCATGTGGAAGGGGGGGAGGGGGCGGTCGCTGGTCCCCCGCCGGACCGGTGGTGAGTGGTGCTGGTCGCCCAAATAACTGGGGGCTAGCAGGGTGAGGATCGCCTACTCTACAAGCGGCCGGGGACAAATCCCCTCAATTCTGCCCCGGACCCGCCACCGGGCCACAACTACCGCTGCAAGACCTGCACAATGCTACCAGGGCCACTGACATGCAGCTGGGCCAGGGTCCCACGCGGGCCTCCCCACGTGGTGGAAGGGGGCAGACGGAACCGCGTCGAGCCACTTGACTGGCTGCGAACGGTGTAGGGCTGCTTGCAGGACCTACACCGGTATGGGCCCCCCGAGAGAGGGAGGCCCGTGCGGGCGGAATGCGGTCCCCAGGGAGGTGGGGCGCCCCAGAGGTAGGGGGGGGGGTGATCAACCCTCCCGCGTCAATCGGCAGCTCCTGGGGAAGCCCCGTGGAAGCAGTCAGCAAAACCATGCCAAGCTACCGGAGAAGGGGGTGGGGGATTAAACGGCGCCCGCAGCGGTCCAAGACCCCCCCCGCCCCGCGGTAATCGTTTCTGCCTCCTATGCTGCTCTTGCCTCCTACGCCGCTCTCAAGCCCCGGTGACCCGGGAGCCTGGCCAGACACCTGGCCTTGTATCGCCCCGATGTCCCCGGGGGCGCATGACCCGTTCGAGTGGCCTGTGCCCAGGATGCGGCCTGGGCGTGCCGGGAGCAACCACAACCCCCACCTCGCCCTCAGGCGCACAGAAGCCTCGGCAATGGCCGGGCTAAGCAAACCGGCCTGGGGGACTGCCCACTAGTGGGGCTGGGGAGTGGGGGGGGGTTGGGGGTTCACTCACCGTGCACACAGGTCCAAGTGATCTCAGCCGGAGTCCAAGTGGCACACGTCCCAAGACGGCGTGCCAGGCGACAAATGTTAAGACTCACGGACAAGTAGTCTCTTTTGATTGAATTATATGTAGTCATGTTGGGCCTTTGAGCAATAAAAGTTGAAAGAGAAATGCATAATCTGAGTCTCCTGTCCTCCAAAAAAAAAAAAAAACCCTGACATTTGCATTGGTGCCAAAATAATGTAATTCTGGGCAAATCACAAAGTTTATCTGAAAATGTTAATCTGTAAATTGTGCTTAAAAATATATGAAATGCAATTGTAAATATGTAAAATGTAATTGTATAATTGCGAGATGTAAATCCCTCCTTGATGTAACGCGATCTTACATCATTCCCCAGCACCACCCATAATGTACAATGATCTATTACCCCCCCCCCCCTAGATACATTCGCTATATATAAATGAGAGTACATAAATAAATACTTTGCTGTGGCACAATTTGATAACTGGCTTGGAGCTGACATCACCAGAGTGCTCAAAGGTAGAGACTCTGCATACAAGTCAAATTGTTCATATTCTGTCTGTGGTGTAGAGAAAGACAGGTGTATTTACCTAATTAGGACTGTTCCTTGATAACACACCTGCTGCGCATACCTAAGCTTCAAACCCAACTAGCTGGACCATTGGGTACAAATTTCGGTACATTCGGCATGAGTATGAGAACAATTAAATAAAAGTATTATTAGATTTACAATTCATTGATGTGATTACAAAGCTTCATGTTTAAGGACTGCAATACTGAATGCAGTCCACATCTAAATGATCTTACTATTTATTTGATCATATTGCAGCTTAAAATATAATTTAAAAAAATGTTGGTGTTGGTCCAGAGAGCACCATCGTGTTTCCTGATGACACACAGGGCTCTGAAGCAGGGATCACCCCTAATGCAGTCTTTTTGATGCTTCATACCCACACTGCATCATCTCGAAATAAGATTGCATTTTAAAACTCACTTTTCCTTTAGTAAATTGAAAAGCAGTTCAGGCCGAGTTCACCAGAATATGGGTTTAAACACGAACAAAACATTTCTGGTGTCTCCCTTAACAATGTAGAAATGAAATGAAAGTGGACTTATATAGCGCTAACTTAGCCCAAGGGTGTCAAGGCGCTGTTACGGAGCGAGACAAACTGGTGTAGACCGGGTAGAGATGCTCAGGATAAGCTCTGTGTGAAGAGCCAGGTCTTCAATGCTTTCCGGAAGAGAGTGTGACGCCTGACCAGAAAGCTCTTCCGGAAGAGAATTCCACAGTTTAGCAGCAGTGGTGGAAAAAGCTCTACCTCCCCATTTGGCCTTTTTGAACCTCGGAATAATCAACAGATTCTTATCTGAGGATCTGAGCTGTCTGGTGGGGACATAGCGATGGAGGAGAACCTTGATCCCCTCAGGGCCGGAATCATAGTAGGCATTATGAGTCATACATAACGTTTTGAAAAGAATCCTATGGTCCAGGGGAAGCCAGTGCAGAGATCTGATTGTTGTAGTGACTGAGTGGTATTTAGGCAGGTCAGTTACCAGCCTAGCAGCAGCGTTCTGCACCAGCTGCAGACGTTTAATCAATCCTTTGTTTATGCCCAGATAAAGGGCATTGCAATAGTCCAATCTGGACATTACCAAGGCGATGACAGCCTGCTTGCGTGAATCAAAGGAAAGGAATTTAATGATTTTTCTTAGGATTCTGATAATCCCAAAACAAGTGGAGACTGTCCTGCTAACCTGCCGATTTAGTGATAGTGAGTTGTCCACTATGACCCCTAGATTTTTACCGTGGGAGACTGGGCAGGGACAAACTCCGAGTGAATCTGGCCACCATTCGTTAGACCATATGTCCAGAGAATTGCCAAAAATAAGGACCTCCGTCTTCTCCCCATTCAATTTCAAGATGTTTTCCGTCATCCAGGTAGAAACTGCCTGCATACACCTTCTGAAATTAAGAGCAGAGTCCCTAACATTATGGGTGATAGACACCATTATTTGGGTGTCGTCCGCATAGGACTACACCTCTAAACCAAATGATCTCAACACCTTGGCCAAAGGGGCAACATAAATATTGAAAAGCGTTGGACTGAGGGACGAGCCCTGAGGAACACCACAAGATAGGGATTTAGAGGCCGAGTAAAACTGGCCAAATTTAACAGTCTGTGCCCGCTCACTAAGAAAAGAGGCCAGAAGATCCAGGGCCGAGCCCCCTATCCCAATCTCCCTGAGCTGGGCAACCAACCTCAGAGGAGACAGGGTGTTGAAAGCCGCGGTAAGATCAAGTAAAACCAACAGAGTAGTGTGACCTGCATCAACCTGGGTCCGGATATTGTTAACAGCAGTGAGAGCTGTTTCCGTACTATGTTGGCTTCTAAACCCATGTTGTGAGCCATCTAGTAGATAATGATCCTGTAGGTAAGTGCTCAGATGCAGATTTAAGTGTTTTTCCAGAATCTTGGCTGGAACAGGCAGAAGAGAGATGGGCCTATAGTTTTTTGGTTCTGTAGGGTCCAGTGAAGGCTTCTTCAGGAGTGGTTTAACAACTGCCGTCTTCCATACAGTAGGGTAATGTCCCTCTGAAATGGCTATATTCAGAACGGCGGTAAGATGAGGAATGATAGCCTCCCTGCCAGTTTTTAAGACCTTAATGGGACAGGGATCCAAGGGTGAGCCAGATTTGACTCCTTCTAGGCGCCGATTGGTAACATCTGGCGACAGGGGAATGCGAGAAGCCTAGGAGTCTCCTCTGAGACAACCCTCTCCCCTGGAGGCGGGATCGGCCGGCCAGAGAGGCCCATGCTCATATTGGAGGCTTTCAGCAGGGAATAGATATCTAAGATCTTGGATTGGAAAAAATCCGATAGCTTGTTACAAAATTCTTGAGAAAATTCAGTGGGGTCTGTGAGCTGGGGAGAAGAGAGGGAATTGATAACCTTAAAGAGATCCCTAGAGGATTTCATTGCTTCAGTTAGTTTCAGGTAGTAAAGCCCCTTTTCCTCTATGATAGCCGCCTTGTATTCTTTCAGACAGTTCTTATACATAATGGAAGGGCATTAATGTTACGTACAAGATGTTCCTTTCTAAACCAGTGGTTTGGGAATACCTGGGGGTCCACGAATGCTTAGAAAATTAAACAAAATTCACAGATTGATAGTGTATATAAATAAAGAAGCAAAATGTACAATTGAAAAATATAAAACGTTCTGTAAATATGAAGACATTTGAAATTGGAGGCTAAAAATTGTTAGTATCCTCAAATTGATTATTGGGAGCAGTACATGAACATCAAACAGAACACAGTATGGACGATGAGTGCCCTCGATTGATTTGATTGTGAATTAAATAAAGTATTAATTAATTTGTGTATTTGTTTGATGAATGCTTGTCTCTGTATTTTTTGGTGTATTGTTTTGCGTTTCAAATCATCAAAAATGCTTAGGCCAAGGTTCCTGACTTCCAGTAATGACTCGGTGGGAGTCACCCGATTCCAATAATGATTCAGTGGGGGGGTCCCGGGTTCCAGTAATGATTAAGTGGGGGTCCTCAGAAGTCAAAAGGTTAAGAACCACTGTTCTAAACCTTTAATTGAAATAGGCATCCTATTTAGAGGAATGTTATCTTGTGTTTCTATCCATTAAATATCCGTCTTTCAAACTGAACTGTTTGTAGGTCATCCTGCATATACTGGATCAAGGAATGAAGCTACAGTTCAATTTGTTTGCAGCTGATTTCAGTCATGAATAACACCAATTATTTTGAAATCTAGGACCCTGTTCCAGCAGAGTTGATCCAGCTCCTGCAAGAGTCCCAGGATGCATTGCTTCAGAAGTTATTTCCTGCTGAAGATACAGCACAAGCTGATACAAAAATTCAGACCAGGTCTACAGTTGTTACAGTGGTCTCTAAGTTCAAGGTACATCAGTTATATTCATATTTCCCTTTCTTCTGCTTGCAAATTCATGCTGTGGATTTATCTTCTTTACACAGTAAAGGAAATACCCACTTTATTCTTTTGCCAATGCTGGGACCTGATGTCGAAATGCAATCTATATAACCGACTCCTTTAATTCACAATACAAAGTTGACAATGTTATGTTACATCATTACACCGCTAGTTCTGTCTGTGAATCCATTCTCCACTGTCCAAATGATTCAGTTCTTATGTATCACTTCCAAGTAGTATCTCCCAAACATATTGCTGCATTTCTAAGTTTATTTACTTGCAAACATATTGAATAACGCAGATTTTTGTTTGTTTTTTTACACCTTTTCTTATGTTAAAAGCCTGCACATAATTGTGACTTCTCGAGGGTTGATTTACTGGCTCCGTGTCTAAAAGGTCATGTCTTTAGGACACCCGCAGATTTTAGAACACTGTTTATGGATAAGAAAGGTATGGTCCTCACCATGGATCCCAGAAAGGAAATTCTAAAACCTGCAGTGCTGTATGTACATGTTATTTCTTTAGCGCAAACCTAGCCAAAAGGCAGTGGAGTGCTGTACATGGTCAAAGACAAGCACGAAGTCAACGAGTGATAAAAGAGGAAACTGAGTTGTGGACGATAATTGTATTGTGATATAGTGTTCTCTAAAGAGGCGAGTCTTCAACTCTTTCCTAATTTCTAGCAGCATTAAGACAATCCTGATGGATATGGAGGTGGATGCATAGATGCAAAGCTGCTGCCTAGCTTTTTCTTTTTTTCACGCTTGATGTCTGCAGTCCGATGGTGTCCTGGCTGCGAGTGAGCCAAGAAATACCAGAGATGAGCTGGGATGCTACTTGTGATGACTTTGTAAATGATGCAGCTAGTTTTGAAGATGGTGGGGGTCGCTAGGGGGAGGCAATAGAGTCCCATCTGGATGGGGTTGATGTGATAATATATTTTTTCAGGCCCTGGATGAGATGTACTTCAGCAAGTAGGATGTCCCTTAGAGGTACCAGTGTGGATCCTCGGAGGCCATAGAATAGGGTATTACCCCCATCCAGATACAATGGTCCAGATGAGAAGCAGTTTTGAAGTTCATTTCTTCTTTTTTTTTTTTAAGCAATGTGTTCCTTGGGGTCTAGGGTAAATCAACGTGATGTGGCATTCGGTGAAAGCTGGGATTTGTTATTGAGGTTTGTACTGTAACCTTGTTTGCTGTTCTTGGCAATTATCATTTTGATAGTGCTACAGTCAGTTGTTTTAATTGACCTGTCTTGGACTGCTTGGTCCAGAAAAATGAAGCAAACATGCCTCGTTTCCAGGTGTAAAAATGGAGAGCGAGCCTGTGTTTACAGGTAAAAGATTACAAAGGGTAATTGTATATTTCTTCCTTGTGTTACCTTAGTTTATTGATATTGAGGAGACGAAATCCTTTATAGCGCACAGCAGAATCCATCCTTGTAGGAAATTGAGCAGAGTATACTGAACTAGGAAATATTTCCTCACTCTCAATAACTGCTACTCCAAGATCCTTCAACATTGTATAATAAATGTGCAAGAAAGTTCCAGGTAAACATGGTGTATAAGAGGGGATAGGGTTGTCGTGAGGTTACATAGGCCCCAAGCACAAACCCCTCCATTTTACATGTGCACGTTTAAGATTGACATCTTTTTAAACAATGATTTTTAACACACATTTGCTTACGCACCCATATAGGATAATGTTCTCAGAAAATGGTTTACTTACACTTCTTCGTAGGCACGTTATCAGGCCTTGAACATTCTGTACGAGGAATAGGTACACTGCGCAAAATGTTGTTTGTTGTCTGTTCAATGGCAGCTCTGAGTGGGTAGAATTAACAGTGACAGCCAGGCCAGAGCTTAGGCACAGAACAAATGGGTCAAGTTAATTATATAAACTGCACCAAGCCTTTGTTTAGACAGAGGAGCATTTCGATGAGTTGTCGGTCACCAAGGCTGGAATTCTAGCCCAGCTGAATCCCATCACTATCCTGAGAAGGACGGCGGTCTGTTCTACACCCAGACTGTCTTCCAAATGACACACACCTGCAGGTAAGTGAGGAGTTAGACCACTCCAAGGTATTCTGGCAGACCCTCACACCCTATGTTTTATAGGATAGGCAGCGCTATGTAGGAGTACCACTATATGTATTCATATAATCCACGCAAATGCACCATGGTTGAATTGCTTATTCTGTTCACCATTCTTGTAACACTGGTAACATTGTTTTGCTTCATTCTATTAATCATTGCAGCGCACGTATTTTACACAATAGTCCAATTGCTTTAATAAATATTTGAAATGCCAACTTATTGTCTTCTTGTGTCTCCCTTTGGGCATGCCCGAGTTAACAACGAAAGGGTAGATCTATTTCCACAATTTCCTTGAGGAATCGGGGTTGCCATGTTCTGTTGCAGATACCATTCGGTGCCTTGTAAGGTTTAGAGGTCCAGATGGTGCACTGTGAGCTAGCCAGTAATTAGGTCAACCTATTCTGATTGTATGCGCTGACTCAGTCCCACATAGTTTTTACGCTTATGTTGCCCAAATGCACAGCCTTGCTGAAATAGTAAGAACCATACGACATGGCGCCACCAATGTTCTAGGTCCGGTACTTATTTAATGGGTCTCCTGAGTAGTGTTCTTTCGTGTGCCCAATGACACTACTCACCATTTAAACGGAGACGTCTGTGGTGTTAGGAAAAAAATCCTCCTCAGCAAAATAGGGAACCCCCTATTTCTGCCTGTAGGTTGTTCAAGCTTGAATCTTTCAGAGGATCACCCCACCATAGTGACCTTCTATGAATTCCACATATCAAATGGCTAATCCAATACTAGTGGTCATACCACTAAACTGTAATAACACAGATGCACAGTCTTATTGAAATAGTAGGAACCATACGACAGGGATATTAAGGCAAAGAAGGTGATGAGGTCTGAGGATTAGTCAACCTGCTCTTCTCGGCATACTTGCCAACTGTTGTTCTTTTAAGAAGAATTGGTCATTTGCTTTACAAAATTGTTTGCTTCATACTTTATCTTTCTCCCTGTTAATCCTGATTATCCTCTCATCCTCATACCTTTCTCTTAGGGCCGTGTTCTGAACACTATTCTCAGACATTTAAGTCTATAGTGTGTTTATTACATCACAGGCAGTCATCAAAATGTACGTCCATGAAACACTGTATTACAAATTGTTTTGTCTTTCACCTGCACCATATACTTTTTACATTTGTAGTGTGTTTGAGATTTACACCTATACAAGGATGCCTGTGGCAATAAGATTTGTGATGTCTAGAAAAATATGGGTTTGTCAGGCAAAGACCTGCATCTTTCAAAGATGCTGCCCAATCAGTCATTGTTCCCTATTTGTAGCCCATCACTGTGATTTATTGGACATGCTTCTAGCAAGAGATCTGGGGTAGATAATGCCAAACGGCCTAATCACAGGGAAAATTATCCAAATAAACCAGGGAAAACATCAAGTAAAAGTGCTTAATTTCCTTCAATTTGATACACACCTAACAGCCCCCTTTGTCCTTTATTAAGGGATTTTGCCCCACAATAGAGACACAAGCAGCCATGCACATTTAATTTTGAAAAGGGAAGCTTAAATAGAGTACAAAATAGACTTCACCTAAGTGCTTACTTTCTTAATCCTCTTGGTTTCTTGCTACAGAGCTCGTTGGAAAGTTTGATGCAGATTTTGCACAGCACCACCCCACACTACATCCGCTGCATCAAGCCCAACATGGAGTGCGAGGCCATGATGTTTACTAAGGAGGAGGTATGCTATGTAATGCTGTTGTCCAATGCAGCCAGCTGTCCCTGTGGTTAAACACCTTGTATTCATAATCTTTGTGATCTAGAGACCCCCTTTTACCCGAGTAGCGAACTTTGTATAGGTGCGGATCAGTTGGGTTATGCTCTAAAACTACAGATCTTACTTTGTCTCCAGATTTACTTTTGCTAGCTCATGCAGTAAAGCTGCTTTCTTTTGTTGTTCATATTCTTTGGTTTTCGATTTAGCATCAAAATGAATGGATTTTCTCTTTTGATATTGTCATTACCTAGTGTATAAAGAAGATGGTAAATAATTTAGAGCACTACCACCCTCTATATCGGAGGTCTTCAAACTTGGGGGCGCACTCCACTGGGAGTCCGTTCATTCCCAGAGGGCGTAAATGCTTCAGCAAAAAAGTGTAAATGAAGATCTCTTGGAAGTGCGACCTTCTTTATTTGGTTTGTTTCCGTGCTGTCTTCATTTATAAACAGACCTTAAATTGCATAAAAAAGTATGGGAACTGTGATCCCGAGTGCGATGGGGATATGGGGGTCATTGGATGTGGGGACAGGGTCCAAGAGGTGGCTAAAAAGAACAAAATATTCTGTAAGCATTTTATTTTTTTGCCTTCATGCAACTGCATATAAAATAACCTGCACACAATTAAATGAAAAATAAATTCAATTTAAACATCCTATGATTATTTACAGATCACGTAATCTCCCCGTGCCTAAAAAATGAATGTGACCTTGTGTACTGTAACTGGTGCTCATGTAAAGCACTCCAATACTTGCAGATGTCTGTGTGGGAGACCAGAAAGGGACAGAATTGAATCCTAGTTAGGGCAGTGTAGAATAGTGACTTAAGTATTTATAGTGCTCTGAGACAAAAAGCACTGTGAATATGTAGATAATTAAAAAAAAAAAAATTGTTTTCAGTTTTGTGTAGCGCGGACTCAACTCAAAGGTTTTGGAGCACTTTACATGAGCACCAGCTACATAACACAGAGTAACAATCATTTTTGTAAGCACGGAGAGATTAAGTGATTTGCCCAGAATCACAGGATGTTGAGCGGATGCCGATACTCGAACGGGGTTCTCCAGTTCCAAAGTTAGCAGGTCGAGCTGTACTGCCACACCCTCAGGTAGTGTTTGAGATGAAAACAATTGCTTTCAAAATATATATTTTAGCAATAAGTAATAAGACTGTATCTAGTGCTAACATTTTAGTAAGTCTCTCAGTTACACCAGGAACTCGGCTGATAACACCCTTACATTACCTCTTAAAAAGAATAAATCTTTGTAACCATGAAGCTCTAAGGGACTCCATCAATTAAAGGCTGGTGAGAAGGCCTTTTTCTTTCTTAGCTCTGTATACCCCACCACCCCCTTTGCTTTCAGGCAAAGGCACCTCAATGTCCGCATTAATCTTTCAGGGACCTCTGTTTTTGTAAAAATTGAGTACATGGGGTGGCAGGGAGGGCAAACAAGGCTTCATTCAGATGCAGAGTGCAAAAACGGCCTCAGAGTAAGTGGCAGAGGAGAAACAGTAAAGGAGAGAGGTCCATGGATAGTGTTACAAATATGGCCCAGAAGAGGGGGCATTATGTGGGGGCTCACTTTTTGGTTTACAGTTGAACAGAGGCAACTTCCTCAGAGAGGTGCTCCCTAGGAAAGGGGAGATATAAAGGGGCTTTCTTACTGTGAAAATGTGGAGTGGTGCGCCCATTGTCTTTGCTAGTATTAGGGCCCAGGACACCCTTACTGCCCTTTTTTTTTTTTTTTTTTTAACTCAAAGGGGTAGAAAGTATCATTGTTGTTGCAGGTACAGTGGCATAGGGCCCCTGTAGTATGAGGAGTCAGCTAAACCCAAGTCATGGCAGTTTTACTATCCTCATTTTCTCACACTATGGCTCAATCAATCATAGCATTTGTAGAGCGCACTACATACCCGTGAGGGTCTCAAGGCGCTGAGGGGGGAGGGGCGGGGGGGAGGGGTGCTGCTACTGCTCGAAGAGCCAGGTCTTCAGGAGTCTTCTGAAGGTCAGCAGGTCTTGGGTCTGCCGTAGGCGGATGGGGAGGGTGTTCCAGGTATTGGCGGCGAGGTGGGAGAAGGATCTGCCGCCGGAGGTCGCTCTTCGGATGCGGGGTATTGTGGCGAGGGCGAGGTCGGCGGAGCGAAGCTGGCGGGCGGGGGTGTAGAGGCCGAGTCGTCTGAGGTACGCAGGTCCGGTGTTGTGCAGTGCCTTGTGTGCGTGGGTGAGGAGCTTGAAGGTTATCCTCTTGTTGACGGGGAGCGAGTGCAGGTTTCTCAGGTGAGGGGTGATGTGGCTGCGGCGAGGGATGTCGAGGATCAGGCGTGCAGAGGCGTTCTGGATGCGTTGCAGCTGTTTCAGGAGTTTGGCAGAGGCTCCTGCGTAGAGGGCGTTTCCGTAGTCCAGCCTGCTGCTGACGAGGGCCTGGGTGACCGTTCTTCTCTTACTATGGCAGTGTTGCTTTCGGCCTCCGAGCAATGGCTCAAGAGAGGGGAAAATTGAAGCAGAGGAGCCACCTTAGTTTAGCCTCAGAGAGATGGCAGGGAGGCGGACGTGACAAGATGGGTGCCCTGTTTTTAACAAATGGCAGTGGAAACAGCCTGCTTTGCACGGCAGTAGCTATCATTAGTGAAGCAGGAGCAGAGGCACTGGGACCTGGAGTCTGAGGGGCACACTGCGTCACAATTATACCCGCTTCACTTGAAAAAAGGGGCAGGGGGGTTATTTTTCTATCTACCTTTAGGGCACCCTTGCAGCAAAAAGGACAACATGTGGGAGCACTTTATTCTTGAAAGGGACAGAGAACATGTTGGAAGATTGGAGTGATGGTCAGGCAAGGTGGGTGGGGAAGGGGTGAAAGAGGCAGAGATGATAGCCTACTACTCCGGGCCTCCGTTATCATTAGTGCTGCAGGTGCGGTTGCAGTTGCATTGAGGCACTGAAGTGCGAGGTGCTCACAACACCCCAGTTAAGGTGAGCAGTATTTTTGGGTCAATTCCTGGTTTTGTTTGAAGTATTTGCTGTTTAGAAGTCTCACATTTAGTGTGGACTATAAGCTATTGAAAAAAGTACCTCTGAAATGACTCCTTCCTACAGACCTGACTCTGACGAGTTACGCATTACAGAGGAGGAGGGGCTGGCTTACGCGACAAGCTACTGCGAGCCGGTGAGCGGGCCGAGCACAGTGTATCAGTGCCCTACACCCGAAAGAAGGCTTCAGCACCAGCCCCGGTTCAGTCTCCCCTCCAGGTCTGAAATTAACCTTGCGACCGCGAGTGCAGCCACCGATAGTCGGTGGCTGCCGAGAGCGGCCCCCGGTGCCCTGCGGAAGCGGGCCGTTAAGTTCCTGGCGCGGCTTGTGGGCTACCAGGGGGCCCCACTCGCCCTATCCAACTGCGCCGACCGGCGTAACTTTGGAGTTGTGGCCCTCTGCTCAAGCAGAAAGTAACCTTACCACAGCCCCAGTTTAAGTGGTACTGGGGCAATTTCCAGCTGTGTTTGCTTGCTATACACCCGGCGCTGGTTAGTGCAGTGTGACCACGCCATGTACCTGGACACCAACCCAGGTGGAGGAGACGGAAAAACAGACCTGCGCTGTGGAGGTATACCAACTTGCGGCAAGAGAGTGAGGTGGCCAAAGGTTGAGGCAGGGGGACAGAGCTGCATTGAGTGGTGGGGGTGCGTGACATCACGCACTTCACTCCGATCCCCCGCTTTACTGGACCTTCACCTTCACCTATCGCCAGGCTTAGCGACCTTTCCTGCCTCTCCGCCCACATGCCTCGCATTTAAGCAGCTCATAGTTGAAACCGCAGCACATATCTCCCCCTAGACCGGCGAATCAAGGCGAACCATGGTGGTATTTGGTGGTACTTGGAATGTGGAATCTAGCCTGGCCCGCTACAAGCCATTGGGTTGGTTGGCTCACCCGGGGATACATTCTCTTTACCCGCAGCTTTCAGGCCTCGCCCCAGCCTGATTCTAGAGCGAGTGCGGTGTGCGTGAGTGCAGCACCTGTAGCCCACTGCTGCGGAGGTGGCTCGGTTAGAACAAGGGCGGCCTGCGGTCCCCCAGAGTGCCCCTACTCGCAAAGGGCTAAGAAAACCAGCGGTACAACTGACCTCCAGAAGGCAGCATCAGGAGGCGTCTGCTGCCGAACTGGACCCTATGCTTCAACTCCAAACATCAGTTGAACAGGATATCAGGAGCTTTGGCAGCAGAGGCGCATCGCAGGACATACAGCACCAGCCCCCACACGTAAAGGGCTAAGAAAATCTGTTGTGCTAGGCGGTTCCACCTGATCCCCAGAAGGCAGCCCTAGGAGGTGTCAGCTGCCCAACCGGACCCTGTGCTCCAACTACAAACACTAGTTGAACAGGATATCAGGAGTTTTGGCAGCAGAGGCACATCGTATTACACACAGTAGCAGTAATAGCAAGCCTGGGGTTCTCCCCCCTTCTTTTTTAACTATGGCATACAAGAAACTTAGAACCAGAACTATTCTTATGAAAAGATTGGGCACGGAGCAGTCCTTAAGAAAGAATAAGTGCAAAGCATCCCATATTGGAGCAGTGCCTGGAACCATTGAAATAACAAAATTCCTCTCAAATATACAAATATCAAGTGACATAATAATAGGAGCCGATCACGGAAATCCACAGAGAAAACACACGCATCTTGAATGTGAATCTTTAAACCTCAAAAACGATTTGGCTCCCGAAGAGGAACAAGAAAGGAAGCAATCCATCAATCACATAAAAAGGGAACAACTCCAGGAACCAAAATTACAAAAGACAGAAGAGGTACTACTCTCAATATCAGTAAATTACTTTACCCTACCAGACATACATTTTAATCCTGCTCCTCCTTCAGAGGTCTTGAAACCAACAAAGGAGACTCTGCAAATATCCAATAGTACTCCAAGCTTTACCTCTGACCAATTGGAAAATTTCTCACAGTCACCAGACTTTCCGTTATTTAACTCTCTGCACTCACCCAATTGACAAGACTCCATATCCTGTGCCCTATTTACTCTTCAAATAATTCTGGAATCTATATTGGCTCTCATGGAAAACTATATGGACAATTCAGATCAGATCTTGGAAACCCAAACTGAAATCCTTCAATATTTAGTAGATAAAAAGAGGAAAAAACAACTTAATAAAAATCAACAAATTCCTCCAAGAAAACCAGAAAAAAACGATGAAGAAATAGCACAAAGTTTGACACTTTTTTCGCCACCTGAACCCTCCCCTCCATTAAAGATTCAAAGGGCAGCGCAGACCAGTAGGGTCATTGAAAACAAAGACAGAATCAAGGAGCCACCCGATGACAAAATCTATTCCCTCCGGAAATTATTTAAGGAGCCCTCAAGAGAAATCAATACAAAAGACGGTATCTCATTTTTTCCAATCTTTGACCAGAAAAGAAGGCAAGACCTAATAAATCAAACATTAGGTAAAGAAGAAATAGTCACTCTTGGATTTCCGACTACAATAGTCTGGCTACAGTTAAAACATAAGGGAAAGAGAAATAAAAGACACGGTAAAAGTAAAAAAAAAAAAAAGAGTAAAGCGAAGACTCTAAACGATCAACAAGGAAAAAAAATTCCCACACTCTCCGGCTCTAGAAGGGAAAACGGTGGTTAATGTACAACTTTTAAACTCTCCAGAATCTGTCTTAATTAAAGACCAGTTACCACTTTCGCACGACACTAAATATCTTTCAAAGCAGCTAAATCCTCTTGCGCCAAACTTCACCACAGATATAAAAGATCGTTTTCTTGTGAATATCCCAGGCAAAGATGGCCACTCTTCCCTAGGAAACCTAAGCGAAAAAGGGAAGCCGACTGCCTCTTGTATTTTAGAACGTACCGATCTATTTCCTGTAGGAAAAGTCCCTCTGAACCATGGGAGAATAGTAAACCTCTTATAGAAAATAGATTCACTCCACTACTTAACACCTTATGAAATAAAACTGGTGGTCTGTCCAAATAAATCTCAGTCCATGGTGGCAAACGTTGAATTCTGGTAGAATGTGATTCCTTCTATTATTCTAAAAGAGAGAGATACCCTCCATAAAAACGGATTCGATGTGGTTGAAATTAAGGATAATGCAACGTGTCATAAAAATCAAAAGGAAAGTGTTGACTCCAAGATCTTTTATCATAACCATGCTATCTATAGCTCAGGAGCCCAAACGAATGCTCCTGAAGGATCGTTAATTATTTCCGTAAAAAACGGACAGCGATTAATTCTGGATCAAACCCAAAAAAATCCTAGGACCCAGCCTCGGGAACATTCTTGGTCATGGATATCCAGAAACTTGAACAGTAATAAGCAGGGCAAGGCAAACGACCTTCCCTTTTAGCAGAAGTCTAAGTATTGCATCCTGGAACATAGCCGGGAAAGACCCTGGAAAGTTAGCTTTGATTCTGGAAAACTCCCCGGTGATAGTGACTCTTCAAGAAACATGGGCCTTAGCAACCTTTGATCAAAAAGATTACTTAGTATGTGATCTCCCGGCAGAGGCTGTGAGAAGGGGACATGCAAAAGGAGGTCTTGCAATCCTTTTGAAAGAAGATAAATTCTGGGATCAGGAAGTAGTTAACATGTGTCTTCCTAATACCCAATGTATAAAGATCAAGTATAGGAAAGAAAGCTCGGACTCGTAATCTCCTTATCTTTAATGTTTACATCCCACCAGGGCCCTCAAACGATCATCTAATGATTAAATTATTCGCCAAAATCGATCTTGTCCAAAGGATTTCCTTCGGTTATGATATTGGGGGACTTCAACAGAAAAATCTCGAACACCTTATTGAGTAAATGGGGGACTCAAGCTCATGAGGAAATGCTATCGATTCCATTACCTTTATTTTCGATAAATGCGAAAGCTGATAAAAGGGGGGAAAATGCTTGTCGCCTCAGTGACTTCATCCAATGGACTCATATTAAATGGAAGAATAGAAGGCGATATTCCCGCGGCTTACACCAGAAAGGGGCCTTTTAGCTCATCCATCCTCGATTACATAATCTGCAGTTTGGACCTCTTCGGAAAAATGCAAAACCTGATTGTTAAAAAAAACAAAAGAAAGTGATCATGCAATCTTGTACTTGGGAACTGAGATCCCTCTGCATTTCACCGATGTATGGTCTCTAACTTCTCTAAATGGAACCACAGAAGCAGAACTAAAAAGCAGGCGGATAAAATGGAACTCCAATGCAATTGCTAAAATAAATACTGCAATCATTTCTTCACAACTGATCGTCGGAAGTTTAGTAGCTGACCCGATAACATTCTACGAGGATACTGTATCCGCGACTGGGGCCTCTTTGACCGGTCATACAATTGGGCATGGCAAGCGTAGAGGACAGTTACCCTTAAAGTGTCCAGTCTGCGTAACACCTAGCTTAAATAATCTGATTAGACTGCAATTTTTAAAATATTCTGGGACCAGGGAGAAAATCCGACTTGCACAAAAAGATAAAAACTGGGTGGATATTCAAACTGCAGTAAATCGAAAAAACAGTAAGGAGTTCTGGAGAATAGTAGCAAAAGAAACGGGCACAAGGAAACCTCTCCAATCTTCTCCAGTATCTCCTTCTGAGTGGGAAAAGTATCTACTTGAGCTCTATAAATCAAACCCTCATGACTTGGTAAAACCAATGCAATCTTGGAGCAGAAAGGAGGAAAAGCTCCAAGCTGCTTTAGCAGCAACTCCGAAACAAATAGCCCATCATATAAAGGCAGCAAGATCATCTGCAGCAGTAGGCCCAGATAAAATCCCGATTAAAGTCCTCCAAAGTAATCCCGAAGATTGGAGCAAATTTTTGGCCCCCTTATTCTCCCACTGTTTTTCCACCGGGAGAATCCCAAAATCATGGTAGGGGAGTATCGTGGTCCCCATCTTGAAAAAAGGTTCCCGGTTGATGCCCAATAATTACCGACAGATAGCCCTACTAGACGCTACCGGGAAGATCTTTGCAGTGTGCATACTGGATCACCTGAAAGACTGGGCATTCTCTACAAGAGTGATACCAATGACTCAGGCTGGTTTTTGCCCAAAGCACTCTGTAACGGACAATATTGCAGCCCTGCAAACAGTAATAGATAAATACGTAGTATCAAAGCAGCAGGTTGTATCCTGTGTTTTTATCGATTTTACCACTGCCTTTGATCGTGCAGATAGGCCAAACCTTTGGACTAAGTTAGTGAAGCTTGGAATACCTAACGATCTAATCTGAAAGGGAAGCAACCTTTAGAACGCATGCATTACATCGCATGCCATTAGATTGCGGTTTTTACAACGGAAGTCGTTACAACGACTTGCACTGGAGGGCGCTATAGGACAAGGAGTAGTTTAAATTACTATCCAACACCTTCCCTACTGTACATAGGCTGGAGTTGGAATAGTAAATTAAACTACTCCTAAGTCCAGCGCCCTCCAACGCAAGTCGTTGTAACGACTTGCGTTGTTAAAACCGCGATCTAATGGCATGCGATGTAATGCATGCGTGGTATCGTCATACATCCAATCTGAAAGAGACAATTAGTTATAGATTCCTTACCTTAGAATTACCCCCAGGCGTCAGACTGGATCCGGAGAATTTTTTCGTCAGCAGTACCCCTGCGCGTCGGAAGGTGGCGTTGAGCGGCTCCGCGTTCGTCGTTGGCGTCGTGGTCGCCGGGATGACGTCGCAGTAGCTACTTAGACGCCGCCCTCGCGTGCTGACGTCAGTTCTTTCTTTTTCCGCGCCAGCCAGCGCAGATCCAAAGAGAGCGGTACCTCCAGTCACTTTTTGACTGACTTTTTGTCGACTTTTGTCGACACCGTTTTAGAGTCTTCGACTCCTGGTGCACGTCAGGGATGCCGGGCTTCAAGGCTTGCGGTTCCTGTAGCCGACTGATGTCGGTGACGGATCCGCACCGCGTGTGCCTGTTTTGCTTGGAGTGTGACCATGACCCGTCGGTGGGTCGACGCGACAAGGGATGCGGGTGGTGCCCCTCCCGCAGCTCCTCGTGCGGAGCCTGAAGGGTCGACCCTGAGTTCCCCCCCTTCCCGGGACCCGGAGAGACCCCTGCCCAGCTTCGCCAATCTTACGAAGCGATGCATGCCATCTTTGGGCAGCCCGACTCCGCTGGCGCGCCTTCGGGCCCCACAGACTTGGCTGGGGGCCCTGGGCATTCGGCGGCTCCAGCACCGCAGGGTCCCCTTGGATCCAGGCCTGGATCCGGATCGGCGCCGGTCGACCTGATTACACCTCCCCCGGCGCCGAATCCACCGGCACCACGTCCGCAGCCGACGCCGGTTGTGTCCCCACCCGGTGTCGACCCCGGCCTCCAGCCCGATGTAGACACGGAGCTGGACCAGCGTCCACCGACACCGGATCCGGCGCCGACGGGTACTTTTGTGCCCTTGTTCTACCCTGGCTCTTTTAGACCAGATTGGCAGCCAGAGGAGGGTGAGGACGGCTGGGAGGGATCTGGAGACCCTTTAACTGACCAGTTGGGCTACGAACCGGACTAGAGAGAGGAACTGGGGGAAGCCAGTGGTCTGGATACCTCACCAGACCCTGGCATGTTGTCTCCTCCTACCGTGGCTACGAAGGAGGGAGCGTCTTACGCAGTGGTGTTGCGTAGGGCGGCCGAGGCTCTCAGCCTCGAGCTACTTATGGTGGCGGTCAGGACCAACCTCCTGACAGAGGTGCTTCAACCGGCAGCGAGCTCTTCGGAGCCCCTGCTGCCATTTAATGAAGCCATAACCGACATCCTTTTGGGCACCTGGTCCAGGCCCAACACAGGGGCTCTTGTGGATAGGATGATTGCCCGACTCCACCGCCCGGCCCACCCCACTTTCCTCTCCCAACACCCCACCCCTGAGAGCTTGGTGGTCCAAGCCTCCACCTCCAAAGGCGCATTCCCGAACGCACTACCTGATAGGGAATCCAAAAAGCTGGACCATCTTGGGAAGAAAATGTTTTCTTCCTCCAGCTTGGGACTGCGGTCGGTAAACACTGCATGTCTGTTGGGCCGTTACACCCACTCCGTGTGGGATACGGTGTGGGATACAGTAGCGCAAGTGCTGCCCAGTGCCCGGAGGAGGCCCAGGCACTACTCTCCCGTGCAGTTGCCGAAGGGAGAGACGCAGCAAAGTTTACCATCCTCTGTGGGCTGGATACCGCCGACTCACTAGGCAGGACGATTTCCACGTCGGTAGCCCTTCGACGCTACGCCTGGTTGAGGTCGACTGGTTTTTCAGGGGATGTCCAATCCACTCTTATGGACATGCCTTTTGACGGCTGTCGCCTATTCGATGACAAGGCAGACAACGCGCTGAAGCGCTTTAAGGACTCTCGGGCTACGGCCAGGTCCTTGGGCCTCTCCACTGCCCGTCCTGCGCAGTCTGCTTTTCGCCCCTTTCGTGGCTACGGAAGGGGTGCCCCGCCACGTCCCGCCCAGAGCCACTGGCCAGTGCAAGCTGGTCAGCCCCTGTGCGGCCGGGGATGTGGGAACCACTGCCGTGGTTCTGGGGGCCAGCGGGCGGGCCAGTCCACCACAGCCCCCTCTGCAGCAGCCTCCAAACCCTCCTAGTCTGACCTTTCAGGGCCACCAATCGCCAGTGGGTGGCAGGATTCGCCATCACCTCCCCCACTGGCGCACCATCACGTCGGACAGGTGGGTTTTGCAAATAGTCCGAAGGGGCTACTCCCTCCCCTTCGAGACTACCCCTCCATCCATGCCACCTCAGTACCATTGCATGTCGGAGGATCATCTGGCCCTTCTCCAACAGGAAGTTTCGGCACTCTTGGCCAAGGGAGCCATCGAGCAAGATCCTGTCCCAGAAGTAGGTCATGGTTGCTAGTCCCACTACTTTCTGGTGCCCAAGAAGGACAAAGGCCTGCGTCCTATCTTGGATCTCAGGAACGTCAACCGCTTCTTCCAGAAGGAGAAGCTCAAAATGTTGACGCTAGCTCAGGTCCTGTCTGCCCTCGACCCTGTAGACTGGATGGTAGCGTTGGACTTGCAGGACGCTTATTTTCACATCCCCGTCCTGCCGGCCCACCGGCATTACCTGCGGTTCACGGTAGGCCACAAGCACTTTCAGTTTACCGTGCTCCCCTTTGGCCTTACCAGCGACCCTCGGGTGTTCACGAAAGTGATAGCGGTGGTCGCAGCTCATCTGCGCAGATCAGCGGTTCCAGTCTTCCTCTATCTCGACGACTGGCTGTTGAAGGCGGGTTCGCCCCAGGCTGTCGTCCCCCACCTCCAGGCTGCATTCGCTGGAGTTCTCTGTCAACGTACCGAAGTCACACCTGACTCCCTCTCAGAAGCTCCTCTTCATCGGAGCGGTTCTGGACACGACGCAGTTTCGGGCTTATCCTCCCGAACAGCGAGTCCGGGATATTCGGGCTATGATTCCGATCTTTCAGCCTCTATCCCGGGTTTCGGTCAGAATGACCCTGAGGCTGCTGGGCGTCATTGCCTCCTGCATCCTGCTGGTAGATCATGCCAGGTGGCATATGCGGGCTCTGCAGTGGGACCTGAAGTTCCAGTGGGCACAGCATCAGGGGAATCTGTCCGATTCCCTCCAGATCTCGGAGGGCACTGCACGTCAATTGCAGTGGTGGCTAACGAACCGGGATTGGGTCAACGGCAGATCCCTCTCCCTTCCCCAACCAGAGTTCACAGTGGTGACAGATGCATCACTGCTGGGATGGGGCGGCCACATGGGAGAGGCGGAGATCAACCTTCTGGAGCTTCGGGCGATCCGTCTTGCACTAAAAGCATTCCTTCCCTCTGTCCGGGGAAGAGTGGTGCAGGTGTTCACGGACAACACCGCCATGTGGTACTGCAACAAACAGGGCGGGGTGGGGTCGTGGACCCTATGTCAAGAGGCTCTCCGTCTCTGGACATGGCTGGAACATCAGGGCATATCCCTGATGGTTCAACACCTGGCAGGATAACTGAACGCCAGGGCGGACGAACTCAGCCGCGGGTGCATGATGGATCACGAATGGTGTCTTCACTCGGAGGTGGCGCAAGGTCTCTTTCAGCAGTGGGGAGAGCTTTTTTTAGATCTATTCGCCACCGAAGAGAACGTGCAATGTCAGCAGGTCTGCGCGTTGGAATTTCCAAGGCGGCACTCGCTAGGCGGCGCTTTTCGTCGCGAGTGGAGTTGCGGTCTTCTATACGCCTTTCCGCCTATACCACTTCTGCCCAGAGTGCTGAAGAAGATCAAGCGCAACCGGGCCCAAGTCATCCTTGTGGCTCCGGATTGGGCACGAAGAGTTTGGTATCCCGAGCTGTTACACATGGCCATCGATCCTCCGATCCGTCTGCCACTTCGGGAGGATCTTCTGTCGCAGCAGCAGGGAACGGTCCTCCACCCGAACCTGTCCAGTCTCAATCTCCTTGCATGGAGATTGAGCGGCGGTAGTTGACGTCTTTTGACCTGTCTCCTGAAGTCTGTGATGTTATTTTGGCAGCCAGGCATCCCTCCACCAAAACGGAGAGGTGTGGTGGTGGAGAGGTGTGGTGCAGCGGCCAGGGCAGCTGACTTCGGAGCACAGGGTTCACGGTTCGATCCCCGGTTCCGGCGGCAGCTCAGCTCAGCACCATGTGACTCTGGGCAATAGCTCACTTAATTTCCACTCCGGCCCCCAGCGCCTTGAGACCCATAAGGGTGAGTAGCTGCGCTATATAAAAACGGACTTACTTTACGCCTGCAGATGGAACAAATTTGGGCATGGTGCACAGCAAAGGCTGTGGATCCCCTTTCTGCCCCTCTTTCTGAGGTTCTCTTGTTCCTCCTTTCTGTGGCCCAGCAGGGCTCTGCTCTGGGCACTATCAAGGGCTACCTCTCCGCCATTTCAGCCTTTCTTAGGCTTCCTGATCCGCCTTCTCTTTTCAAGTCCCCTGTTGTAAATCGTTTCCTTAAGGGCATTACTCATCTTTTCTTCCTGTTCCCTTCGTTATGCCTCAGTGGGACTGGAACTTGGTTCTTACGTATCTTATGTGCGCTCCCTTTGAGCCGCTACATAACTGTCCTCTCAGGCTTCTGACTTTAAAAACTGCCTTTCTGGTGGCCATCACCTCTGCGCGAAGGGTGAGTGAGCTCCAAGCTCTTTCTTCCAAGCCTCCTTTTCTGGCTGTTCATCCGAACAAGGTCGTCCTCAGAACTAGACCTTCCTTTCTTCCCAAGGTGGTTACTTCTTTTCACATTGGTCAAACCATCACTTTGCTCACCTTCTTTCCGCCTCCGCATCCTTCTAAGGAGGAAGAGAGGCTCCACCGTCTGGATCCAAAACGTGCGCTTTCCTTTTATTTGGATCACACAAAACAATTCCGGGTGGATGACCAGCTCTTTGTTGGCTACGTGGGCGCCAAGAAAGGTCGGGCCGTGCACAAACGGACCATCTCCAGGTGGGTCGTTTTGTGCATCCAAGCTTGCTACTCTTTGGCAAAGAAGGAGCCTCCATTGGGACTGCGCGCCCATTCCACCAGGGCGACGGCAGCTACCACTGCTTTGGGACAGGGAGTCCCCCTTAATGACATCTGTCAGGCAGCTACGTGGGCATCTCTGCACACGTTCACAAAACATTACTGCCTGGACACCCAAGTCCGGAGAGACGGCTTCTTTGGCCGTTCTGTTCTCCAGGACTTTCTGGTGTGAACTTAGTTCGCAGACCCACCTCCGGGGTTGGCATTGCTGGGGTATCTGTTCTAAGGTAAGGAATATATAGCTAATTGTCTCCTTCAGATGAACAAGTTACTTACCTTCGGTAACGATATATCTATAAAAGACATAGATTAGTTCTAGATTCCTTACCGCCCCACCCATCCTCCCCGTTCTGCGAACTGACTTCTAGGGTCAGGGAATCCCTTTCAGGGTTCTAGTTTTGTGTACCAGTGGTCAGTGTCTTGCATGGCTCTGCTCTTCTGGCGTGGAATGTCGTGTAAAAGAACTGAGGTCAGCTCGCGAGGGTGGCGTCTAAGTAGCTACCGCGACATCATCCCGGCGACCAAGACGCCAACGACTAACGCGGAGCGGACCGACGCCACCTTCCGACGTGCAGGGTACTGCTGATGAAAAAATTCTCCGGATCCAGTCTGACGCCTGGGGGTAATTCTAAGGTAAGGAATCTATAACTAATCTATGTCTCTTACAGATGTATCGTTACCGAAGGTAAGTAACTTGTTCCTCACCATAATTATATCATTACACACTGCAACATGGTGTAAAGTCCAAATGGGTGGAGAAAATGGATTGACGGGATTAATCCCTACGAGGAATGGATTAAAGCAAGGCTGTGTTTTAGCCCCCATTTGATTTTCTCTTTATATAAGTGACCTCCCAGAGTGTTTACCTATAATTAATAATTTCCCGCCAAAAATAGCTTCAAGTGACATACACCTTTTAATGTATGCCGACGATGTAGTAATCATGGATCTCACTCCCTTAGGCCTACAAATAAACTTAAATGTTTTAAATCGTTATGCTAAAGAAAATTTCTAAAACAAAAGTCGTTCCCTTTAGAGGGAGAAAGCAATATCAGCACTTTAACTGGACATTAGACGATAAGCACTTGGCGATCATTAAGGAATATACTTATTTGGGGAGAATTTTTACGCCGACATTACAAAATTCCTCCCATCTACAGTACATCGGTGTAAAGGCTGATGCTCACGTCGGTGCACTACAGAGATTTTACTCTTCCTCTGGGAATAGACACTTTTCACCCTTGTTCAAGGTCTTTCGTTCAAAAATACCACCAATTTTAACAGACACCTTAGAATATATTTCGATCAAGGCTTGGCATCCATTAAATGTAAGAGAAGGGATTTTATTACGTAAGCTGTTAAGAGTTAACCAGTCAGTCCCTGTCCAAGCAATACGCTTGGAGTTATCCTTAGTTAGTGCCTACGCAAAAGCCATCACACATATACTTCGCTGGGCCTATAATCTTTTACATGCAGACCTAGGGTCTTTAAGGTAAATTTTAAAATTGGAGACTTTTAGAAATGAGTCCTCACATCATACTTTAAATAAGAATCTTAGTATTGCACTAATTCAGGCCGGTTGCACGATAGCACTTTTGAAAGCTTGGACTTCCCCACACTTGAAGCTTTTTCTAAAGAACCTGACTCCAAGAATAAGCTGTGATCTGGATGTAGAACATAGTTCACAGCTAAAACACTTTGCACACCTCATAGATGGTCTAGAATACAAAACTCTGCAACGATATATACATTTTTCTTTAGAGCACAGGGTCCTGTGCACCATAATTTTAATGAGGTTGGAGATTCTTCCATTAAAGACCCATACTTTTAAATGGGATAAATCGGAAAGCTCCACAGAAATTTGTGATTTATGTAAAGGAGTGCAAGACTTTTTACATGTGTTGCTAGTTTGCCCAAACCCGACTTTGGTAGTGGCCCGGCGCTGGCACATGAAGCCTATATGTTTTGGACACAATCTCTGCTCTGCAAAAAGTTTAATTGAGTACTGTAAATCGCCATCTGATGAATTTGCCTGCCATAATCTGTGTAAATTCTTTAAAAGTTTTTTTTAATTGTTTTAATGCCGGAATAATATCATTGTTTTATCACTTTTAACTATGCATTTGTTGACCTCAGTCGAGGTCTAAACCAAATCTAATAAAAATCTTTACAGACCTCGATAAATCTTTATCTTTACCACTGAAATGATCTCCTATGCCCTGTCCCCTGCACTCGGCTCCATCTCTCCCGCTCCCCCAATCCTTGCCCTGAAGTTTTGGAGGGGAGCCAGACTTCAAACCTCTTGCTTAGGGGGGCGGAGAGCAAAAATGTTTGAAGACCTCTGCTCTATATAATCTGGATACTTATATCAAGGTAGTCTAAATATGTGGTATCTGATAGAAGAGTTGAAGATGTTACATTGTTTTGATTTATAATACCTAGTAGACCCAAGGTGCCGTCATCTTAAAAACAATAAGATGTGCTATCTTGTGGGGTTCGAGAGACACTGGCGACAGACGAGTAATGTTGCTGCTTCCACATACTATCAAAACGTTTTGTAAATGTAACAGATAAAGTACTAGTAATATTTGTTGCTTTCAGCAGGAATAGTGTTTCTTACATGTGCTTACTAATACTTTCCTATCATAACAAGTGGTGTTAATATGATTAACAACCCACTGGAAGTATTTACTTTTACTTTTTTTCCTGAAAGGAAATACCATTGCATTCTCTGCCCCTTGTAGGGTCTTTGAAAGCAGAGAGTTAGCAAATACCTACAATAGACTCTTTGCTGACCGAAAAAGACTGAGATTGTTGAGCCAAAACATTTGTTTGTTCTTTAGGTTCTCAGTCAACTGGAAGCTTGCGGGATTGTGGAGACAGTCAACATCAGCGCAGCCGGGTTCCCTATCAGGTACAGCTTGGGGGGATGCATCTTTGAGTTCCATTGTAGTCTTCCTCAGAACAGGCCGTCCATTGTAAATACCCAGCTGTGCGCGACCGTATCTTGAAGAATTAAACTCTGTGTGATGTTGCCTGTTCCATTTCACATGTGTTGCAAGAAGGTGGGTTCATGATTGAATAGCTGTTTGATGAAAAATAAACTATCGTTTTAGTCTGTTTTCCTCAATATCATATTGTGACTATTGGGCGGATTGTTTATCCCCCCATGCTGCTGTTTCGTTCAGTCACAAAATTTGGAGCACTTAATAATAGGTCTACCATCATTATTAATTGCTTGACAATTATAGGCACATGTGAAAGTAATCAAAGTGTACATGTATTTCGTCAGTTACTCTATAGGTATTCCGTGGGGAAAGGCCTCACCATGTGTTATAGTTTGCATAGAAACCAGTGTTCTCTTATCCAGAGTATTCAATCCAGAAAAAGATATTCCTTTATTATTAACTTTGTGAAAGTGTTGGAATGTATATTCCTAGACAGCTTCATCCTTTGTTTGAATCATCTCCTATAGAATCCCTGTTTTCTGTGCATATTTTTTTTCACAAGCTTCTGAAAGGATACTTTTACAGTTCTTGTTGCTTTGGATACCAGGTCTTGGTTATACCTAAAAGATGTTGCTTTAAGTCAGTTTGTTTTTATATAGCACCTAATGCTGCAGTGAGACTGGTTCTACTAGGTCTGATAGAGAGCAGGATGATGGAGCAGTGAGACTAGTTCACCTGCACGCCTCGAAATATTATAAATCCAGGCTTGCGTATTTACCACACCCAACGGCTGCTTCCAAGGAGAAGAAGAAACATTGTTTCACATAGGCACCAAATAAGAACAGTTTGATGGAAACAGGTGGTACAACAAGAAAGGCCCAGATTGAGCTTGTAAAATATGTGCTTTGGTTGTTTTGCCATGCAGGCCATATGAATAACTACTACACACTTTTTTTGTGTTTCCAGGGTCCCATTCCAGAACTTCATTGAGCGTTATCATCTGATTAGGAATTGGCACCAAGCCAGGACAGACACAACACATAAAGTAAACGGCTGTTCACCTGCTAAGAGGAAACGAGGTACAGGTCTGCCTGAGTGTATGGCACCACAACAGCTGACATCAGCTGTGGATGTGATGCAATTCTTTTATGCGTGCTGTGATTCATCTGAAAAAACAGCTGTCCCTGCATGTGGCTCCCATGTCTGCACAGATGTCCAAGGAAGACATGCTGTACGTCAAGAAAATGGTTTAATAGTTATGCATTTTCTCTTTAGTTATGGTAAGGGTAAGCTACCACAGGAATCCCTTTTTTGGTTGTCTTAAATTCGGCCTGCTTGGTGAATCACCACAAAATATTCTATAATTTGTTAACCTACATTTGAATTATTTTCCCCAGTTTTGCCTCTTGTTTTGGCTTTTTTCTGGATGCATTCCTTATAAATTGAAAAGAACCACAAGTGGACCAGCCTGCTTCAGGTCTTTCTGCTTTGTAAAAAAATGGATTTACGTGGCAGAATAGAAACCTATCTTCAGTCTTGATATCACTATAAAGAGCCACCACAGAACACTTTACATGCAATCTTATTCGTTGCCTTTAACTTGGTTGGTTAGCCCTTAGGCACCGTTAGGAAGAGTCTTCATGCCCCTATCATAGATCGCCATGCATGAAAATCCTGTGGACCTTTTCTGGGCTTCCACTTCCTGTCTTCTCAATACTGACACATACCTGTTCTCTTTCTGTCTCTTTCCAGTACTTTCTTTAACTCGTTAATTTCTGGACTGCTACCGGTATCTGTCCAATTCTGCTGCTTACCTCTTCTGGAGCCAGTTCCTATGGGAAGTGTGAGCTGAACGCTTTGTAAAATTCTTTGCTTGGTAAATGGATTTGGTTATATGTTAATTCAAGCAAGTTATATCTTAAAGGTGCCTGTGTAGCTAGTTTGTTTTCTCTAGTGCTGAATGATCCTAGTCCTTTCTACATTTTGACCGTTATCCAACCTGAGAATGACTGTCCGTTTGTATTTTGGTGTTTTTAGCCTTTTTTTCAGGCCTCCTGCAGAGAGTAGCAAATGGTTTAGTTGAATCCTTCCCCCAAAAATTGCATTTTTCTGTTGCCTTTCCAGTTTTGAGATTTTTAATGTCTGCCAGTTACCATAAATGCTACTCATCCCTTCCTTGACTGGGGTTACTTACATTCTGGGAAGAGGATGGTAATTATACTCCCTTTAAAACAAAGGTATGCTTGTATGGAATCCATATCTGACGGGAACAAGTGCGGAAACCAGCATAGTTATTGTTATAGGAGTGCCAAGGATTTGTAATTTTCTGAATAAAGGAATGCTTATGTTGTTAAGGGTGTTAAAAAGAATATATATTTGATTGTAGTCTTTTCCAAAATCCATGATGCAGTGGATCCATAATTGAAGGCAGAGCACAAATCCCAATAAACTGTGCATTTCAGCTCCACCGATCTTGAGACCTTATCTGGATCCTCATGTTATTCTGTATCCCCTTTTCCCTGGCTGAGCTAGGACAGCTCCACTAAGCGTTGTGAAGTATGTCAATATCTGAATTGGTGTACTTCTATTAAAACAGGTTCACTGTTAGTAGTCACAGTTGTGCCTTAACAAGGACGATAGACAGTTTCAAGATAGGCTTTATAATGCTTTCCTTTTAGGAAGACACATCAGCTCATGGTTGGTGATTAAATCCAAATGTAGATAGTCATTCCAAGAAGGACAGAGAAGTATATTGTCTTACCAGTATTTGGAGACTGCAAGCTGATGAATGGCCTGGCAGTCTGGACCAATTAGGTAGCCCTGGTGTTTATACCAAGTAAGCTGGTGGATCAAATGAATGACTTTAGAGCATAGTTGTTAATCTAATAGGGCAC
Organism: Calotriton arnoldi; assembly: GCA_963921515.1. Classification (NCBI taxonomy): domain Eukaryota; kingdom Metazoa; phylum Chordata; class Amphibia; order Caudata; family Salamandridae; genus Calotriton; species Calotriton arnoldi. Next base: position 353,174 of record CAWUFW010007437.1, on the reverse strand, counting down.
CTACACCCAGAGACATGTATTTGCCATTTTAGCAAGGAATGTGATTTGACCTAATTAGCCTAAGCATTTTATGGAGCTATCCTTGTTTTTTGGGCTGTGCATACAGTTGCAAATATGCCACTGGATGTATATGTCTGACTGCTGATGGTGAGTTGCCCATGCTGTTGCCCACCCCACAACAAGTAGAGGTCTTTAGAGAGGCCATGTTCCAGATTTTCTGGAATTTGCCAGCACCCTCTAGTGTGCCTTCTAGATCTATTGAACTTCAGGGACCACTAGCCGGACTTCCGTCCCGGGACCTGCCCTGGCTGACTCCTTTTCACCTCCGCCAGGTCCCCTCCTGGCACCAGCTCATGCTTTCACTCCTGCATTGAAGGCCTAACATTTCCGACCTACTCCGGTACTGCCCTTGACACCAGTGGCATCTACTCCAGATCCAATGTCTGTTTCTGTTCAGAGCAGGCATCAGCCACATCTGGCCTATATCCAGTTATGAGATCAAGATACAGGCCCCATCTTTGAAAGATACCCACTCTCTCCTTTGATGCCAGTACTACCTTAGGCTGGAAAACTTGTTTGGATTTGGATGCTGTTCAGGGCTTTCAGAATGACCCGCAGGACAAGGATGGCAAGAAGGAGGCATCTAATTTACTCCCCCTCATTACAATGATTTGCAGAATGCCAGTGGCCTAACTACTTCATTTGAGACAGAACGGTCATTTCACCGAGGCCTCCCAAACAGGATAGTGCTTCTTTTGTTACGGTAGACTGGAAGGCAGCAGAAGTGCTAGATCTTCCGCTACCCACAATAGAGACTAGGGCAAATCTGGTGATGGAAACCTTGCAGCCTGGGCCTGCTACTTCAGAGCCCTTGTTGCCCCTTAATGAAGCTTTAACAATCACATTGCTGGTGACCAGATCTAAGCCATTCCCGGCTCCCCCAGTAAGTCGTGCTGTGGCTAGGTGTAATAGGCCTCCCCTGGAGACCTGGCCTTCCTGATTCAGCACCCAGCCCCTGAGTTATTGGTAGCATAAACTTCCATCAGCAAAGTTAAGCCCAATACGTTCCCCACTTCTCCTCCATGCTGATGTCAATTCCTTTATTTTGAGTGCATTCAGAAGCCATTTCTTGTGCTTCTCCCTGGTCTTTGACCACACTTTTCAAACAATGTTACTAGTGTGCAAGGCAAATGTCACCTTCTAAAACAACAGGGTCTAGATCGTGCTGGGGCTATCGCAAACAGATGTCTGTGATGGACCCTCATAAAGTCTGTTTGTGGTGCCCGGGTTATGATCACAACACCAAGGCCTACAGCATCTGCACCCCGATGAACCCGAAGGCAATGGGGAACCACAAGGCCAAATTCTACATCGCCCGACTCTATGCCGCAACCGGCTAAAGTCAAAGGGAATGTCTCGCTCCCAAAGTTGTTTCAGTTGCAGATCGTCATTATGGTGAAAGTCTTCAGTGAAATTGCAGAAAAACCACAAGAAATCAAGCAGGAATCTACCCCTTCCTGCCACTCTCGATTTCGAGAGAGGACAGGAGGACATAAACGTTCTTCATGGTCTCACTCCCGATCTCCATCAAAGCACCCTGAATTTCCAAGCCCGTTGGCGATGTCACAGCAGGCCTTCAGGTAAGCCATGCTGCATATATTTGTCACATTACTGACTACCTGTTGTGAGCCATCCAGCCCCTAGTGCTATCCGAATCCAAACTGAATCCGCCAAGACCTCAACCGAAGTCGTGCCCAGTGTCGACCAGCATGCAGCCACTTTGGCAACCCTTCAGACTCAAAATTTAAGCCCTAATTACAAAGTAGGCCCCAGACTTCAAACCAACTTTGTCATGGCTTTGATCAACAATGACTATGATGATGATTCTTTTCTCCAAAATGATGAGGAAAGCTGGTATGAAGAGCATCAGGATGACTGTGTGCTGGACAACTCACCTGATATTGGTGTTGTCCCACCCACCCCCCCACCACCCCCAGTATAACCGAGCTAGTGTGTCCTTGCTGGCACAGCCACCTTGTCGGACACAGATCGGGATCTAATATGTCTTTCAATGGTTGCAGGCCATCATGACAGACAAGTGGGTTCTCTAAATTGTGCATCTAGGCTATGCTCTCCCTTTCCTTTTCTACTCTGCCGCACCTTCCACTGCCTTCAGTGCGGCTGACAGAAGACCATTTGTCAATCTTACAGCAGGAAGTGCAGGCTCTTTGGCCAAAGGAGTTGTAAATGGGTTTTCTGGACTCCTAGGTAGGAACTGGGTGTTACTCCCAATACTTCCTTATACTGAAGAAGATTGGAGGCTTTCATCCTCTTTGGATCTTCACCCTCTCAACGCCTTCCTGCAGAAGGATATATTCAAGATGCTCACGCTAGCCTAGGACCCTGAAGACTGGATGGAGGTGTTAGACCTGCAGGACACTTATTTCTACATCCTCTTACTGCTGGCCCGCAGGCAGTACCTGCAGTTCTCAGTGGGCCAGGAGCATTTTCTGCTTGCAGAGCTCCCCTTTGGCCTCACCAGTGCTCCTCAGGTATTCACGAAGGTTATGACGGTGGTTCCAGAACACCTTCTGAGTTCAGGGTTCCAGTCTTCCCCTACATCGATGCCTGGCTGCTGAAGGTGGGTTCACCTCAGGCTGTCGTCAACCACCTCCAGACAACGGTGAATATTCTAACATCATTGGGGTTAACTATTGCCCTGTCACTTTTGCAGACGCTCCCATTTATCGGACCAATTCTAGATATGGTAAATCATTCCTTTCCAATTGAGCGTAAAGTCCAATGTTTAGGGCTTGGTCCTGAATGTCAGTACTGATGACTCGGACATTCTTGGGATTGTTGGCCTCTTGCGTCCTGCTAGCCAAACATACCAGGTGGCACATGTGAGCTCTGCAGTGAGACCTGAAACCCCAGTGGGCACAACATCTGTCGAATTGTATCCAGATTTCAGAGGAGACGGCAAAAGATCTGCAGTGATGGCTACTGGACTGCAATTGGGTCAGTGACCGGCCCCTCTGTTTACCCCACCCAGAACTGATGGTGGTCTCAGATGTATCACTACTGGGTTTGGGAGGCCATCTGGGAGGTGCAGATCGGAGGCCTCTGGTCTCTGGCGGAGACTCAACTCCACATCAGTTTGTTGGAGTCACAGGCGAGTTGCTTGGCATTGAAGACCTTTTACTGACCATTAAAGCAAGACTGGTGCTCCTTGTTCAGCTCATGTATTTGCCCTCTCTGTGTTCCTCAGACTCAGTCTTTCCTGTAAGTGGCAAGTGAATTATTGACTGTTGCTTGTCTGTGTTCATTCTAGCTAACCCGAGCCAGGGAATGTAAAGGATGGACATTTTGTGGCAGTAACCAAATGCTGATGTTTTTAATGCTGACAATGTCTGCAGCAGCCCTAATGACCCGCTTGGACATGAGCGTGTCTCGGTTTACAATTTCTTAGATGCCTGGTTTGTGTCTCTGGAAGGAATATTCAAATATCTTTACACGATCTTCCACATTACATGATCCACTTTCCTTAGAACGGCTATGGGACTATCTGCTCAAGTCGTACACATTTTTCATCTCTCTATGATTCTTGTGGCTCCGGAGGTACTGAGGATACTGTTGCTCTTGATATTGAGCACTTCCTCAATGCTGAAGGTCTAATCACTTGAAGTGTCTGATCTCAGCAACAGGGTTGTGTTTTGGTAATCTTTATTTCTTGGCTAAGCGAGGAGTTCTCTTCCAGGGGATCCTCATCAAAGTCATAAGCACATGAATATTCCCGCCCATGCGCGGGACCCCGGAAACACATTACATATATGTGAAAACCATATATGTAGCTCTATATATATATATCCATATATATATAAAAAACACACACAATGTAGCCTCCCATAAACGTGCTGAGCAATGTTGCAAGGAATTCTCTTGCACATAAACATATTCCAATAAAGCAGGGAGAAAGAAACTTTTGAAAACTGCTTTAATACATAGCAGACAACACAATCCTGCAAGGAATAATGAAGAAAACATTGCCAGCACATAGGCTGCATTGTGAAAACATTAGTGTAGAAAGCTGAAAAGCTAACCCACAAACACTCAGATAAACTGGCACCGTGCCTATAAGGCAGCCATGACCCCTAGCTTCCCATCATGCCTCAGGGGTGACAGTTAGGTCAGTTGTTCTTTCCGGCTCCTTCTGTCAGGACCCTGGTTACTTCAGCTCTACCTCTTTTTTCTGATTTTCTGTCAGAAAATTCTTCATTTTTTGATAAAAGCTCTTCATCTTTTTGGTGTTAAGGTATTTCTCTACTGTTTTTTTTTTTTTTTTTAGAGAGTTGAGCATTGTTTTACAACAGAATGCCCTCTCTTTTTGACTCTTGTCCTTCCTGTGGCAAGAAGAAGGCCAAATCAGACTTCCACCCTGTCTGTATTCTATGCCTTCCTTCTGAGCATAATCCTAAATCCTGCCAGCATTGCAAGCTGCTGTCCAACAGAACTTTAAAGGACAGAGAAAGGATTCGTCTCCATGGATTAGCTGAGAAGAGAAAATCACCTTCTAAAGACAAGCCTCCGATGAAGAAGAGGAAAGAGAGCTTATCTACAAGTAAGATTCCAGTATGCTCTCCATCGGCGTCGGGCTCGGCGCCTCAATTCCCTTCATCGGCAGCAAAAACATCGACGAGAAGACCATCGACGGCGGGCTCGCCGTCAAGAGAACACCGGTCGTCGTCGAAGAAAGGTACGTCGAATCCTCCGCCGTCGTCAACCGGGCGACGATCGGCGTCGAGGAGTCGCTCTCCGTTGGTGCGGGCTCGCCCAGCGTCGAGAGACAGATCGTCGTCGCCGTCGATGCGGCGTTCGACGTCGAGACAGGCTCCGCCGTCGCAGGGTTTCCAGCGTTCGGCGTCGAAGCAGGCATCTCAGTCGACGTCACCCAGACGACAGTCGACGTCGAGACACACCTAGTCACCTGAGGATAGACACTCATCGCCGTCGCCCAGGCGGCGTTCGACGTCGAAGGCAAGATCCTCTCCGACGGCGAGGTATTCGACGTCAAGACCAAGGGTAAAATATACCAGACGTCGTTCGATGTCGAGACGGCGGTCTCCGTCGACGGCGAGAAGGTCAGCGTCGAGAGAAAGATCGACGCCGAGAAGGTTTTCTCCGTCTACCCGTTCATCGCTGAGGTCTCCACGCTCAACGTCGAAGGCGAGGTCTATGGGCTCCAGGCACACTGAGAGGTCGACGTCGAAGAGAAATTCACCAGTGATGGTGACACAGAGCAGGTCGACGTCGAGACACACCCCATCGACGTCACATCGCTCATCCAGACGCCGATCACGCTCCAGAAGCTGCAGAGAGTCCTCTCACTCCATCCGGAGCTCACCCCAGACGATTGTGCCATCACGCAGTGCTTTTGTTAACTCACAGGAGCCTACAAAAGCACCGCCAGGAGGTTCTCCAAGGAGACAGCGATCTCCTTCCATCCATCTCTCTCCCAGATGGCTTCAACCACTTCATCATTGGCAGACGGGGTCCACAGGTCACGCTCAACGACCTACTCCAGTCCGCAGCACAGATCACCATTACAGCGTCTTGTGCAGGAAGTGGACAAATCACCCACCACTCGGGCCAGGGAACACCGAGGCAGATCCCCTGAACGCAGGTTGTCTCAGGGACATCGCAAGAGGCGGCGTACACCATCTTGGTCTTCCTCTTCGACACATTCATCCAAAAGGGATTACTCACCTACCCTGACGGATAGTCCTCCCTCCAGAGTGTCGCCTATTGATGATGTGAACACTTTCCATGATGTTCTCAACAGAGGGGCTCAGAAGCTGGGCATCACCATGTCAGCTCCTCAGACAACCAAGTCCATCATTTTTGAGACTCTCCACCAAAGGTCTGCGACTAGACCATTAATTCCTTTGGTCCCAGGCATCATCGAGCCGGTAATGGATCTCTTCCTTACACCAGCATCGACTAAAGCAGCTCCAGCTCGGATTCTTAAAAAATACAAGCCAGCTGCATCGGATCCTCTTTTCCTTAGATCAGATCCACCTCCGGACTCTGTTATAATTGCAGCAGCGAAAAAGACGCATGCGGTTGCATCTTCCTCCTCCGGATAAAGAGAGTAGAGCACAAGACTCTTGGGGGCGGAAGGCTTGTGGTTCTGCAGCGTCTTCTCTGCAAGTGTCCAACGCTGCGGCTCTGCTGGGTCGTTATGACAGATCATTATGGGACTCACTGGAGCGCTTCAAGGACAGGCTCCCAAAGGAGGATCAGCAGGATTTTTCTGAAATCCTTCACGAAGGTGCTCTGGTTGCTAATCAGGTAATCAGCACTGCAGCAGATGGTGCGTCCCTGGCGGCTCACTCGTATGCACATGGCATCTGTGCACGACGATCTTCCTGGCTGCGCCTCACAGCGTTAAAACCAGAAGCACAACAACGCATCCTGAATCTCCCTTTTTCTGGCACTTCACTGTTTGGTGCTCACACAGACGAAGAAATGGCGAGGATGAAGGCCGAGTTGGACACCTTAAAGGCGGTGGGCCTAGAAAAGAAAAAGGAGTTTAGGAAGAGGTACCGGCCCTACAATCGGAAAAGTTACCAGCAGAGGGTTCAAACCCCTCAATGGTCACAAAACAAACAGGGCAAATCCCAGTATCAAGGCCGCCGTTCTCGAGAGGAAGAGGACATCAACAGCAGTCCTCCTCTGCATCAAAAACTCCAGGGAAGCAATGAGTTTCTGCTTCCTCTAGCACCGTTGCACACTCCAGTGGGAGGAAGTATCTCAAGTTACATTCAAGAGTGGCGCAACATAACCAAAGATCAGTGGGTGCTAAATATACTAAAAATGGGTACACACTACGTTTTTGGACATCCCCAAGAGACATTCCTCCTGTGAAATCTCGTCATCTACATATAGACCTCCTGCGTCAGGAAGTGTTGACCCTTCTCAAAAACAAGCAATAGAAGAGGTCCCTCAAGCGCAGAGAGGAAAGGGAGTGTATTCACGATACTTCCTTGTTCAGAAAAAGATCAACCGAACAAGTTCAGACCAATTCTGGATCTACGTTCTCTGAACAAGTCCATCAAAAAGGAAAAGTTTCGGATGTTGGAGCTCCACCAAATATTTCCACATCTAAGGAAAGGCGATTGGATGTGTTCGGTGGATCTACAAGATGCGTATTTTCACATCCCAATCACAGCACGACATCGCAAGTTCTTGCGATTCACGGTGGGAACAAGACATTACCAGTTCAAAGTCTTACCCTTCGGCCTAAAATCAGCTCCGAGGGTATTCACCAAATGCATGGCAGTGGTAGCGGCTGCATTACATCGCCAAGGCCTGTTCGTATATCCATACCTGGACGACTGGCTGCTGAAGGGATCCTCTCCTCAAATGGTGCAGGAACACCTTCGCACCTGCCTAGATCTACTTCAGTGCTTAGGCCTGCATGTCAACCTGGACAAGTTGATCCTTCACCCAACTCAATCACTCCACTATCTGGGCGCCAACCTCAACTCCGACCTCGGAAAAGTGTTTCCTTCGGAGGAGAGATTGTCATCAATGAAAGACAAGGGCAACATCATCCTTCAGGCTTATCAGTCATCAGTAAGACAGGTGGCTTCTCTACTGGGTTCGATGGCCTCGTGCATTTTTCTCATACCCAACGCCAGATTGAGGATGAGACCGTTACAGCAAGATCTCGAGGACAAATGGAATCAATCCTCGGGTCAGTGGAACGACCGGATTGTCCCCTCTCCTGCAGCAAAGAAGTCCATTCTCTGGTGGCTGCAACCACATAACCTACTGGTGGGAGTCCCTTTTCATCAACCTCTACCAGAACAATCTCTGATCACGGATGCTTCACTTCAGGGCTGGGGAGCGCATCTGGGTCATCTGCAAACTCAGGGCAGATGGACCAGCAGAGAACAGACATATCACATCAATATGCTGGAACTGCGGGCGGTTCATTTAGCCCTCAAAGCTTTTCAACCGTCAATTCAGATCGGATCGATCCTAGTGCAAACGGACAATACAACCACCATGTATTACTTGAACAAACAAGGTGGAACTCGCTCTCGCCTTCTGTCTCTCGAATCCCAGGCAATCTGGCACTGGCTACTAGCCAGGAACCTATCGATCACGGCAATCCATCTGCCGGGAGAGCAGAACGTGCGAGCAGACGCCCTCAGTCGTCACTTCCAAGAGCAAGAAGACTGGGTGCTCAACGACGAAGTGGTGGCAGAAATCTTTCATCAATGGGGTCATCCTTCCATCGACCTTTTTGCAGACGATCAAAACAGAAAATGCCACGCCTTCGCATCCAGGTTTTACCGACCAGGAACGAGAGGGAATGCTCTTTGATAGTGGTCAGGGACGTTTGCATACGCCTTTCCACCCTCCCTCTAATTCCGAAGGTGGTGGCCAAACTTCTGCGATCCAGAATGAGGATGATACTCATAGCACCGGACTGGCCTCGCCAATGGTGGTATCCAGACCTTTTGCAACTCTCGGTTCGCCCTCATCGGAGACTTGTGCAGGCCGGACCTTCTCACCAAGATGGGAGGGAAAATTCTGCACCCCAGCCTTCCCTCGCTCAGCTTGACAGCATGGCTCCTGAAGTCCTGCAGTACGGACATTTGAACCTCCTCAGGACTGCATGGATATTTTAAGGGAGTCAAGGAAGCCTTCCACAAGATCATCATACTCTCTAAAGTGGAAAAGATTTTACTTGTGGTGTATCCGTAATGATTGGAGTCCAATTAACGGGCAAGAGGAGGTAATCTTGCCGTATTTACTCTATTTGGCCAAATCTGGTTTGAAATATTCTTCCATTAAAGTGCATTTGGCGGCTATCACAGCATATCGTAAATCTCCTAACCAGCCTTCTTTCTTTCAGCTTCAGGTGGTTAAGGACTTCCTGCAGGGGTTGAAAAAGGTTTATCCCCCTGTTCGACCTCCTTCTCCTCCTTGGGAGTTGAATTTGGTGCTGTCTAAATTGATGGGACCTCCATTTGAACCCATTCATAAGTCTACATTGCAACACCTTTCTTGGAAAGTAGCTTTTCTAGTAGCAATTACATCAGCACGCAGAGTGAGTGAGATACAAGCACTCTGTTCAAAAGAACCCTATACGGTCTTCCATCATAATAGGGTGGTTATGCGAACTCACCCTTCCTTCCTACCTAAGGTTGTGTCAGAGTTCCATGTTAATCAGACAATTTCTCTACCCTCTTTCTTTCCCAATCCATCCACACCAGCGGAAAGGTCTCTTCATTCGCTAGACCTCAAGAGGGTTCTCAAATTCTATTTGGATGCAACGAAATCCATTAGAAAAACAGATCAATTGTTTATAAACTATGGTTCTGTTAGAAAAGGCTTCCCAACTTCTAAAAGATCCATTTCAAGATGGATAGTATCTTGTATAAAGTTGGCATACCAGATTGCAAATAAGCCTCTGTTTGCCTCCCCTAAAGCTCATTCTACTAGGGGTAAGGCTGCTACGATTGCATTCTTACATAATGTACCGATGGCCGAGATTTGCAAGGCGGCAACTTGGAAATCGGTCCATACGTTTACCAGACATTACTGTCTGGATTCTGACTCCAGAGCAGATACACAAGTGGGCCAGGCCTCCTTAAGGAATCTGTTCCAATGCTAACCTATTGGAGTCTGTATAGGCCTTATGGCATTTATGTATCTTGATGGTACTCTGTTTACTTGACCGCAGGATGAGGGGATGGGCTTGCTATTCTATTCATGTGCTTATGACTATTGAGGAGGATCCCCTGGAAGAGAAGGATAGGTTACTTACCTGTAATCCTAGTTCTCTTCCAGGGGTATCCTCATCAAAGTCATAAGCAACCCACCCGCCTCCCCGGGCAAGTGAACATGATTCATACATCTCTTTGTAAAAAGGTATGCGGATATCCGCAAAGAACAACTGACCTAACTGTCACCCCTGAGGCATGATGGGAAGCTAGGGGTCATGGCTGCCTTAAAGGCACGGTGCCAGTTTATCTGAGTGTTTATGTGGGTTAGCTTTTCAGCTTTCTACACTAATGTTTCCACAATGCAGCCTATGTGCTGGCAATGTTTTCTTCATTATTCCTTGCAGGATTGTGTTAACTGCTATGTATTAAAGCAGTTTTCAAAAGTTTCTTTCTCCCTGCTTTATTGGAATATGTTTATGTGCAAGAGAATTCCTTGCAACATTGCTCAGCACGTTTATGGGAGGCTACATTGTGTGTGTTTTTTATATATATATATATGGATATATATATATATATATATATATATATATAGAGCTACATATATGGTTTTCACATATATGTAATGTGTTTCCGGGTCCCGCGCATGGGCGGGAATATTCATGTGCTTATGACTTTGATGAGGATACCCCTGGAAGAGAACTAGGATTACAGGTAAGTAACCTATCCTTTAAGTCCATGGTGTGTCAAAAAGATCTTCAGCGTTGGTTTCACAAGGCGTGGGTGAATGCTTTCTGTGATTTTGGAGGGGCTTTGCATTAAACTGTTTTGCATATTAAGAAATATGTAGCTTGACAAACATTGCATGGTATATAAAGCCTTGTAGTCCCTCTTGGAAGAACTTCGTGGAATGTTAGTATATCATTCTGGTGTGTCTCTAATGTCAGCCATTGAAATGAGGGAGATGACCAACTTGGTCTATATACTCAACAGCGAACCTCTTGACATTGGTGGTCTGGATGTCATGTGCCTGCTTGATGGAGACACCCACCACATTGAGTGCTTTGATATTAAATGAGTCCTTCTTTTGACATCCAGTGGTTCTACATGATGCTGACTACAAAACCTCCAGTGATCTTGGTCTCTCCAAAGTTGGAAATTTCACTATCATGCTTTTGGCATAGCATAACTGACGTTTTCCTTTGCACTGTTTCCTAGATCCAAGCTGAAAAGGGTCTCTGGTATTCTCAGAAACACTGATGTGGAAACATCAGCTCCTATAGTTTCTAAAATGTTCCTTGTTTCAAAGGTGAATACCTTCCTGATATTGTCTTGAACATTTTATCACATATGGGTCATTTCTGGACAGTGCGACAGTCGGGTCAACACACTTGTTAGTTATGTTCTGACTTAACTGCCAGACAAAATGCACCCCATGCATATTTTATTCAGTGGAGCTAAAACTTTAAAAATAAAAATGTGACTCAGAGAAAAATGACAGAAAAGGACTGCTAATCTGAGGAAAGCTGACCCAGGGTTTGGTGTTCATGTATCCTATCTTCTTTGTGGTGAAAAATTGAACTGGCAGTCAACTGCCAAGGCTGTGGTCTCTGGTATAGAAATGTCAGTCTAGGGCTTAAGAGCACAGTGCAGTTTTTTTTATAGTACTACAATTTAATATTATATTGAATTTGTGTGTAAAGGGCATGCTGAGGTGTTTATACCCAGGCATTGCTTCTACGATACTAGATAAAAAGCCAATTAAGTACAGAGAGGACCTTTCAAAGTGGTGCTTGCTGTCAACTGGAAACCAGTCAAGAGTCCATGGTCATAGCTTCCCTGTTCAACTATCAATCCTGCGACTTGAGTCTGTATCTGGATGTTGTTGGTGGCAAAGTCAAATGGTAGGAAATTTGAATGTTTCCATGTCATAAATCTGTTCTTGAGTTTGCGCACTGTCCTTCCAATGTAACAATTTGTTTTGTTTGACAGTTTCAGTGGCAGAGGATGATTGTGAAAATGTATGCATTGTTCATGACATCCTTGAAAATGTGTTGTCTGGGCACGGTGGCTTCTCCTCATTCCACAATAAAGCAGAGACAAAATCTAGCAACATGTTGGTGCACTGTGGAAAAACCAAAGTATTCATGACTCATAATATGGTATGTATATATCTTATACCTGTGGTCAGTTCTATGTAGCAGAAATTGAAAAATAGTGAGTGGAGACTAATATAATTAGGGAAGATCAGTAGTTCATATTTATTTATTGCACCTTTGTTCTTTCCTTGGGATTACATGCATGTTAATGCAAACACAGTTAGGGAAGGTCTTAGTGTTTTGTACATTCTAACAATTAAGTATATCACTGGTCTTTTCCAACAAAAAATGGTTTTTAGCAGGATTAATGTTGTTCTGTTTACTTTTACATTTAACATACCTTATAGGCCAAGATGGTGAAGTGCTCCAATCTGAAAAGGTTAATTCAGTCTTTTTAACGGGGAGGTTTTGCTGCTGTTCCCAAGAGTTTGAAGATGTACTCAAGTAATGGACTTCTCTGTGGCATAGCGGGAGACCATATTCTCTGGAAGAGGAAGAAAGTGTTTTAATCATAAAAAGCACTGGGCTTTAGTTGCAGACCCTTCTCCCCTCCGCATTGCAGATACGGCATCTTTATTTATAGACCAGAAAATACGCTGCCCGTGTGCTCAAATGGATTCTATCTGCACAGGAGAGGGTGCATTTATTCTATCAGAATTTCACCTTTTGAAGCGCTAGCCAGGTGAGAGCTAAGTAAGGGGACGCCAGCTTTCTGCGACCTTTTTCTTCAGTATTCTATTGGTCACTCTACTGAAGACCTTTGCAAATCTACGTGGAGAGGATACCTTTGTGTGCACTGCACACAATGGTCCAATCTGTTTTCTGGGAGCCATACTCTTAAAAGAAAGCCTTCTCCTTGCTTGTCATAACTGCAGTCATGATGTATGAAGGCCCAGATTAGCTGTAATTGAGCCTGTGCAGGTAGACTGAGATCTGAAGAGGTAGGATTTAACCTCTTGGGCATGGGGTGGGGGAGGAGTATGGCCCACTTGCCACTCAGAGTAGGATGATCATATTTTCAAAACCAAAACTGGGACAGACTAGACACATGCAAATCGAATTATAATTTGACAGCACCTAGGAGAATAGTACTAGAAGGACAACATTGTGCAGAATAGTACTTTGAGATAGTGAGGAATTCTAATAACACAAAGCTACCAAGATAATGTTATGTACTATTCACTTTTAAAACTAACACCAAGATTCCTAATTCTCAAGTAACAATCACACTCAGAAAATGAAATGCAAGTTTTGTGATGGATTTTAAACTTGCATATTTCAGCACATACACATAGAAATGACTGGCTTGGTGATGATTGTGAACCTGGGCTGAGGGGAGGTTAGCAACACCACAAATATTTGAGGACAGGATCATTACTGTTCTAACTCCAATCCTAGACTATTTGTGGGGAAAAAACCTTTGGGACACTCCAAAACACATTTTAATTGTGTTTCGTGTGACTAAAGATGGAACAGTAGATTACCCTCTCCTTGAGTATTTCAATGTCTAACATCTGCTTTTAAGAGGAAGCATATAAATAAGGCTGTTTGTATGTCCTGCTGAGATAAATGAGTGGGCACCGGTCACGCAGGAAGGAGGATGCCGTCAACTCCTTCGGAAAATCCCCATCCAAAATTGGGTCGCGCTTTATGTAAACGGGAAATTCCGCACTAGTGAGGAATTCTTTGGGGATACATCTCCTACTCCTCTGGAACGCTTCTTCTATATTAGATTGCGACAAGATATAAGAACCCTAACCCCATGCTTCCCACAGGAGCCCCCCATCATGACTCCACTGCACGCCCTCCTCCAGAAGGACGCCCCAACACATATCGTGTCGCTGCTGTACCGCACTACTCAACACGACAGTACACACGCTCCTCCCGCGGCTAGAGCACGCTGGGAAGAGGAACTTAGCTCCCCCCTCACAGACGACCAGTGGTCCTTCTGCTGTCAACAGACTGGGAAAATATCTGCTAGCAGTAGGCTGCGCATCATCCACTATAAATACCTACACCGCCTCTACTACACACCCGCCCGGCTGATGCGCCTTTACCTAAGAGCCAATGACCGCTGCGACCGCTGTGGGAGCGTGGGGGCGGACTTTCGACACCTCGCATGGGACTGCCCCCCCATTCTGCGCTATTGGGCGGAGGTGCTGGAGGCGCTTGCCCAGATGACCGAACTGCATATCCCTGACGACCCCCTTGTTATGCTCCTGGGGTACACAGGAGCATTAGCCGCCCCAATGCGGAGATACATTTCCTTGGCACTCCTACTGGCTAAACAGCGAGTCGCCTGTAGATGGGGCAGAGGGCAGGCGCCCAAATTCAAGGATTGGCTGCAAGATCATATATTCTGCCAAGACCAATTGCACATATATGCCGAGCTCCTGCCACCTTCTTCCCGCCCACGCGACATCTGGTCTCCCCTCCAGACGTACCTTCTAGCACAAGCTGCCACTATTGACGTTGACAAAGAACTACGACAGGACGGCTAACAAGCCTTGTACATGAAAAGCGGTTTGATTCCTATTGCAGCTGATTGGGTCTGGAATGTAAACATCACATTGTCTGCATCACTGAGAATAGTGAAAGTCATTGTATGGTGCTAATGCTATTTCGCTATTGTTTATATATACAACACGCCTTATTGGGCTTATTGAGTGGCAATGTTTTCCTTTTTTGCTTTTTTAAGTTTTGTACCCTAATTTCAAAACTCAATAAAGAAATTAAATTATTTTTTTTTTTTAAAAAAGAGTGGGCAGAATAAGTCTGACTTCATTTTCTACATGTTTTGAAACGTGCATGATGTGCACGCACGTGCACTTGAAGTCCTTGCATTATCTCCGTTCCTGGCAAGCAACAGGCCGAAAATACAGTCCTCTTGAAAGATACGTCTATCCGCAGATTCCTCACCTTTAGAATACCCCAAGACTCCAGACTGGATCTGGATTTGGATTTTCAACAGTAATTGCTTCTGCGTGCAGGTAAGTGGTACCATTGGACTCTGTGACTACTTACAACATCATGCAAAGTGATGGTGTGGAGTTGAATATTGGCACCACATGCACATGTCAGTTCCTTCCTTTACATACTATTCGACTCGCATCCATAGCTCCGGTCCCATCTTTGTCGGTTGCACCAACACCAAGTTTCCGGAATTCAACAATGTGCCAAGACAAAATCACCTTGTCCACCCTACCCCCACCAGGCCACAGGTTTTAAACCAGGCTACGCCTGCAGGAAATAGATATCTGTTGAGGACCCGCATGACATTTGCCTGCGGTGCCAAGTTTGGGTCATGATGCAAAGTCATGCGACAGATGTGCCCTGTTTCGTCCGAAGACATTCCTGGAGCAGGAAGGGAAATTCTTTGTTGATTAGCGCAAGAAATGGTTGCGCTCGAAACGATGATCCCACTCCTGCTCCATGTTGAAGGACCACTCCAAATTACAAGGCCACTAAAGCGCTAAACCCAGATCTCCCTCCAAGGCGTCAGGTAAGTGCAAATCCAAGTGGCACCACAGGTGCAAGAAAGTTCATTTGGATTTGTGTCCCTGTTGTCGCTCCTGCACAGGCGAGAAACCACACTGGCGCAACCGATTCAGAGCCCATTCCAAGGCCGTTGTCGACCCTAGCAATTAGACGCCTTCAAAGAGGCAATGCTGCAAATGTTTAAATTCATGCCAGTTCCTCTGGAGAGCCTTCGGGCCCTATGCTTCTTTGGAGGCCTCTAATGGCACTTCGGCTATCTGGCTATTCACCAGCACAGACTGCCCTTTTGGGCCTTTACTTGGCTCCTTGCCAGAGTGAAGTGCTCCTGGTACAATGCTGGCCCACGATCGTACTGGTGCCGACCTAGACTTTGTGGTCCCCTCTTCTGGATTTGGGCCTGACCTCGATCTCTGACCCAGTGCAGACTCCGGAGAAAGGCCGTCTCAGTGCTGGAATGTTTTAAAGACAGTTGCATTATGGCCTGCTCTAAGCTTGCTTTCACTGGCTAGTCAGTTTAGCCAAAAATACAGAAAATTCAGGGGGTACTCGGTGGGTCAAGCCTATTGCCAATGGCAGCCCTTCCAGCCAGTTCAGCAACCGACCCAAACTTTTAGTGGCTCTAGAGGACACAGTGGGATCCAAGATCTGAGACGCACCTAAAAATAGCAATCTTCTACATCCTCCTCACACACCGCATACCTTCCAAATCCACCCTGATTTCTGCTTCCAAGACCATGCACAGCCAGTAGGGGGCCGGTTCTTTTTTTCATACACAAGTGGAAATCCATGACTTTTAAGTGCCGGATGCTGTAATTATTAAAAGCAAATGCTGTTCACATTATCACACCATTGTATCTCACCTGTTTCTAGCAGGTCCAAGCCACATTGTACGATTTCACATCATCCTCGAAGTTGGAGTCAATCACATTGGGCTACAGTTATTAATACTGAGATGGATGCCTGGCATCTTTGATAATCCTACAAGTGTGGGTAACATTCATTCTTTGTAATATTTACTCAAGAATATTGAGGGTCGATATGGGCAGAAACATGTTGACCTCTATCCATTGGTAGAATTATCTCCCTCCCCTCTTTTTTATTTTACCACTGGGGATCCATTAAATACTTTTTTCCACCTAGTAGGCAATTTTAATTCTCTTTTGCGAATTCAGTTTTTCCCTCTGCACACTCACACCTCCTAGATCAGTGGAGTACATACATTCCCCCAAGCTCCCCTATATATTGAAGGGTAGAAGCTTGCATCTACTCCTTAAAGGAGAGATGCCAGGAGTGGCCCAATCGTGAAGCATGCTGCTCACTTGGTGGATGAGGGCCTTTGTCCTTAAACTAGGGAGGTTACACTGACTGTTAATCAATCCTTCAGACTCTGTTGTGTGATAATACCTGAAGTTTCAGGCTCAGATGTGGGTCTTGCTAAGATCAGTTCTGAAGGCTCATGGACTGCTGGCCTTTTGCATTCTCCTTGCCTTTGGTGCCTGTTTGCACACGCAGGCCTTGCAGTGCAAACTTCATTTCCAGTGGGCACTGGCTGCCTGTCTAACAGCTTCTGCACGTCGAAGGGGGCAGCCCAGCATTTTTGGTGGTGGCAGGTGGCCTAGCTGATTTTTTCGCTACCAAAGAGAATGCAGTATTGATATTACTATGCACTGAAGGTCTCGCAAGGAGCACTCCAAAGGGATGCATTCCATCTGCAGTGGAGTGCAGGACTTCTGTATCCCTTTCCATCCCTGCCTTGAGTTTTGAAGAGGATCAGGACAGATTGAGCCCAACTCTTCTTGATAGGCCTAGATTGGGCTAGAAGAGTCTGGTGTTCTGAATCTTTGAGCATTTGGCTTCCAATCCATCTATCTCTTTCGGCAGACCGGTCTCCACAACAGGGCAGGATAATGCACCCAATTCTCCACAATCTACACCTCTACTCATGGGTGTTGAGTGGTGACAACTGAGAAGTTTTTATTTGCCTGCTAAAGTAGTAGAAGACATTCTTATGGGTAGTTGCCCCATAACTAAATACATCTTTTTGGGATGTTGGCGAAAAATTGTACCCTGGTGTGGAGATCATAAGCTTAATCCTCTACAGGCCATGGTTTCTGCCATGTTGTTGTTTGATCTATCTTTGACCCACCAAGTCATTCTAGTGGGCATAGTAAAAAGTTCTCTGTCTGCCCTCTCTGCCCTTCTACATCTGCCTGACCAATCTTTCTTATACAAGTCACCAGTGGTGATGATATTTCTCTAAAGTTTGACACATAAGTTTCTGATCAAGCCCTTCATTATGCCTTAACTTGCTGCTCATGTTTCTGATGTGCACACCTTTCGAGCCTATGCACAGTTGCTCTCTCCTGCTCCTTACCATCAAGCTGTTTTTTTCTTATGCAATCACTTTGACATGCTGTGTCAGTGAGCTGCAGTGCAACCTCCGTACACCATTTTCTTTACTGACAAGTTGGTGGTGAGAACTCAGGCTTCTTTTCTGCGAAAGGCTGTTTCACCCTTAACATGGGCCAAACTTTCACCATTCCTGCTTCTTTCTCTCCAGCGCATCCCTTGAAAGAGGAGGAAAGGCTTCACTGGCTTGGTCCGCGGAGGGCTCTGTTTGTACATTGAGTGCAGCGAAGAATACTTTGATGACCAGTTTTTGTGGGCTTTGATGGGGCTAAAGTCATGCAGAAACAAACGTTATATAGGTGGAACTTCTTGTACATTAAGACATGCTATATGCTGGCCAAGAAGGAGCCTGTAGGTGGCCTGTGAGCTCATTCCGCCAGAGCCAAAGCTGCCTAGACGGCTATAGCGAGGGGTGTTTCTGTGCTAGACATCTGCAAGGCTGCTACTTGGGCGTCCATGGCTACATTCACCAAGCACTACTGACTTGGCAGTCAGGTCTGCTGAGAAGGCCATTTTGCCAGCTTGGTTCTACAGAACGTTTTGGTGCAAGTCAACTCCTCCGTATCCCTCAGAAGAACAATTTAATTACTTTGTATAACGCTGTTTTAGGTCGATACTCCATCTAAACACAGATTCCTCACCATCCTCTCTCCTTCCCGTTCTGTAGAGTCAACTCTTGTGTATGTTAAGAACCTCAAATTAATTTAGGCGCACTGTCACCTCCAGTCTGTCAAGATTAAGCTGCGTCTAAGTGTAGGAAGTTGGCTCTTTATTTAGTGGACCAAAATGAGGTACACTATGTAAAGGGTCCTGGCAATCCTTATTGGTTTACAGAGGCGAACAGGATAACACTAGAAGCTCTTTTGTGGTAGTGTGGGCGAGACGTTTAGGCTTATCAGAGGGTAATGCTAAGCATTTATTGCACACGCAAAGGCAGCAAGTGAGACACACACTCAATAAAGAAATCCGACACCAATTTATAAAAATAACACAGATTTTTATACAAATTTAGATACCAAGATCATTGGGATTGATTAAGTACTTTTCCAGATATTAATTTTTACAGGTTTAAAAAGTTCAAACTTAGTGCAATTTCTGGGGCGGTAATGTTATCCTATGGAAGAAAACATGCACTGCATTAGGGCACTTGTCTGCGACTTACAGGACTCTTCTCCTGGACTTAAGGTGAGTATGGGGCAAGGTCCAAGGCAGCACCAACAGGTCACCTTGTGAGGCACTGGGCGGCCGGGTGCAGATGCGCGTTTCGGCGTTGGGTGCCCCGTTTATCTCTACAGGGATCGGTCCGGTTGAAAAGAGGCTGCAAGCTGGGAGTGGGGTGGTGGGGGGTGGGAGGGCTAGTCCAGATGAACCCAGAGGGGGGCTCAGGTCTTGCGGGTCGCGTCTAGGCAGGTATCCCATTGGTCCACTCAAACTCGGGCCGGGGGGCTCGTGTGCACTGGAGCTGTATCCTGTGGGGTCACGCTGCTGAAGACACTCTCGGTAATCGGTCCTTGCAAAAAGAGGCTGCAGGAGGCGACTGGGAGTCCAGTCTGGCCAAACACAAGGGTGGGCTCAGCTTTTGAGGGTCTCAGGACCCCGTTGGCACCATTACCTCCCTTGGACTTGGGGTGCGGGTGCAGAGATACTTTGAGGTGTTGGGTGGCGGCGGTCAGAGGCTCACTCTGTCATCGGTCTGCAGTAAAGGGGCAAACAGGACAGCTGGGCCATTCTCGAGGTGGGTCTCATTGTCCCTAAAGTCACTTGACGTGCACGTCGGTCTTCCTCAAAATTAGTGTCCGGTCTGGACACAACAAGCCTTCGTTGCTGCAAGGAGTCCTGTACCCCGAGTATTGGTGCTATGGGGCTCTGGTCTATCCTGGCGTCCCCACACTTGGAGTGAGGACAAATCTTACCTGTGGAGCAGCTGCAGCTTCAGTAGTCCCGTTAAGCAGCAGGACGGTGAACCGGACTTTGCTTCTTCGTTGCCTGCGGCTGCAGGGGAGTAACTCCAATACTCCAACGGAGTTCTCTGGCGATTTGCGATGCACTGGCAGCCCTCCAGGTTTCTTGGAGTTTGCACAGTGGCAGGATGAGTTGGTTTCACCAAGATTGTCGGCGGCAGCAGGCAGCCTGGCAGGGTTGGTGCCAAGTCAGTAGTTGCTCCTCTGTTCTTATGTCCGCACTCTTCTTTGTCCACTCCTTCTTTGTGTCCGTCAAAATTGAGGTCCTGGCATCAGGGTTGCCACCTGAATACTGTATTTAGAGGCGTTACAGGGAGTGTCCGGTAGTAACCAATGGGCTACCTACCTTTAGGGTGACTACAAACTCTATATGACTACTTCTTGTGGGAAGTGGACATAACCCTGACCCAGATAACCTAATTCCACCAAAAACCAAGATGGTGGTATTGTCCTAGTCATGTGCACTTCAGGCAGCCCACCTTAGGGGTGGTACTAGCCTGAGGGTAAACACACCTCCTGACTAGCTAATTTTGCCACCTGTCCTGGTGCCATATGGGCCCTGAGCAGGGGGTGGCATTTCCCTTGTCTGGGGTAAGCCAGGGTCGCATATCAAAGGCGGTTGAGACCTTTGAAGCCTCCTGCCTTGATATGCTGATTACCAGTCATACTGCTTGGAGGAGGTTCCAGCACCTCCCGCCAGAGCTGGCATTGTTTCTGACTTCTGAGAGCAGGGCTCTCGCCTCCTAGTGGTGGCAGGCTGGACAGGACTAGTCAGCCAGCACACTAGAGAATTAGTAAGGTTCAGGGGGCACCTCTAACGTACCCGCTGGGTGCATGTATTAATAAATCCGTCACTGGAATCAGTGTGGGTTTATTAATACAAGGTGTTTGATTCCAAACGCCATAGGTTTCAGTGAAGCCATTAATTAGCTAGGAAACCCGTTTTGACCAGTGCTCTGTACATACTTTAAGATGGCTTCCCTGCTCACTTGTAATACCCAGCATTTTAACTATCTATTACAGGGGCATATCTGCTCATGCAGATATGTCTTCACATGTGCTATAATGCACCCTAGCTTAGGGCTCCAAAGCCTGCTGTGGGGTGACTTACATATAGCCCATGCAGTGTCTTTGGCATGGCACACAGGAGTGTGCCATGTAATGTTTCCAAACATGGTTGGCACCATGTCACGCAGCCTGCAATGGAAATCTGTGTGCAGAATTTGTGTGGGTCCCATAGGGTGGCATAAGATATGCTTGCAGCCCTTAGGGACCCTCTTTAGTACCCCTGCCCTAGGTACCTGGGGTACCATTTACTAGTGTAGGAAAATGCCCCTTTTTGACATGGTCACCCCGATTCTTTTGCCTGGTATCTGATGCAATTTTGACAGAATTGCACTGGGTTCCTTTTATCCAGGTCCCCAGTCCCAAATCTCTTTCCCTAAAACTGTACAATTGTTTCCCCAATTAGCAATACCTTTAGCACCCCTTTGTAAGTACCTTGTAAATAGCACGCCTGGTACCTAAGACAAGGAGGCTAAAGAGGATCCCTAAGTCCTGCAGCACGTATTGTGCCACCCTAAGAGACCCCTCAGCACCAACATGCGACCTGCCATTGCAGGCTGTGTGCCATGGTGCAGAGAAAAGTGAAGATACGACATGACACACCTCCTGTGTGCCATGCCTACAGACACTTCATGCAGTATAGGTAAGTCACCCCTACAGCGGGCCTTACAGCCCTAAGGCAGGGTGCACTATACTGCATGTGTGGACATATCTGCATGAGCACATATGCCCCTGTGATATCTAAGTTGGTTCTTGGATATTACAAGTGAACAGGAAAGCCATTTTAACAACATGTGCTGGACACTGCTGTTTACTTTTTTCCTAGCTACATAATAGCTTCACTGAAACTAGAGATGTTTGGTATCAAACATCTCATATTGATAAACCCACACTGATTCCAATGATGGATTTATTAATGGATGCACCCAGAGGGCACCTTAAAGGTACCCCTAAAAACCTACTGACTACTAGTGTGCTGGCTGACTGGTTTAGACCAGCCTGCCACCACAAACAGGTTTCTGACCCCCTGCAGGAGAGAGCCCACACTTCTGAGGGCAGAAACAATGCCTGCTCCATCCGGAGGTGTTGTCACCTCCTCCAAGCAGGATGGCAAAGTGATCAGCATATCAAAGCTGGAGGCTCCAAAGGCCTCTGCCGCCTTTGATACGCACCCCCAAAGCTTCCCCAGGCAGGGGAAATGTCACCACCTGCCCAAGCCCATTTGGCACCAGGACAGGCGGGAAAATTAGCTAGTCAGGAGGCGTGCCATCTCTCAGGCTAGTACCACCCCTAAGGTGGGCTACCTGAAGTGGACACGACTTTTAGAATTCCACAGTCTTCGTTTTGGCGGAATGAGGCTTTCTGGTTCAGGGTTATGCCCACTTCCCACAGGAAGTGGTCATATAGAGGGCGTAGGCACCCTAAAGGTAAATAGCCCATTGGCTACTACCTGTCACTCCCTGTAATGCCCCTAAATTGAGTATTTAGGTGGCACCCCTGACACCAGAAACTCGTTTTCGATGGAACAAGAAGAGAAGGGCACAGAGAGATGCAAGACAAAGTCAGAACTGAAGACTGCTGTGAACTTTTGGCGCCAAACTCTGCCTGCCGCATTAAGTCTCAACAATCACGACTCAGTAACTCGTCCTGCAGCTCGCCAGCTTCCAGGAATCCCGGGAGACTGTCAGCTTTTGCAAATTGCCAAGCAATCCCCCCAGGAGTAGAGGAGCTACTCAGCTGCAGTCCGCTGGCACGGATACCCAAGGTATAGTTTACCGCCTTGCTGATCCCTGGCCAGCCCGACACAGCAGCTCCCCAAGAGGAGGACCCAGTGCTCCTAAAGGTCAGATCTGCCCTCCCACCGAGTGAGTGGAGACCAGGACCAACCAGAGCCCACAGGACCAATACCCCGGGTACCGGTCCCCTTGGAGCAAGCAAAGACCATGAGTGTCCTGTCGGGACACCAATGATTCCACGACAAAGCAGCCGTCGAGGGACGTCGGCATGGCAGAGACTCACCTCGAGAGTGGCCCAGCTGTCTGGTTTTGCACCCCAACCGGCAAGACCAACCACCGCAAGGTTCCAAGGCACACAGAACCCAGTTGACCTTTCCGCTCTGCACCCGAGCGCCCCAGCCTGGGTACTGACAAACTGACTGTGCTCCCTTGACCCCAGAACCCTTGTGACCCGAGCCCCCCATTGGGAGCTCCTGGACTTGTCCCCAAGTCCCCCACTGCATCCTGTTTCTAGGTGGCCGCCCACCCTTCTCTTTACCGGTGTAGCGCGCACAGCTACCAACGCGACCAGCAACTCTGTACCCGGACGCCACAGGGCAGGTAACGAGAAACTGCTGGTAGTACTTTGCACCTTGGTCCCCTGCGACTCTAAGAACCAAAGGTGACCCCCCAGAAGTCGACCGTAAATACCTGTATGCTATCTATGCCTTTTTTCCCAGAGGAAAGCATTGTGCGTAAAGGCGCATTTAAGTAACCGTTTTACTTGCCTGCAAAATTCAGTGTTTAAAAAAGTAGTTACTTGCTATAGAAGTTCTTGGTATGAAAATTTCTATACAAATGCAACTTATTTTTCTAAATTGGTCTCGGATTTATTCTTGAGTGTGTGTCTCATTTATTGCCTCTGTGTGTCAACAAATGTTTAGCACTACCCTCTGACATGCCTTACTGCTCGCCCACACTACCACAAAAGAGAACATTTGGGATATCATTTGTACCTCTGTAAACCAATTGGGGTTTGCCAGGACTCTGTACGCAGTGTACCTCGCTTTGGTCCACTATATAAAGAGCCAGCTTCCTACAAATGGGGACCTACAGGGGTGCTAAAATCCTTAGCCAATTGTGAAACAATCAGACACCACTTTGTTTTAAGGAAGGAGCACTGGCACGGAGGTCTGGTTAGCAGGCTTCCGTGCACTGTCCAAGTCAAAAACCAGCATCTAGCAGCTAGAAAGGGGCTAAAAGTGGGGGTAGAACTGCAACAAAAGCCCAGTTTCCTATACTGGGGGCACAGAAAAGTGGAAAACATAACTATGTCAGCATGCAGGTGTGGCCCCTATTTGCATTTCTGCTTCATTACTTCTGGTGCTAGGCCATCAAGGAGTCTGACTGCTGTTGAAAATCTGAATCTAGTCTGACACCTAGGGATAGATATTTTATAGGTGAGAAATCAGCAGGTAGAGTACCCACCAGAAATAGCATTACCAAAGGTAAGTAACTAGTTCTTTTGTAGACCTGTTGCACCGCATGTGAATGATGCATGCCGATATGCAGCAGAACCTCTGGGATTTACCTAGTTCCTGTTGAGTGGAGAGACTGGAAATACAGCAGTTTTGTGTACATAGTTGTGTGCATGCACAAGGTAAGCAAGCTCATTACCGTAAATATGGCTTTAACAGATGGAGAGCTGCAGTATAGGGAACACATGCCCAAGAATTTGTAATGTCTGGGCAAATCAAGGTGGTCCGAGCTCTGAGCTTCTTTAATTTGTGGCTCCATGTGGATGCTGAGTTTTGGCTAGGTTGCATGCTATGCATGTACAGGTTGGTTTAGGCAATGAACAGGTGGCAGTGAGTTTTAGCTTTTGTTCGAGTGGTGGTCAATTGCTCTGGAGAGACATAAATGTGATACAGTGGACAAAATTAATGACTTGCAGGACACGATGATTGGCATGAAGCAGGTTTTGGCTCACAATGAAGACCTGGAGACCGGGTATTGGGGGATAACTTGTGGTTAGTTGGTGTGCCTGAAGATGTGACGGCTGCATATAAAGACGTTTTTGAGACATGCACTAGCGAACCATACCAGCAAGAGTCGTGAATTGCCGTATCTGCAACACAATACCGCTGCCTGCTTTGAGAGGTGAGTTGAAGCTCAAGATTCTCAGATCTCCATTTTCCAAGACTTGGGAAGTAAAGGTTCAAGAGACTCCTTTGTTTGCATAATTCATGGAATTCAGTTGTAGTGCCAAACACAGCCCCAAAGCCGAAATGACCAGTTACCTAGATTGACAGCAAGGCCAGTGAGCTGTCACCGCAGCAGGATTGGTTGTCTTAACAGACTGCTATATAGTATTTTGGCATGTGGTATCCAGGGACTCTTATCATTATGGCAGCCTTTAATGCTTTATTTTATACATGCAATAATACAGGTTGTATGGGCCCCAATAGGAGCCCTAAGGCGCTGGCCCTAGCACAATCAGCGTGCACATGTAATTCATCAAAATAAAGTTGAGCTATTACTAGGGTGACTGGGTGTCCCAGACTCTGTGGGACAGTCCGTTTTCACCATCTGTCCAAGCAAATTTCAGTAAATGTAGCACATATGCCGGTTTTCAGAGAAGTTCAACTGAGCATGGAGGTGTTCCAGTATGTGCAGTGTTATTTGTATGTGGAGGCAGTTTCAGTTTGGGGAAATGTAGGTAATTGAGGATTACTTTTGATAGTGTTGTTTTAGATTAAATAACAAATATTATTGGCTCTTTATATATCTTGCATGCCTGTATTTGTAAATGTGTGGTGCATTATGTACTTCTAATCTTTGTTTATACAATTTAAGGTTTTTATGTTTTTATTTTTTAAGAAGATAATTTTGTCTTCACCTTAGCCTGTTTGTGAGAACTATTTTTAGTTCATCTACAAGGCACTGGCAAGTAAAAACTAAGGTGGTTTAATATCAGAATTACAATCTAAGATATGAAAATTAAAGATCGTTCTCCTGAGCTTGACATACTGACTTCCTTGCCCTGAGGTACAAACACAATTCAGTAATACAAGAACACTACAGCTGTAATGTGAGAAGAGAAATTAAGTGAATAGATAGCAGACTTTTCACTTCACAAAAAACAGCTCGTCTTAAAATCTTACTCTTGAAAACACCTTTCATCAGTCCTCAAAAAATTATTGGAAGACGTAAACCTGTTGCTTCCTAGCCTCATATTACTGTTCTTTTCATAAGACTAAGGGAGTCTTTTCTCCGGGAATATTTACATGATGAAATGCATAAGGATGTTATGCGCCTTCTCTATACAGTGTGGCTGATGTCTGGTTCAACAAAGCAGCCCTAAATAATTTTATTTTGTTCTTTTGGATTTTAAAAGATGTAGTCTAGACATTCATTGCCATTTAGAAGTAGATTCATGTAGGAAAGAGTTGAAGATGCTCCTCTTTAAAGAACACCATATCACAATGCATCTACAGTCCACAAACCAACTCCTCTCCTGTCACTCGTTGACTTTGTGCTGTACTTTGACCATGTACAGCGCTCCGCTGCCTTTTGGCTAGGTTGGCACTATAGAAATATCACATACATACATTCATACAGCATCCAATAGAGTGTTTTCTCCAGTGCTTGATTTTGATGAGACTTTTCCTCCCTGATGGTTTTTTGCGTCATAAAAATAAATTATTATACACATCCTTGTACCATAACTAAATTGATTGCTGTACTCCTTTTATTATGCAGCTTGAACTGCTAGAAGCCAGAAGAGCATCTGTTTTCTCAGCCACGGCTTTCTGTATTCAGTGTTGCTGGAGAAGGTACAAGCGGAGAAAGATTGCAAAACAGAAGTGGGCTGCAGTCGTTATCCAAGCAGGTAATGTCATCAGTGAGGAGCAGCGTTATTCTTAACATGTAACTTTGAGTGAATGAATGCATCAGTAAATGACAAATGAAAGTTAAAACTGTGTTTGATGCACCCAGCTAAAGATGTGGAATATAATATGAAAAAATATAGAATGGTTGAGTTTGAACATGGCTAAATGATAGTCATCAGATTGTGCCAAGAAAACCCATTAATGTGAGGAATGATGGGAGTTGCTGTGTGCCAAGGAAAAATCGTTCGTCATGATTTGACAGTGGACCAGTGATCAGAAACTGGCTGAATGATAGGTCTCTGATGAACACGTCTAACCGCAAAATCCTTGCCTTATGAATCTCCCCAAGTGCCAAATTGGATTTGGAAAACTTTCTGCAATCGCTTCTGTATATTGTAGGTAGCAATATTGGCCTCCGTCCCACCACTGGACATGACGACACACAGCCGCCCATAGGAGCTCATGTCAGTACCTTCTTTTCCATGCCCTTTCATGTGGCTCTGGTGCTCCGCGAGGAGCGGCTCCTCTGTTATGGCGGAGGAGCATTGCTTCCCCCCCCTGCCAACAGCTGCAAACACGAAAAATAAAATGATAATAAAACTCTAATATTATCATTTTAGGGGCGGGCCATCATGATGAGAGCACTGAAGGAGGAGTGGTGGGCACTGCTGCAAGTGCACATGTCGGTTTGGCCGGCTGTCTTAGGATGGCCAAATCGACATGCGCACTGAGATTCCTCCAACCCGAGCTGCGTTACCGGGTAGAAAGAACAGCAGGCACAGGCTCCAGTCTCTCTGGGAGCGCAAATTCAGCCCGCTCAGGCCAATCCCTGCGCTTCTCTCATGCTGATATTACCAGCATGAGAGCAGCGTCTGGATTGGCCATAGGGGAGTCTGGGAGCCTGTGCTTAGTTGCAGAAAGGTGGCGAGCAGCAGGTACGTACTTTTATATTTTTACTTATTGTTACTGTGTGTCCCCGCTCTGCCCCATCCCCTTTCGTCATACATCAGCAGCTACGGAGCTCCGCTCCTATTTAAAAAAATTTTTTACCATGCTTTGCTAAGCTCGTCCAAGTGAAGAGTTTGCAGGGATTTCTCCCCCTAAAACAGCAGTGTTTAAATCTTACCATACTTGCAGCAAGCAATATTGGTTACAGACCAACATAATGTCTGCCTTTTGTGCCTTAATAACGAAATTGACTCCATGTCCTGTGATACATGTTCCCTGATGTCTCCAAAGGCCATCAGAGAGCGGTAAGCAAAATTCTTTGCTGCAGAACAAGAAATGGGGTCGGTCCTATTTGAGGTTGCAGGGCCATTCCCGGTCTGCTGGCCATCTTCTGGTATGTCCAGGACAAAGTTGAAAGACCAGTCTAAATGCAAACACAAGAAGTCCAAACAAGGCTGTTCACTTCTGCACTAGTTCCTGGGAGAAGTCCCATACTGAGTGCTTGAAGGGGTTGATCTCTGCTTTCATCCTCTGATTTGTACCCATTTCTTGTCCTGAAGCTGATACACCCTGAATTCCTCGGGCCATGGTTAACCCTGCAGCAGATCGCACCCTTCACAAAGGCCATTCTGCAACAGTTCAAAAAGGTTCTGGATTGATCTGGTGCACCTTTGGGCCCACAGAATTGGTGGGCCACCAGTTGGCCTTCTGCTAGTGGGTCCTTTCTCAGTGTCAACCCCGTTCAGACTGACTGTTCCACCTCGTGTTCTGGCCGGGATTTCACCCTCCTACCAGTTAGTCCTGTACTGAGGCTAGTTGCGGCTCTGATTCTATATTGTGCTCTAACTATTGACTGATCTGGAGCGGACATCGGTGAAGGCATACTCCAGGTTGGGCTTCAAAATGACCAAGGAACGGACTCTGGTTGAAGATGACACTCCTGTTCACCTGCATCCACAGCAGTATTTCAGGATGAGGGAGGCCCTCTTCGGATCTGATTCTGATGCTCTCCAACTACTGCTGCATCTTCTTCATAATGAGGATGATATAGAAGTGGATAATTTGCTCCTCCCTCCTTACACTGATGCTGACTTATACCTTGACCTCCAAAATGCTAGTGGCCTAGACGGGTCACCTGAAACCGAATTTAATGTGCCCTTAAGTGTCCCAGCTGAGGAATGTCGTTCATGGAGCCATAGAGATGTATCTGCTTTTCCCTATGTTAGAGGCTAAAGCCAGTGTTTAAACTGAGTTTTTGCATCCTTGGCCTTCAAATTCAGAGCCCTTGCTTCCATCCTGTGATTCCCTAATGGACTTCCTCATAGCAGCCTGGTCCAGACCTTGCTGGACTCTGCCAGTAAGCTGTCCCCTTGCTTGGTGACATAAACCTGCAACTGGTGACCCAAATTGTTTGACGCAGCATTTGACTCCACAACTTAATGTTCAAGCCTCTGCTAGTAATATCAATCTGAATGAATTTCTGACCACCAATGAATAAGAAGTCCAAAAAAAATGACTGAATGGGAAAGAAAGTATTCTCTTTGGATAGCCAGATAGTACAGTCCTTAAACGCCATATGCCTTCTGGGTCCCTATACCAATAGCCTCTGGGATATGGTGAGTGAGATTTTGTCTGCCATACTAGAGGACTTTTGAATCTCCTTCACCCAGGTTCACGATGGCCAAGGTGCGGTGACACCCATTTTGAGGTCCAATCTGGACACTACAGACTGTGTTACCTGGGCTAATGACTCCAGTGTTGTAATTTAATGCCAAGCTTGGATGCGGACATCTGGGTTTTCCAGGGACATCAAAACTTCCTTAAT
Organism: Calotriton arnoldi; assembly: GCA_963921515.1. NCBI lineage: Eukaryota > Metazoa > Chordata > Amphibia > Caudata > Salamandridae > Calotriton > Calotriton arnoldi. The sequence continues at coordinate 324,024 of CAWUFW010007437.1, read as the reverse complement.
GGGCATTCCTTTTGACGAGGGCCGGCTGTTTGACAAGAAGTCTGATTCTACGTAACAATTCTTAAAGGATAGTAGAGCTACGGCTCGGTCTTTGTGGCTGCTGTCCCTCTTTCGCCAGTTCCAACAATCATATTTCAAATTTTGTGGATACTCTAGAGCCTTGCCTACCAACAGAGGCAGCCTTTGAAGCTAGCCTAGTCCTATTGGGGCTCTAAGAGCATAGGTGGTGATCCGTGCTCCAGCCCTTCTCCTTCTCTTCACATGCTACCGCTACTAATCTGCTTTATTTTATCCTCTGATGACAGAGAACTGTCAGAGGCAGAATCACCCAGGTGGCTGTCCTGCAATCACTTCAAATCAGTGGATCCTTTATGTTGTTCAGTTTGGTTTTGTCCTCCCTTTCTTAGCTGCTCCTCCCTACATTCCCACAGTTTTTACTCCAATATCGAGGGATCATGCTGCTATCCTCTCCAGGGACATTCAGATGTTGCTTACCAAGGGCGTGATCAACCATGTACAGCGCAAGTGTGCAATCGAAGTGGTGGGGCGTGGCCAGCAGGGGCAGCATGGCTGACGCGTTCTGAGAGCGCTCCGTCAATTGTCCCCATAATCCGGCACATTTCTATTTGACAGCCGGCAACCGCTGCCGGAAGACGGTGACGCCACGCCGGTGAACCCCTGGGAGGTCGGTGGAAGCGGACAAAGCCCCGGAGAGCGTGCGGTGCAGGCTGTGGAGGAGCGCTGGCGAGCTCCGGAGAGACCGCGGCCAAGCACGGCTGGGCGGGGAACTTGTGATCGGGCCGAGTCTCCGGCCCTGAGAGAGGACTGCGCAGTATCTTTATCCGGCTCGGTGGTGACGTAGAGGAGCAGGGCCACTTTCCGGGGCATGAGAGGTGCCCCTGCAACTTGTGCTGGGGAGACTAGAGGCCCGGAGGCGGCCGGAGGAGCACCGGTGAGCAGGGGAGGGGCCGCATACGTATACCACGCGACACACTTGGGCAGAGGCCTAATATCAGGGCCCGGGATTTTGGTGCCTGCTGTGCCCCCCCCAAGTCGGTGGGGGTGATGATGCGAGTGGCGGCCACTTGACTTCAGGCCGTGGAGTGCGGTGTGGGGCCAAGATTGCAAGGAGCTGAGGGACGGTGCCCCCACTGGAGCTGTGGCCGCGGGGGGACGGGTGCTGGCCCCCTATGCGTTGGCAATAGAAGACGTTGGAGTGCTCATAGCTGGACCGGAGAATGCGCTGTTGGCACGCGGCCCCTGCAAAGGAAGAAGGGGGGGCTCCCCCGGAGACGCCGAGGAGGTGTTGGTGACTGCCCAGAGGTGGACATGGCAGGGGAAGAGTCACGACATTACACAGTGCGACATAGATGTGAAGGAAGCTTCTGGTGAGTGATCGTGTGGGTCACCCTATGTCGCAGCGCAGTTAACCCTACACCTGGAAGCGGTGGCACCACCAGGGAGGGTGCTGAACGGAGGAACGCGTGAGTGACGCAGCAAGCTGTGGCCTACCGTCGTGCACTGTGCGGCCTAGTGCTGAGCCACGGACTGCTGTGTGGTGCCTGGTGGGACAATCTGGTGCTGCAGCGGACCGAGCTTGGGGCTTCCACAATAATGGGGCACACCAGAGGGGCCGGGTCGAGGGCCTCCTTGCAAGCACCGGGTGCAAGTGATGCTGACCCGCCACAGTCGGTGAGTGAGCGAATGGCTCCGGATGATCGGTTGGACGCCATTTTGCAGGCCATTGAGCGATCTAGTGCATCTATGGAAGCCAAGTTGGCCAAGGTGGCGCTGGACCTCAACTTGCTGCATGCAGATCATCGGAACTTAAAGGACCGGGTCGTGGCCGTGGAACAAGAGATTGCTGAATTGAAACCAGCTACGGAGTTTCAGGAGAAGCAGCAGAACGCCCATGAAGCCCGGATTCGGTATCTTGAGGACCGTATTGAGGATGCAGAAGGCCGCTCGCGGCGGAACAATGTTCGACTGATTGGGCTGCCGGAAGGTGCGTAGGGCCAGGACGCAGTCGCCTTCCTGGAAACTTGGCTCAAGACCATTCTGCCACACTCTCTTTTCCCCGTTCTTCACCATAGAGCGGGCCCACCGGGTTCCGGGCAGGAAGCCGGTCCCCGGCGACAGGGCGCGCCCACTCATTTTCAAACTTCTACATTTTAGGGATCGGGATGTGATCCTCCGGGAGACCAGGAAGTTGGACGACATTCACTATGAGAATGTCAAGGTATTGTTCTTCCCGGACTATACCATGAAGGTCCAGCGCCAGCGGGGGTCCTTGCTGCCGGTTAAGAGGCAGCTCCGACAGCTAGACATATCCTATTCTCTGATGTTCCTGGCCCGGCTCCGCGTTGTTTCGGATGGGAAATCTAGATTTTTTGATACGCCTCAGGATGTCTGGGACTGGCTGGAGACATCAGGCCTGTACTCTGGCCCAAGGCCTGCGGGCACTGTTCCGGCTTGGACTGGGGAAGCTGGTGATAGAGGACCCAGACGACGGCGGCCTGGCAGGAGGTTCATGGGGTTTGCGGTGGCGCCAGGGCCGTACCAGATCCGTAAGGAGCGACAGGAGGTGGTGCGCATCGCTGAACAGATGGCGGAAGCAGCAGCGCCGGAGGACAAAGCGGACACTTCCTTTCACTCGTCGGGGGCGGCTGGGCTCCTCGATAGCGGACTCCTCTGATAATGCGGTCATTACACCGCATGCGGCGGATGGTATCGTATGAGTATGTCGGTTGTGGAAGTATATTTCTGGATGCTGTGTTCCTGCTGCTCTGTGGGTCTCTGTCTATTTCTAATTTGAGTGTCCTCATGTGACTCAGGATGGAGGGGGCTGGTTTGATGGGGGTAAATCTGCGTCCTGGGGGGGTTACCGGTGCGGGCTCTTAGATCCCAGCTATGGCAATATCTGGTTAGCAGTGTGAGGGGGGACTGGGAGGGTCTACCCTGTATGGTTGCACAACCCCCTGTTTTTCCCCATCTTTTCCGGGCTGATAGGACATGCGGCTGGGATGCTGTATGAAGTGTTTGGACGACACCCCTATGTTTTGGGGGTTTCCTTTATCTGTTTCTTTCTTTCCCTAGTTAGCTTTTCCCCTCTACCGTTTGTTGCGGGTGCTTGTGGGGGGGTCGGGTGGAACTGATGTGATGCATATCCATCCGCCTATTACTGAGGTCCGGGTGGGGGGCCCACTGGCCACTGGTGTTTGCTGCTTTCAACTCTGCCATGGGTCACGTGATCCTTACCTGGAATGTTCGGGGTCTCCGTACGCCTTCCCGTAGGTACGCAGTGTACTCCTATTTGAAGCGTCATAACGTGCATGTAGCACTACTGCAGGAGACGCACCTTAACGCCCTGGAGGTTTCCCAACTACAACGCAGATGGAGGGCTAAAATATATGCCACAGATTATTCCCTGTACACAAGGGGGGGGCCCTTATCTGGGTGCGGCCTGGGACGCCCATCGCTCTGGATGAGGTTCTTATGGATCGGGAGGGCAGGTATGTGTTGGCAAAGGGTAAACTAGATGGATGCCATGTATTATTGGGTAACATGTATGCACCGAATGTGGATCAGGGTCAATTATTCAGTCAGCTGTCTCTTGTTTTGGGAAGGTGGTGTGGGATCCCGTGGTTGCTGGGTGGAAATTTTAACAGTGTCTTAGATGTGGGGACTGATAGATCCTTTCCTCCGCTCTGAAACACGGCGGCCTCGCCCAACTCTGTGGTGTTGAACAGGTGGGCTGGGGACTGGTAGACGTCTGGAGACATCATCACCCGGGGGTAAGAGTGTACTAATTTTTCTCAGCACCTCATAATCTGCACGTCCGGCTTGATAGGTTCTTTGGGTCCACTTGCCTCCTCCCATACATCTCGACTTTGGAATACTGGGGACGCACGCACTCCGACCACAATCCTCACTGCGTTGTGTTGGCCTGGGTGGGCGGGATCCCGAGAATCCCTACATGGAGGCTGCAACCGGCCTTGCTGGAGGACGCGGTGTTTCGGGAGTCTATTGGGGAAGCTATTGAGGAATATTTTACACATAACGCGGGCACTGCCACCGCCGCGATGGTGGAATGGGCGGCTATGAAAGACACCCTGAGAGGGAAGTGTTTGGGGCTGGGCTGCGGATTGCGACAACAGGTGGCATTGGACTTGCTTGAGGTAGAGCAACGTCTGCTGCCGTTGGAAACAAGGACGGTGATGGTTGACGGGGGAATGGCTGATCTGGAGGAGGCGCGCAAGAAACATGCGGAACTCTTGGACCGCCAGCGCTGCCTTAATTTTGCTGCACACTCAGCGTCCGTGCACGCTAAGGCGGATCGCTCGGACCCCCTCCTCGCGTGGTTGATTAAACTAGAACAATCGGGAGGTGGGGGGGGGGGGTTAATCGCGGCTCTTCGTTACCCGGACGGGGACCTTCGGTATACACAGCTAGAAATCCATGATGAACTGTCTGTGCATTTCACACAACTGTATAAGGCGGGCCGACAGGCCTCAGAGGAGGCGCTGAATCAGTTTTTGGATGGCCTCTCGTTCCCAGTTTTATCGGGCGAACAGCGGACGGAATTAGATGCCCCACTGGCATTGGAAGCGGTTCGGGGCACGATTGGGGCGTTGCCGTCTGGGAAGGTCCCTGGCCCTGACGGTTTTCCCCACAAATTCTATAAATTGTATACTGACTCAGTCCACAGCTGCTTAAAGTTTACACGGAGGCACTCGAGACCCTTGCCCTCCCGGCCTCGATGACTGAAGCTACGTTGATCACGCTCCCTAAACCAGGCAGGGACCCCACTTCTATGGGGTCTTATAGACCCTTGGCGCTCCTGAACGGGGATTACAAGATCCTAGCTGGCATTCTGGCTAGTAGATTAGCGCCACTGATCCCTCAATGGGTTCATCAAGACCAAAATGGGTTCGTACCAGCCCGCAACACATCGCTTAATATACGGCGGCTGTTCAGGGTGATGCGATGTGCTACGAAGGACTGGCCGACGGCCGGCTGTCTTGTGCTAGACCTGGAAAAGGCCTTCGACACGGTTGAATAGCCTTTCATGTTTGCTGTGCTTCGTCGTTTCGGGATTGGGCCTTATTTTTTAAGTCTTGTCAAGCTCCTATATGGCTCTCCCACGGTTCGGCTGCGGTCAGGCACTCTCTTCTCCGATCCGATATTGATAGAGCGGGGGACCCGACAGGGGTGTCCACTCTCCCCCCTTAATTTTTGCATTAGCGATCAAACCGTTAGCAATGGCGCTACTCGCCTCAGCGCCGGACTGGGGAATACGTCTTGGGGGCGGTATCCATGCAATTTCGCTTTACGCGGATGACATTTTGCTATATGTCAAGGACATTCTTGCAATCCCCAAGTCATTCCTGCAACACTACGGTCTTTCGCGTCCATGTCTGGGCTGAAAGTACATTGGGGTAAGTCGTGTCTGTATCCTTTCCACCCTGCTACGGAAGATCCGGGTTGGGAGGCCGACGGGACGGTAGTGCAGTGGCAACCTGTGGCGTTCAGATATCTGGGAATCCGCATCTACCACAACGACCAAGATATCCTAGACGGTAACGTTACGAGGGCAGTTACAGCGCTAAAGTCCCAGATTGAATTTTGGAAGCCGCTTAATCTCTCGGTCATCGGTAGCGTGGAGTTAATGAAAATGGTCATGCTGCCATGTCTCCTTTATTATTTTGCTAATTTGCCGCTCCACTTACCTGTGTCCTTCTTCCGCTCTCTGAAAAAGATTGTCCGTGATTTTGTTTGGAACAATTCGCGGTGCAGGGTGGCATTAGCGAAGTTGTACCTACCACGCTCAAAGGGGGGGCTGGTTCTGCCCAACCTAGAGCACTACTTTTTAGCATCACAAATCCTGTGGGTGGAGGGACTACATCTTTCGGACTCGGCAGAGTGTTACCCCCCGTACTCTCGGGACAGGATCCTTTCCCTATTCCACCCCTGTAATAGATCGAACAAGCCTCTCCCATTGCTAGTATCGACGGCGCTGAAGTGTTTCCGCAGGGCGTTGCGTCTCACTAGACACATCACACCGTATGTGCCAGCAGTACCTTTATTGGGTATGCCGACTGCGCAGGGACGCGTGCGGAGCGCGGACCTTACCGACTGGGAGGGGGCAGGCATTACCACCATGGGGGACCTCTACGGAGAGGGCGTATTGCGGCCCTTCCTAACTATTATGGATGAGAACGGGATTTCCCTAGGTCAATTTCTAAATCATGCCTTCTGGACGGCCGCGATGAGACGCTGGTGGGGAGACATTACGCAGGAACACCCGATGCATCTTGTGGTGCAATACGTGCACGTTATGGGTACGGGTGCCACCTGGTGAAGTGGTTCACGGAGTCGATCAGGGAACATACTCTAGCGGATTTAACACCGTTGCGAGCTAAGTGGGAAGCTGACCAAGGGAGACCCTACTCGGAAAAAGAATGGTCTGTGGTCCTGGAAAGTCCCAAGCAGGTCCCCAGAAATGCTCATTTTCGATTAATCCAGTTTTACATTGTCCATAGGGCTTATCTTTCCCCAGACAAGATTAATCGATATTTCCATAGACCGGATGCGTGTTGTCCGCGCTGCAAGATGGCGGATGCGGATCTCCTGCATATGCTCTGGGCTTGTTCCGCTTTGCGGGCTTACTGGGAGGTGGTGTTCGGGGCATTGACCACGTGCACGGACAGGGAAGTATCGAAAACATGGGAGACTTGCATCACTGGCGTCTTCCCAAGAAACAAAAAGCACAAAGTGTCCACCCGGTTTTTGGATCTGGGTTTCATTGTGGCTAAGCGACTGATTACTCGCCGCTGAAAAGCGGCTGAGCCTCCGTCGACAAAGACCTGGTTCCTCTCCATGCTGAATTGGGTGAAGGCTGAAGCGGTTTCTCTGGTTCGGGAGGACGCAATGGGATTGCGAAAATTCCCTATCTCTGCTGCATGGAACACTATGCTGTGCGTGCTACAGGGGCTGTTGCTACCGGACGACCAAACAGATGTCCCCACATCAGGCACGTAGAGCGTTCTCTTTGGGTAGGTCTGTGACCTGCGCCTTGAATTTCTGCGTGGACGGAGTCCCTCCCACCCCGGACTGTCATCTCTACTCAATATTAGGATGTGCATCTATAGGATGGCTGTTGGGACCCCCTTTGGGTTCACCGGGATCGGTTTTCCCTCCCACACCTCTCCGCAGCCCTATTTCCCTACCCACCCCTTTTCTGATAGTTTTTCCCACGTTGGGGGTTTGTTTTTACAAAATTGTTTGGCGTACTAACTGGATTAATGTGAAATGGCAGAGTGAAGCCATAAGTACCAAATTTTTGTGATAGACTAGTATTGTTCAGATACAGTTTTATTGTATCATAATGTGATTGTGCATTATTCTGAAAGGTGGGTGGAGGCTATATGATAGATGGGAAATGCCATGTGTGAAGCTCAGACATGCAAAATTGAGGAATGTAACTATGCTAATGTACAGCTAATTTGTGATTCGGACATGTTACTTACCTACTAGCCTTGTATGGTGTTTTCTAAGATGATGTACCACTTTCTATATATGTTCACAACGACAAAATCTTTAATAAACTGATCAAAAAAAAAAAGGGTGCAATCGAAGTGGTGAAGGACATGTACTTCCATGTTGTGGTCCTGCGGACCCACAGACAATCTGTCCACTTTGTAATGAGGCCAGAGCATTTTCAGTACACTGTCCTGCCCTTTGGCCTTCCCTTGGTCCCTCTGATGTTCACAAAGATCATGGTTGTGATCAAAGCCACCCTGGATGATTGACTTTTGAAGGTGAGCTTGCCTCAGCTATACTTAGACCACCTGCAAATGCTGTCCAACCTGGTTTTCTTGATCAAAGAACTGAAATCCCACCCTCGGGCTGTACAGAGGATTCTGTTTATAGGGACTATCATGGACACACCGGTGTCAAAAGCCTTTCCGCCCTTGCAACGAGTCAGGATAATTTAGGCTATGATACAGATGTTTCGGGAGAGAGCATTTTTTCAGGCCTTTTTTTTATTCATTGAAATTTTCGAGTAAAGTACACATGACATGATGAACATAACGAGGGCAAGTGATTCATAGAAACAGGGAGGGGTAAAAAAGTTGAAGTAAGGGAGAAAATAGGAAAGAAACCGAGCAAAGCAGTAGCATCTGATCACATATGGGAAGCAAGAGTAGGCAACAATACAGAAATTCCACCTGCAGGTGTAAATTGTAATGCAACAATTCCACAATGCATTAAGTGTACATTTACACAAGGCCTCTAGATCTAGGTACTCCTGTGACACTGTGGTTCGCAAGGCACAGGTCACCCCATGAATCCCCAAGGTGAACAAGCAGGCAGCAGAGCGTATCCGGATTAGGACTCTGTGGAAAGGCCTGCTCATGTAGGTGGGGGACTAGAATGGATTTGAGCTCTGGTGGGAGTGAGGAGAGCTAAGTGGTGAAGGGTTGCCAAATGTCTACTGGACAGGAGCCCTGGGGCAATAACTCCCAGTATGCAGTGAGTTGTTAATGGCAGCAGGTTACATCCCGCAGCCAACTATGCAGTCGAGGGGCGGCGGCCCTCGTGCATAGCAACTCCTACATTTGGCCATAAGTATCAGCATAGTAGTGAGGCGGCTGACCATGCTGGAAACATCGTTGACATAGCCCAAGAGGGAAATCCGCATGGTTTTTGGAGGTCAGAAATCGGTAATTGGGGTGATAGCCCATTTCTGGACGAATGCCTATGATGCTATTGCAGGGCATTCGCACGCAAGGTGGAGAAAAGAAGCATTATCAGCCCTGTATCTGCAGCACATTGCATTGCAAGCCTATGCGATGCATCTGAGCAGGAGCATTTTGTGAAGGAATTTAACATGCAGCAGTCGCAGACTATAGTTGGGAGAGAGCGCTTGGGTAAGCCCGCAGCAGTACCGCCATTGTGCTATAATAAGTGGTGGATCAAGTTCAGCCTCCCAGCTGAGGTAGGCTTTCGGAGTGCAAATAGGAGTGTTCTACTGCATGCTCGCAAAGATGTGTATAATCAATTTGCGTGGTACAGAATTGGTTAGTATCGTGTCCAGGGCATGAAAAGTGTGTGTGGTGTGTGGTGTGTGTGTATACGTATACATACATACACATACACACTCTGCAGGGAATTTACCATGCAGAGCCCTGAGGGAAGCCCAGAACCTGAAATATATGATTCGGGGTGTGTTGTGAGAGCTCAAGTAGTGCTGCAACATGAGAAACTGTTCCTCCAGATCCTCGCCCATTATGTATAACGGTAATCGAGATAGCAGGCAGCATGTTCCATCAGTTAGCACTGACTGGAGATGGGGGTGACCATTCAGGGGGGATATTGCGGAAATAGAGAAAGTTCAGGCTGGCACATGTGCACAATCTATCCCATGCCCAGGGAAAGCAGGCAGTGTTATAGATTGTCGAACGAGGGGGAAGGGGTGGGGACAGGTAAGTATAGTGTGGTATATAGTGGACAAGGAGCTGTGTTTTCTCACTCAATGGCTAATTGTGGCTGGAATGGAGGCGGGTGAATCCAATAGTGCGCAAAGTGAGCTTGCGCTCAATAATAATAAAGTTACATGTCTGGGATCGGAGGCTGCCCTGTTCAAACGGGAGAGTCAAAGTCTCCCCGTTGAACCTCCATTGTTTCCCGGCCCAGGCTAATGTGATAAGGTGCGTGCGGAGTCTGTGAAAGAAATGTGCTGGGAGAGGTGTGAGAATGTTAATGAAACGGTACAGGAACTTGGGGAGAACAAGCATCTTGTCAATAGCAACTCTCCCTGCCATGGACAATGGCAGGTGAGTCCAAATTGGCACACAGTCCTCAAGCCATGCCATCAGCTTACTAAAGTTGGCCCTCTAGATATCCTCAATGTCCCTGTTGAACCATATTCCCAAATAACGGACTGTCCCATCTGCCCACTGCAGGGGGTAGTCAGTGGTAAAGCTGTCAGCCGCTGCAGTGAGCGAAAACATCACCGATTTAGACCAGTTTATATGGACTCCAGCGAGACCGCCGAAGCGAATTACCTCCTGAAGCACAGGGAATATATTGAGTTGCGGGTCTCGCACATAGCGTGTGATGTCATCCACACATATAAACTAGAATGTACCTGCTGCAGAAGGAGAGTCCCCTTTGTGAATGATGTTGCTGTATTCGGCCGCCAAGGACTCCATGGCAATGCCAAATAAAAAGGGTGACAGGGGGCATCCTTGTCTGATGCCCCTGGTCACAGGGAAGGGGCAGTAATTTCATCTTTAATGTGCAATCTGGCGGATGGAGAAGTTTAATCCAGTCCACAAAGCGAGGACTAAGCCTCAAGAGCTGCAGCAACTGGAACAAGAAGGGCTACACCAGAGTCACACTCCTTGGCGGCGTTAAGTAGAAAAGCCACAGCCTTCGGCTGGGCGTCAATGGAGTGCAAGAGCGCAAACATTGTGCATAGATTATGTGCAGTGTTATGTCTAAGTACACAATCCAACTGGACCGGGCAGACTATGTCGGGTAGCAGTAGTGTCAGACGGGTTGCAAGTAATTTGATGACAATTTTGTTATTAACATTGATCATTGACAGCGGTTGGTAGAAGTCTTAGACGGCTTCCAGGTTTCGGAATGGTTACGATTACCACTTCGCGTAATGTAGGTTGTACGCTTCTCGCTTGAAGGGCCTCTTTGTAAACAGCCAACAGATTGAGGGGCAAGGATCTGTGCATTCTCTTTGTAAAAGGACACAGTGTGGCCATACAATCCCGGTGCCTTCTCACACGGAATAATCTATTGTCTGTATGACACCCTCCACCGAAAAGGGGACGTCTAGATACTGCCGGTGGGCATTCTCAAGACCTTGTAATTGAATGAAATGAAGGTACTGTCCAAGTAGAACCGAGTCATGAGTTATCGTTGAGGTAGGGAGATTAGTATAGAGGTTGTCCTGGTGCTTTTAAGGCCCTCTGGATTGGAATTTCAAAATTTGGTGGTCATCCAGCAGTTCACTGATATATTCACTGGCCCACGCATGACTAAATTATCTAGCCAGCATTTACTGGGCTCTGCCCCCTCACCGTAACCAAGAGTACAGCATCCTTGCTTGAATTTAGTTACGGATTACCGGATCACAGAGTGCAGTTGCAAGGAGTATGCCCGGTCACGTATCTCAGGGGAGGGCAAGCTCAAGAAGAACTGGGGTGTGATCGTAGAGGGTTCTGGGGAAGTGCTCAGTCGTCACAGACCAGGCGACTACACCCCTTGTTATTAACCAGTAGTCAATCCTAGACCGGGTGTTATGAGTAGCTCCCACACAAGAGCCCGCTCTGTCTTGGTGATGTCTAAGTCTCCATACGGTAATAAGCCTGTGGTCTTTCGCAATGAGGGGTAATTGAGTCACTGCACCTGGATGTGGCCTTCTCGTGACGCTGGAGCGGTCAAGATGTGGGTCCAGCACTACATTGAAGGCTCCGCCCCACACGGCAGTTGCAGGCTCTACACTACCAACCTGTCAACATTGGGGCCATAAACTGAAGTCAGCGTAAGGAGCCGACCCTGCAGCATGCCATGGAGAACAACATATTTACCCTTTGTATGACAAATGGATGTGCGTGTACGCCACTGGAAGTTGTTTCGACGATTCCAGGCCTGCAAATCCTCATGCTTGTTTTTGATTACCTCCAAAACTTTCTCCATCCACAGGAGGTGCTCGTTTGTGGTAGTGTGTGTGCCCTTGACCTCCGACACCAGCGTCTCCAGTTGGTCGATGCGTCCACCATGTTTGTCTAGCTTTTCCTTCATATGATTGAGCCTGGTGCTGAGGAGATCTATCTTAGTGTCTATTACATGAAGGCTATGTTTCAAGTCAGTAAACATGTCTGTAATGTCCTGGTCAAGTGGGAAAGTAGTCTCTAAAGGAGCATCTCGCAGCAGGGCCTCTGAGGTCACATCGGCAGCACCCTCACCTTGTCGAGCTTGAAAGGAAAGCTTTGGCTGCTTTGCGTCGTGTTTGCCCGACTTGGATGAGTGGGGATGGCTGGCACCTCAGACAGGAGGAGTAGATCGGAGGAACAGCATGATAATCCACGAGCCAGCAAGCCGGATCCCACCTCACCCCTAGAGATACGAGAGGGCACAAGCATACCCGGACCCTGGTCGCTCCACGAAGACACTAGCGCCCGTGCCCACCGGCAACGCCGGTCCAGTGTGTGACAACCTCAGCAGCCCCCAGCAAGTGTGTAGGCACAGCAGGTGCAAGAGCACTGCCCAATCCACAAAAGCAGTCCACTGAGGCACCAGAACTGCTGTGACACAGACTCTCTGCTCGGCTCACATGCGGAGCAAGGCCCGGTCTGCACAAGCATGGCGATCAGGAGCAGGCCACACTTGTTCCCTCGTCCGCTCCCACAAGTGCCTTGCGGCTGGCCGTACTCACCCACCGGGCTCAGATCACCCCTGCTGCGCCCACCAGGCGCCTCTGGGGCACAGCAGCTCTGGCAGGCAGCACCCAGTCAAAAAGCACACCCTCTGGAGGCTCGTCAAGGCCCGAAAGGCTCAACAAGGCTGCAGAGGAGCCGCTCCCCTCCCAGCCTCAGCGCGACCTCTCACAAAGATATTTTTGAGTCCAGCATGTTCGGGGCACCGCCTCCAGTGTCGACAGCCAGCAGGAGAGGCCCATCCGTGCAGGAGATCAGGACGGATTGTCCTCTCGGCCGGCAGAGCCGCATTAGGCAATGGCCATCTTGCTGCGTGGCTCCTATTTGTTCAGGTCTTACTGGATCTGAGACCACTTGGGCTCTTGACATACTATTACTCATGCTTGTTGGCACATATAGGTTCTTCAATGGAACCTTCGCCATGAATGGGCTCAAGCACTGTGGATGCCTCTCGGGTAACATGTGAATTTCGGATGAGGTGGCCAAGGATCGGCGGTGATGTGCGGCAGTCTGTAGTTAACCATAGTCAGAGTTTACGGTGGTGACTACCACGTCATCTCTGGTGTGGTGAAGGGCCCATCTGGATCATGTGTTGATCAGGTACCTCTTGTCACCAAAGGAACAGTGTCATCTCAGCAACTTTTTGAAGTTTGACCCTCAAGGCTTTATTATTCTCCTTCAGGGCAGGTCAGTTTAGGTTCAGATGGACAAAAGACCGGCATGTGCGACTTCATCAAACATGGATAAGTGGGATCCTATGCTCTTGTGTAGAGGCCAGGAGGCTTTGGAGGTGGCTGAAACCGCTAGGGATGTCCCTGATGGTCAGTCACCTTACAGGGTCCCTTGTATTCAGGGCTGACTAACTCTACAGGCATCATCTGGCTTATCACAAGCTGTCTGCATCTGAAGGTGGTATATGGCGTTTTCCCTGTGGGGCATGCCCGTGGTTTCGTTTTGCTACCTCCTAGAATGCTTAATTTCCAGCATTTTGTGCCTTTGTGTTTCCTCCTTGTGGATCACTAGGGTATGTGTTTCATCTTCAGTGGGTCTAAGGTATCCTTTACATGTTTGCCTTTATGCTGCTGATCACACAAGTCCTGAAAGAGGTCAAGCAGAAGACCGGGCTCCGCTCATTCTGATAGTCATGGACTGGGCTTGGATGGGCTGGTACTAAATGCTACTGAATCTCTCTGATTTGTCTGCCTCTTCGGTTGACCTGCTGTCCCAGCAGCAGGGTAGATGCCTGGACACAAACCTTCATAATCTATACCGCCATGCGTTAAGATTGAGTGGACTCTACTGAGTTGATTTGATCTTACATCAGAAAAGGTGGATGTAATTTTGTCTGCTTTCTGTCCTTCCACAAAGTCCATTTATTATGGTTGTTGATCTAAATTCACCATCGTGAATGAGGAGAAGCAGGTTGACTATCTAAGGGCTAAACTGTGTGATGTACTTATGTTTGTTTAATTGTTGGCCCTGCAAGGTTTTGCTGTAGGCATTATGAAAGGTTACTTCTCTTTCCTTTTGGACTTACTTTATTTGCCGATCAGCCCTCTTTTTCAAATCACCTGTTCCAATGCTTCTTTTGAAAGAGCTTTAGCACATGTTTCCACTGCCCCCTTCAGTATGCCGTAGTGGGATCTTAATCTGATTCTCACTTTTCTGATGTGTGCTCCGTTCGAGCCTCTGCACAGTTGTCCCCTGAGGCTCTTGACTCTGAAGACTGTGTTACTCATTGCAACTATTTTTGTGTGTTGCGCCATTGAAATGTAGGCATTATTGTTCCAGTCTCTGTATACCACCTTTCTTTGATTGACAAATTAGTGCTTGGACTTATGCCTCCTTTATTGCAAAAATGGTTTCGACTTTTCATGTGGTACAGTACGTCACACTTCCCTTGTTCTTCTTGCTGCTGCTGCCCTCTAAGGAGGAGGATCCTAATTGAGCTCCTCAGACCCACTTTGGGAAAGGGTCCCTTTTTAACGAGGTCACCCCCCACTTTTTGCCTGGTATTTGATGCAACTCTGACTGAAATGCACTGGTTGGTGCCAACTAGGTCCCCAGTGCTCTTTCCATAAAACAAGGTAATTGTTCAATTGTACCCCAGTTGGCAAGACCTTTAACACCACTGTAAGGCCCTAGTAAATGGTACCCATGGTACCTAGGGCATGGGTACTAAAGATGGTTCCTAAGGGCTGCAGCATGAATTGTGCCACCGTAAGGGACCCACCACCAAACTCATGCAGACTGCCATTGCAGGCTGCGTGAAATGGTGCAAACAAATGTGAAAACTTGACATGGCATGCACCCTTTGTGCCATGCCCTCAGACACTGCATGCACTATATGCAAGTCACCCCCTACAGCAGGCCTTATAGCCCTAGGGCAGGGTGCATTATATTACATGTGAGGACATATCTGCATGAGCAGATATGCCCCTGTGCAGTCTAGTTAAATTACTAGAGAGAACCAGTGAACAGGGAAGCTGTCTTAAGTATATGTACTGGGCACTGGTCATTATGAGTTCCCCAGCAATATTGATGGCTTCACTGAAACCGATGGTGTTTGGAATCAAACATCTTGTCTTAATATATCTATACTGATGCCAGTAGTGGATTTATTAAGATATGCACCCGGAGAGCACCTTAGAGGTGTTCCGTGAAACCTACCAGCCTCATAGAGTGCTGGCTGACTGGTATCTTCCAGCCTGCCACCACAGACAAGTTTCTGGCCCCCTAAAGGTGAGAGCCCGCGCTCTCAGAGGTAAGAAAGAATGCCTGCTCTGGCAGAAGGTGTTTACACCTCCTCCAGTAGGATGGCTAGTGAATCTGCATATCTAGGCCAGAGGCTTCAAAGCCTCTGCGCCTTGATATGTGACCCCACCTGCCCCCAGACCTGGGAGATGCCACCCCCTGCCCTGAGGCTCATTTGGCACCAGGACAGGTGGGAAATTAGCGATGCAAGTAGGCATTTTGCACCACCAGGCTAGTCACACCTAGGTGGGCTGCCTGAGGTGTTCCATGAAAGAAAGGTTCCACCATTTTGATTTTGGTGGCATTAGGATCTTTGGGACAGGGTTATGACCACTCCCCCAGGAAGTGGTCATATTGGGGGTGTAGTGACCCCAAGGGTAAGTAGCCCATTAGCTACTGCCCTTCACTCCCCTGAACACCCCTAAATTCAGTATTTAGGTTGCCCCCTGACACCAGGAAGATTCATCTGACAAAAGAAGTAGGACAAAGAGCCGAATAAGCGAGAACTGTGGACTACCGGTGGACTTTGGTGCCAAACCCGGCCTGCCTTTCTGCTCCTGTGCTGACAATCGCAACAACCCGACTCGTCCTGTGCATCCTCCAAAAGTCTTGGAGGGCCACCAGCACTTCGCCAAGCTGTCAGCATCTTCCTTGAAGTGGAGGAGACACTTCCCTGCAACCTGCAGGCACCGACCGCAATGTCCGGTTCACCGAACCGCTGACTACCGGGTCCACCTACGCAGCATCCGCCCAGGAGCACGTCACATCGGTCTCCCCACAAGTCTTGGGATGCCAGGACCCCCAGGATCCTCCCTGCACCAATACCTGGGGTACTGAACCCCTTGCAGCAACCAAAGCTTGTTTGAAATCCAATCCGGACTCTAGCACCGCAAAGACCGACTAGCTGATGAGGGACATCTGCATCGCAGAGGCCAGCACCAAGAGTTGCCCAGCTGTCCTGTTTTCTCTCCCTCTGCAGGTCTGACCCAGAACCGTGAGTGCCTTGGACGCATGGGCCCAGCTTACCAAAACCCTCTGCACCTGAGCTCCCCGGACTGGTTCCTTGAACACGGACTTTGCTTTTCTGCTCCCAGGACCCTCACAAACTGAGCTCCCCATTGGGAGCTCCCGGACTTCTCTCCAAGTCCCCCTCTGCAGCCTGTTTCTAGGTGTCTCCACTCTTTGCATACAGTGTAGCGCCAAGGCTACCAACCCATCCAGCACCTCTGCACCCGGACTCTCCAGGGCAGGGAAACCGGAACTACTGGTGGATCGTGTGACCTTGACCCCCTATCACCTTAAGTCTTAAAGGGGACCCCTGAAATACAATTGCAAGTACCTGTATGCAGTATGTTTCTTTCTCCATAGGAAAGCATTACTGCGTAAAAACGCATTTGTGTGACATTTTTACCTGCCTGTAAAAATTGATGACTCAAAGTGCTTACCCACTTACGAAGTTCTTGGTGTTAAAAGATGCATAAAAATGCCTGTTATGTTTCTAAATTGGTCTCGAATTTCTTCTTGAGTGTGTGTCTCATTTATTTACTCTGTGAGTTCAACAAATGCTTAACACTACCCTCTGATGAGCCTAAACTGCTTGCCTATACTACCACAAAGAGAGCATTTTGGATTATGAATGTAAGCCCTGTAAGCCAATAATGGTTGTCTGGACTTTCTATATAGTGTACCTCATTTTGGTACAATACGTAAAAAGCCAGCTTCCTACACCCGCCTACTGGACAAGACCTTGCTTTGGCATCAATACAAAAGGTGAGAAATGTGCAGTTGGGAGATCCTTCGGAGTAACAAGTTACCTACCTCAGGTAACACCCTTTCTGGTGGATACTCTAACTGTAGATTCCTTAGTGCCACCCTCCTCCCTGTGGAGTGAACTTTCAGGAGGTAATAATGTTCCAAGTTAGATTATGCACACTCTGGACATCCTCAAATTGCCAGTGATACTTTGAGAGTGCAGAAAATGTAATGGTACAACTGACCTCATTGCACGAGGTGCTGCCTATAAGCAGCTCTGTTGTCCTATCCAGAGGCAGGACCAGGTGAAGATGAAGGCCAATGGTGCCACCTACCAACATGCATGAGCGACTGCAGAAAGATATACGGATCCAGTCCGGCACCTAGGGATATTCAAGAGGTGAAGAATCTGCATTTAGATACAGTATTCACCAGAAAGAGAGTTACCGAATTGAAGTACGTTTTTCATCAGAGTGTCCCGGTAATAGTCATTCATGCAAGGATAAATAGTGGTTCACTGATTCAGTTCTATTGTCAGTGAACCTGTGTTGGAACATGATACAGAGGTCCATCATAGCTTTTAATATTCCATTAAGATTGGTAATTCTTCAAAACCTACACTCCACGTGAAGGACGGCATGTCTAATCTCTCTTCAGTTCAGATTGTTTCAACTTTGGGAACAATAATGAACATAATGATCACAGATTTGTTTCCTTTGGGACTAGACTACTTTCTTTGCAAATCATTTCACGTTATTTGCGAAGCACATCTTGTCTAATAGATGAGGTCGCTCTCTCTGCTTGACTCTATGGCATTGTACAATTTTTAGTACCCAATGTCAAACTGCAAATGACTTACATGAGTGCTTGGAAGTGCTTGTGGTGCTAGAAGACAGGGACAGAAAGATAACTATGGACAATAGCCAGACTTCAATCAATCGTGGTGATTATGGAATACGAACATTCTCAAGGAAGTCCCTTTTCAGCAACTCAGACAGACCAGACTATTGTACAAGACTTTTCACCAAGAGGATGTGGCTGAAATTTGGACAAGTGGATGACACTTTCCAAGTAGCCAATCGGTATTCAAGAACTGAAGGAAGTCTACTTTACTTTCTAATCATTCCTGTTGGCTGACTCTTCCAGATTATCCTGTTACAGATCAAAACAACCACTACCATGTACTACCTATAAAACCAAGGGACTACAAGTCCCAGAATCCTTTCGAAGGATAGTAAAAGCGTCTGGCACTGGCTTTTGTCAATGATCATCTGCATCCCAGAAGTCCCTTTTTGGGACAGCAGAACTCAAGGATATATAATCCCAGCAGACACCTGATAGGGCATCATTAGTGGGTGGTAAATAACAAAGTAGTTTTACTACTTGTTCTCAATCGGAGGTTTTCGATATTGCGACTTATCCTCTCAGAAGAATATTCACGTTCAGAGAGAATAAGCATCCATTTTCTAAAGCCTCAGTTCATTTTAACAGAACTGTAGTGGCATTTCTATACCTTTCCTCTGCTTCCACTGCTCACAAACCTGATCACGAAGCTGAAGTACTGTAAAACAAAGGTGATCATCATTCCATAGGATTGTTTTTGTCAGTGGCGTTTTCCAAATTTCCTCCAAATCTCACTCACAGGATACTTCCATGCAGACCAAATCTTCTCTTGAGGACATCAGGTTACATCGTGCACCCCAGCCTACCATCACTGAACTTGATCACCCGGCTTCTTATAATCATTGCGGACACTTGAGTGTTCCAGACAACTGCATGACTGCCATTAATGAAGGTTCACCTTATGCATTCAAGTGAAAGAGGTTCTCCATCTAGTACTCTAAGATGTAGGTGCACCGGACAACTTAAAAGAAGATAAATGCTTTCCTGGTTAATACAATACTTAAAGACCCCACTCGGCCAGTAATTAACTTTTAGTCAGAAAAAAGCACATCACCCACATCAATCTGGTGTGCTGACGAATTTATCTCAAATGTTTTTTATATACTTATCATTTTCTTGATATCAATCATGTCCATCTGGTACAATCACAACATAGAGAAACAAATAAACAACAAGAAAACTTAATCATTGCAGGTCACAACACAAACAAACATGAAAACGTCACGATTTAAAGGAAACTTTGTTGCTGAAACTTAGTGAGTTGTTGACAAAAAGTCCATACTAGCTCACTCTAAAGAATTTTCTACCCCTTAAGGTATACATGGGGCTATATATCTACTTGTGTATTCCCATACTCAACATCATCCTGGAGGTTAAACAGTTCTTTGATTCCTTTTCAAAATGGAAAATCCTTTTCAAAATCGTAGTCGGTGATTATAAGGTTGAGTTGGTACTTTCAATAGGTCCCCATTAGAATATGGAATATTCTAATGGGGACCTATTGAAAGTATGTGACCTGCATTGATTGTTTTCTTGTTGTTTATTTGTTTCTCCATGGTGTGATTGTACCAGATGGACTTGATTGATATCAAGAAAATGATTAGTATATAAAAAACATTTGAGATAAATTCGACATCACACAAGATTGATGTGTGTGTTGTGCTTTTTTCTGACTAAAAGTTAATTACTGGCCGAGTGGGGTCTTTAAGTATTGTGTTTTGAAAATTGATCCCTCCCCACTAATAGGCCTTACTGAATCAAACCCCGTTACCTTGCTTCCTGGTTAAATATGCCTTGTAAGTTTCTTTTATTTAAGCTTTCTTGGCTGCCAATGCTTCCTATCGCGAATATTCTAGTGATTCAAGAATTTCTAGGGGGCATTGGAAATTGATTGATAAGAAATGTATGTGGCACACGTTTAGCCTAGCAGATCCTTTTCATCTGCCCTACAAGGTCACCTTATTAGGTTCAAATCAGGCAGGGGTGAGTGAACTTTGCACGGAAGAAGTTTACACTGTCTTCCATCTTAATTATCTCCTATTGCAACAATGTTTCCTTAAAGAGTCCGCATTCCTTTCCTCCAACAGCAATTTTTGGAAAGGGTAGACGTCAAGAGGATCCTCTGATAAAATATCAGAAGCACTTTAGGCTATGGATCTGTTTGTACTTGTATAACTTCCTTCAAGCACTCCTTTGCTAGTGGGTAGTCTTCTGCATTATAACTAGGGCTCCCGGTTTTATGGTATTTATTTTTTTAACATTTCCGTCTGTATTTATCCATATTTATTTTTTGGTCATTTTTTCTGTATTTATCCACATTTATTTGTGTTGCAAGCATAAGACGCTGAAGCTAGTATTTTTCCACATTTATTTGTTTAGACAATGCACACTTGAACTCGGTTGTTATAGGTTTATATATATATATATATATATATAATCTGTATATATGTCAAATTAAATAAACATAATACATTCCTTTGAAAACTTTGCCATTGTAGGACAAGAACATGTGTATTTCAAGAGACTTTGAGGACATTGAGGCCCTTTCTGGTTGTTTTTTGCCTTTATGCCATCTGGTCTCCGGACATTAGTACAAACTATTCAGAGTACAGACTGCGGGAGTCCCTAAGTCCTAGTTATCCATATAGTCTGTACAGCTTAACCCCGGTTAGGACTTCTGATCTACAACTTTATCAACTGTTCACACCCTTCACTTCATAGCAAAAGTAGTCCAGGGAACAGCGTGCAAGTGGCCTCTTGCCGCTTGTACCCGTTACATGAGCCGGCATTTCACTTTAAGTGATTTGCCCAGATGGATGGGTAAGTAAACACCAAGACTCAAATTGTACTTTTATTCCTCCCATTTCTTCATGTTTATCATGTTCATCATGAATGGTTACCTTTTGCTTGGGGAGGGTTTTTTTCTCAAAATTACGTTTTTGTTTTACATCGTTGTGCGTTTTTGCCTGTTTTGTATAGCTTGCACCAAAGGCATTGAAGCGCTTGACATGAGCGCCAGTCTGATTACACAAGATCACTCTAATTTCTACAGGCACCGGTAAATCAAGTTATTTGCCCAGGATCACAGGATGGTGAGCAGACGCCGAGATTTGGGCCTGGTTACCCATTTCAAGATAAATAAAAGTGCTGCCCGTGAAGGCCCAGTTTAAGGGGCTTAACCAAATGAGAGAGCCCTACTTGCCTATGCCCTTAAGCTGTCCCTTATTGGCAACAGTTTGAAGTTATTAAGAACTCCAGTAGAGGGACGACACTGTGTAGGACTCGAAGCCAGCTGGGTTTTTTTTGTGGTGATGCTAGAGAGGTGTTGCAGATAACCCCTACTGCTTAAACAATTTTTGAGTGGGTCGGGACAGAACCCTGCGTTATCAATGTTGGCACAGTCACTTGAGGTGATATAATAATGACCTTTGCCCTCCTGGTATCGCTCTGTGCCCCCTGCACTCGACTTTGCGAATTGTCCAGGTTAAAAGTTTCCTTAGTGTCCTTTACTTGGCCGTGACATCACTATGCCAGACATTGTGATGGCCAATGCCCACGCTGTGATTTTAGAGTGTCCTGGGGTCCCCTCCCCACTTACCCATGGTGCTCCCTCCTTTTCCTTTCTAGCGATCCACACAGGCACCGAGTCCTCGGAAAGAGCCAGCTAATTCCAGCCTAAACAGCCGAGAGTGTGCATTCAAAAAAGCCGATAAGCGCTCCTGGCCTGCTTCTGTCAGGGCGGTAGAGGCTCCCTGGAAACAAATCAGTCTCACTCAGCAGGGGAGTGCTTAGGGTGATTTAGATGGAAGAATAGTGTGCAGGAGAATCTGGCAACGGTTTCACATTTTTCTGCTGCCCCGGTGAACCTCAAACACGGATAGACACATCGCCGGTTTGTCAGTATTTTTCCGTGTCTATTTATAAATACAGACAAAGGAAAAAATGTTTTCCGCCTGTATTTATGTGTATAAATCAGTTTAATCGGAAAACCGGGAGCCCTAATTATAACATGCTACCATAAGGCCACTAGGACTTTACAAATTCACAAGGCTCACACCACAAGAGTGAAAAAGGCTTTTGCTGTCCTGGCAAGTGATCTACCAGTTCCAGACATTGAAGGGGCCACCACTTGGAGATCATTCCAAATCTTGCTGAGCAGTACTGTATAGATTACAACTCCAGAGGAGCCACCCTAGTGGGTCTGGCATCTCTGCAAACTGGTTGCTCGATTTTCTCAGTATTCACCTCGCTTTACCCCAGGGTTGGTTTAATGTTGCTATGGTATTCTACGGTTTATGAATATCTGGGAAAATCATATGATGGAGAATTGAAAGTTGATCACTTATGATTTTAGTCCTCCTTTATAGGTATTCTCTCTAAATTTAATAAATACCTCACCTACCTCCTGTAAGACTGTGGTCATACTTTTGTTACAGCTTTCTGATTAGTCCTTTCTGAAGCAGACCCCTAAAAACAAACTTCCTGGCTGACCCTGCTTCACATGATGAAACGGTACTGGACTCTGGATCCTTAAAGAGGCAGTGGCAGTTTTCTCTCATGTTAAACAGCAGCACTCTTTCCTGCTTTTTCCCAGTTTAAGGAGTCCTGCTTTCAATGAACTGTATGTTACGTTGACTATTTTTGTTATATGACTGTTTAAAAAAAAAAATGTTGGCTTGTAAAAAATCTAGATTCATATTTGAAAAATGTATATTTAGAAATGGAATCCCACACATGCATTGGGGTGATTTAATGTATTCAGATGGAATGCCTATGATTGAAAAGAAGGATTTACGAATTAGTACGTTTTCCTTTTTGGAGTATCGTACATCGGAATTATGAAGTATTGCATTGCTACTACATTATCATAATCTGTTAGGCCAAAGAGTGTCCTTTTGTCCTGAATACAGGTCACAGAAACTTCTGTCTTTTTTCTAAATTTATTTTTACTAAATACCCAACTGCAAGATTTGACATAGATTTTGTTTTATCCTGCAGCTGTCAGATCCTATCTAACAAGGAAGAAGATTAAAAGGATGCACAATGCCGCATCAGTTATAAAGTGTGCCTGGAGAAAATGGAAAGTAAGTGATGATGTTTAAGTTAGTAGTAATTGAAAAACATGTTATTAAAAAAATGTGCTACATTTGACTAAAATTTGAGCACAGATCAGAAGTAAGAATACACCACAAAATCAGCTGGTAACTTTGTAGTTGTTCAGCCATCCCAACATCTGAATAAAGTTTGTTCTCCCTTGCACTACATATTTCCCATAGAATGTCAACTTTGTCAGTAATATCCTACAAATTCAGTCCTCAATGCTATTTAATTTCATAGGCCAGCTCTTCAAAATTGCTTCAGTAAAAGTGTAAATCATTAAATTATTCACTATGAATTGATGCTGATAATTGTCAATGTTAAAATTGTGAAAAATCTCAAGAGAAATAAAACATTTGTTTTTCATTAGATCAGCTTTTTCGTCAGGGGACTCTATTGTGGATTGTATCTTCCTATGAGTCTCACTGATATCTATTAGTGTTAATGTAAGTTGGCACTTTTATTCAAGACTTGACCTATGCTATTCCATCATAATCAAATTTCATCCTGGATGGCGAATTGTTCACATACAGCATTCTGTTTACATTAGACTGACCTACATAAAAGTTACAAATAAGTCGGCCAATGAGACCTATTAAGCACCAGACATAAAATGTGTTTGCATGCCTTGAAACTTCAAGATTTCTGATGACACCGAAGAAGGCCATCACTTTTTTGACTCAACATTTTAAGTTTGTTCCTACCGTCCTACCAGAGCAACAAAACTGAGACCAAACGCTCTAGATCTTTTTCTTTGATATCTCTAGCATGTTGGAGAGGCTGTCACATCAGTCCTCAATAATCTTTCCCTCGTATTATTGGATCTATGCAGATATTTCAGGTGTATCAGATGCAATCTGATGCTTTTAGTGACAGCTCTTGATTCTGCAAGAATTTACTTCCTTCTTATTCCTTCAATGTGTTCTAATCCACCTCCTGTTTTTCAGTTTTTTTAAGCATCTGACTTAACCGGCAGTCCTGTTACTTTCCAACTGTTTCACATTTTCTAGGGTGTAAAGCTGGTAATCCTATTACATGTGATTTAATTACACACAGGTGATGAAGCATTGTTCATGGAGAGTTTCATCATACTAGTGGCCTTCCAACCTATCAACCGGCAGTAAAATAATCTGCTTCCACCTTAGTTTCTTTCTGGTCCATTTCTACCATTAAGCATCACGGTCAGTTTATGACAGTAAGCAGTGTATTGGCAAGTAAAAAGTCCTCAGAATGCTAGGAAACGTTTGTAAGTAAACATGCTCTTTCGGCTTAATTCCTATCTCTGGTAAGTCCTAGAACTGTTTGGAAAAATAGGGATGCACCAGACCTCTCGTGAAGTTCTAGAATTCGGTCAGAAACCTGTTGGAATTTTTGATATCTTGGTAGGGTTTTTATCGATCTGTTTTTATTAAGCACTTCTTTATATCACTCTGTTCTGTGTTCTGGTTAATCTGAAATGGCTCCTCAGCCCTATCAGTCTCCAGGTAGTTGACCACATAAGAATGCACTAATTGAGGTTTGTTAAGCAATCACCTTTTTTTTTTTTTTTTTCATATTTATTTATTGAGAAAAAGAAATGAACAATGCATAGAAACAAGAATATGTATACAAATATTCTAAAATAACTTGTGTTCATACAAAGTAACAATAAATCATATATAATAATAAACAATAAGTAATAGATAAGTTATATAAAATTATAGAGCAAAGGAAGAAAATAATTTTAGTATATATATTAGAAAATAAGTAATATACGTTTTGTAGAGTAGAAAAAGTAATAGAGAAAACCTAAATGAATACACAAACATTAGATAAATAATAAAGTATAACTATATGTAAATGAATATATATAAATTAAAGAAGTATTAGAAAATAAGGTTATATCGTATGATAAGAGTGGAAAGAAAAGAATTCAAGGATTGTGAAGAAAGGGAGCCCAAACTTGCTGAAAAAGTTCCTCTTGATCCTGTAATCTATAAATAATACGTTCATGAGAAGCAGTTTGAATCATTGCTACCATCCATTCTTCCTGCGTAGGGGGACTAGATGATTTCCAATGTCGCAGGATACAGTTTTTAGCTGTGGAGAGTGCATTATGTAAAAGATGACGTTGCGGGTGTGTAATAGTAATAAGACTTCTAAAATCATGTAATAAAATAATAGAAGGGGTAAGAGGAGTGTGGAGAGAAGGGATCAAATCCTTTAGTGTGTTCCCAACATATTCCCAAAAATTCTGCATGGAAGGGCAGTCGCAAAGTATATGGGGAAGATCACAATTAACTCCAGTACACCTCTCACATTTAGAGTGAGGTAGAAGTCCTGCTCTTTGTAATTTTAGAGGTGTCCAATGCCAATCGTGTAGGGTCTTAAAAAGGCAGAACTCCAAACGAGCCTCTCGGGTACCCTTATCTAGGGCTTCTATCATATCTGACCAGTCACCGTTTTCAATAATGATGTGTAGACGGTCTTGCCATTTCTTTTGAAGAGCTTTAAGAAGTGGTTGTGAATATAGGTTGTGAATCAAGACACCATACAGGCCTGATAATACCCCTTTATGTCGACCCCAAGTAAGAAGGTAGTCTAAGATGGGTGAAGAATTCAGAGACCAGGGAGAAGAACCAAGACATCGTTTGAGACAGCACTGCAGTTGTAAGTAACATGTGAGCTGATGCGGCGGGAGACCAAACTCTTCACTAAGTGAATCAAAGGATTTTAGTTCTCCATTTAGGATAAGTTGATCAATTGTGTGTATTCCTCTTGATTTCCAACTAGACCATTGGAGTGCACAACCACTTATACGAATACTTTCATTACCCCAGAGTGGGGCTTTAAGGTGTAATCAGTGGCCAACTCGGAGGATACGATGTGCACGTTGCCATGTTTGATAAGTAGCTTGCATTATTGGATGCGGGGAGAGGAAAGTGGAAGACTGAGTCCATAAAGGAAATCTAGACCATCACTTCCATTAAGTATAGAATGTTCTGTTGTGACCCACTGTGGAGGATCTGTTGTACACGGAAGTAAGTAAACTAGCTGTGAAAGATGTAAAGCTAAAGAATAATGTTCTAAGGATGGTAATCCCAAACCACCATAAGATTAACGAGCCAATAATTTAGAAGCAGCTAGACGAGGCTTTGTAGATCCCCAAACAAAAGATCGAATTCGGGCATCCACTCTGCGAAGTGTAGACAAGGGAACAAGAAGTGGGAGCATACCAAGTATATAGCTAAAGCGAGGTAAGGTAACCATCCTCACTGCTTGTACCCTTCCCCACATAGAGAGAGCCAAAAGAGATCATTTTGCAAAGTCAGTTTCCATTTGTGTTATAAGGGGTGTAATATTATCTGTGACCATATTTGATAAGCCTTTATTAACCAAGACTCCCAAATATTTTAATTGGGATGATTTCCAACAAAGGGGAAACCATCGATTGATGCTTTAGTGGTACCAGGAGAAATCGGCAGAGCCTCACTTTTATCCCAGTTCACTTTGTAACCAGAATGAGTCGCAAAACCATCAATGATCTTAAGTAAAGCTGGCAGAGAGTGAGGGAGATCTTTTAACGTGAGCAGAATATCATCAGCATACAAGTATAATTTAGAAGTGCCTCCTGCTATATGTATACCTTATACATGAGGTGAATACCGAATGAGTGAAGCAAGAGGCTCAATTGCTAGTAAGAATAAAAGGGGGGAAAGAGGGCAACCTTGTCGGGTACCTCGCTTAATGGGAAAGGGATCGGATAAAAATCCAACACAGTTGACTTGGGCTGTCGGAGTATCATATAAGAGACGAACTTTAGAGATAAATTGGTCACCTAGGCCAAAACGTTTCATGACTGCAAAAAGATATTTCCAGTCAATGCGGTCAAATGCTTTTTCTGCATCCAATGAGAGAGCCAAAGCATCTTCCGTCATCTTATTTGCAGACCACAAAGTATGAGCCAGGGTATGGAGATGGTTCCTGGAAGAACGGCCAGGGACAAAACCAACCTGTGACTGGTGTTTGAGAGAGGAAATGACTTTACGTAAACGTGCCACTAAAATACTAGCTAAAATCTTTACATCACTGTTTATGAGGGAGATAGGTCGGTAACTACTACAGACAAGTGGGTCTTTACCGGGCTTGGGAATAACCGTAATCAACGCTCTGTTAGAAATAGGACCAAGTGACTGCGTTTGAACCGCCTCTTGAAAGGCAGTAAATAAAGTATCAACAGTTTCTGTCCCAGTCCATTTATAAAATTCCGCAGGGAAACTGTCTTCTCCTGGAGATTTGTGATAAGGCAGTTTGGTGATGGCTATAGCAACTTCTTCTTTGCTAATATCACCACCAAGCAGGGCTCTACCTTCATCTGTGAGGCAAGGGAGATTGATATCGGCCAAATATGAAACTATTTGATCCTCAGTTACTTATGTTTCAGGGGTATAAAGTTTTTTTATAGAAGGATGCAAAGGTATCTACAATGTCCTGTGGTCTCGTAAGGATCTCACCCCTATCCGAGCGTAAGGCAGGAATGGCCACAGCTGCCTCACGCTGTTTCAATTGAGCTGCTAATAGACGACCTGCTTCTTCACCCTGCTCATAATGTCTACCCTTTAGGCGTTGAACAGCATACTCCGCTTTAGAAGTATATAAATTATTAAGCTCCAGTTTAGCAAGCTCAAGTTTACGACGGTTGGGTGATGTGGGATGTGTATAAACGTGTGAGAAATGTTATTTGAGTCTCTAATTCAGTACGACGTAAAGAGTTAGACTTATTAGTTTCCGCAGCATCTCTCATCAACTGACCGCGAATGGTTGCTTTAGCAGCTGCCCAAACAATACTGCCAGAAGAGACAGATGATTTATTAACAGTTAAATAATCAGAAATGTGTGAACGGAGTAAAAGCTTACCTTTGGGAGAGCGATATCTTTGAATATTCATACGCCATGGTTTACAACCTGGGGAAGCTAAACCAATCTCTAGAGTAATGAGGATAGGGGCATGGTCTGATAGTGCGGCCTCAAGAATACAGTGGTGATTGCTACCAATGGATGCGAGATGAGAAAATAGTCTATCCTAGACTGTGTGCCATGGGTGGAGGAGAGAAAGGTGTACTCTTGGTCAGAAGGATGACAAAGACGCCAATGGTCCACTAATCCATGATCTGATGTTCTATCTCCCAACAGGGCTCGGTCTCCTTCATTGCATCTATCTAAGGGACCCGTTCTGTCAGTTATAGGGTCCCGGGCAAGATTCCAGTCACCGCCAATAATGTAACTAGAAGCACCAATTTCTACCAGTAAACGATTCAAACTGAGCAAGAAAGCCCGTTTGGCTCCTGTTGGAGCATAAACCGAGCCAACACAGAGGACCTTATCACCTATCTTCAGCTTTGCAAAGATGTATATGCCATCTGGATCAGTCCAAGTCTTGATTATTGTTACCGGTAAGGATTTATGAAGATGGATAGCTACACCGCATTTTCATGGATGATTCTTGTGAGGAGGAAGATGTCGTAAGCTCGCAATGAATGACTTTTCCCACCCAATCTCTTTGCAACTTAGAGGATTCTAGAGCGTCTAAATGGGTTTCTTGTAAAAGAGCTATGTCAGTCTTTTTTGTTTGGAGGTAGGAAAGTATTTTTTTACGCTTAATAAAGTGTGTAAGGCCATGAACATTCCACGGTATAATGCGTAGAGGATGGGAAGCAGAGGAATTATTCACAGCCATGTGCGGTTTAGTCAAGAAAGTAACAGATTATACGTAGGAAAATAAAGAGAGGAGAAAGAATCCAGGATCAATGTGGGAGGATGAACAAGGTAAAGAAAAAAGGTTCCAGGCAAAAGGATAGAGTGAGTGTATGCTACTTAGGAATATAGAGGAAGAATTCAAAAGGACTTAAAGTAGAAAAATTTAAATGACACAAGAATTAGGAAAGAGGAAAAAGAAGAATAAGGGTGGAAAAAAAAAATATACTACACAGGGAAAAAGGTGCAATATAGGGGAAGTAGAACTGCGCTCTGCGTGTCCTGGCTTGTGGGCTTTGCGCATCAGGGGAAGCCCCGCACAGCAAGAGGCATAGAAAGAGTGAATGGATATGGCAAGTAGTAAACAGTATAGGAAAGATTTGAAAAATTATGGATCTAAATAAACAATCAAATATTATAGTATAGGATACAGTATGAGTCGAAAAGGAGAGAGGTAAGAGAGTAATGGAAGAATTAAGTATTAAATATAATCATTATAAGACTTAACAGTTAAATGGGATAAAAATGAAATAATTAATTATTGTAACAGTTGAATCTTATCAGAATTGATTAATATAAGGTAAACATATCAAGTAGGTCATACAATTGTTAATTACATTTTTCCTTAAATATAAGCAATAATAAATATAAGGACATATAAGATAAGGATATAAACAATACTGAAAGCAGAGAAGAATAAAGAATATCCGTATCTAAGTAGAGTGGCGCAGGAAAAATCTGAAGAAAGAAGAAAAACTGATTCTTTTGAAATTTGAGGTAAAATCTAAGTTAAGAACAATTAAACAGCATGTAAATAACATTTAATAACAATTTAAATCTAAGTCTGAATAAAGAACAGAATATCTTAAGAATAAAATAAATATACAGTAAGAGGAAGGCGTAATAGTAAAAATACTAAAAGAATATAATGCATAACTTTGAGGCAATAGTTCCTATGTGTAATGTATTCCTTCATGAAAAAAAAATAATATATATATATATATATATCTCAAGGGATTGTAATAAGAATAACAGTGCCCTCAAATAGAAAATGTTCTAACATAGTGAAAATAAGTACAGGTAAACCATATTCTATATACCTTTTTAGAGGAAAAGGGAGAAGGATGAAAAATTGATTAAAATAGATTAGAAAATATAATATATAATTTATACAGTAAATAATGCACAATTGAGTAAATAAATAAGTAGATACTCATCAGGTCAGGACTTCAACAGATAGTAGTATATGCCTATCTTGTCCATTCTTCAAGATATCAATAACAGAGTAGTAGAGCAAGTTCAAGGAACAGCGTCATCAAGTGATGGAAGAGGTTTAATTGGAGAGCGTGATTTGTCTCTGTCTCTCTCTTGCGTGAGAGTAGCTACTGCTTGTAGGGCTTGAGCACGGTCACCAAACGAGCGTGTACTTCTATCTGGATCTCTTCCTCTGCTGTGAGAACGAACTGAGTTACGCTGGACATTATAGATCTTTTTGTTTGTTGATGGAGAAAGTGAAGAATGGATCTCTGATAGGGAATCAGTATATTCCATTTGTTGGGTGGAAACATTGTCCAGGAAGCGTTGAAGGTCATCTGGATTGAAGAAGTCTTTTGATGTGCCATCCTTCGTGATTCGTAGCCGCACTGGTTCAAAAAGACCATGTTTAATGTCTAACTGACGCAGGCGAGGCCGAAAAGAGAGAAAGGCTTTGCGACGGTCATTCGTTTCTCTGGAAAAATCTGCAGACACTCGGATCTCATGACTGTCAAAAATATATGGACCATGCGTACGTGCTGCTGTGATTAATTGTCGAGCTTGTTCATGTCGCAAAAAACATACGAGTGTACGTGGCTGCATATTCTTTCCCACTTTAGGGGGGCCAATACGATGTGCTCTTTGCATTTCTAATGGCGGGTCAAAAGTGAGGCCTGTAATGTTCGGAAGAGTTGCTTTTAGAAAGGATTTAGCATCTGATCCTTCTATTCCTTCCGGAAAACCAAAAAAGCGCACATTATCCCGGCGGTTTCTATCTTCTAAATCAATTACTTTGCTTCTTAGGAAGAGAAGTTCTTGGTCTCTGTCTGGTATATTTTGGAGGCAATTCTCAACTGTGGTTACTCGGTCGGTGAGACCATCAAGGCGTTTCTGGAATCCTGCAATATCAGCACGTATGGATTTAGTCTCCGTCGTAAGAGCAGAGATAGATGTCTCCATTCCATCCAAACGTCGTCCAACAGCAGTAATCTCTTGAAGTATTCGTTCCATAGTAAAGTCTGAACCAGTCGCCATCATAGGATTAGATGACTTTTGAGCTGCTGGGACAGTGTTGCAGGTGTCTGAGGCAGAACGACTCTGGCTTAATACCTCAGAATAAGAGGGTTGTTTGGAAGATTTACTAGCTGATTTACCAGAAGACATCCCAAGCCGCCACTGTGCAAAAGTCGTACTCTGGTAATTTGCTTCCTCACAACTATGTAGGTTTCTGAGATAAAACTGTTCGCATCAAATAAGGGCGTTACCACTCTGTCAGTTTTTTTTATATTAACACCCACAAAACGCCTTAAGGTAGTATCAGGAGGAAAGAGGAGGAAAGAGCAGTGTTTGTAAGTCAATATTATTAGAAGCACGGACGTCTTCTTTTCCGGTAGAAAATATATTGGCTCATTTGCCTAAAGTACTTCAAGCAGTACAGGTATCTGATAGCTGAATATATAGCACTTCTGCTCAAATTGATATTAGGCAGCAAAGAATAGTCCGTATTTATAAAGCTTCTTGTAATGTGAAGAACTCAGCACACTATTTTACTGATAAAAGAGTAGCAAGAAGACAGGCAGATGCATCATTCCTGAAAAATTCAGACTGATTGCAACAACTTAGTCAGTAGTGCATATAATTTCTCACACCTTGACAGGAACAGAAATAAAGGCAAGTCTGGTTACCATACTTATGAAACTTCTTGTGACACAAGGAACCCAGCACACTATTTTACTAGTAATAGAATAAATAGAAGGCAGGCAGGTGCATTATTCCTGAGAAACACAGACTAATTGCCGCAGTTTGGCCAGTATTGCATATAATTTCACATATCTGACAGGAACAGAAGTGAAGACAAATGAAAGCCAGAAATGCAAGTCACTTATTAAACAAATTCGTACTGTCGTTCTTCAAGCAGGAAAGGCATCCAGCAACAGCGTGTGTAATTCTCTCCTCAAGTTGAAGTGAGGCAGTGAAAAAATAGTCTGTATTTTATAAAGCTGCCTTTGTTAAAAAGAACTCAATACATTTATTAGGCAGGCAGAGGCATCTCTCTTAAGCAGCTCAATTTAATTGAACCTATGTATCCGGTAGTACATGTGTTTTTCCACACAGCTGACAGAAAAACAGAAGTGAAGGCAAGTTTAATAATAGTCAGAAATGTGAGCCCTCATTAAGCAAATTCGCACTGAAAGGAAATGTTTAAAAACAGACCGGAATTCTCCAGAGTCATAAATCTCCTCAGAGGCTTCTTCGTGCACGCTTCACTGAGCAGCCCTGCTCTCTGCTCTTGAGCTCTGAAGGAAAGTCAGAAAGGTCGACAATATTTATTACTGGAAGCCTCTTCAGTTAAAATAGAAACACCATTGTAGTCCTCGGGTCCTCCGCAATGCAGACAGCCTATTTTAAGCTGTCTACAGGACCTCAGAAAGCACTCTTTGCCGCCCGGGGCTCCCCTCGACACGGAGCTCCGAGTTCAAGCGGCCATCTTTGTCTCATGACCGGACCGGAACACAACAATCGCATTCTTTTAAGTGTCAGTCCGTTGTCTTTTACTTACATCTCAAGTTGTGGTTGTGATCTGACTAGAAATGTGATTATTAGACTCTGGTTGCCCATACCTGAGATTAGTAGTAGTTATCCACAGAATACTTTTCCCTCCATTAGAGATTAACACCATGATGAATAAACTGATTGAACTTGCTGAATGTTATTTCTTCGTACATAACTTTTGTAGTTGCTTTAACATGTGCTAGGTGTGTCGGAGAGATCCAGGCTTTCTCAATAAGTCATTTGCAAGATTCTACAAAGAGAAGGTAGTTCTTTAGATGCGCTTAAAGTTTATCTTTTAATGATTTCAACATTTACTCATTAGGTATAATCATCAGTGTTAATGTACTTCTGTTTTAGTCTTTTTCCTTTATCTTACTTCCTTGACCATTAACGCCATCAAGAGTTTGATATCCTCCAGCCAAATTCACCACTGAACAGTTTTACCTAAGTTCACTCGTTGGGATTTTGATAAATCACTATTTCTGACAGTCCTACAAGCAGAGATACACCTGGGACAAAGGTTACTTATTTTAACTTCATAAATTTACATTTGAACCATCCTCCACTCCAGTGAGGCATATAATATATTCTCACTCTGTGATTAAAAAACATACGTGCTGGGGATGGCACCCAGGCAATCGGCGATCTCTATGTGCTTTCGCCCCATCCAATTTAAATATCTCTATCAGTTCTACTATTTTCCCTCTCAGCTATGGCAGATGGGTCATGCCAATGGTGCTAAAGTGCCTTCAATGTGCTTCCTCGCCAGGCGCTTTTTATCACACTGTTTGGGAGTTTCCAGTTATTCAGGTTTATTGGTATGTTGGGAACAGAGCCTTGGTTAGAGCTGTGGGGAGCACCTGGAATTAGACCCTAAAATTAGTTCTGCTGGGCATCATAGACACCCTAGTGGGGGGCCGCGCACCACTCAAGCCCTAATACCTTTTGGCTACTTGGTTGTAAAGAAGGACCTTGCATGCCACTGGCGTGAGGCCTGAGCCCCCACAATCACTGAGTGCACTGGAGAAGCTGGTGTACAAAACCCAAGGGGTGCAAAAAAAAAATTAAAGAAAATTTGGAATCTGTGCATTCGGGTCAATGGAGCCCTGGATTAGTGTTAGACCATCTGGTTCAATTGTTATTGAGAGGGACGGTTAGCATACCAGAAAGAAAAAAAAAATCTGTTGATTCTATCGTTACTTGGGAATGTAACGTACTGACTTAAGGCACATGTTTCTGTAATGTTTTTTTAATTGGAAAATCAATAAAAAATTATAAAATGAACATATAAGAAACCTTCTGAGCAGTGGTGCTTAAAGCACCCCAGTGAACTGTCTAGCTCGGGTTTGAAGAGGCCAAAATGAGATGGCCGGTCTACTCTATTAAAGTTATTTCAATGTTATATTTTTATAAAAATACATGACAAATTCCCGGGTTGAAGCCTGGGAGTTTTTCTAAACATGTGACACATTTTTAATTATAAAAATCTAGCGTTCCCCTGATGAAGGGCAACCCCAGCCCGAAATGCATTGGGATTATCCATACTACATAAATGAATTGCTCAATGAATAGAGCTGCCAACTCCATTCAATATGGAATGATGTAATGTTGTGATTGATCAGGGAAATCCAACGAGGAGATTCATGAATTAATAAAAGACAACCTGAACAATTTAAAATCGACTAACTTGTTGAAGTGGGATTTATTCAGACTATTTCCCTTTGGGAATCTTCGTAGTGCATTCAGGTGTCATTTTCCCAGGAGGGGAACGCAAACGTTTTTATACTTCAGACACGATTATGGTTCAGAAAGGGATACCCTGCTGCACTCCCTAAAATCAATACAGATTGAATAAGGTTACTACGTTTGGTGACCAAATTGGAGTGCGTGAACCATTCTATTACGCATTTAATTATACCAATAGTGGAGAATTGTAATTGTACCCAAGTAACTTTTTCATTACAAGCAGCTTAAGGAAAGAGATTCTCAACAAGTTTGTGGGGGATTGGTATGTGCATGACGCTTTGAAGGATTTTGCAGAAACTTGGGCGTTTGTATTAGAGGATTCTAAGATAAATCTAACCTTTTAATTCTTTAATGTGAATAAGAAACTTAGCTAAGATTTAATCCTAGGAGCTATAAAATAAAGCTCCATAAACACCAGCTAGTGAGTTATATAAATGCAAATGATAGGAAATCGGGATAGCAGTCCCATTGTCTTAATGTGAGCTATGACTGAGCTAACAAAGGTGAACACAGGTGAGGATCCCTGGGTAACCCTTGGTAGCTTGGCTTACGCAGTGTGGCCAGATATAAGTGGGTAGTCTGTCACGCCGAATATTTTCACCCTCATAGACTTATGAACTTTTCTAGCGATTGTAAGCCTTCAGTAGGATAGGCTTGCAAGCTATACCTTGAAAGAGCTCCACAGGGTCAGATACAATGGGTATGCATCATGCTTTGGCCTTGATTTACCCTTCAGCCTCCTAGCATCCCTCAAAATAACTGTAGTGGTAAAAATCACAAAGTCGAGTTGCTGAGGTTGTCTTTTTCACCAAAGCTGGTCAGGTTATCACAGTCCTGGAGGAGTGAAATTCTTCTCCAATAAAATGTTGTTCCTCAAGAAATTGCTCCACAGACTCCAGTTAAACTTTCACAGCTGCAGATGGGTTTCCACAACTCTCCTTTCAAGTCCGCAATAAATGTCCAGTTCCAATTGGTACTCTGGAATTCTTCCAAGCAGGCAATAGAACCATATGATGAAAGATCTATCAATCAATCAATCACGGCATTTATAGAGCGCGCTACTCACCCGGGAGGGTCTCAAGGCGCTGGGGGAGGGGGTAAGTTACTGCTCGAACAGCCAGGTCTTGAGCTGCTTCCTGAAGGCGAGATGGTCCTGGGTTCGCCGAAGGTGAGTGGGGAGGGAGTTCCAGGTCTTGGCCGCCAGGTAGGAGAAGGATCTTCCTCCGGCGGTGGTTCTGCGGATGCGTGGTACGGTGGCGAGGGCGTGGCTGGTTGATCGTAGCTGGCGTGTGGGCGTGTAGAAGGACATGCGGTCGTTGAGGTACTTTGGGCCCAGGTCGTGGAGGGCCTTGTGTGCGTGGGTGAGGAGTCTGAACGTGATTCTCTACTCCCATAGCCATGTGGGCCAGAAGAAGAGTTTCCTAGAGCAAAAGGCTGGAATATAGTAGATTAAGTCAGAGGTGGAGATAATACTTTCAGTGAGGGCCAAGATATATATATTTATTTTGGCGTGAATGTATCTTGGTATTTTAAACCGGTCAGTCCTTTTGGTGCGGCGTAGCCAGTTTTAATAACATTTTGTGCACTTCCTTCTTGGTTATAGAGTTTGTGTCATCATGTCAGAGGTCTATGCACACAAAATAGTGAATCCCTGTCTCGGCTGTGCAACGTTCTCGCTCTGGCATCTTAATGTGGTCCTTAGAACTCCAAGTTCAGTTTTGGCTAACACATATGGTCCAGGCCTCCTTATAATTAAATGCACTGAAAGGGTTAACACATTCCAGTTTACAAAATAATCTTGTCACACCGTGATGAGCACTTTGCCCATCTTGCCATCGTGGATTACATCTACAGACACAGAACGCAGGTCCACTGTTTCACAAAAGAAAACCGTGTGAGGTTTGTATGCTAAGCAAAGTGATGTTAGGCCCGGTCCTCTAAGGCAAATGAAAAATTAGTCTACGGTTTCATATCTGGTTTATTATTGGCTGCTGTCACCCATATGGCTGGAGAGATGAGGACATCCTAAATTGAGCGGCCCATCACCCTTCATGCAACTTATGTCAGAGGCCTGGTCTTCAAAAGTCTATTTTTGACATGCATTTTATCATTTCCCTTGCTTATTAATAGACGTTAATGGAAAAATATATAGCCACGCTAACACAGCAATATCAAGACTGCTCAGTGAATAAAGAGCTTGCAGCTGACATCCTGGCAAAGCAAGCTTAATCTGTTCTGCTTCGGAGGTTGATAAATTGAGAGCTAATAATTGTTAGTAGTATTGCATTAAAAATGAACGACGTACAAATGGCAAAAAGATGGTGTAAGCAATTGTATAATAAGCTATTATGGGTCTCTGCAAAGCAGGCAACAGGTCAGATGTTATCCATGCTTTTTGCACCTTTACACACCTAGCTTGTGGTACCCTGAAGAACGAATGGCCAAGATGAGCTCACCTGTACGTTTACCCCTTTGTGAATTAAGCCTGCTGTTGTGTGCAGGCAAGCCTTTCTCCCTCATCAGCACCAATGTGCAAGCAGCGAACACCAATATGTGGTTAGTTTGATCTATGCACGCGCAGTTCTCTTTCAGAAAAACACCTGCACATTTTCCTTTTTTTCTATAGTTACACATGGCACAAACCAGTGGCTTTGTGAGTACCAGACACAAAAAGATCAAGCATCTGCTTTTAAGAGGTTAACAAAAGTGTGAAGTATAAATTTTAATTATGAGTCTTCCTCCACGTCTGTAGACATACTGAGAAGTCTAGTCAGTAAATACTGCATTTTTTTGTTTTCACTACAGGAGAAAATGGAGGCCTTAGCAGAGATGGAACTTGACAATACCAGTGATGAGTTTGGAGCACCTTTTTCTTCTGTTCCTGTGTCACCTGTTAGAGTTCCTCAGACCTCCTCAGGTCGCTCAATAGACAAAGGGTGGACGGAAAGTGTGATCAACCAGTTCTGGCCTGTGGGACTGGTCTTATCAACTGCGCCAGCTATGAGAAAATGTGTCTCAATGGAGAGATTTCACAGAGACCTTTCCCTACTGATGTGCTTGAATATAGTGCATCGGAATAAAAGTTACACAATGGAGTCCAACCGTTCGGACGAGGGAATCACATCCATCCGTGCACTGCCACAGGTAACTTACTAACACTTAAGTGTATCACGTCAAGTTAGAGAGCTCACTTGTTCACTGTGTCACTAGGTTTTGTTGCCTGTGTCAGGTGGGCTAGGTCCTGTGTCCATCTCCTGCTGTTCATAGCACAAGGCCATGTGCAGAGAGGGAAGGAATAGCTTCAAAGAAGAATAACATTAAAAAAATAGAAATTATGGTTACAACTGGTAATAAAACCTTAATGTATGTTTTTTTTTTAAAAACTCTGAAATTCAATTAAGAAAGCGCTGTTAAAGTAAAGTTGTTACGGAACAAAACCACAGAAATTTGCCAGTTGCGATATGCTCCACAAAGCGTAACTCGCACTGTCGCACAACAGCCAAGCATATCATAACTTGAGCACCAAATGCAATGCGAACTATAATTTGTGCACCAGATGGAATACATATGACCTCACTGTATTAATTCCAATAAGGAGCAGCAGGTTCAAGTGCAATGTCATTAAATAACACAATACTGAAATCAATAAATACTACATTCATAGACCTCTCATTCATAGCATTAATGGTAACATGATTTGAAATCTCATCTGTAAGATTATTTATGACATTTGTAACCTCACCTGACATATCAAGGGTGAAGTCACAAACATTTCATTTGGTGTGAGAGTTATGGTTTTCATGGCTATTGTACGAATTATGGATTGTAGAGCTAACCATAACTGGTTAATTTCAGTGGGTTTTCATTTCTGTTTTGTCACCATAATTTCACTTCAACTGTGATTTTTTTTATTTTTATTTTTTTATTCATTTGTGTTTTGTCAATATATCTGGAAGGAAAATATACTAAATGTACACATTGCCATGATATCTTAAGTTGTGACATTCTTCAAAAACTATAAAGGTCTGGGATAGGAGAGTGCTTTTTTATTTCTCAGGCGTGATTTTCTTTTCTCTAAAGAGGTATATGAATCTTCTCCACCTTTGGGAAGGGAAAATAGATCTTGTTCAGTACATTGATCTAAAGAGAGCTAAACATTAATAAACAGGGCAAAGAAAATTGAGCCGCTGACTGTAACAGAGTTGGGTATGTTTGTACATTCTCCAAGTCCAAAGTTTATCTGTGTTATTTGAGCTTATCTGATGGCTCCCGTCCTCTGCTCAAACACTCATCAGTAACAGCTGATTTTACCTGAATTTCCTTGCTGTCATTCTTAATAATGTGTGATCACCATGGTAGATAGATACCAGTAATACGTTTTTAATTATTACTTTGGATGTGGTGACATTCCTACTCCCTGCCTCAAAAACGTCTCCAAACATTAAAAAAGAAAATATCCCTTGGGAATTATTACATATGCTTTTAAAATGTTTGGAACCGGGAGAAGTCAGCATGGCTATTTTCCAATCATGCCTGGTTCTGGAGGATAGGACAATATATTTACATATAATAGAACATGAAAACAAATACTGTGCACGTGTAGGGTGGAAGCATATATTCAAGTTGAATGCCTTTGGAATGATGGTGTGCATCCTAAAGAGTGGTTCTCTTTGCTCCCAAGCCAGGCAAGAGAGATGTGGTTCACAGATGTTCCTTATCTGTGAATTGTCGGATTTCTACCTCCGTCCTCCCAGGGCTAAACAAAAAGTCAGGATACCAGTTTCACATGCAGTTGGGCACACAGGATAGGGGTATACATCCGTTTACCAAACGGGACATTCCTATCCCAAAAGTTGCCATTACTTTCCATCCAGACAATCCTGTTATGACCAAAGCTACTCGTCAGGCAGAGGTAGAGCAGGAACACGTCAGTAGGGAAGAAGAGTGGTGCCTCTCAGTCCTGCTCCCAGGTTTTCACAGAGAGCCTGACTTGCCACGGCTGACCCCCCTTCCTAACTTGCCCCTTTATAGGCCACACAAAGGATCAAGGACATTTCTGTTCTGCACATGGATGGGCACATATTACCATTGACCATGGGATGTTCCGAATTGTGCAACCAGGGCATGCAGAATACCTGGAACGACCTCCCAGTCATCTAGGAAAGAGAAACATCTGCA
Organism: Calotriton arnoldi; assembly: GCA_963921515.1. NCBI lineage: Eukaryota > Metazoa > Chordata > Amphibia > Caudata > Salamandridae > Calotriton > Calotriton arnoldi. Next base: position 284,593 of record CAWUFW010007437.1, on the reverse strand, counting down.
CCTGCAGAAGCTGCAACACAAAATTCTACTTCAAAAATTGCTAGAGAAGCTGCTGGAATCTCAAGGAGATCTGGATTATTTCAAGTACATTTTGGACAGGAAGAAAATGGGAGAATTGATACCTACCATAGATCTCTGAGAACTACCCAGGTGTTTAAGAAACTGTCTTTTCAGAAGATCACCTTACAGAAAGCCCTGTTGCTTCAGGAAGAGTAGTTCCTTGCCTCTCTTGACTTACAAAAAGCCTACTTGCATCTGTTGCTATACTTCCACAATCCAGAGAATACCTGATTCTCTGTGGTGTGGCAGCACTACCAACAAGCCCCCCCCCCCTCCCACCCCCCCTTTCCCCTCGAAATGTGATTCTGGATATTCATAAAGTGTCATGCCCCATAGAAGCCTTCCTACACAGGCAAGGTAACCAGGTGTCATAATCATCATTTGGGTAGGAAGGTAGTATGGCCCGTGCCTTGATGCACAACTCCGATACCAGATACCCACTTGTATTCAGAGTTACAAATTAATTACATTTGAGGAGCATCCTGCTTAATAGTGATATAGCACATTTGTACAAAAACATTTTTAGGTTTATAGATTCATAAAACACACATTTCTGATGTAGTTAGCATCTTATTGGATGATTTGGTTATCAGACTCACTTCCTCTGGTCTTCCGTCTGATGGTGAGATCTTGTTTTCATGCCAGATTCTTTCTTTCCTTCTTGCTGTTAGTTTCCTACTTTCTTACTTCTACGCTTGTTCCAGGTATTCCTTGTGTTCTTTGTCCTGTCCGGTTCCCTGTCGTTCTGATGTGCTTCAATCCCTCTAAATAAGATGACTGTATGAGGCTTGATAGGGCTGCTGACGTTCCCTGGCTAGGTTGCATCTCTCAGCAGTTAGCGAAAATAGGGTGCCCTGAGCTCTTTACACATCCCAGACAGATGTACCCTAGAGAGCTGAAAGATATTAAAAGACAATTTCTAACCAAGAGAATGGTGGAAAGGGAAAATAGTGAACTTAATAAACCCACGATAAGACAATACATAATATTAAGTCCAGGGACCCTAGAACAACCCTTTTGGTCTTACATTGAAAACTTACACCATCATTTTCTTTTAATCAGATTTAGGTTTAATTACATTCACTTATGTCTCATGGTCCCCAACGGTTTTTCTAAGCCAGGGGCCTTAAAGCCCTGCTCTTGTGATGGTTTCTCGGACCAAGATCTTTTACATTTTGTTTTTCTGTGGATTTTATAACTAGTGAGGGCAGCTCTGATATATCTGCAAACGCTGCCCTCACCTTTGATATGTTTTGGGGTTGCGAGCTTTTTAGCAGGAGCCTTACGGCGAAGGAAAAGTTTTGATCATGCACTGAATCGGAATTAGAAATGTCATGTTTTAGCGGCCTTTGTTTTTAATTATGTGTTAGTACTGTATAGAATGCACTTTATCTAGGTCTATGACAGTGCAGTAGTTCTGTCTTGTTAAGGCAAATATTTATCAGGGCTTATCAACCCATACATTGCAATTGTATATGAAATATTGGACCTGCCCTTTTATTATGTATTGTATAGTTTTTATCCTTTTACTCTTGGTATGTGTAAAAGTGCTTTTATGGTCAAAACTGTCCGAATAAAGTTTACTTGACTATGAAGAGGAAGAGACATGTGCATTGTCTCTATTGGTAGAAGGATAATTATCCTCACTAATGCTTGTGGCATCAGATTTTTCTAGGGCTTCTTTACTGGAGATTGAAAAACTTGCAATCGCTCGATTAGCGTGCCCTCTGTATTTTATTTTAACTGCTTCATCATAATGTTCAGCATATGTGTATATTCTACCCAAATTATAGTCTCTCTCGTCTCTTCAATTTTACTGCTTTATTGACCCTCCTTTCATCCTCTAATTTAACCATTATGCCTTCAAGGATCTCCTATTTTTTGTTAGTTTCTTCAAGCTTTAGGTTTGTAATTTCTAACTTAATGTCTTCAATTTCTTTTTGTAGTTTAGAATATTTATGTTCTATTAGCATCCCTATCATATCTCTAGAATGTTCCTTTAGTTTTTACTCCCAATGTGTTGCTCTCTCTACATCTAAATCCCCCACTGATACAAAATATTAATACTTAAACCTCAAGGGTTTGATCAACCTCCAGGTATTTTTAATAATAGTGGCATACCACCATTTTGCAGCTTTCTTTTTTTTGAAGACGTCCCCTTTATATAAAGAACACTCTCAGACCCCTATATTTAGGTTTATTTCCAGTCCCTGTGTTACTCCAGAGGTTCCCAAATAAATTGTTTGTTTGTTCTTATTTTTTTTGCATTTGTTAAGCTGTCGAAACCCCTTTCATAGGGCCACAGGGCAAGCATGCGTTACTGGGCCCAACCGTGGAGGTTGTGGCCTTTTATTCCTTCTATCCCTGGGCGTGATGTACCATGGGTCCTGGGTAACTGGGCCAAGAACTGGCCCTTTCAGCACTTGACTCCCAGTGATGGCGTGGGTTGAGCAGCCCAAGGCTCTTCGAGGGGGAGGCAAGTGTGAGGCATACACAAGCGCAATACTCAAAGTACAAACAGTATATGGTCACGTGTATCTGTACTTGGACGACTGGCTTGTGTCAGCTCCTTCGAAGTAAGAGGCACACAATCCCACAACACTTGTATTAACATTCACCATTAGCTGGGTCTTACACTTGGGGACTATTTACAAAGGTAAATTTACACATGCGTAAATCTACACGTGTAAAATTGCTCTTACACTTTCAGGTAGATTCACTACTTTTGTCTATTCAAGGTTTGTAAGTGTAAATTTACTACAATGTGTAGACTTGCATGTTCCCAACCCCTGAAACCAGGAGGTGCAGCCAAATTTACAAGTGCAAACTTACTACTAGTAACGTTTCACACAAATGCAGAGATCTCCCTGTGGCAAAGTATAGAGAAAAGCAAAAGTTTATTTAACTTTTTTTTCTAAAAGTAATATTTTTGCTAAATATTAAGCTAAAATAATTTTATATATGTATTTTAAATGGGGAAACAGCCTTTACTCTAGTTTTTACTTCGGAGTACATTTACCACGCATTTATACTTCCATTAGACTGTTTCCACGCTAGACTTAACATCGCAAGACTTTACCACGCATTTTGAACACTAGGTGGCAGTGTTCAACTATAAAACGGGACGGAATGCAGAAGTTATAATAAACAGATTAAACCGTATATTTACAATAAATGTATGCAAAAACTGGTGGTGAGGTTACTGGGACGTTCCAGGAAACGGCCTTTTCCACAAAGTTTTTCCTATGAAATACTATTACTGCACATGTTCTACACCGTAAATATTGTTTCTGTGCATGTCACTACAACGCATGTTTTCACCACCCAAATTCAGCAACTGCCAAGGAAAATCTATAAAAACCCTTTTCCTTTTGTTGTTTTCCCGCCTGCTGTTTAATATATAAAACCCTTTTCCTTTTGTTGTTTTCCCGCCTGCTGTTTAATATATAAAACCCTTTTCCTTTTGTTGTTTTCCCGCCTGTTGTTTAATATATAAAACCCTTTTCCTTTTGTTGTTTTCCCGCCTGCTGTTTAATATATAAAACCCTTTTCCTTTTGTTTTCCCGCCTGCTGTTTAATATATAAAACCCTTTTCCTTTTGTTGTTTTCCCGCCTGCTGTTTAATATATAAAACCCTTTTCCTTTTGTTGCCTGCGCCGAGGGAATGAGCCATGTATATGGTTCCCTACTGCCGTTTATTAAATAAGACCACATTTGTATATAGTAAACACATTTGAAATTGTACTGTTTCTGTTAAACGGCTCTTTTAAATATGCTTCCGAGGTAATTCACCCGACATGGCGCAGAAGATTGATGTATGACACCGTAACTTCAAGAGCACTGTCCCAGGGAATCGGGCTCCTATCTCTCTTCTGTGCTCCCACGGCTTATTCTCCCTTCATGTATGAAGCATTAGGGGCATGTTAGGAAGAATAATACAGATAACATAGAAATAAAAGAGTACCGCGCGACTCGGGGAGAGAGTAGTACTAATGATTTGTTGAGTAAATTAAGCAATTGAACTGCCGTTGAGATTAACACCAAACAAGGTGCCCCTTCTTCAGACCAAATTAATGTTACTCTAAAAAAGAAATTCATCAGACATTTCTTGTTAATATTTAATTTCCTTAACTGTAATATTGTTGTAGCTAATATTTTTTTTAAACTCTGCTGTTTTGAAACTTAGAAGTCCAATAGGTGGCAGTGTTACTCTATGAATACTGGTTAGTACGTCCGATCACAGAAGTAATATGAAATAACCTAAGTAATGATATGCGTGGTGACAGTGTGCGTGCTCATCGTTTGCGTGGCAAGTGTATTTTCAATGTATGCCAGTGTAAAAGCGTGCTATTGGTATCTGTGGTAAAAATTACGATGTAAAGATGTGCGTAGCAAAACCACGCGTGGTAATGTCATACATCCTTTTAAAAGCAGATTTTAAAAAAATGCCTCTGCATTAACAACTTAATTTTAAAATATTTAATTTAAATATATGAAATTGAAATTTTGTAAAAGATTTAAAAAAAAACAAAAGTAAAATGTTTATATATTAAAAATCACTAAAAGTCCAAGTATAGCTGCCTTTCCAAAATATATTTCCATTTGATACGGAATGATAAATCATGTATGGTTGGGGAGACATATTACTAATGTCATTACCTTGGTGCTGGGGGCACTGCAGTTATGGTTGTTATGTATTTCCTATTTAAAGTCATTCCATACTGGCAGCGTCTTTTTTACATTACTGCTGGCCACCCTGCCTGAAGCACTGGCGTGTTTAATGCATGTAAACTTCCATAGGGTAGCCACTGCTGTAATCTTGTCTGATTGTGGTCACTATTACAGGACTAATTTTGTAGCTTGGGATGATTTTCACTGAACAGAAGTAGCTCTTAATACAGAAAAGTTTGGAGACCCTAGGCCTCCTCTACCACCTCCTTTTCCTACCTCCCCTTTGCTGCCTGTGGACCCTGAACCATATTCACTACAAGGATTTTTACATTCAGGCAGTGGGGACAGCCCAGGGTCTCCCTATGACCCCCAGGCTGCTGACCCTTGTGATGACTAGCAGGTAGATTCTCCAGCAGACACCAACCCGGATTTGCACCGGCCAAACCCTCTCCACCTGACGATACGACCTCATACCATGAGGTACTACACAGGGCAGCCGCTTTTCACAAGCCTGAGCTGCACGTTCAGCATGAGGTACTACACAGGACAGCCGCTTTTCACAAGGCTGAGCTGCACGTTCAGCCTGTGGTACATGATGTCCTTCTGGAAACCCTCTCCTCCACTCAGAGGTTCCTTCAGTACTTAACCATGTTTGAGGGGTATGCTAAAACCTGCTGGGGACAACTTCAAGGAGCCCGTGAAGGCTAGTAATCACACCCCGGGTTGACAAGATGTTTAAGGCTTCTCAATAAGACCACCCCCTACATCAGGAGGGCAATTGCCCCCGATTCACTGGTGGTTCACACAGCCAGGAAGAGAGTTAACTCCCAGGGTACAGGGGATGCACCCACTTCAGACCGGGAGAGCAAGAAAATAGATGTGGCTGGCAAACGCTTAGCAGCGCAATTTGCCACTCAGTGTCGCATCGCTAACTCTATTGGCTTGCTTTCCTGACATGATTGAGCCAACTGGGATCAGATGGAGGATCTTATCCAACATCTCCCAGAACAATACCGTAAACGGGGGCGAGTTGGTGACGAAGGGGAAAATCATCTCTAAAACTAACATTTGCTGCGCTCTGGATGCCACAGACAATGCTGCGCATGGCATTAACTCTAGTCTCCTCCCGCATGGCTACGTGTCTCCAGTTGTAAACCGGAGGTACAGCACCTCCCTAATGTGCCCTTCGATGACAATCATCTCTTTGGCCCATACGTCAATGAGATGCTCGAAAAATCAAGAAGGATACTGACACGGCTAAAGCCATAGGGCACACTACAGCCATCTACTACCCATGACTCCTTTCGTCGCCTACAGTACTGCAGCGCAGCCACACCAGCTGCAATGCTGAAGACTTCCACCACCTTCACCAGACAACAGCAGCAAACCCCTTCGTGGGGTTTCTACAGGGGAGGGTATAAGGGGAACAATGGCAGAGGTAGAGGCAAGGGGGTAGCTTCCAAAGGAGCCACCACTCCAAAACAGTAACATTCTCTTCCTTCCCCCACCAAGCAACACCTGTCAGGGGCAGGTTGCAGGGGTTCCTGCCCCCACAGGAAGGCAATCCCCTCCGAGCGGTGGGTTCTAGACATCATAAGGGAGGGGTACTGTTTAGACGTCACCCAAACACCACCCAACATTCCCCTGCACACCAGTGTCTGCTCTTAGAGGAGATGCACGCACTAATGGCCAAGGAGGCCATAGAGCTGCTAGTGCCGCTGTAACATCGCAGCAAAGAGGTGTACTCCCTGTACTTTTTGATCCTCAAAAAGGGTGGCTCCCTCGGACCCGTACTTGACCTCAATTTCCTCAACAAGCACATCCTGTCAGAACATTTTCATATTGTCACACTTCAGGATGTCACCCCTCTTTTGTGGCAAGGTGACTTCATGACAGCCCTCAACTTGAAGGATGCCTATTTCCATATCCCCTTCCATCTAACCCATCAAAGATTCCTGTGGTGATTGTACAGCATTATCAGTTCAAAGTGCTGCCCTCCAGGTTTACATCAGCCCTAGGGGCATAGCCATGGTAGCCACTCAACTCAGACAGCGGCATCCACGTGTTCCCTTAAATAGAAGAATAACTGATCAAGAATGCCACGCAGCGGAGTCGGGGGCATGGCCAACAGCATGGCCGGGTAGCTGCGCTTTCTGCGAGCTCCGCTGGCCCCGATCCAAATCCTGTTAAAATCCTGTTCCTCCTCGCTTTCTCAACACCGTGCCAGTGGTTGGAGAGCACGGGCAAGCAGTGGTGTGCCCGATAGGGAGTCTTGAGGTGCTTTACCGGCTGTAATTGGGGCCTTTTCGGCACGCGGCTCCCGAGATGGCGGCTGGGGCGGACTGACGGAGGCTGTGGGCCGGAACTGTGGAGCCCTTGTCCGGCGTGCCGGTGACGGACTTGGGTGGACGTGGATTGCAGAAGGTGAGACTAGCGCCGCGATCCGCTTTGCCCCCTTGCCGCAGCTGTCGGTTTGTGGTTGCCCCCGAGATATCCCGCTGCTGGTGCAGTGGTGCCGATACGACCTGGGAGGCGGGGGCCAGAAGAAAAAGGAGCTCCCTTCGCCGGACAAAAGACGGAGCTCTGCGGCCGCGAGGACTGCTGCTAAGGCCTGCAGGTGCTGCCGGGAGCCCGCATGGTGGGGCGAACGGTTCCCTGAGTCTCCGGCCAAGTTGCAACGCTGGGTGGCAGTGAGTGGCGCACAGTAATAGAGCGCACGCCGCTTGGCCGCGGTGGGGGAAAGTGACACTGTGCACTGCCCTGCTCCTTCAACACAGCGGTGCACCCGGAGGCTGGCGGCTGCCTTGCGGGACCCCTCTCCGAGACCGGCGGAGTGGAAGGGGCCTGAGGAGCGGAGGACTCCACGCGTCGGTGAGTGGGGGAGCCTTGAGACTGCTGCAGCCATCCTTGCAGCCTGCGGGTGCTGGCGGAGGAGCGGTGGGAAGCCCCTGAAGACAGACATCCAGCTCCTTGTGTCTTCTGCCTCACTGTAATGCTGAGTGACAGGGGCTTGAGCATCCCCATATAATACTTAGAGACACTCGGGGCATCACTACCCGGCATACTTGGATATTTGCTCTTGGGGGGGGGGGCCCTCCCCGCAGGAATCTCGGCAGATGGTGGGCGAGGTGAGGCTGCGCCGCCTTCCTGAACCAGGGGTACGAGGTGGAGGAGCGCCTGCTGTGTGGTGGCGTGACTCTTGGGGGTGCACCCGTCGCCGCTCTCGCGACACCACGCACGGCGATACCTGAGCCCCTCAGGGTGTGCCACGAGAGGGTTGTTGAGCCCTGATCTCCTGGATTTATCGTGTGGGACAGTGAGGCACCGGAGACTCCGGTTTACTTGGCTGGGGATCTACAGTTTGGGAAGGGCTACCACCCCCTTACACTGGGCTGCTTGCCGTGCTGTACGTGAAGTTGACTTGGCTGGGGCTTACTAGAAAACCCTGGTCCTAACGTCTGTGCGGTGACGGTCTGCCGCCCCCCCCTCCCCGGAGCCTAACCCACGGGAGACACGCGGCGGCGGACTGCCAATAGCTCTGCCACGATGGGAAAAGACAAAGAGCCCAAGGCAGCCAAACAGGGGAAGTTGGACCGCTTTGCGAAAGTTCTTTCTGCGCCCGCAGGGGCAGAGGGAGGCCCGGCCCCCCGCCCAGACACGGATGAGATTCTGCAGGCGATCCGCGCTTCTCGAGAAAGCCTGGAGGGCAAGATGGCGGAGGTGCGGACGGAGGTTTCCTTTCTGCGCCAAGACCTGCGCAAGGTTTCCGAGAGAGTGACCGAAGTTGAACAACGTGTCTCGGAGCTCGAGGACACCTCGCGGACCACGTGTAAAGAAGTAACTGAACTTCGGGCAGCAGTGAAGGATGTGGCCTGGAGAGTCGATGACGCTGAAAACAGGGCCCGCAGAAACAACCTGCGATTTATAGGTTTTCCGGAAAACGCGGAGCGCTCCGACCCGGGACATTTCCTTTTGACCTTTCTTAAAGATGCCCTTCCTGAGACACAATTCTCCTCATGCTTTGTCATAGAAAGAGTGCATAGGATGCCTGGGGTTAGACCGCAGCCGGGCCCCCCCCCCCCCTCGGCCGCTGATAGCTCGATTCTTGAATTTTCAGGACAGGGATCTAATACTCAAGGAGTTACGGAAGAAGGGTGAGATCAAATATGAGAACACGAGAGTGATGGTGTTCCCTGATTATTCGCGAGATGTTCAAAAACAACGGCGCACCTTTGACCCCATTAAAGTGAAACTTCGTGCCCTTGGGATCCAGTATATGTTGCTGTTTCCGGCCAAACTTAAAGTCATCTTTCAGGGTACCACGCAGTTCTTCCAGACACCATAGGAGGCGTGGTCCTGGATTGAGGAACGGCCTCAACTAAGACGTGGGTCGCCTTCCCCTGCTCTCCTGCCAGCTACTAAGCAACCAAGCCCCGGCTGGGAGCGGCCTCAAGTAAAGCGACGGAGACGAATGCTCAAACACCGGACTTCCGTCAGGGCTACGCCGGGGAGATCCCTGAGGCTCAGGGACCAGAAAGCTACAATATCGGACTCTGACGACGACACAGCCCTGGAATGCGCGTCGAGAACTTCTCAGAGGTCCAGTGGCCATGGAGACTCTGATCAATCGGAGAAGCACGACTTCCAGATTTCAGACGATACACACCCTCTTTTGGAGAATATTCAGCAGCTGGAGGCTTCAGGCCCGGGCACTCCGGGTGGGGACTCTTGCTCGTTGCAGCCTTTAAATAATGGCGAGGAGGAATGATGAGGTGGGGCCAGACGCCCTCCTAGAGACGCTGTATTATCCCTGAGGCGTAGAGGACATTTGGAACCTTTGCTGCGAGAGAGGGAAGTATACAGTGGGTTATTTTTGTAGTGCTACATAGTTGAGTGGGGGAGGGGGGGAAGGGCAACAGACCTCTGGGTGGTTTACCTGCACCAGTGTTGTCATGTTGACGAGATTGGAGGTGGTGGGGGTACCTGCAGAGTGTGGGGAGGGGGACACGATGGACACTGCTAACTGTTCTGGACTACGTGTTCGGGGTGGAGGGGGGGTTAGTTCTGTTTTGAAACTTTGCATGAATACTGACATTGAAGTGAACTGGCATTTCACGGGCGGTGTTGGGGGGCCTAGATGGGAGCGGGAAGCTCTAGCTTATCTTACACAATGGCTATCGATGGGTATTCCGTGCTGACGTGGAACGTCAATGGACTAGGAAATAAAATCAAAAGGGGGTTAGTTTCGAACTATATTAAAAGGCTTAAACCGGACATCATACTATTACAGGAAACTCATCTCATGGGGCCACACTGCTCTTTCCTGGGTAGGGGGCAATACACTACTTTGGCGCATGCGGGATTCACCAGAGGGTCGAGGGGAGTAGCAATTCTCATCAGGCGGTCACCCCCCTTTCGGGTCACTGGACGTTGGGAGGACCCAGAGGGCACATACGTAGCGGTCCAGGGTACTTGGAATCACAAATGTTGGCTAATTGTCAGTGTTTATGCTCCCCCACATCTCCAGCAGCGTACGCTGGATAAACTGTCCGACCTCCTGCTACAATGTGGCCCCGCTACACATCTCATAGGAGGCGACTTCAATGATGTGAGCGATCCCTCCTTGGATCGTACACTGACGCGACCGAGGCAGCAGGAGGCCACCGCATTGGCTCGGTTCCAGGCGGACCTCGGGCTCACTGACCTTTGGAGGCGCCATCATCCATCCACACGTGCCTATTCCTACTTTTCTGGGGCCCACAGGGTGTTTTCTAGGTTGGACTATCTTTTTGCCCCAGCTGGTGAGATTGACCAGGTCGAGGAGACGGACTACTTAGCCAGGGGAATCTCAGATCCTTCACCGATGTATCTGCGGGTGGGGGGAAGACGGAGAAGTCGGGGCACGACATGGAGGCTGAACGCTTGGGCATTGAGGGATGAAACGGTTGCTAAAGAAATTGGGGTAGACACTGACCTCTACTTTAAAGAAAATGAGGGCTCCGTGCAATCGGCGGTCACTCTCTGGGAGGCTTTTAAGACTGTGATACGTGATAGAGCCCAAAATATTATAGCCCACAAAAAAAGACGGGAACTTCAGGAGACACTGGTGCTGGAAAGCAGGCTGATAGAACTTGAAAAGGGGAGTGCCCCTCCCTTGAGTGAACATACCCTCCTTCAAATATATATTACTAAACGGTAATACCAAGCGCTTGCTACTAAAGAGACTCGGGCGCATCAACTCGCAGTCCAACATAGACTGTATGAGACTGGAGACCGAGCGGGTAAACTGTTAGCGTGGTTGGGCAGGAAGGAGCAGGAGTCGAGGTGGGTCTCGTCCATCAAAGAACGGGGCAGTATTTATACTGCGCCTCAGGACATTGTGGAGGCATTTGCTCGATACTACTCTAAGCTTTATGCAGCCCAGACGCAAGCCACCGAGATACAAATAGCTCAATACCTTGAGAAGGTTGAGCTCCCCTGTCTGCCCCCCGATGAGAGGGATAGGCTCGATGAGGATATCACTCTGGCAGAGGTCACGGAGGCCATTGGTCGACTAAAAGCAGGGAAAACCCCGGGTCCTAATGGCCTTCCGGGGGAATTTTTTAAAGCGTATAGTGCCCTGCTGGCTCCACACTTACTTAAGATGTTTATGGCCTCTAAAGGGGAAGGGGTACTGCCGGCAGATCTTAGACTAGCGACGGTGGTGGTGATTCCTAAAGAGGGGAAACCCCCAGATGAGTGTGGGTCATATCGACCCATTTCGCTCTTAAATATAGAAACTAAGATCCTGGCCACTGTTCTGGCGACACGCCTTGTATCCGTTATCGCTTCCCTGATGCATGGAGACCAGACAGGCTTCATGCCGAAACGTGCCACACGTTACAACCTACGACGAGTAGCCAATTGGATGGATGAGGTCAGAGACCGAGAGGAAGCTCATCTGCTACTCTCCCTGGACGCGGAAAAAGCGTTTGACTCCATCCATTGGCCCTTCATGAGACACACTTTAGAGAAATTTGGCTTTGACCTGGGATTCCAGGAATGGGTGGCCTTGTTATACAATGCGCCTGAGGCCAGGGTTAGGGTCAATGGTGCTCTTTCAGAGACCTGGCCGATTCGGCGGGGGACTAGGCACGGTTGCCCGCTCTCCCCCCTACTGTTTGCACTTATTTTGGAACCCCTGGCCTGTGTCGTTGGGGCCTCCCCGGGGCTGGGTGGATTCGTGGATGATTCCCGACAGATAGCGGAGGAACGCATATCGTTATATGCGGATGATATTTTACTGTATGTGACGAATCCGGAGACGCTCCCTCAAATCCTGCGAATCGTTGAAGACTATGGGTACCATGCGGGATATAGGATTAACTGGACCAAGTCTACCCTATACCCAGTGTGGGGGATGGTAGAAACTCGGACTTTCCCTAGCTGCTTCCACTGGTCCACAGAAGGATTTACCTACCTTGGTCTTTACATTACTATGGATGTGAACACCAGCCTGGTTCGCAACATTAGGTGGGTCTTCTCAAACTTTCAAGAGGATGTTGGGAGATGGCGGAAGCTTCCCTTAACCAGTATGGGAAGGGCTGCCATGTTTAAAATGGTAACGCTCCCGCAGTTGCTCTACGTATTGCAAAATACTTACATTAAGATTCCGGATCTGATATTTAAAGGCATTGATAGTGAGCTACGCTTACTCCTCTGGGATGGGGCCATCCACGCATTGCACTTTCAACACTGCAGCAGAATCCCTATAATGGGGGTTTGGCTCTACCAGACATTAGGTCGTATTATAGAGCGGCTCATCTTATTGCCATTAATGAACGGATCCATGCATCTGGGGATCATCCGACATATAGGCTCAAAAGGCTGCAGTTTAGAGACCATACCCATCTTCACTATCTTTATGGAGGTAAGGGATGTAGTAGACTGCTCCAGGCGACCCAGAGGACGTTGGAGGCATGGAAGAGCGCAGAGCGACAAATGAAGTGGGACCAAAAATGCACCAGAGAAACCCCACTGTGGGAGGGGACTAGGCTAAAAGAGATTGGAAAGTTGAGTGGCTTTAGGCACTGGGACCTAATAGGATCTCTAAAATAGGTGATGTCCTGGAACATGGTTTGTTAGCCTCTTTCCGCACGCTCCAAGCTAGATATCAACTACATGACACTCAGACATATGCGTATCTTCGTTTGCAACATGCTTGGGTGGCGATGGGGTTAGATGGGACGACGCTATCGGAATATGCCCCATTAGAAGGTCGTCTTCTCCAGGAGGAAATCCCGGCTAAAGCTATTTCATTTACCTACAAAACATTACTTAATAACATGCCCGATAGACTGGGTCCATTTCGTGCAAAATGGGAAAAGGTCACCGGTGGGTTGGAGGATATAAATTGGGAGGCTGCTCTCATGCATCTACGTGAAGTGGCAATTAAATTAAGGTTAGGTCTCATCCAGTACAAAATACTACACCGCGGATATTTTGATAGAGCCAAATTGCATACAATAGGAAGAGCCCAGAGTGTCTTCGATGTCACACTGAGCCTGGGACGTTTATACATACCCTTTGGGGGTGCACTGAGATACAGGCCTATTGGGGATCGATTGTGGGGGAGCTCAATCATATATTGGAAGTCCAATTAGAACTGGAGCCACGGTTTCTCCTTTTGGGAATTCCGACAGAGGTAGACATCCCAAGGCGCAAACTTGTTTTAGCTAACCTGGGGTTGGTAGTAGCCAAACGGGATATAGCTAAATACTGGGGGGCTCCACAAATACCATTAACGAATGGAGGGCAAGTCTTAACTTGTACATGGTTGCGGAATGGGTGACATACAAGGCCCGGGGCTGTCCTAAAAAGTTCCGGAAAATATGGGCCCCATGGATTAAATATTACGGTCTGGAGGTGGAGGGAGATGAAGAGGGCGGGACTCCGTCATTCGAAGGACCCAGGGCAGAGCCTTGACTGATGTACTGTTTGTTCCAAGTATGTGTAACCATGAGAACTGTACAAATGCCTCTGATTTCTCTTTGCGCCTAGTCCGCTCACACTTATGTCTAGATTCAACCGAGATAGTCACTTTGTTATATGCTTACCCTACATGGCCAATGTGGAATGCTATGCAATGTGTATTGTGTATTCATGCTTTGTTTTATGTTTTGTTCTATTTGGAAAACGCAATAAAAATAAATGAGAAAAAAAACAAAAAAAGCCACGCAGCAGCAATGTTTAGCGTAGACAACCATAAACCTTCTTTACAGGCTAGACATCCCCATAAATGTTGCCAAATCCCACATTAAGCCTCTCCAAGTTCAACCTTTCCTTAGGGCTACTCAAGGGTGGGAGAAGCTTACCCCAGTCTCACCAGGGTGAACGCATTTCAGAGTCTGCTGCCTCCTTTTCAGCTGGACCGTCGGGTAACAGTCAGGACGGTGATGTGCTTGCTAGGCATGATGGCGTCCTGCATTGCTATAGTTCCTCGTGTAATATTACACATTTGTCCCTTACAGCAGTGCCTAGCGGTACAGTGGTCTCAAGCGGAGGGTTTATGGAAAGATCTAGTGTTGATTTGGGGGCCATACACATCACTCTGTGCAGTGGTGGAACGCAATCAACTTGTTGCAGGGATGGCCTTTTCTAGACCCAATTCCGAAGGAGACTATTACTATGGATGCCTTGCTCTCCGGATGGGGAGTGCACCTACAAGATCATACAATACAGGACTTGTGGATGCCCGTGCAGCAGGGTCTTCACATCAACCGCCTAGAGTTGCTGTCTATCCTGCTTGCTCTCTGAGCATTCTTTCACTCATTCACAAGAAAGTCGTGGTAGTCCAGACGGACAACACCGCAGCCATGCTTTACCTACAGAAGCAGCGGGACACGCACTCGCCCCAGTTGTCTGCTTTAGCCCAGAACATGTGGCAGTGGGCGATACATCACAAGGTGCCTCTGGTCATCTAGTACATTCCAGGTCATGGATGCATCAACAAGTCCACGAGTGGGAACTCCACCCCACACCCCCTGACACTACACCCGGCAGTGGGGTTTGCCTCAGATAAATTTGCTTGCCGCTGCCGAAAATGGAAATTGCCCAAACTTCGCCACCAGGTTACCACACCCGCAGTCCCATGGGCAATGCATTATGGATGAACTGGTCAGGGATATTTGCCTATGCTTTTCTGCCTCTCCCGCTCCTACCGTGTGTAGTCCGCAGACATTGCTTACTCATCTTAGTAGCTCCATCCTGGGCGCGCAAGCCATGGTACTCCACTCTGCTAGAGCTCTCTCCAGTTCCCCCAAGAAGCTCCCCAACAGGCCTGACCTTCTCACACAAAATCACGATACTCTCTGAAACTCCCAACCCTCAACAGCTCAACCTTGCTATTTGGCTCCTTAGGCCTTGGAGTTTGATTATCTCAACCTCTCAGAAGAGTGTATGTCTATTTTTGCATATCACGCATGCCTACTACCAGGGCCTGTTACACAGCCAAATAGGCACGTTTTATGCACTATTGTCTTCCCAAACATATCAATCCACTTACACTGTCGGTACAAGGCATTCTCTGTTACCTTCTCCATCTCCACCAGTCAGGACTCGCCTACACTTCCATTCGATTACATCTGGCTGCTTACCCACAGAATAGGCAACACACTTTGCTCTTCAGAGTACCAGTCATTAAGGCCTGTTATCCCACTCCGGACGCCTCCTGCTTCAGTGTGAAATCTTAACACACTTACTAGGCCCATGGGACCGACCATTTTTTGAGCCACTTCACTCACGCCCGCTGCAGTTTCCTTCTGGGGAAAGTACCTTTCCTTGTAGCCATCACTTCCCTCAGACGAGTCAGTGAGATACATGCTCTTACCTCGGAATAGCCTTTCTTCCAGGTTCATAATGATAGTGTGGTTCACAGAACGAACCCCAAATTCCTCTCCAAAGGGTCTCCAGCTTCCACATTAATCAGACAATTGGGTCGCAAGTCTTCTTTCCACATCTAGAATGTAGCGGAACACGCTTTACATACCTTAATGACAAAAGGGCGTTCATGTACTACTTTGACAGAATAAAACCATTTTGTAAGAGACAACAGTTATTTGTATACTTCTCTAAGCCACACAGGGGGTGTGCCATTTCCAATGCAGGAGTTGCACGTTGGCTTGGCAAGTGCTAAAGCTAAAAGGTCCCTGCTAGTCCCTCCCAGACCTCATTCCACTCACAAGAAAGGGGCTTCTATGGCATTCTTACGGAATATATACCATTAGCTGACATTTGTAAAGCAGCTACTTGGTCCACTTCTCACACTCTTACTAAGCACAACTGTGTGAATGTCCTGGCTTAGAACCAAGCTAGAGTTGTCCTTGCTGTTCCACGTACACTGTTCCAGTCTTCTGCAACATCCTCAGGCTAAGCTGACGCTTTTGGGAGGACTGCTTTACAGTCCATGCACAGCATGTGTATCTACAGCTACACATGCCACGAACGGAAAATGTTGCTTACCCAGTAAGCATCTGTTCATGGCATGTAGTGCTGTAGATTCACATGTGCCCACCCTCCTCCCCGTTTGCCTTGAGTCTGTTGCAGATGATCTTAAACCTTTACTTCACATGGTCATCTTTTCTGTATCGTTCTGCTCCATCTTTGCCCTCTGTGCAGAAAAACAATCCAACTATTGAGCTGATGCATTACCTACGATAAGTGTAGTCACCACACCTCGTGACTCAGACTTTTTTCAACAAAAACAACTTGCACACGTCCGAGCCCAACACTAGATGAAAGGAGTATACACAGCATGTGAATCTACAGCACTACATGCCACGAACAGATGCTTACAGGGTAAGTAACATTTTTGTTACAAACCATTAAGTATTCTCATCACGACTGGTGATTTGACCAAGGACGGCTAGTCTGACAAACGCTAAAGGGCCAACAAATAACCTTTAACAATGTCCAACACAAGTCCTGGCTTGGCCAAAAACAAACTAAATTAAACATTCAACAGACCTGCAATGGGTTTGTCTGGCAGGTACCACACCAAGCCACAAACTTATCCCAGCACCCAACATACACAGATTTTGTGGATGGGCACCTGGTTTCAAGGGCGACAAAATTGACTTCAGGAGGAATGTCAGAGAAGATTAACTGTTGCCGCCCAATCTCCACGCATGGAGTGCTGGTTGCACAGGGCTTGGGTGAAAGACCCAGCCCTGCTGCTGCCACAGAAGATTCTCCTGACATGGCAGCCTGATCGGAGGACAGATGCGCAAGCTCTGGTACCACAATCTCCTGGCCTAATCCAAAGCTACTAGGGTGACTTGGGGGCCGGTCGTTCCTAATCTTTTTCAGAACTCGGGCAGGAGAGGTAGTGGCAAAAAAGGCATACAGAATTCCTGTGCTCACTCTGTGCGGAATGCATCTCTGTGAGCGAGCATTCTTGGGAACTCCAGCGCACAAAAGAGTGCTCATTGTTAGTTATCAGCAGTGGCAGAAAGATCGAGCCATGGTTCTCCCCATTGTTTGAAGATGCTCTGCACCAACTGCGCGTGTACCTGCCATTTGTGATCCACGAGGCATAGTCTGTGGAGTGCGTCTGCCCTGGTGTTTAAAGATCCTGCCAGGTGTACCACCCGGGAAATGCGTTTTAGATTCAGCCAGTTCCAGAGGCTTAGAACCTCCTGGCACAGGACCAGGATCCCACCCTGCCCTGCTTGTTGCAGTACCATCTGCCGGTGGTGCTCTCCGTGGGAATCTGGTCCAGCCTCTGCTTGATGCCAATACTAATTGAATCCCCTGCAACTACAGCAAATCTATGTGGATGCAGGTCTCTGCTAGAAACCAGAGTCCTCTGATCTCCACCTCTCCCAGATGCCTCCCCACTCCCCAACCCATAGTCATGCCTCTGTCACCACTGTCATCTCTGAGTGTGGTAGGGAGAGGGGTCTGCTGCTGGTCAATTTGCGGTCAAGCAGCCACCACTGCAGATCTTTTGTGGTCTACTCCAACACCTGAATGAAGTCTGACAGGTTCCCCTGGTTCTGGGCCAACTGAGATTTCAGAGCCCACTGTAGATCTCGCATGTGCCATCTGGCAAGGGTCGGCGAGCTAGAGGCTAGCAGGCCAAGAAGCCTCAGAGCCATCCTCACCTTCGATCTATGAGAGAGGCTGAAACATCGGGATCATAGCCCAAATGTCCTGGATTTGTTTTGTCCAGTGGAAAGGCCCAAAATGCCTTGTATCCAGGATGGCTCCGATGAAGAAGAACCTCGGCGAAGGAGTCATGTGTGACTTAGGCAGGTTGAGTGAGAACCCCAGCAATGTGAAGAGGTTCACCTTTGTCTGGATGTGATTGTGATGGAGTATTGCTAGCCTGCCTTCAACAGCCACTCGTCGAGGTCCGGGAAGACTGGTACTCCCGACCTCCTAAGATAGGCAACCACTGCCATCACTGGTGAGCCTGAAAGGGAGCATGGCAAATCAAAATTGCTTGCAGCCCACTTTGAACCACAGAGGTGGGCCTGAAGGAGAGAGATGTTAAAATAGACATTCTGCAGGTCCATCCAGTGTCCGGGATACAGGGCGGATAGAACCAGGGCCAGTATGAGCATTCTGAATGTATCATTGCGCAGGTAGGCATTGAGAGGGCATAGGTCTATAATAGTATAATGGCCTCTGTCCTTTGGCGCAAGAAAGGAGAGGGAATACCATTCAATCCGCACCTCCAAAGTCGGTACACTCTGAATAGCTCCTTCGACCAAAACAGCCTGCATCTCCTGGTGTAAGACGTACAGATGGTCCTTTGAAAGCTGCTGTGATGTAGGTGGCACGTGCAGTGAGTCGTAAAGGAATGGCAAGGCATAGCCGTTTTGGACAGTTTGAAAAACCCATCTCTTGGATGTAATGTTTTGCCACCCCTGAAGAAAGTGGCTGACCCAGCCTCAAATTGAATGAATGTGTGCTACTAAGGTCACACTAAAGAGATTTGAAGATAGTTGCCAGAGGGGCTGGGGGATTGCAATTTACGCTGCCCCTGGTGGCCCGGTTGTTTTCTGTTGGGCCCCATGACATTACCCTCATAAGTGCTGGGAGGCCTGTTGTGCAGGTGGTGGGGCCTGATGCTGTTGCTGCACCAAGTCCCTGTTGTATCCCTTAAAAGGGCAACACTGTGGGAGGGGGGGGGGGGAGAATTACCAGACCGCGGAGCAGACGGGCCCAAACAGCTTAACGTGGTCTCGCTTTCCTTAAAATGCTCCAGGGGCAAGTCCGCCTTCTCTCCAAACAGACAGGAGCCGTTGAAGGAAATGTCCATCAAGGACACCTGAACTACCCCAGAATAACCTGTTGTTCTAATCCATGTGTGGTGCCGGAGCACCACACTCGTTACCATAGTCCTTCCTAGTCTTGGCCCCATCCTGGCTGTCTTCAATGGTTTGGGCAAAATAAAAAAAAAGGCTACAATCTTTAAGGACTGCCAGCAAGATCTCACAAACCATGTCCCACAGCACAGGCATTGCCGACATCAAAGCAAGGCTTGTTGAGGAAAACATTTATTTGACAAAGGTTTCTATACATTTGGACTCTGTCAGAAGTGGGTAGCTCGTTGGGTGTTAGGGTTCACTTTGCTGGTTGATGCTTGCATGACCAAATTCTCCGGAGTTGGATACTGGGTTAGGAAATCCAGATCGCCTGGGCCGTGTCTGTGGCGACGGGTGATTTGCCACTTAACTGGGGGGGGCTAGAACATGGTTTAACCCAAGTGCCCAACAGTGTGTCTGTGAGTGCCTTGTTGAAGGGTAGGAGAGGTTCAGTTGGTACCTGGCCAGGCAGGAGGACTTCCATAAGCACATTAGTTTTTATCTTCATAGTGGGGAACTGGAGGTCAAGGACCTCAGCAGCCCTTCTATTCCCAGTTGCGAAAGATGTACTTTCCTCCATTGCTGGACCAAGAGGGTGTCGGGAGTGGACAGCCTGGTAGGGGACGAGGTGTCCAACCGACTGACATTTTGTAGGTCCAAGTACCAATTGTCCTCATAAGGTGGGGGCAAACTCTTCACCATCCTCTCCACTGTCATCTCCACATGGCTGGCTCTGGTCAGAGTCCAAGCCAAAAATGTGGTGTCTTTGCGCAGCAGTGGAATAGTGTCTGATGGATTGAGTATTGACGGTCTCACATCAAGATCTGGGCATGGCCTTGGTATGGATGAAGTCTGCTCAGAGTAGGATACCATAATTGGTTGTGGCTCCGCCTCTGGCACCCGTGTCGACGTTCAAGGGACCAACGCAGATTTCGGCACTGGACCCGAAGTCCGCACCGACACCGATGTAGACCCCAAAATAGGTTCAAGTTTCACAAGTGGCACTGAGTGGGTGCTGATCTGGCTGGAGGCCTCTGCGGATCAGTCGTGCCAAAGATACGCTGGAGAGAGCCAGAAGCATGCCAAAGATGAGCAGCTTAGCCTCTCGAAAGGCTTCGATCTGCTGTGATGTTGCCAGCGGACCCAGGAAATCAGGGTGCATCAAGAATAAAGATGGAGTCGGCCCTTCAGTGGAATGGGAGCAAAACTGTAAGGCACGAAGACTTCCTTACGCCTTCTCCGGAGAATGAGAGTGGCTGGATTGGGCTGAATCCCGCTTGGATTTATGTACCTTTTTGGGCTTACCCGAAGACTTCAATCTTGATGGAAAATCTTCTGTGGGAACGTCGGAAGCAGGTCTGCACTCTATACTTCAACCTGGAGTAGGACCTGTGTTGACTGCTGCGGTGCTTCACAACATAGCGCTTCACATTCTTTGGTGGCTTTTGTATTTATCTGTGTGCAGTTGTCGCAGGCCTTGGAGTTGTGCATCAACTCCAGGCACAACTCATGGGGGATCAGTCACAGGCATTGGTTTGTGACGGTGCCTACAAGGTTTAAACCCTGTAGTTTTATGGGTGACGTGTTCGTCTTGCAAGTTGGAAAATATTTAGTGTTGTGGAAAAAGGAGCAGAGCTTCAGATCCGTATCTGAAGGCGCAGAAAGAAAGGAACTGACATCAGCGCACATGGGTGGCTCTACTAGTCACTTCTGTAGTACCAAGCCAACGTGGAGTCACACGATGCCACCTACCAGCGTACAGGAGTACTGCTTTGAGTTTTCCGAAACCATCCTGAGGATATTCACATGGTGAGGAATCTGCGGTTAGAAGTATCCATCAGAAGTAGTACTTTTAAAAATACTACAAAATTCAGTCTCTGAATAGGCTCCATAGTACGTAGAAGTTCTTCCATCTGTCTGCCGAAAAGACTGCACTTTTTAGGATCAGTCTTAGACATGCAACTCAGCAAGAGTTCTAACATCTGAAGCAGTCAGTCGATACCTGCCGAGACTTACCAATTCATTACTTGGCTTCATTTCATCATGCATAGGGCTTGTGCTTTTCTGCAGAATCCGAAAGAAGTTGATGCAGCATCAGCTCGATAAGCAATGGAGAGAATCAACAGTATCTTGGAATGGTCGGCAGACGTCTCACACAAAGTCTGCTGTGGTGGAGGTTCCAGACAACCTTAAGGCAGCCCTTCTGTTTCAACCACCGCAGACAGGATTATCACAGCTGATGCTTCGGTGAAAGGCAAACATTGAGAGGAACTGTCACAAGAGGCCTCTGGACAGACGAGGAAAAAATAAATCGCTCCACATAAGCATGCTGAAGCAAAGGTTAGTACAACAAGTATTCCTGCTGAGACTGGTAGGCCAAGCTAGACCACATCACCTTGATGTACTACATCACTAAGCAGATTGGCACAGTCATATTGTCTGTCAGAGGAGTCATAGCTGCTGTGGGACTGGGCCATAGTGAACATGGTGGATGTTTCCAAAGAACCCCTTCCAGGTGTCCAGAACGACCAGGTAGACCTGCCAAAAGTGGGAGCTTCACCCGGATCAGCTGCATTAGGTCTTTTGAAAATGGGGCATCCAACTCTAGACCTGTTTGCTATCCTGCAGAACAAGAACTGCTTGTACTACACTACCTGGCATTGGCAACGAAGTCCATGGGCAATGCCTTTTTGATGACCTGGTCAAGCGTCTTCGTGCATGCCCTTTTGCAGTTTGCCTTCATTCCCAGCATGCTGAGGAAAGCCAAGGCAGATTACTGCTCGCTCATACTCATTGACAAACTGCTGCTGCACCAGTTTTGGTGTATCCACCAATACAGTTCAAGAACCTACCCCAAGCTCTTCTACAGACGGGTCCTCCACCACAACCTGAAGTCACTCAGCCTGAAAGCCTAGTTCCTGACCACTTCGATTTTGTATAGCTTGGCATTCCTGTGGCCTGCAAGGAAGTACTGGCACAACAAGGACTTGCAACACTAAGTCAAAATGCTTTTGTGTCTGATGTAGGTTTAACCCCATCTCAATGGAACTCCCATCAAGTACTGTTGTGCATACTGCACCTAGCCCAAGAAGGCCTCAGAACCTCCTAGGTCAGAGTTCACTTGGCTGCAATTTCAAGATGTAGGATGTCAAACTATGCTTAATCATTTTTCTTCCAGATGATTATCAAGCAATGTATGAAGGGCCTTCTTTGAACTTTACCACCTGTGAGATGCTCTCCAGCACTATGGGAGCTGAATACAGAGCTTGGTCAACTGATGCTGCCTCCCTTTGAGCCGTTCTATAGGGCACATCTCCAGTTTCTGTTACCTTTCACTTCAGCAAAGAAGGCTGGATGGCTTCAAATGTTGACCATAAAAGAACTATACTTTGACTTCAAGAAGGATAAGATCACCTTGCCCATCAAGGTCCTGTTGGACTTTCACTTAAATGAGCCTGTCTTTTTCTGCTGCTATTTCCAAATCCATCCATGTCAGCAGAAAGATCCTTCCATTTGCTGGATGTACACAGGCGCATTAGGGTCTACATAGAAAAAACACATACATACTTCTGGCCAGTTATTTGTCTCATTTGTCATCTCAGGCAGGTGTCGTCCGCATACAAAATACGAAGATGCCTGTGGGCTGTCATCCTGCATCACCTTTTGTCACAGTAAAACTACTGTTATTGCTGTAACACGGTTTACTGCTGTTGCATTTCTGCATATACGCAGATACCTAGCTACTTTTCAGCTTTGAGAAAACTCAGAATGGACCTTTTACAAACAGCACCGAGGTGAAGGAGTGTCTTCTTTTCACCAGATGGTAGATGGCTCAAAACTTGAATCAGGCAAAGCTTGTCCAACCTCTTAAAAATGGTATTAAATTTGGGTATTCGTATGAACTCAAGTTTATCATTGAAATATAATGTTTATTATTGAAAGATCAAGTGATTTAATACTGAAATAGTGAAAACTTTTTAATTAATGATGTTGCGGTTCTTTGAAAAAACTTTCACATTCTGATGGTAAATGCGTTTATTCAACCTAGGCTGGATTACGCAGTGCCATATATCTGGCCTCGCTTGCATATTTGATTGAACAACTACAATTTGTGCATTCCTAAGAGTCTTAGTAACAAGACACACTGCCTCATTTTGTACAAATAACACCAGTCTTGAGCAAATTAAACTGGTTACTAGTTAAACAATGGATTGTCTTTAAAGCGCTAGTGCATAGAGCCCTGTAACGTAGTCTAGAATTTCTAGCAAAGAAATTCTCTTAGTACCGTTAACCATGACCACTTCGTTCTGACTCTAAACGCCTAACTTTGATTGTCAAATCTAGAACGGTTAGGTCAGCCGTTAAAACTTTCACCACTGCAGCAGCCAAACTCTGAAATTCTCTCCCTTTTTATTTGTGATCTGAATTCAAGCTGCTATTAAAAACATAACTAATTTGTAGAAGTAAAACAACTTAGTGTCTGTTGCGGTACTTTGAGCACCAAGAAGCCTCGGCAAGGGGGCATGGCCAGGCCGGGCACCAAGATGGCTGCTCGTCCATGAAGCTCCGGAGCTGCCGCATAATAAACGCAGCCATGCTCCGCTTCAACTGCGTTTCTGCAGCCACTGGCTAAACCCACGGATACAGGCCACCCCAGACAGCAGCCTGGGCCTCACGGTGGCGGAATTTTCCACACCTATGGTGGCACGCTGAATCTCGCCGGCAGCGGCCTGACGTGGCCCTCGGAGGCCCCGAAACGTCAGGGGTCGTGAGCGGGGCCGCTGCAGAGTTGAGCGGCCACGCAGAAACTCGAGGCTGGGACAGAGGAGAGGTGTGGATGTGTAGCAGCCAGGGAGACTCTCCCATCGCCGTGCGTGTCCTCATAGGATGGTGAGTGAGTCTTCTTCCTCCCCCTAATGCTTCACCTGCACTCCTTGGTGCCGTCCCATTGGCGATGTAGGTCTGCACAGGTATCGGCCCGAATCGGGCGTACAGCTTACAATTTGTGCCAGGCCCCTGAGTTAGGGGGGGCCACTGGATGCACCACACGAGGCGCAGTCCTCCACCGGTGCCGAATTAGCTACCATATCCCTGGGAACGGACGGGACCCATGCAAGGGGCTGGGTGGCCCAGGAAGACATTACTGTATGCTACTTACCAATAATCGTGCTATGAGCGGATCCATGTCTTGAATGAGAGTCGACGACTGGGCCTATATTTAGTGGCCTATACCTGGCTTGCCCCTGCCCCCGGCGGTGTGGTGAGACGCTGCCTTTTTGGTGTGTTTTGAGCAGCATTGCGGGACCCCATTTGCGGCCTCCACCACTGGTGCATACTGGCAGAGCGATCCTCACGCTTCAGGGACACCACTTCTGTTTCCCATTCTCCAGCACACCATGGGTCATAGGGACCCCAAGCAGCGGCAGCTATCCTTTGACATAAAAACTCCCAGACGTGAAGAAAATTAAGGCGCCGGGTGCGGAGACCTCCCTGGCCCTCCTGAGTCTAGTTTCTCTTCCCCTGATAGCACCGCAGCCGTTATGTCGGAGCTGGTATCCAGCTTCAAGGCCATAGATGCGAGATTTGATGCATTGGACACCCGCCTAGATGATCAGCACAGGCGAATTGACCAACATGAGGCCCGCATTGACGCTACCGAACAGCACATTTCTGAGATGGAGGTCACCCAGGCGGTTGTGGTTAAGTGACTGGAGCGCACTGAAAGGCTTCTGAAGACGACGGCGACTAAGGCGGAAGATTTGGAGGCCAGATCTCGCCGTAATAATATTCGTACTGCCGGGGTCCTCCTACACAGGCCCCATGGAAGCCTACGTGGAGCAGCTCCTGTCGGAACTCTTTGGTAAGGAGGCCATCTCCTCAACACTTGCAATCGAGCGGGCTCATCTGGCGCTTGCTCCTAGATCAGCCCCAGGTGCTGCAACGCGACTGATCATAGCACGATTCTTGAATTGCCATGATCGGGACACTGCTCTGCACATGGCCCGGGAGAAAGGAGATATTCAATATCAGGGTATGTCTCTTTCCTTTCCCCCCCCCCCTGATTTCACCCCTCTGGTTCAAGAGGCCTGTTGCAAATTCCAAGATATAAAGCGAATCTTGCGGGCGGCGAATGCACGATATGCCATGCTCTATCCGGCTCACCTGCACTTTCAACTCAACAGGAAGACCCATATCTTCGACTCACCCTCCGAAGCCGCAGACTTTTGGAAACACCACAAATTGAACGCAAACTCTGACTCAAGGAAGTGACCCGCCCCCTTCCAATGTTCATCTCTCGCAGATTGATGAAGTCAAATGCCTGGCGAACTGGTGCTCTGGATTTAGCCCCTCCAACGACTGTTCAATATGCCGAGAATATCTTTTTCTTTCTTTATGCTGACCTCTCCGAATATTGGTTGCACATGTTTTGTTGTAACAGTTAACATTGTTTCTATGGCGGCCTTCATTGGATGTTGCCTCCCCCTTAGGAGATTTCCTACTGTTCTTGTTGGGATTCACCGGATACTGGTTGGGTGGTTATCCGATGTGGGAAGGGGGGGTGGGGGTGTTGAGGTTTTGCATGTTGGTACGTATGGTTGCTATATATAGGGTGTTAAAGGAATCGATGATCGGCCCTATGCATGTTTATATGATGACGCTTCCCTGTCTGTTTCAGCATGGTTGCGATGACGCGGTCGGGTGGGAGTCCTGGGGTGTTGGAATTGAAGTATGTCCTGGAAGGTGAGGGGGCTATCAAACCCCTGTAAAGGGAGGCAGGTCTTCACTTATCTTGCCCGACCTGCAGTGCAAGTTGCCTTTCTGCAAGAGACCCATTATGCTCCCACTTCCGATAATCAATTTGCCTCTAACTGGGGAGACAATCGTTTCTTTGCTAGTTACAGTGCCTATTCTAGAGGGGTTTGCATTTTGATCCATAAGACAGTCCTGTTTAGAGTACACAAGGTGATTATGGACCCTGAGGGACAATATCTTTTAATTGCTGGAAGCCTTGGGGCGAAGCAAATGCTACTGATCAATGTATATGCCCCTAACATAGATGCACCTGACTTTTTTCCTAACGTCTCCGCACACATTTCTAGCTTCCACATCGACTCTATAGTGATGGGGGGGCGACTTTAATCTTACGTTGCAACCCACCCTTGACACTACGGGACTGGACCATATTACCAAGCCACATTCCGCGAAAGCACTCAAGGGCATGCTGCAGACCCACTTATTGGCCGACGCTTGGCACCATCAACACTCAACTGGTAGAAGATTCTTTTTTTTATTCAGCGCCACATGGTCTCGTATAGACCATTGGTACTTATGCTCTGATCTTCTCCTCCATACACTCTGTTGATTTCCTTGCTTGAACCTTGTCTGATCACTCACCAGTGCTCCTGTCTCTTGCAGTCCCCAATATTGCGCGACCGTCTAGACCCTGGCGTTTTCCGGCAGAAGCTCTGCTCGTCAGCTTGAAGCCATAATTGAATATTTCCGACTTAACTTGGTCTCTGTGCCCTGTTACGCCCATTTGTGGGAGGCTTTTAAAGTCCATATACAGGGGGTATGTATGGCCAAACAGGCTGGTGTGCTTCACTCTATCCGCCGTGACCTTGATGTGACCGAATGAGCACTGAAGGAGCTCGATACACAGGGCCTGATGGACGACCCATCCTCCTCTCCACCAGAGGGCAACCCTCCTTGCGGAGTTTCAGGAACTTGCAGCCCGCGAAATCAATTACTTGGGCCAGAACACAGGGGCTAGAAAATATGGGGAAGGAGAAAGACCTGGTCAGACATTGACTAGGCTCCTTCGCCCCCACCATCACTCTTCCTTTGTTACGCAATTGCAACTGGACAACGGCACAACACTTACCCAGATCCCCGACATCTCTTCCACCTTCCTCTCCTATTATTCTCGCTTATATACCACCTGTTCCCCACCGGTTGATGTTGCTCTTACTGACTATATGGCTGAGGTGGCAATGGTATGGATAGAGGAGGTCCAACGCCAATTCCTAGCCGCACCTATAACTTCGGATGAGGTCACACCGGCCATAGATCTCAATGGATCCCGTGCCCCGGACAGTCTTACTAGCATATTTTATAAAACATACAAAACATTGTAAGTTCCCCATCTTCTTGAAGTATACGCAGAAGGCCTGGAGTCTGAAGTGCTGCCTCCCACGATGCTTGAGGCCGTCATCTCCCTGCTTCTTAAACCGGGTAAGCTGCCCGACAGGTGCGTATCCTACCGGCCCTTATCTTTGCTTAACCAAGACTATAAAATCCTAGCTAAGGTACTTGCAACCCGCATTTCTCTTTTAGTAGATCAGATTATATCCCCTTTTCAAACTGGTTTTGTTCCGAACCGATCTACATCTGTTAATCTCCGTACGGTGTTTGCGGTAATTAATCAAATCGAACCAACCCTCCCCGCTGCGGCAATACTATTAGACGCCGAGAAGGCATTCGATTCTTTGGAATGGCCCTTTCTATATGCTACACTGGGCAAGTTTTTTTTTTCCCCCTCTAATTTCAATATTGTAGGACAACGTAGGGACTAATTAGCCTTTTCTGGCTGATACTTTGCCCCGTAGAATACGACGGTGATTTTTCCTGTTAAAGCTGACCGCGGTTGGATCATTGCGGCTCCGGGGAAGAAAGGTCTTCATTACCCCCGAGTTCTTTAAAGATTTATGACCTGGGACTTACACCACGGGTAAGCGTCATTATAGCCACGTTAGTTGGATAGTTTATAAGAGGTTTCTACATAACAAAGGGCAACGTGGGACTTTAACGTGTCTCTCTCTTTTCTTGTATCTCCCTGCAGTATACATTGATTCACTAGAGGCAAGCCGCATTCTAGTTTTTCTCCACATACATCAAAGGAGATTTTAAGGTATTTTTGTAACCTGCTCTTGCCACAGGGTGTAGTTGAGTTTCTTGGGCACGTTGTCACGATTATTATTTTTGTTATTTACATTATTAGGTTTTAACTGGATCGTGAGCTAGATAGTGGACACTCTAGCATACATAAAGAACGTCCGTTTTGGTCGGCCCGCAGCTTACAATTGTGAGTGTTACTTACCTATGTGAGCAGTAGAGTGCAGTTTGGGGCATGCACCATGTGTTTGTAATCTATACACTGGGAATGCACTTGGTAGATGTGAGGGTTATTTTCATGTGTAGCCATTTGATAAGATGTTCTCGTATGGCGGATCAATTGCACACTTTGACTTTTAAGACGCGTGGGTCTATTTGTCTATTCTTCTTTATATTTATTTTTTCTTTTTCACTAGTTATTTTTTCTTTGACAAATCGGTGTTGGTGCATGGATACCATCTTTGGTAGTAGTTTCTAATAAAGTTGTAACATTGTTCCGTAGGTAATGGATGTATAACAAGCGATGTATATGTAGATATTGTATATTGTGTTTTATGTATTATAGGTTTTCCTTACACCCCGTCCTGACGAGACCCAAATAAAGGGGTCGAAACGCATAGACCACCGGATAAGGAGGAACCCATTGATCACTAAAGTGGCGGATAGCTTATTCTGTACAGATATAAGGAATATGTAGAGGTGGAACTGTGTTTTTCTCTCTCTTGTACAGTAGGGTTACCTCACAGTGGACCGCAACAGAAGTGTGTGTACGGACACTGGTTGATACAAAGAATTGGGGCCTAGGAAATGTTACAGATTTTGTATATATGTTGTTTATATATGTTGTATGTTTATGTAAATTGTTGTGTTGAATATGTGTAAAGAAAATGAAAAGTCCCAACCAGAAATGATATAAGGAATTAAATATGGTTGCGACATAGAATGACCTTTGAATGTGATTTATTATAGATTAATTCTAATCTTAATTCACTGGGACACAGACCCCATACGTTGGAATAACTGAAGGTACTCCTCCGCAATAATGGTACAATATTTGTTCCTCCACCTCATTTTCTTTTTTTGAAATTATTTATAGCCCAGAAAGTGGAGGGTTATTTGGGCAAACCCCTAATTCATAGACACTGGGCAAGTTGGGCTTTCCCCGTGGATTCTGTGATCTCGGATTCTTTGTAATGGCCCTTTCTATATGCTACACTGGGCAAGTTGGGCTTTCCCCGTGGATTCTGTGATCTCGTACGCCTCTTGTACACGAGCCCGGTGGCCCGGCTTCGGGGGGAATGGCGTGCTCACAGATCAATTCGCATAATTGCGGGGCACCAGGCAGGGCTGTCCGCTTTCAACCCTACTATTTCTTATTGCTATGGATCCTCAGATTTCACCGTGGCCCTCTACTGGCCTCGCTCTACGCAGATGATGTTTTGCTATTTGTTAGTCAGCCTGGCACTAACCTTCCTCCGGAAGATGGAGATGACATCTGCAGTGGAGACTTAGATTTCACCGTGGCCCTCTACTGGCCTCGCTCTACGCAGATGATGTTTTGCTATTTGTTCGTCAGCCTGGCACTAACCTTCCTCCGGAAGATGGTATGGTGTCACGAGGTGCCGCAACAGGAGACGATGGACCAGGAAAGAGACATTGAAGCCTTTCCCCCTTACCTATCTCCATGTCCTCTCCTCTGTTTTCAGTCAGCATCCACACTGCAAGACGTGAACTATACCTTTAAGGAACTCGGGGATCCGTTTCCCGATCATGTGACCACGTCACATGATCCAATGAGCTCGTACTTCGACGACACGGAAAACGTAAAGAGGTACTCTACTCCAGGAAACGAAGACTACTTCCAGCCGGAGAATAGGTTCAGAGACTAAGGACCATCCACAAACTCACCGGAAGAGAAGGACGAAAAGCCACCAAGAGAGGAGGAACCGCCGCCGGAACCGGAGTTCCAGAAGACCGCTACGGGGACGAACCAAAAGAGGGAGCCGGACCCTATTCGGCGCGGCAAAGACTCTAGCCATGTTCCAGGAGGGACGTGGCTAAGCAAGGTACGAGCGCGTTTGGGGAGCGCTTGGGGAAAGGGAACCAGGGCTCTCAACTCTGGGCGGGAGGTGGGAGACGAGTGAGCTTCTCGCGTGCTGTCAGAATCACGAAGCGGCTCGTAACGCGAAGCAGAGCGCTCAGAAGCAAAAGCAACATTGGTGATGGCATCTGGGTGAAGTCTCCCCACACACCCTTTCCCATATTGGTTTAACGACAGTTGGACACCGTCCTTATGTCGCTCTTTTTGTTTTCGTTTTGTCTCCTTCTGCCATAAACCCTCGGGAGCCTTACAAATTGGGAGGAAGAAAGCTAGGATGCCAGTCTGCTCTCTGAGTGAAAGAGAGTGAAGACGCCGCTCTGTAAAAGGGACTATAAGGAGACACCTCTATCAACGTTCTCTACTGAGTAAAAGAGAAACCAAGCATATTTTCGTTGTGAGAAGAATAAAACCAACTAAAACCCTAAGCCATAGTCTCTGGCTTGCTTCTCCACCACGCCACATATGGTTTGCCGTTTTTTCCAGGCTGGTTATTAATTGGTCCAAATCTGAGATATTTCCATTTCACAACGCCACACTTCCCCTTGCGCTGGTGCGACAAACCCCCTCGTTACCTTTGCGTCTTTTTACACCGTAATGCCTCGGAAGTCATCCGACTAAATTATGGCCCCGCTATTGACCAGTTATCGTCCCAAATAGATAGGTGGATTAAACTTCCACTATCAATTGTTGGCAGAATTGGTACTAAAATGATCGTACTGCCCCGCTTTTTGTATCTTTTCCTCAATATCCCTATTCCACTCATGGCTAAATTCCTTGATGCATTGCGGAAGATGCTCACCAGATTGATCTGGGCCGGTGGGCAGTCACGCATTAGCTGGCAGACGCTGATAATGCCTTTTTAACGTGGAGGGTTTGAGGTGCCAGATTTTTACTTGTACTATTTAGTCGCACAGGCACAATATGCATACTTCTGGTATCATTGAGATGCTAGGCTGCAGCACTCAAAGCCTGAGTGTTCGCAGGTTCGCCCTGGCTCTCTCTCGACAATTATTCAGCGCAGACTCACAAGGTCACCCTCGGAAATACAAACGCTGCATACCACGTCCTGGGCGAAACTATGCCGATATGTGCATGCTGAATACCTTTACTCTCCGCACTTGCCGCTACTAAGCAATCCATGTATTCCCCCAGCTACCGAAACATTGACTAAACAGACACTATCCCGATGTGGGCTACACACTATAGGGGATTTATTTCAGGATACCTCCCTGTGATCCGTATTGGACCTTGCAGAGGGGCACAGTGTGTCCCCGATGGACCGATTTCTATTGCACAGAACATGGGTTTCCACACACGCTGCATTGTGCTCCTCGGCGACGGAGCCTTGGGATTCCCCCCCCCCATTCTCATTACAATCGGCCAGTAGCACCCATCTGGTTTCCCGTCTTTATCAATCAGCTCAGACACTCCGGCCCCCTGTGGGGGGGGGAAGGCACATGCGGCGTGAAAGGGTGATCTAGGCCAACCTTTATCGGATAAAATTTGGGCATTTTGTTGTGAGCATACCCGGTTCATATCTAATAATTACAGACCAACTTCTCCACTTCAAATATCTGCACAGAGCTTACATTACACCAAAAGTCCTTGTCAAAATGGACCCCTCTAGGTCTCACAGTTGCCCTAGATACGCAGCTGAAAACGCCGATTTTATATACTTGGCGTGGAACTGCCCGCTGATCAAGGTGTACTGGGGAGACGTTTTCCAATATCTCACATTGATGATTGATTCTGAATGGACTCCTTACCCGTTGCTGGCACTGTTGGGATACGTCCAGCCCTTGGGTGCTGGAATATGACGCTTCACTGCTTTTTGCCCTATTCCTCGCAAAGAGGCAGGTCTCCAGGCACAGGGGCAGCCCCTTGGCCCCAGCAGTTAAGGCCTGGATGAGAGACTTAATTTATTGCGATACGACCATAATACCTATGCAACACTGCTGCCCCTCTCCTCCAGGCCCAAAAATATATGGCAACCCCTCTGCTCCTCCATCCCGAGGAGACAGACTGAAGATATCCATCCCGATTATCCCAGGGACCTTTTAAACAGCAACGGGGAGGTATTGTGGAGAATGCCACATGAAGGCATGTAGCAACCACATGTTAGGATATACTGATGGCATAACACGATTTCTCCTGCTATGGATTCCATATACCTGACTTTGCTCGGTTCCCCCTTTTTTTTTTTTCCCCTCTTCTTTTCTCTACTTTCTGTGACTCTGCAGCTTGACGTTTCACGGTTAGGAGTGCTGTTGCTCATATCACTGTTACAGACTTCTCAATGATGCTATGGCCGACATTCAATTACGTTTTTTTTTCTCTGTAGATACACATCCCTGTGTTGTTAATTTAGTTTATTTGTTCTTTCTTTTTGTTATATTGTTATATGCTGCTTACCCGACTCTTCGCAATTACTGTCCTTTATAATTTTAACTGTGTATTTTCTGGCAGCTATTTGTTGAAAGAAATGCAATAAAAAAAAAAAAATTTAAAAGGAGCTTCGGCGAATGTTGCTCTGTATAAGTTCTGCTACCACCCCATACCATTAAAAGTACTGGGGATTCCTAGCCTGATGACTGGAAACGATTCAAGCATGTGAATCTAGCAAAGATTCCAACACTGGATAACTGAAGTTATAGGTAAGTAACTAACTTCTTAAATGTTCCACCACTGGTATGTAAACACAGTGCCAACTGAGGGGGGTACATATCTGTCCTCCTAGCTCGTGGGTAAATCTGTAATGAAGGTACTGATGTGGGTGGTCTAGCACATACCTGTTCTGGCCTCACTTATTTAAAATTTTCATTTTATACAGCATAAAATTTTGATCTGTAGGACATTACCCCTTAACAAGTGT
Organism: Calotriton arnoldi; assembly: GCA_963921515.1. Classification (NCBI taxonomy): domain Eukaryota; kingdom Metazoa; phylum Chordata; class Amphibia; order Caudata; family Salamandridae; genus Calotriton; species Calotriton arnoldi. Next base: position 251,646 of record CAWUFW010007437.1, on the reverse strand, counting down.
AATAAAATGGAGCCTTACCTCTGAACATATTGGATTTACGGGAAAGAAATATAGTTTAAATAGGGGCTATTGGCAATGAAGTGGTAATTTATGCTAAGGGATTTAATAAGATTTTCGGGAACCAATATTTGTTAACATTTTTGTAACTATATTAAGAGATCAATGTAAATTTCAACTCTAGATACAATGCGGTCTGCTCATGCTTTAGTAAAGTTATTGTGCTGGATTAATGTAATTTATTTTGTATTTCCTTTTAGGGAACAATCAAGTTTCACTACAAGAAGTCTCCTCTGCTTTATGCCGATACATGTCCAAAAATGCATGCATGTGGGATTTCTGGATTTAATGAGATTTTACTTGAAAAAACACTATGCTGAGGTTGCAGACACAGCATGTGACCTTATGTACAATATTTTATTGCACTTTCTCATGCAAGGATTTACTTGCAGCGCTGCCTTTTAGTTGTGTTGTCAATCAATGTCAACAGTATTGTTTTTATTAACATGAAATGAACAACCAATGATGATTCGTCTCTACCTCATGAATTTGATATAGGAACTAAGGGGTCCAATGGAGTGAGGTTTTGCAACTGTATTATAGAAACTGATTCTCCACCCCACCCCCTGACAAAAGCTATGCAAATAGCTAAAGTAGGTATACTGTGTGCTACCGCTCAGACTGATTACAAGGATCCTGGGATACAGGAATGGAAGGTGAAATGCAGCAGGGCAACAGTCATCCAGTGCTGGTAGCTGTCGAGGGAAACATGCAGTTTTTGCTAGTCTCTCAAAAAGAATTACTGCCTCTCGGCTCTATAGATGAGAAACACAGTAAGAATATTTGGCCTCCTTCCACTATGCCATGTCAGTGTGGGATGCACGTCTAGAGCCCGTGGAAAGTATTTAAATACAAATCTCATAAAACAAGCAGTCTATATGTGGAGGGAAAAAAAACCGAAATTTCATCTGAACTAATTTGTGAGGTAACACAATAAATTAACGTAACTACATTGCGTTGTACAAAATTATAGAACAATAGGTCCGGGGAAAGTCAGCACACTCCATCTCCAAAACACATCAGGTAAGTACAACTCAGTAAATAGGAAAACTTGCAAGTCTCATGTAGGATAAAACCACAGAGAAGTATTGATAGCAGTGGTTGAAACGCATCTCCACATTTAAATCGACTGATCCGGACAATAAGATTGAAGGCTGGAGAACATTTTTTTTTTTTTTTAAATAGAAGATGCAGATACATAACTAGCATGATCATCGGTGTTGCTTGCATTTATTACATTAGACTGCTTGTTGCATACTTTTTTTGCACTATACAGGAAGTATTTAAAATGATCTATTTTCCTGTTGCCAAACCTGACTCTTGAAGTCTCAAGCTATGATGTTTAGGGAAGTTAGACGACGTTCTTTTGTGAGATCCATATAATTTGATTCCGTACCTCTGTAATATGCAAATGATATGCTTTAATGCTAGAAATCCACTCTGCATTATAATTGCCCGATTAGGCCACCGATTGGCCATTCCAGGTTACATTTGTGTTTAAGGCAATCTTTTTATTTATTGCACAACCTACCACAGTCCAGGAAGAGTAGTTCATGAATCAGAAGAAACTACAGTAAATTTATTACAGTTTTAGAATATTGAAATTGTGTTCGTCACTACTAAGGGAAAAGTATGTTCTGTAAACTAATAATTCTGTCTGTTCTAGCAGTATGCTTGTACACAATTCATAATGGTCTTGTAGTAAGCCAGTATAATAGCACTTCGGCATTCTGCATCATTGTTTCATTTTACTATGCGTGTTAACTGCCCTTTTTCCGGTGTTTTTTGCTATAGATTTTCCGAATTTTAATATGGTTCTCACTGGTCTTTTAAATGTTACGTATTCACCATTAGATAATGTTTAGGACGATGTGTTTAGGTATAAGAATGCACTTGCCATTACACAATGGTCAACTGCCCCTTTATTTCCAGTATATAGTATCAATAGGTTATAAATATATCTGTGCTGTCCAGATGTCTTTTAAAAGGAGGTGCTTGTTTTAGTTTGTAGAGCTCCCAGGATCTCAGTTCTGTGCCCTGTAGGACCTCTCCCTGGAAATCGCTTCTACTACAAAACAAGGAAAGCCTTACACATGGTCACTTTATTCTGAGTTGCTGCTTTGTGAACATGGGTCGATCGAAACAAATTCCTGGGTTATTAATATAGCTTAAGCATATTTCATGTCCAATAGGTAGGCCTTGCACTGTTGAAAAAGTAATTCTAGTGTTGAGTCCAGCCAGTATACATGCAACTGCAATATTAGGCGTTTCAGATCTGCAGTGCAGCTATGGTGTGGGTAATCTTGCTGCTAGACTTGTGGTGCGAAATAACCACTTTACTGCCTCCGAAGATTCTTAATCCAAACACTACAGTACAATTCAGTGTTCTCTATGATTCCCAAAGACGGTGCTGGGGTGTGCTTTTGTATTTCAAAACTGCTTTATTATAATACATATTTTCCTTTTGTACACACATTTTACAAATAAAATATTTATTGGTGGAAAATATGTTTTGTATAACTTTTTTACAAGTATTAACATTCTGAAACAACTTGTAGTTAAGGGAACGCTTACGGAATTGTGAACTTAAATTTGTTTGCAAACTGTGGTAAGCACTTCAAATCTGTTCTTACGCGGTGCAAGAAGAGGAGTTTGGGAATATGATTCAGTTCATAAACACCACATTGGAGAAATGATAGCAAGCACTTCAAAAAATCTTACCTATCACTTTTCAAATGAAGCGTTTTATATATTTGCAGTCTTTACCACTGTATCTAATTAGTCCTTTTCAATATGGATTGTAAGAAAGAAGAGGCTGCTAAGAGAAAAGGTTATAGTCTTATAAATGCACACTGAGCTCTCACAGCCTTTGTTGCACATCAGTTTTTTTAAAATCCCACCAGAAAAAACAGTGAATGATGTTTGGAAAATATTTAAATGTAGCTGTCGTATTAAAAAGGTTAAATACGCCATTCGTACAGCTGGTGCTAACTACTACTGCACGACACAGCTTATGGATTCATGCATGTCACATTAAACACATTTCTGCTTTCACAGAGAGCCCCAGAATTTGTAATAAAGGGGTGATATATAGCCCAAGGTTTTTAAAACTAATCCAAGAGGTGCAAAGTCTGAATCTAGTGATCTGTGCTTCAGTGTAGTTGCAGAATACTAGTGGCTAAAACTTTGTGGTGATACACAACACAGCCGATTAACGGAAAGTCACGTGGATTGGATTATGAACAGCAGCAAAAAAAAAGGCATTTTCTGCAGCAAAAAAAAGGCATTCTTCAGGGTCACAGCGATCAGTGCAGTCAATGCAGCATCAGTTCCTGTATGTCCTGGAGCTTGACTTCTTCGAGTGGGAGCACATTTGCATTTTTTGGAGGCTGCACAATTTTCAGGCAACAGTCTGCAAACTCCACCAATAGAGGTTCCTGCATGTTCTTCTTCATAACGGACGCTTTTCCCTCCGCCTTGTCAATTGTCACCAGTAGTTGAGCAAGGTGAGGATTTAGCAACAGGTCTTTCATCTCTTTAGATTCTCCTATTGAAAAAGAAGGTTCAAAAAGTGACAGCTGATAACAATATCCTAGGCCATGATTCCACTTACCAGTCAAACATAAGAAGTATAAGTGATTCCGCTCTATTGACAAAATATGTAAATTGTAAACTTCACTGTTACTCAATCACACAAAAATATGGAATCACTATGTTCTGGCTGGACTTATAATTTATTGACCAAATACTTTTACAACTGAGAATCCCAGATACTAAAAAGAAAAAAATAACATGGGCCAGCTGGGATCCTGCAGCACACAGGCGCTCTAGTGGGGGGCACACATAGGGGCTGCAGAGGGGGAGCAATACAGCTGGACTGAGGGGGAGTAGGGGACACCGGGCTAGGGCAACGGGCTGAATGTGGTGGGACACAAAAGGGCTCCAGAAGGGAGAGGAGGCAGAGGTCCAACACAGGGGCTAGACAGTGTGATGTACCAAGAGGGTGTGAGAGTGCCACAGAGGGTTTACAAGAGCAGAGAAGGGATGTAGGGAGGGAAGACAGTAGTTGCAGGGGCACATACAGGGGTAGGGCCAGGAGGGACGTAGAGGAGTTGGGAGGGGGTGATACACCCACCATCTGATGTCCAACAACATGTGCCAACACAACCATCACACCAACTGCCATATGTCAACACAACATCGTATGCCTACACAAGCACTATCATACTTCTGAAAATTAACATCATATGCCCACATAATACCCTAAAAACAAAAATTTGAAAAAAAGTTAAGGGTTCACTAATATGTCAACAGTGCCTTTATGTAAAGATTATCAACATATTCTTCAAAAAGGAAAGAACTTCTGACACTGGGTTGAGAAGACTGACTAATCACCAAGGCACTTTCATTCATCGGCTAATTTGGTACAGGCTTGGACGATTCCTGTGATTTTACGTAGTGGGAAATCACTATCCGTATTCTACACTTTCCTTTAGTTTCACATCAGCTACATACCAAAGTTAACAGCTGAGAGAGCTATTTAAAAATAGAAAAGAAAAATACGGCCCAATGGAACGTGTGAATTATTCTCAGGCAGTAGTAATTACTTGTGCTGCAGTCCAGTTCATCAGTTTCTGATGGATAAGTCTAACTACAGATTCCTCGCTCAATCCCCATGCGTCAGACTGGATCTAGAAAATTTCAAAGCTTTCGAACCGCTGATGGGAGCACTGGAGTCACCCGATGCCAGAAGTGACATCCGACTTCGATCCAGAGGCCACATATCACCTACCTTGGGGCAATGACATGAGTTCCCTTTTTTCCACACCTTTGATGAGGCTCAGAAGCTCGCTCTCTTGTGAGAGTTGTGTGAAGTTTTTCTCACAAAAAATCCAATTAAGCAGTACCATGTCTCCTTGAAAAGGTCGGGCTTGAAGCCCTGTCAATAATGCGAGGATTAAATATCCATCACAGCTCCTCACCTTTGGTGTCTTGGTTCTGAACACCCCTCACTCAAGTCCTTCTCTTTATTCTTTCTCCTGCCCAGCAGGGCTCTGCATTGGGCACCTTAAAGCGCTATCTTTCTGCCATCTCAGCCATCTCTGTTCAAATCCCCTGTTGTAAATAGGTTTTTGAAACGCCTGCAACACATGTTCCCACCTTCACCCTTCATTACTGAGTGGCACCTTAATCAAGTGTTCACTTTTCTGACATGCGCTCCTTTCGAGCCACTGCACAATTAATCTCTCTGGCTCCTTACCATCAAGATGGCCTTCCTTGTGGCAATAACATCTGCCTGGAGGGTCAATGAGCTTCAAACTTTCTCATCTAAGCCTCCGTACCTGAACATCTTCCCAGACAAGCTGGTTCTTCGCATTAAAGCTTCCTTCCTGCCAAATGTTGTCACTCCCTTTCAAGTAGGCCAGTCTATCACCTTGCCTACCTTTTACGCTCCACCACATCCATCTAACGAAGAGCAACTTCACCGACTGGACCCAAAAAGAGTGTTGACGTTCTACCTTGACCACACAAAAGAGTTCCAGGTGGACAACAAACTCTTTGTGGGGTATGGGGGGAGCGAAGAAAGGGTAGGTTGTGCAGAAACTGACCCTCTCCTGATGAATCGTGCGCTGCATTAAAATTTGCTATGCTTTGGCCAAGAAGCAGTCCCAAGGGCTTGCATGATCATTCCATTACAGGGCTCGAAAAATCCTAAAAATTGTACTAGACCTGCAGGTCTAGTACCTTGAAAAATCTCCTCGACCTGACTGCAACCTACTTGACCTGTGTCTCTGAAAGCGGAGCAAATATAACAAGATTTAAAGGCATCTTTATTGCTCATTCACTTTGTGAGCAATATAAATGCCTTTAAATCTTGTTATATTGTCACATATGCTCCGCTTTCAGAGACTGAGGTCAAAAGTCACTTTATCTTCCTACTCGCCAGAAAGGGCGAGTAGGACCTAAAAATAGCTCGTCCTCATTAAATTTGGCTCGCAAATGTGAGCAGATTTTTCGAGCCCTGCATCAGAACTAAGGCTGCGACTCCTGTGTTAGCACGCAGAGTTCCAGTCTGGACATCTGCCAGGCAGCAACGTGTTCTTCTCCACACATATAAGCAAAGCATTACTGCCTGGGCAGTCGGGTCCATCAGGACGGACACTTTGTTAATTTGGTCCTGCAGAAACATGCGTGAAACATTTTCTCAGACCCACCTCCAGGGAGGTATTGCTTGGGTATCTATTCTAAGGTAAGGAATCTGTGGCTAGAAGTCTCTGTCAGATGAACAAGTAACTTACCTGTGGTTAACGCCTTCTCTAGTAGAGACTTTAGCCACAGATCCCTTACTGACCTACCCATCCTCCCTGCGAACGTATTTCTAGGGAAGGGCTTTCTCCTTTCCAGGTCGAGTTTTCCACACCAGTGGTCAGTGCTCTTTGTGGCTCCGTGCTCCTGGTGTGGAAAATCACAAAAAGAAACTGCCAGCATGCTGTGGTGGTGCAGATGTAGGCACCGCGCACAACACTTCCAGCACAACGTACAGCCGAACGACACCACCTACTGGCGTGCAGGGCTACTGCTCACCAAAAAAAAATCCAGGTCCAGTCTGCCGCATGGGGATAATTATAGGGTAAAGAATCTGCAGCTAGATAGAGGGCCTGATTTAGATATTGGCAGAGGGGAATACTCCATCACAGACATGACCGATATCCCGTCTGCCGTATTATGATCCCATTATATCCTATGGAGATTGTAATATGGCGGACGGGATATCCGTCACATTTGTGACTGAGTATTCCATCTGCCGTGATCTAAAAGAGGCCCAGAGTCTCTACCAGATAAGGCGTTACTGAAGGTAACCCGGCGTATGCAATGCTCTTCACAATGGTCTTGTGCAATTTCTTCTAGCCTATTTCCAATTGGTTTAAAATGCAGAAGTAGATCTGACCACAGGCCCAGATGGTGTAGAACTGGTTGCAGTTAAAGATAGGGTGCTTGACTTTCAAATGCTCTAACATTGATCTCAAGACCATATTTGTAAAGATTTTACAGGAGGACTTATCTGATCTGTTCACAGTGAAGCCTGCTAAATTTAGATTGGAACAGATGCTTTTCGGCTTAGACAGCACTATAATGACGTCATTCTCACTCCAACTAAGACCCATTTATTCCCTTTCTTCTTACAAACACACAGCCTAAGTCCCTCTTCTGATTTGTTGCGAGTTCCTTGGGAAACGATCCACATCACTTAGATACGATTTAGTCAGTTAAGTGCACTTTATAAAATGAACATTTGTTAGCTGCTGCTGAGCCATTCTTATTTAAGTGACCTTCAATCTTGGAAACACCCCTTATCCCACTACAGGATAAACTGAATCTCGACATAACCTTCTAACCTCAACATTAGGTCGTGCACATGAATTTTTTTTTTAAACAAATTTTATTTGTCAAATGCACATACAGCGGAGCTCTGTAACCCAGAGGCTTCCGTAGCATCAATGAACAATAGCCTGACTGACAGTTTTCTCATGTAATACTGGAAGAGGAATAATGAAGGGACGTGCATATGAAATACAACAAAATTAAACAAAAAAACAGATAACACCCCCCACCCCACACCACAGTCAACCCAGCAAAATCAGCATGTATGATCGGAGCAACAGTTCTACACTCGCTATGAGCAATGTCTAAGAGACACCATGCTGCCCAGTACACGTATGATACAGGCCCCCCCCCAAGACAAGGGAGGAGAAGACTACAACCCACACAATCCCTGCGCTGGAATGGGCTCCAATTCCAATCCCCTGTAATCCGCCGAGCGCTTCCAGATTTTATAATGTTTATGCGGGCATCCCCGTGCTATAAAAATGGGGGCCTCGAGGCCCATACAGAAATCCAGTCCTGCCTTCCACACTGAGACGGAGGGTGCGGCAGTCGCCTTCCAGGTCCTAGCAATGTCGCGCTTGGCAAGGGTAAAGCCCAGGAGCATCAGGTGGCGCTTGTAGACGTTGCCCCCTATATCGTCCATAACATGCAGGAGTACTAATTTAGGGGAACGAGGGAGATCCCAACCCAGAACCTCTGAGAGGAATGCCAGTACGCCCCGCCAAAACCTAGCTAGCGCAGAACAATCCCATATAGTATGCAGCAGAGTACCCTCTTCATGCAAGCAGCGGAGACATTCCGGGGATGCCACCAAACCAGCCCTGTACAGTCTGACTCTAGTAAAATAGACTCTATGGAGGTATTTAAACTGGATGAGTCGAAGGCTCATAGCAATAGCCGCCCCGCGCGGGGAGGCCAGGGCCTCCGTCCAGTCCTCCTCCTCAAGTGAGCCCACATCCTCCTCCCAGGCCCCACGGAGACGCTGTAAAGATGGGGAGCAGTGTGTAACCAGGGACTGGTAAACTTTAGATATTTTATGGTCTTGCAGGTCCCCCATGAAAACTTTCGCCTCTACCGGACTGAAGTCAGCCAACTCCTCCAGGCCCACCAAGCTAGGGGAGAGAGCATGCCGAAATTGCAAATATTAAAAAAAATTGTGTACGCGGCATTTGAAAGTCCTTCTGCAAGCCCTGAAACTATTTCAGGACGGGCCCCCTCATAACATCCCCTAGGGTGGAGATCCCAATCGCATCCCAATCTTGGAAGCCAGGCAAGGCCGCCAACTGCGGCAGACGTCCATTTTGCCATAGCGGCGCCTCTCGAGTTAGGCGATTCCACCAGCCCATCCTCCGCAACGCCTGCCGCCAAACCTGAAACACCAACTGTGTCACACTCGGCAGAGAACGCCGCAAGGGCGCCGAATAGAGGACCGTATGTAGCGAGTGATCACCCATCAAACGTCGCTCCAGGGCATACGCCGGATCTGACCTATCGCCATACCACCATTCATTCAGAACCAACAGGTGTGAGGCCATATAGTACGAAAGAATGTCAGAAGTATCGAGTCCCCCACAATACGTGGATTTAAAGCAAGTACGGAGAGCCACCCTGACAACCCCCCCGCCCCATAGAAACTGCCCCAAGGCCGCATCAACCTGGCGGAACCAACCCGAAGAAATAGGATATGGATGGTTTTGCAACTGGTACAGCAGACGAGGAAGAGAGACCATTTTGAAGATGGCCGAGCGACCATATATAGATAGGGGCATGTGGGACCAGACTAAGATCTTCACGCACCCTGTTCCACACCGGCACCAAGTTCCTTTCCCAGGCAATCGACCGCGCGTCTGAGGGGAACACACCCAAATATTTCAGCCCCCCACGCACCACCTGAACCGCGGAGGCCCAGGCACCAGGGTCAGCCCCTCCACCCAAGACCCACAGGGTAGACTTTCGCTCATTCATATAAAGGCCAGTAGTCTCCCCAAACACCTGCATGATGTGCAGCAACCGCGGGCCAGTCCTATCCAGCTGAGTAAGAAAGAACAGCACATCGTCCGCATATAAGGCTATACGATCCGACAGTCTGTTGGCCCATTCAAGCCCGGCCACTTGCGCATCAATACGCACCCATGCGGCCAGAAGCTCCATTGCCAGGGCGAACAAATATGGTGACAGGGGGCACCCCTGCCTGGTGCCTCGACCAATGGGAAAGACCGACGAGACAGAACCCGCCACGCGCACAGCCACCGTTATGTCCGTGTAAAGTAAAGTCAGATAGGAGAGAAAGCGAGGTCCTAGATTCAATCTGCGGAGGAGGGCGAATAAATACTCCCAGCTCAGTGAATCAAAAGCTCGATCCATATCTGCGAGCAATAAGGCTGCGCGTACCCCCAAACTCCTGACTGCCGCGATAGCTGTATGAGCCCTATGAATATTATGGCGGGTCGCCCGCTGGGGCATAAACCCGGCTTGGTCCGGATGGACAATAGACGAGACATGGGGACGGAGGCGATTAGCAAGCGCCTTGGCCAGAACCATGGCCTCGACGTTGAGAAGAGAGATGGGACGGTAAGATGCATGGTGTTCGGGAGGCCTGCCGGGTTTGTGGAAAACCACCACCTCAGCATGCCGCCAGTCTCTGGGCAAACGACCAAGCTCCCTGGCCTCTTCCACAACCTTGCAATAATGGGGACCAAGCTGCTGGAAGTACCGTTTAAAGAATTCATTCGGGAAACCATTGGGACCCGGCGCCTTACCAGGCCTCAGCTCCTGAAGAGCAGAAGTCCGTTCATCCGCCGAGAATGGGCGGTCTAGGTCCGCGCTTACCTCGTCAGTCAGAGCTCTGGGTGGGAGATCATCCAAAAATCGGCCAATAACCTCTGCCGACAAACATTCCCGGGGAGCATAGAGGTCCGCATAGTAGACCGCAAAACTTTCTGCGATGGCCGACGGATCCGAGATCGGTATCCCATCGGAACCGACAATACCCGGGAGGACCAGGGAGCCCGTCGCCCCTTGGCACAATCTATGTAAGAATTTGCTCGACTTGTCCCCCCCACTGATATATCCTGCTTCGGGTTGCCAGCCATACCTGGCGGGCTTCATCTAGCAAGAGGGACGGGTAATCCTGTTGTGCCATCGACAACTGGCGGCGGACCAGCCGCCCCCCCCTCGTCTCTACTGCGCGCATCCAGGTCCACGATTTTAGCTTGTGCCCGAATAAGAGATTCCCTGCGGACCCTACGCGCCGCCGCGCAGAAGGAGATGTCCACCCCGCGAAGTGTGGGCTTCATCGCCTCCCACAGAGACGCCGCCGCCGATCCCATATTGTGCGACAAATACTGGTCTATGGCGTCCCCCATGTGTTCCCTATACTCCGCATTTTGGAGATTCCATGTAGAAAGGCGCCACCGGAAAGGTCCGCGTGCAAGGCCAGCACGCAGGGTAATGGCCACAGGCGAGTGATCAGAGAGCCCTCGAGGAAGAATATCTGCCTCCGCCACCCTGCCAGCATCCCCCCGAGACACAAAGATATAATCAATACGAGAGAAGGAGTCGTGGACCGCCGAGAGATAGGTGAACCCCGGAGTCCCGCCATGCAAACGACGCCATGGGTCATCCCAATCCTGGCCCACTACGAGGGAATGAAGCTTGGTGGGATTGCGAACCATCGGGCCTCCACCTATCAAGAGCAAGATCCAACACATCATTCTAGTCCCCGCCAACCACTGGCAGGCCCTCCGGGATATCTGTCCACACGGTCACAAGTTTCTCTACAAAACCCCAGGACAGCGGCGGTGGGGCATAGACTCTACCCAATATCATGGACTCACCCCCCAACGTACCCTGAAGGAAAAGATATCTGCCCTGTGCATCACCCCACGTTCTAATGTGAATATAAGGGACTCGTCTGTGGATCAAGACTGCCACTCCCCTGGATCCCCGCACAAAGCCCGCATGAAACACTTGTATATATCCGAAGCGCTGAAAACAGAGTGCCTTAGTCCCCATAAGGTGCGTCTCTTGAAGCATCAAGATGCCGGTGCGCTTAGCCTGCTTAAGGATAGCTCCGCGCTTAATCTCATCTAGCGCCCCTCTGACATTCCAGCTCAAAATGCGCAGGGACCCCGAGGAGTCTAATGGTCTACCCGCAATGGCGGCCATGCAAAAACATCAGAAACATGAAGAGCCCTGGTGGCCCAAGACATGCAACATAGCCCGGCCCCGACCTGCAATTGAACAGTGCGATGAAAGAACAACAACAATTCCCCTGAACAACCCAACACACCCCCTGCCCCCACCCTATACCTCAAAAACAGTGAAGCACCTGTCGCGGCAGGCAGAGCAGGCAGACCCCAACAGGAGGTACCACCCCTCACCCACCAATGGATCCCCAAACTACAGCCCATCGTCCCCTATCCCTGTCTGGAATAACCAACAGAAAAACTGGCCCTCATCGGGCTCCTCTGGCCACTTCTAACATCTCTAAGAATCGTAGATGCACAGACACAGAAATTAATCAGTCAGCTGGTGCAGCTTGATCCGAAGCAGATCCCACACGTGACGGAACATCGCTGGATGTGGACCGCCTCCTGGACCTGGAGCGGCGAGACCCCCTCACCCGGCACGTTCCGGACCACTCCGCTCGAGGATGAGTCAGATTTCTCCCGGGCGGAGAGTGGGGGCGCAGCCGCACCGTCACATCGGTCCAACGGATGTGGGGGCGCAGCCGCACCGTCACATCCGTCCAACGGAAGACCTCCTCCTCCGGGGAGTCAAAAAAATATGTACGAGAACGATAGATAACCCGCAGCCGGGCCGGGTAGAGCAATGCATATGGGAGTTTGAGTTCTCGCAGGCGGGCCTTGGCTGCGAGGAATGATTGCCGCTGTTGTTGGGTCTGTTTAGTATAGTCAGGGAAGATCAGGATACGGGCATTATTATACAGCAAAGGTTCTTGGGCCCTGGCCTGCTTCAGGATCACATCCCGATCGTGATAATTAAGTAGCTTCGCAATCACTGGCCTCGGCCGAGCCCCCGGGGGAGGCTTCTGCATCAGGGCCCTGTGTGCACGCTCCACCACAAAGCATTTAGACAAGGAGTCGGGGGGGTAGCCAGCTCTCTAGCCACTGGGTGATAAATCTCTCCATGTTGCCAGACTCACACCCCTCCGGAAAACCAACAAAGCGGAGATTGTTGCGTTTCGCCCGGCCCTCTGCGTCCTCCACCCTGGACGCCAAACCCCGCTGAGCAGTCTCCAGAGATGCCATCGTTGTTGCAGGGTCGTCGCCACATCCTCCACTCCCGAGATCTGCGTCTCAGTGATGCGTGCCACCGCATTCCGCAGGTCCTGGCGCAGCAACATAACGTCTGAACCCACCGCCCCTATTTTGGCATCCAGGGCATCCCTGGATTGGGTAATCGCCGCCAGGAGGGCGGCATTGTCTGGAACATTACCCTGGGCCCCACCCGCTGCCACCGCGGAGCCTCCAGGGCCAGCAAATTTGTCCCGTGTGCTTTGCTTGGAGGACCCTCCACCGGTTTGGTCTCTTGTCATGGTGGGCCGGGTATACCTTCGTGACCCCCCTCCCCCCCAATAGGCAGGCGCTATCACTGTTCACCCTCGAACGGCAGGGTAGCGCAAGTAGCACAGGGGTGACACTGCTGTCCTGCAGCGGTCCGCGCTGCTCGATCCTACTGCCGATGCAGCCGTCAAGGTGCCCTCGCCGATTGTCCGGAATCCCCGGGCGTCAAGCGGCACCGCTCCACTCCACCCGGCGACTATCCCCAGGTGGGTGAATCCCAGTGCCCAACAGTGAACCAGAGGGCGATGGGGGGCTGCCAGGGTGCCCAAAAAGCACAGCACGGGCCCAGTTCAGTATACACCAGAGCCTGGACCCCCACAGATCCACCGAGAGGCCCCCGGGACGAACAGGATGCGCCCCAGAAGGTTTAGCGGGCCGCGGTCGCCAACCCGCACCCCCACGCGGTCCGACAGCACTGCCGAGCCCCCACACAGACCTGGAGAAGACTGGGGGAAGGCGGAGGATCTAGACCCACCAGGAGAAGCAGGCCACTGCCAACAGGCCTCCGCAGCACACCCCTGGGCTCAGCGGGGGATAAGACCACTCACCCCGGGGCACCCGGGTCCTCCCCGCAGCCCGATCTGGCTGCCGAACAAAGAAGAGCGATCCCCGTGAAAGCCGGGAATCGCTGGGGGCACAGAACGGATGGGCGGGAGCCCACCCGCGAACAACGAGGAACGGGCCAACCCCGGCAGCCCAGTACTCCTCGGAGATGCGTCCAGGGGCCACGCACCAGGCCCCGGCCCCCAGATGGCAAACCAGGCAAAGCCCAGGGCAGGCCTCCGCCGACACCACCAGGCTGGGCACAGGTACCAGCGGGCCTGCCACAGGATCTGCAACGGGCCGGGAGCTCCACAGCCGAGTGGCCCAAAATGGCGGCAACAGCAGCAAACGCCTCTCCGACCGTCTACACCCTCCCCCTCGGTCCGACTGACCGCCGAGCAATGGGGGAGGGGGGAAGGGGGGCTGCTCCGCCCCACGGGGAACACCCGCAAGCTATCAGGGTGGAGCAGATTGACTCGCTCCGCGCCACCAGCGGGGGGGGGGGAGGCCGCACCATCCGCAACCGCTCCGCAGGATCCACCGGCTGGGCCGCACTCGAGGCCGCGGTCTCAGCGCCGCCCGCAGGCCCCAGGGCCGATCTCCGCCACACCGCCGCTGCAGGATGCAGCACCGGCCCACAAACACCGCCAACAAGCGTCGCTGCGTCTCCCCACCAGCGGACACAGCACGCGGGGGGTATCGTGGCCGGAGGAGCAGGATCAGTGGAGGATGAATGAAGGGCTGGACGGAGCCTACTTAGAACACGTCCGCCATGCTGGCTTGCTAAGCCACGCCCCCCCGTGCACATGAATTTTCAGTGATCAGTTCTCAATAATATCCTCGCATTCCTACAAAGCAACCACTTAGTGGAGCTGACCAGTGATTTAGCCATGTCACGGAAAGACCATAGCAATATAATCTAAAGTGGCCTTGCCCTGTCCCAAAAAAAACGTACCGGCAGCCTACAATAAGTACAAAATCAAGGTACCTGAATAAGCCTCATATTGAAGCGGGATCACATAAAACATGCCAGAAAGCAATCATTTAGCTGGAGAATTAAAATCAGTACTTTATACAGCCTGCAAGGTATCTATCTTTGCCGAAGCCTGCATCACAATAGGCACCAACCAGGAACCTCAGATCAGTTAAGATGCATAAAGCCGGCAAAGTTTAAGTAGAAGAATATGGCGACTAGTCCTTATGAACTTGGGTAGCTACACAAACCTATTGTGACCCCCCCCCCACACACAGCCGAATCAGCTGCTGTTTAACATGCTCTGGAGGAGTCTGATGAAACAGTGTCTTGCCTTTAAACACCTAAAATGGACAAATAATTGCATGCAAGCTTGGGAAAACTAGAACGAAAATGGCACTTTCATTTTTCCCACTTAATATCTTGTAAGCAAATGTAACCTTGCAGCAACAAATACCTTCGCCCTATTCTTCATTCCTTACCCTAGAAATACATGCTTAAGCTTCAGTGAGATTAGTGCAGTCCACTTGATCAAACGTTTACTGTGATGTCAATTAAAAAACATTTTGATTCTCTCCCCCCCCCCCAATGATGAAGCTACACCTGACATTCTGCACAAATTTGGCTTACTTTTCTGACGGATTCTTTAATACGGTAGCTAAAATGGAAGAGCAGTAAAGGATTACATAGCATAGTAGATTAATGCGTACACTACAAAGAAGCAAGTGGCAACGGAAGTTTGAAGGGGGTACCTCTCTCAAGCCAATAAAATCAGCACCATTGACTTTGGTAATAGTAACCACAGCAGTTACACCAATTTAAAACTTAGTTCATAAAGCGCGACAAATTAAATTCAGTTGCCAGTTTGTTTACTTGGAAATCTAGGTTTTTAGCATGACAGATCTCCACACACTAAGTTCATGGGAAGGGGTGCTATCTTTATTTTACACCCCATGAAAATATGTAATGAGGACAACATTCAGTCATGGGTTCTATGTTTTACCATGATGGCAGAATGGAAACCTCAAGCTAGCTTCACATTGAGAAAGTGCTTTTAATTTATAGAACAGCACCTTCATAAAGCAATGTACAGCTTATTTTAACAGACGCTCTTCATACTGTCAGTAACACCAAGTGGTGCAGTGTACCAGTAGGTTAGGGAAATATACGCTGCAGAAAATTTTTATAACTTGCACCACAAAATCGCATTTCTTCCATCGGCCACATCTTCCTTATTAGAACATTGGAATGTTGGGATCTCCATTGAAGACAATGGAGTGCTCCGTGCTTCTACGGGCCGGTAAAGGCCAGCAGAGCAACATTCCAATGTTTTACAAAGGCCTCTCGGAGGTCAAGGGGATTTAAATCTCCTCAAGCTTCGAGAAACCTTTGTTTTATTTGTTAGAACATTCTGCCCTCTAGTGGCAGAATCTTCTAATAGCAGTTCGTAGCAGCGCTATACCGGCTATTAAAGTTCCGGTCCCTTGTTAAAGTCCCTCACCTCGGGCCTTTAACGCGGGAGCGGGCCTTTAATAGCCAGTATAGCCCGCTACGGCGGGCTATAAGGCTATATTAAATCAACTTAGAAAACTTACCTAGGAGTTTAAGCTTCTCCAGCGGAACTTTATCAGATTCGTCGTCCTCACCGAGGATGCCTTCTGTGTACACGCCATTTTCTGTCAAACGGAAGGGATTATTTACAGGTCATCTATGGACCACACTAGTAAAGAGGGGAAGGAAGCACCAAATGGGACCGTGTACGCACCTTCCCTTTCTGGTTGTGTATAGTCTCTGAATGTTGACGATATTTCTGGAAATGCCGCCTCTGGCACTGGCTTACTTTTTGGAACGCATTCCTCTGTGAAATGTAAAACCATACTGAAGTTAGAGTTCACGAGCGACATTATTGGGCTTCTCAGAAGCACAGGGAAAACACTCCTCTCTAAGCATGGCTTGCCATGTCACACAGTCATCTGTAAAACACGGAGCTACAAGTGGAATAAAATTGTTGCATGTAAATTTTCAAAGACATGCTTGAGTGTGTCACATTTTTCCGATCTCTAGACAAATGGAAACCAGACTAGTTTGTCACCTTCTGATAAACACCACGTACCAAGAACCAACTCAAATTGTCTTCCTTAGAAATTGTGAGAAGTCTTCATGCTCAATAACTACACTTCAATTTTATTTAGCCAATGGCTTTTGCATGCAAACGATTTTTAAAAAAATGGTAAAAGTATGAACAGAAATCATCCAGAAGTCACTTGATGAGATGTAATTGGTTTACCTTCAAAGAAAAAGCAAGAAAAATAAAGAATGAGAGCAGAAAATGTTCGACCAAAGCATTTCGTTGGTAAGCTTGGGAGAAGGATTAAAAAGAAAGAAAAATGAAGGAGGAGGAAAATCAAACTGGCAAAGACCAAATTCAAAGCAGCAAATCTCACCTAATCACAAACCTTCAACAGCAACCACGGGTATTGGGGTTGGTATCATATTTAATTGAAGACCCTTACTTTTAGTGGAAATGTGATCAGTAAACATGAAGAGGCTACATTTTCCTCTTACACCGGCATGGCGCCAGTAAACACTGTGCCGAGACTCTTTGAAAGCCCCCAATAGATTACTGAATCCCCCATAGCACGGAATCTTCTCAGCTCCTTTAAAAGAGGACAATGTGAACCCTGAAAGTGTTGTTAGGCCTCGGACGCCACATTACATCACAGCAATGCTGCAGCAACATGGCCACTGAACAGGGGGATCCGGGTGTACACTGCAGCTTTAAACTCCCTGCCCCATACTCTTATACCTTTTGCTCCCAGTACAGCATCTGAGATCCCTGGCTCAAAATTGTTGTTTAGGAGCGTTAGTGTATATGGCTATGACATGTTTCGCTACATAACACACTGAGGTCTGATAATGCTACTTCAGGATTCTATTGGCATTTACAAACTACTCTGCCTTCGTCCTAATGTTTCATGATCAACCACATAATGGGAGATACAGCGAGGTTACCCATGATGTATCAATCACTCAATCTTAATACTTTATTCGTCGGGTATATAACCATAAAAGCTCATAAAAAGAGAACAATTTAAATACAACAGAGTATAAAAACATAAAAGTACTATTAAGTATCAGGTAAATTATTGTATCATATACTATTGAAAAAAAATACAAATTTATGTATATCATGATAAAACAATAAGTGAACCTTAATATAACCTTGGCCACTATCTGCCATTTCAATGTTGTGTATAGTTGATTTTACTGTGGGACTGAGCCACGGACAACTTGGCACTGGGAAAAAACCTGTCAAAGAAGTCTTACGGTAATTGGCTTGGTGATGCTGATGGAATGTGTTCATCTTGAGTCTGTAATGACTACTCTGTTGATATTAGGAGAACTGCCTTTCATATGATTCGATTCAGCACTTATATTGTGCACAATTACTCCAAGGAGTGTCCCGGCGCAGTAACTGCTGGACGGTTAGGAAGGAAGAACGCAAAGTTTATTTAAAAAAAAAAACAGGTTTTCAGCTTCTTTTTAAATAACCATGGATCGCTTACAGTGTGTAATTCCAGTGAAAGCAGATTCCAAGCTACAGCTCCCAACAGGGACAGTGATCTGCCACCAGCTCTGTCTACGAATCCTTGGGGTACAGACCAACAATTTATTCAAGGTATGCAATTGCCTCGACTGGTTGTAGAAGCTGAATCTGGAGCTCAAGTAGGTAGGACCATTGCCGTACAGGGCGGCATGGTCCAGCACCAAGGACCTGAACTTCACTCTTTCCCTAATAGGGAGCCAATGGAGATCCTGAAGATGCGGCCTATTGCTCGCCCTCCTTGGAAGGTTGAGCAGAAGCAGAGCAGCCACATTCTGGATCACCTAAGTTTGTCTAGGTCTAGGAGATATCCTGGCAGGCCTGCATACAACACATTGTCATAGTCTATGCGGGACGTGATTAATGCTTGAATGACCGTTCTCTTAGCATGGAAAGGTAGGAGCGGCAGATATTTCTTCAGCAATCTCATGATCCCGAAGCAGGTTCCAACCAGCCTTTTGATTTGGGGCCCAAAGGACAGCCTGTCATCAAACCAGATCCCCAAAATTTTTACCGCCCCTCCTTGGGGATCTGGTGTGGGCGCATCATCTGGCCAGAAGGAGAGCCAGAACTGAGGGGGAAAAATCCCTGAAGAGGAGAATATCCGTTTCTTCCTCATTACATTTCAGTTGCACTTTTGCTAGCCAGTGGAAGACTGAGGTGGGACAGGATTTTACATGAGCTATTTACCTCTTTCCCCTTATTTCAGAAGAGCAACTGTGTATCATTCACATTACAGATTACTTTTGCTCCTAATTTGTCTGCTAATTGGATTAAAGAGGTAACTCTTTCCATTATGGTATTTAGGTTTTATTGTATCAGGACAGGCTTCTCTCTTGGCAGGCTCAATCCCACAGTCAGTGGTCCGAGTACATAACCTACGCAGAGTATTCTAGCAGGTTCGTGTTTACTTGGCCGGTTATAAAAAAAATTTAAGAATAAAAAAAGGGGATTTTTTACTTTCTATTCCCTCTGAAGTAGAAGGAAAGGATTTCCCCTGTACTTCTTGATACCTAGGCATCTGCCATCCTCTACACACATCTGATATGCACTAGCAATCTAAACGCTCATTTCAGTGTCTGCTGTAGGACTGAACCCAGCCTACTAGGTGTCTGACCCATCTGTTTTCCTGTGCAAAAGTAAATTCCAGATGCCACCGTCTGATGGTCACGTTCAATATTTGACTCTTAAAATACTGGCTGAGCTACATATTCATTTCCAAAACACTTCTAGAATACACTCATAATTTAAGGGGAGGGAAACTCAAGGTCCTGCGCAATGTCTGCTCAACTGTTAAAGATTTTTAACGTATGAATTTCAATGAAGCAGTTTATGCTGAGGGACATTTAGTTTGCAATGTCTCTATAATCCTAAACATCGCAACATAATATACCAAGGCTAACATAACTCATGGGTGGCCCAACAACCCCCTTTCTCTGCCAGTGGCCTCAATCTTTATGCAGCTCCACTATCAGGGAGTGAGGTAACATTACTTCTGCACCTTAGCTGCTTAAAATTCAGACACCCGCGTAAATAGGTAATATGCACAATTCCATTTGGCTTAGGGATGGTAAAATTACAAAGGCAAGTCCCATGATTCACCAGTTAAGGTTTCTAGGGACCATTTACCCACAAAGAGTGAACCAATTTATAGACTTTTTGTGGTGTATGAGTGTTGTGGTTACAAGGGCAAGTTACAGTAGTCCCTGTATCCAAATTATTGAGTTGCGGGACTTATGAAATGACTGTCTCACTAGGGTTAAGTCATGATTTACTTTCATTTTAGAGACAAACTTCGGTTACTGTTTTTGGAGCAGCATTACAATTAGAATATTTGATAATAGTACAATTTAAATAACATTTGTTTTTGTAAACTGCTGAACAGGCTTTTAAACGGTATGCCACTAAACTCAGACTCCATGTAAATAAACTTTATTTGGCATAAAAAAGCACCATTAAAACTGTTACTACTTGCACCCTGTATATTTGTTATAACCAGGCCCCACTGGAATTACGCAGCAGGGGAGGACCAAATTATGTGACTAGAAAAGAAATTATGCAGCACATTTTGTGATCGTTTAACTTCATTATTTTGTCATTTTCACACGTTTTAACACTGTCTAGGCAAATGTTTCACCTTATTAGTACCAGTGTAACACCCAGATACAGCAATAAGCAACTGAAATGTGACCAGTCAACCTTTGCAAAGGGCATTCCACTTCGCTACAATATGTTTCCGTGAACTTTTTGCGCTAAACAGGTTTTTTCATTAAAATCTGGAAATTATGCAGATGATTATGTGGCAAATGCTGAAAATCTGTAATAATGCCGAAAACGCCACGGACACAGAATGGCATGTTTCCAGCAGCAAAGATTACAATTTTTTGGCAAATCACTGTTGCTACTTGCACGCCAGAGGTCACTCGCTCTGTGTCCATATGACAACCTGGTCTTCATTTGTAACACTGAGGCAGACTCTTCTCAAAGAGACCGGTGTCATGAATTCCCTTAAAGTGCTCTAGCAGAGGTTAGCATACTGAGCAGTTGGGGCTCCACCAAAAGTGCCATTCCTTGTAACATGGGTGGCTAGTGTCCCTATAACGAGGTGGTGACACTATGGATGGTTGATAGCAGCTGAATACAATAGTGGGGTATATGCCTCTCTCTTTTAAATGATGTCTCAGTGGTAAGAATGTTTACCGGATCTCACTGATAAATACTTTCATTATGTGATGACAGGGGCTTCTCATTCTCTGTTGTATGGAAAGTAAGTATGATCGTGCTTATGGAACATTTGAGATGGGACTACCGCCTGTTCTTAGTTAGCCCCTAAAGATGTAGGGTCCTCCGTAGTGTTGGTGGTCACAGTTACCCATCTCCCCTTGTTGCCCCTATATTACACCCCCCTTACTAGAAGTAAAGCCAATTGTATTGTTTGCCCTGAATGATCATAATGGAGGAATGGCCTTTTATTGCACTGGGTTGAAACCAAATCGGTTCCAGTAGGTAAGAATGTGACCTTGAAAGACCACACCTGGACAGTGGGTGCATCCAGGAAGCAAGGTGAAGATGCACACTTCTCACAGGCAGAAAGGCACCCTTCCCTCATCCTGTGCTTTACTACGAAATTGATTCTGTCAGAGTAATCCACATCATTTTACCTAAAGACAGCTGTCCTGGAGCTGTGACCCACTGAAAGTACAAACTGCTGTGAAGAATTCCCCACAAAGGTTTGAGGTCAACTACAAATTTCACTGGCTAGTGGTTTTGGACCTAATGCTCCCGGATATAAACTGAATACTTCAGCTTAATCACTGATCACCTCCTACTAACTTAAGCTAAGTACACCTGTGTTGAAGAAGTTGAAAGGCAAAGACTAAGGGATGAGAAGAAAGTCTGCCTGTACCCTGCATTTGCAGAACTTCGTCAGTGGCTAAATATTGTGGAAGGCCTGTACCCTGCATTTGTGGAACTTAGTACGTAGCTAATGATTGTGTGAGGACCGTACGTCTGCATTTGCTACATTTCTTCAGCAACTGATAACCTTGTAAAGCCTGAGTGCCTTCTATTTGCACCTCCCATCGCCCCCTCGTCCTTCAATCCTAGTGGACAGTTGGCTCTACTGACCAGGTCTGTCTGCCACACCACCCCATAGCTTGACATCCAAGTGTCCCCGACTACAGCTTCTGCCTTCCCGCTTACAGCAATCCCTGAACACTGAGCAATCACACCTCCATGGCTCATCCCTAATGTGCTACCCCTGTAGCCAATCAAGAAGACATTTCATATACTGTTAGGTACCAAACTGTGTCACACAAACAGATTTAGCTCTGTCTGTGTAAACCTTGGGTCATGGTTGTATAATTAAATTGCAGTTTATTTAAAGAATAAATTTGAGATACTTCGACAGAAAGATGTCATAAAACTTAATAAAGTTAAATGTTATTTAAGTAAGGAAATATGCCCATGAAAAGACATCTTTTACATAAAGAATATCACTGCTTAGATATTATTTCTTGCAAGTGATTGGTGTGCAGCTTGATCTAGACGTCCTACCTCGCACCACCTGATTTATGTTCGCACACTTTACCCCTTGAACGTCCAAGTCGAAATAGAAGGTAGTTGGCAAATCCGTGATAACAAGGTAGTGTCTGGACCCTTGATGCACACAGGCCCCAGCGAAATGACGAACTGAGGGAGATAAGAGAGTGATAGGAGCTTCTCTTTTGGGATGAGGGTCACTAGTGGAAAAGATGTGTATCCATTACAAGTACTAATTAACTGCTCTCTTGCTTCCGTCTTCTCCAGTCCCCAGGGACATAGTCTAGTAATTCTTTATACATGAATTCTTGAGTCATTTTAGACCATTCAAAGATTGTGATAAAAAAAAAGTATGAAGCAAAACCATTCTTGACCTACCTTTATGTTTCTTGCAGCAAGGAACAGAACAACTATAAAGCAAACAAGAATAAAATAATCAGAAAAGGAAAAATAGCGAACATTGCATGAGGGCATTACTTGATACCAAATGGCTTGCAAGAAAATTAGCTAGCTTTAGTAACTGCCATACTACAGCACAAAACACATAGGCATTTGATTGGGCGTGATTATCTTCTTCGGTTGTAATCATGCAGTTCGCAGTAAATTCTTAAAAATATATGTTACGTGATAGTGCTAAACGTTTGCTGGTGAAGCACTGCCTCGTGGTCTGTGTTTTTACTACAAGATGGATGCATAGAAAGCACCGCACTGCCCAGCTATTCCAATTCAAAAGAAAACTATAATTTCTTATGTTTCAGAAAAGAAAGATTGGCAGCTCAAGCGGAGTGTACAGGATTGTGCAGCTACTCCAGTTTCTGCCAGGCATAACATTTTGTTTCCAGTAGGTATGTTATTTATAAAGTTACAGAACAATATATTATTCTACGAGGCTGATGTCTGGAAAGATTATTTAGTCCCTGTGATAACATTTCCACTAAACCCAGCCAAGGGTGATCTGAACAGGAATGGATTTAAAAACATACAAAGGAAGGATTTGGGTGCAACAATTCCCTTGTCGATTACATGCATTTCAAACAAGATGTGGAATAATTAGTGATGAATTCATTATAACCAATGCATTGTGGTTCGGCGACAAGAGGTCACTGATATGTTATTCTGGCCTCAAGACATCTGCCAAACTACTCTATAGAGTACCAATCTATAAGAAAGACAATGTAGAGGGTAACTTACTAAAAAGAGCTGGCATAGCAGCTAAAGAAATTAGGTGATGAGAAGTTTCCTTAAAAAAATGCTCGTACATCCTAAAAAGCATGCTTCAATCTAACCCCCTGCTTTTCAATCGTTATGTGTAGGCACTAGGTGAGATCTTTAGAAAACAGGGTATCTCCTTCGTAAAATATGTGATTAGACAGATAAATTAATAGAGAAGGATAGCTAGAGATAAAAAGAGATAGATACATATAGAGAGACAGATAGCGATCAATTTAGAGAAATGATATCTTCTAAAACAGGAAGATATACTTAACTAACATTAATGTAAGATATTTCGTTTTTTTCTTTTCTCCCTGCAAAACCTTTTCAATTGGAGCATTTAAGTAATCAATAGGATTGGTGGCGAATGATAGAAGAACATTCTGAAGGATGTCTCTGGTTAAATACACACTTTAGTGTTATTGCATCAGTGTAAATGCATTTCTTCTCAACAACGTAGATCAGCTTTAACTTTGTCCATCACACATTTTCAATTTAAAGACACTATTGTTTCCACATATCTAATATCGCTTGTACTCCTCAGTATAAGAGTTTCTTAGCTCCAATTTAATTTCCAATCTTTAAAATGAGTCTGGAAGCAGTTGCTACTGTATCCTTTTAATCCACGATTATTAAATGCTCTAGGGCAAGGGCCTTTAACGACCGGTATAACCCAAGGCAGAAGGGCTATAAGACTGTTAGAACATTCCACCCACTGAGGGTGGAATGTTCTATGTTAAAAAGGAAGAAACAGCAAGACAAACATTGGAATGTTGAAACAGAAGGCTTATATGACCGTAATAAACCCAGAGCCACTCCATTGTCTTCAATGGAGCTCTCAACATTGCAATGTTCTAATATAGCCATAGAGCCCACTGCTGAGGGCTATACTAGTTGTTAAAAGCCCTGAACCAGAGTTATAGGCTTGAGACGCAGTTGAGGGCTTATAACGAGGGAGAGGGATTTTAACAACCGGTATAGCCTAAATTGGAAGGGCTATGAGGCTATTAGAACATTCCACCCACTAAGGTAGAATGTACTAAATTAAAAAGGGAAAAACATGAATACCAAAATTAAAATGGTAAAGCTCCAGGCATATACCAGCCATTATAAGCCTGCAGTGCTCAATTTTCTTCAACTGAGCTCTCAACAATCCAAAGTTCTAATAATTGTTCATACTTCTATTCCCCCCCCCAAATTTATTTTCTGCCCCGAAATATTACCACATTTTTAAAGAGTCTAATATAGCATTATAGCCCGCCGTGGCAGGCTATACTGGCCTTTAAAGGCCAGCTCCACCGTGGGCACTAAATGGCCGGTATAGGCCAGCTATAAATAGCGATAAAGCTATTAGAACATTCCACCCCATCAGGGCAGAATGTTCAAATTAGTAAAACAATGGCCTCACGGAGCCCAAGGGGGATATTATTCTCTCGGTTCCGTGAGGCCTTTGTTCACAACTATTGCTGGGAATGTTCTAAAGTACATAAATCTATTCAAACACAAGGATCCACCTATAGATGGGTATTTTTTTTTTTTTATTGTGTTCTCACAGGTTAAAGTGTGTTTCCTACAATGGTTGAAAGCACACAGTGTTTGTTTAAATATCCCTCACACACCAAAAGGGCCCTTGGTGTCATGCTTCATCATGGGGGTCTTCCCGTCCCGCTGCGGGACGGGGCGTGCTACGACTACGAGGGAGCACTGATCTTCAGTACTATGTGTGGTGTAGGAGTTAGTGAGAGGAAGGGTCAGGGGTGAGTGAAAAAGTGTATTAAAAAGCACCTGGCTCCTTGTGGACTAGTAACTTTAATATTCCTAGAAGCTGGTCCTAGTAAAAGGTGAGTCGGAGGTATCCTGCGTCAATGTGCGGATACTCCTGTGTAAGTCAACATGTTTCAAAGCTCAAAAAGCTCATCAGGACAAAATACAGATCCCTTCTGTTCTCACTACACTATCGAAGTAATGTCGGTAGAGTGAAAAAACTATGGTGATATGTACAAAAATACTATTATTAAGTAAGGAAGAAAGGAATCATGCACAAGATACAATACCCAGTAGGTATTCTATATGTTAATTTAGTGATTTTGGAGACACTGCTCCATGAGCCTCAGAACGGGAGGGAAGGGTGTCTACAATCACATTTGATCGCAGGACACTGCCTCTCTCAAGTAACGCCTCCCAGTGGCTCCGTGGAATGTTCTAAAGTAAACAGCAGCGTGCAGGGCAACGGCTGTTAGCTTTTAAATATTATCAGCAAGAGCTGTGAAAAGGGGCTGAAGTCAGCCCCTGGTTCTCCCGGCTTGGCTGAACTGCTTTTTGTAGTTCGGCCAAGTCTAAGACACCCAGGAGCTGAGCAGCATTCAACCCTCCCTCCATCTGAAGCCCTGGTACCACTGAGCTATAGGAGGAAGGAAGTGAGTCCTCCTACATGGTCCTATGCCTTTCTTTTTCCTCTGCCTAATTAATATATTTTCGAGAGGCAGGGGAAAGAGAAAGGCAGAGGCTGTGTATTAGGACATTGAAATGTTGAGAGCAGCGGGCCTATACCAGTTCAAATAGGCCGCTGCTGTTCTATTGTCTTCAATGGAACACTTAACATTCCACTGTTCAAATAACGAACAGTCAACTGTGACAGGATTCTAACAAAAAACAACACATCAGAATACATTATTCTACTCCTCCGAACTTATTTCCCGCACACACTGGTTTTTGCCTGTTGGAAGCTTAAAGTTCTAAAACTATAGTAAAATGCAGAGGACAAAGTACATCCCTATTAAGTTCAGATTTTCACATATAGGTTCAATCACTTGACACGATGAGCCTTCCAGAAATAGAAAGTATACTCTATATATGGTCTCTAAACTGGAGCACAATATGCCAGGTGAGTGTGCAAGACAAACTTAAGCTTGTACCACAACCCTGCTTTAGCCTAAGTTTCATTAGCTCTCCCTTAGCACTTCAAAATTACAGTTTTGATATTATTATATATATATTTATTGTTCGATCAATATCATGATCATACACACACATCATATAAAATACAAAACATTAATAAGGAATTATCAGTGCAAGGGTTTTAAAAACAGAATGTAGCAGCAAAGATCACCATTCTTGGTTTACAAACCAAGATAAACATAAGGTAAAATCGTATAAAAACAAGTATATGTTAGAGATATCAAGGAAGTCTAGCGTGCGACACAGGGCTTAGATCATGACACTCCCTTGAAATTCCTCCCATCCCGGCGGGAAGCGTTCATTTAACCACCTTAGCCCTCAACCACCAGGCATATAGGCGAGATCTAGAGTATAGACAAGCCATTTGGTAGTGTCAGAAGTAAAAACACGCAGAGCATCTGTGTGGCGGGAAAAAGACCGGACACGACATGCAGGAACAATCCATTTTTTTCTCAGTGTAGCATAAGCAGGGCAAAAGAAAAGATAATGATCAATAGTTTCAGTGGCGGAGTTACAGGACGGGCACATAGAGGTAGAAGTGGAATTCGTCCATTTACTTCTCGCAGCGTTTAGAGGAAGGGTGCCAAATCTAAACTGAATGTAAAGTGCACGTGCTTGCGGGGGTTCTACATCATCCATATACATTTTGAATTTAAAACAACTTTTAACATTTAAAAATTGTTGTTAAAATGCCTAATGACCTCAAATCAGTGCAACTAGTATTAATAAAATTCCAATACATTGTTTTTAGTTGGGGAATCATTTTTTTTTAGATATGGAGCGGGGGTCATCCCTATTTTTAGAAGCCACCCCTTAACCTTCCCAAACCAGGGCAAGAGACCTGATTCCCTTTGTAGGGACAGCAATTCTTCCACAGCATCTTTTACGGGTATTTGGGTTTTGCTGGTCCACAATCTCACCCAAAACGTGAGCACCTTTAGGGCAGCACAATGGGAGATAGATTTTAGCCCAAGGTCAATGCATAATGGCAGTAAGGGAGTATTCTTTGGAATATCTAGAAGAGCTCTAAAAAACAATTTTCGGCAACTTCTAATTGTTTGGTGTCCTCAAGGCCCCAAAGTTCAGCCCCATATAGTGCTGCACCCAAGCCTTTGGCCCAATGGATTTCTATTCCAGGGGAAACTGGTCGAAAGGCTGAGCGTTTATCTCTTTTAACAATTGCACACAGTCTACTTGTTGTAGTGTCAGGCCACTTTTCAGAATTTGAGGGGACCATGCCAGGTTGTCACAGATTCTAACGCCTAAATAATCAAAGGCTTTAACCTGCTCTAAAAGTTGACCTTCCAGCAGCACTTTCCCCTTGGCAAATTGGTTGGGGTTGAAAACCATATACTTAGTTTTCAGACAGTTGATTTTCAAACCCCGAGATTCACATGCTTTTGAAAATTTAGTTAAAACATTTTGGATGCCCATTGGGGTTTTGGATATAAGTAACGTGTCGTCAGCAAACAAAAGCAATGGTATTTGCTTGCCTCCCAATTTTGGTGGGTCACCTCCACAGTCATATAGCTCATTTATGAGCTCATTCATAAATAAAGTAAACATGGTTGCTGCCTACACGCACCCCTGGCGTACTCCTTTCCTAATTGAAATATTTTCAGATTGTCTCCCATCTTGACTCCATCTGACTCTGGCATAGTTATCCTGGTGCAGCCCGATTAAAAGATGGAGTAGGGCAGGGGGAAATCCCATGTCCCTCAGGGTAGTCCAGAGCAGGGTGCGATCAATGGATCAAAAGCGGTTTTAAGGTCAACAAATACTACATAGAGGTGTCCTTTTTTAAGTGTGACCTCTTTCCATATAAGCATTAGAAAACGAAACACTTGATCTAGAGTGCTCGTGGCAGCTCGAAACCCCGCCTGCAAGTGCGAGATTATATTATTGTCCTCTGCCCAATTTTGAATACGAGTTAAAATTATTTTACTAAATAGTTTTTGGGACACGTCTATGAGGCTGATAGGCCTATAATTGGCAGGGTCCCCTTTTTAGGTCTCGCCTACGCAGCGCGCATGCGCTGCATAGGAGAGACCTTTAGCTATCGGCACAGCTTTGGGGGCAAAAACGTGCACGCGTTGCATTGCTTGCAATGGCAACGTGTGCACGTCTGGCGATTCCCTTGCGGGAGCGCGCGGCGCCATATGGTGGCGCCATATGGTCACAATCATCGCGCCTTGCTGCACGCTCCCGCAAGGGAATCGCGCAGGCCCCCCTCCCGAGGCACGCGTTGTGCTGGTTTTCATCCTCGCTGAGTCACCACCGTCATGGATTTGGTTATCCAGTCTTTTTTTTTAATTTCTCGGTCATGGAATTATTCGGTTCATGAGGTAAGGGCCAACAAATGTTAGGGTTTTTACTTATCTGTGATTTAGTACTTTAATTTGGGATGTTCTTGTTCACTGTCTTCTGTCTGCCTGAGAGCTATCTTTGGTGGGTCACACAAGATCACTGATGCGGGAACCAGTTCCATAGTGTTGCCTTTGTAATTCTACTTTAACTAATGCTCAGAGCGTTTTTGCTTGGGTCAATGCCCACCACGTTGCTGATGTCCCCAGTTCTTTGTAATAATCGTGGACTCTTTCACATCACATTGGCTTCCAGAGCCTCCTTCCTATCTGATGCTTTCATCGAGATTTGGCAGTGGTTTTCTAACATCTATCTTCCCTTTTTGCCCTTGGAGTTCTTGGCTTCCCTCAGGTGAAATAGCCTCTCTACATCCAATTTTATTTTCATCCATTTAAGAATTTTTATACACATCACAAAAGTTGCTCCTTTCTCTGTTTCAGTTCACAGCGCGGGGTTCTTCAGCTGTCATTTTCCCCCACTGAAATTGTGTGTTTTCTGCAGCATACAGTTAGTAAAATAACAATTAAAATATACATTAAGGAAAATACTTTAAATTATTGTTACTTGTCCCTTACACAGTGTATAGTCAGCCATTAGTGTGGCAGTGTCCGTTAGGGGATACATTTTCAAACTGTGCTGAAGTGGTCTTTGCAGAACATATTTTGAATAGGTATGTGTAGATGTGCTGTCGATAGAGTAAGTGGAACTTTAGCCATAAAATTGTCAGTGAGGCTCGATTTTTGTCTAGTGCTTGATATGATGGGTTTTAGGCATTCCCTAACACATAAGAAAAGGAAATCTAGAAATAAGCAATTAGATGTTTTACTGTTAGTTGAGAACCAGACTTATACAAGAAAAAGGTTCAAAAGAGTAGGAACTCCCTCCCCTATGTCTTCTGCTCATGCCTGTCTGCTAACTTAATAATAAATCTTGTAGTTTTTAGTCATTTGCATGTTTACTTGGTTTTTCAACATTTCACCATTTTAGTTTGTGTTCTTCGAGAATCAATGCAATCTTTTTGTTAAAAGAAAATGTACTACATACTTGATTTCTGGTTCAAGCCAATCCTCAATACATTTTTAACCTGCAAGATGAAGGCATTGCATTGATTTCGATTGCCTTAATCTGCCCTATGCATGTGAACTTAACGTTGATTGATTAATGTGTGTTGCAGTCTTGTTTCGGTCTCTCTCTTTAATTAATTTCTGTTGTAAATAATGCAAAATGGTTCCCTAGTCTAAATATTAAGCTTACATTTTGGATGAGTTTTATTTTAAATTCCACTTATTTTACTTAAGTAGTGGCGGAATGCTTTGTGCTCCTGAATATAGGGCACGTTACCAATTTTTGTCTTTGAATCTCATGCCCTCCAGAATCTCTTAAATTCTTTGGGACGAAAACGCTTTCATTTTTGAAAGGCAAACTCACTCCTTTAGCATTTTAATGTGGGTGATCCAAAAGTTACTCTACGTGCAGAACGTTGCCTACTGTTGCTTTTAATACACTCATCCTCAACTGTAAATCGAGGTGTATGGTAGTTCTACACAGACCCAGTCATTGGGTCAGTCTAAAGCCACTAAATATGCCAGTCGATGGTTTCTCTTGAATATATTCTTCCATTGGAAACAGCACTTTTTGTGTGTTTTGTGCGGGACATTTACGGACAGATTGTTCTTTGAGATTCGCCTATTCAGTGGTATATGCTTACTGTAAATTTCAAAGCCGCTTGGTTCCTACTCCCGTTTTGGTACAGATTCACACACTGACTCACTTGCCATTCAGACTATTGCCAAGACCCTTGGGTCTATAATATAATACCTGGCATACTGTGTACTTTGACTTTCTCCCTTCTTGGCGGCGTGCGGCTCATGTTTTAATGAATGACTTGCATGGTTCCATTCATTTTATAGGATTGGACACAGTGAGCGAGTCTTGAACCTTGTACCTCAAGGGTCACCTTTCCCCCTTACTATTTGACGTTGCCATAAAGCCACTCAATTGATCAGGCTTAAGACTGCAGCCCTGGATCATAGAGCCCTATTTATTGATGTGCGTGCCCCCCAGCTTTTTGGTGTAACTGTTTTTACAAACAGCAAAAAATAAAATAAAACACTTGGCAATTTGAACCCACTTTTGGAGTGCCCATTGGATCAGTTGTGTTCTCAGTATTCAAAAGCATTTGCATTCGTTGAAAAAATGTTTTTCATTGATAAGCCATATCATAAAGGTGCTGTTCAGTGCTCAACTGGATTGTACGAATGCACTGATGGGAGAGGCAGGAAGATCTCTTTAAACGTCAGAATTTTTGCAGTGTCTACACATTGCAGGTGCATACTCCATTCTAAACCTCATCTTTTGAGAGCATTTGTTAAGGGATGAAAACACTACTGCCAGAAAGAATTTTTTTTTTAATTGTTTAGTCTATTCCAAAAATGAGATTTGAGGCTTGACCTTTCAGTTCTTGTTTTGCTTACCCCTGTCCTTGCTTCCTGCACCAATCGTTACACAAATATCATGTGCTGCACAGCTGGTGTCATGAGAAGTGCCATCTATGCATTGTGCTTTATGGTGGGCATTTTGCATTCTGAGCCTGCTCGGACTGTGAGATTCTGCCAGGCTCTGCTCCTCTTAGATGCTAAAGAAAGTCTTTGCAACAGCCCAATGAGCTTAAGTTCTTTTTTTTTTTTATTTACTGCCACATTAACATGACGGTGCCTCATTAAGAGATGTCAGTAAACAGTGCAGACTGTACATGCCAGTCCTTCAACCTGGCCTGTGCCATCAAGAACAATAATTATTGAAATTAGTCAACCTTTCATAGGTAAGTTCCAACACATTTAGCGTCATTTCACATTACGACTTTCTATTTGCCTGCATCATCCAGCATGAGTTAGTTGAGGGAGGGAAACCTCTATTACAATGCAGGCAATACATCGTAGTGCCTTTACAACGCAGTCAGTACCACGACTGCAACGTTACCACGAGTTCCATTACAACGCAAGTCATTACAACGACTTGCTTTAGGAAA
The DNA here is from genome assembly GCA_963921515.1 of Calotriton arnoldi. Taxonomy (NCBI): domain Eukaryota; kingdom Metazoa; phylum Chordata; class Amphibia; order Caudata; family Salamandridae; genus Calotriton; species Calotriton arnoldi. The sequence goes on along the minus strand of CAWUFW010007437.1, from coordinate 219,892 downwards.
TGCGGTGTTGGACTGGTGTTGGATTTTATGTCCAACACCTTCCCTACTGATACACTAACTGGAGTTGGAATAGTAATTTAAACTATTCCAAAGTCCAGTGCTTCCCTAAAGCAAGTCGTTGTAATGACCTGCATTGTAATGAAAGTCGTGGTATTGACTACGTTGTTAAGCCATGCATAGTTTTGGCATGCGTGGTAACAGATGCTATTCGTTGAGGAAAGCAAGAGATCCAGGATAATATGCTGCATGCCTAAACACTTAGAAGGTTCAAAAGGCGAGACCTATTGGCTATGCCAATGCTTGTTTATATATTGGGATTATTTCGGCACCCAGCCACGTGCCCGGGATAGTGCCACTACGTATAATAGTGTTAAAAACAACATGAAGCGGAGGGCCCCAAATATTGGGTTCCGATTTGTAGAGATCTCCCGGGAGTCTATCAAGTCCAGGGGCTTTACCAGTTTGGAGGGAAGTAATTGCATTCTTTACTTCCATAAGGGAACAACTCACTTCCTCATGTCGGTCAAACTCCACATTACGGCCCCTGGGTACCTCCCCTGCGGCGCCCACAGCCTCATCAACCTCCATGGAATATAGAGCCTGGAAATACCCTTCCCAGATATGCGGCTGTATATAAAAATCATTTTCGGCAACCTGATGGGTTACCCCCTTGGAAAGGAGATGCCAGAATAAGCGGCAATCATTTTGCCTAGATGCCTCCACTAGAGTGCGCCAACTCTGTTTCCCAATTACGTTTGGCCTCCCTTTATGTACTCTTGCAGTTCTTCCGTTTATTAAGTATATTAGACCTCGTCCCCTCCTTTACTGCCTCCTTAAGTTCAACTCTTGCCTGCCTACATTCCTTGTTGTACCAGGCTTCATTTTGCTGTTTGCATGGGAGCGACCCTCCCTGACTTATAAAAAAAAAAAAAAAGGGCGAAATATTGTTCAGAAGGTTTAGGTAGTTGGCTAAAATGGTATCATCATTTATGTTGGCATTAGACAGCTTCAATAGGGATTGCGTCACCTCTTTATAGATTCCAGTGAGAAGCTTCCTATCAGCAACTACATTTGGCCACTTAATTCTCTTGTTGTTATTGGTTGTTACTACCTGTGCCTTCGTTAGATTTTGCTGAGAATTTAAAACCTGTAGCCCAGAATAACTTAGAAGTAGGGTGTTATGGTCACTATCATTTCGATCAAGAATGGCCATATCAATTACTTGTGGCCAAAGATCAAGATCGACTAAAATGTAGTCTATTCTACTTCGTGTTCCCCCTCTTAAAGGTGTAATCTGACCTAGGGTCTGAGAGGGTCCTCCCATTGCATGCCCGCACCCCATAAGTAAGTGTAAACTATAAAACTTGCTGTGCTACACAGGTACACCTCTTAAGTGGTGGGATTTGGAGCCTTGTGATACCTCTTGCAGCTTCCTCCTCCAGGACTAATTCCTGCACGTAATCCACAGGTTCAAACGTAGTGTTAAGGTCTCCAGCTATAATGAGGGGGCAGTCACTACTGTCGGATTCCAGAAAATTGACTAACGTTGTCATGGTGTTAGAGGGTTTGTGAGGGCTAATAAACCTATTGTAAATATTAAAAATCTTAACATGGGTATCCCCTTTGAGCGAGCCCAAGGCAATGGCCAAGATCTCCTGAGAATCTATTTCAAGGCGCTTAATTTTACAAGCGAGTGTGGTTTTGGCCCAAATCATCATTCCTCCTGCAGGTCTGCCTGAAGGGGATTGTTTTGCCTGAATGCTAAAAGAAACTAAGCCCACCCTATGGATCGGTTCGGTAGCCCACGTTTCTTGGAAGAGGCACAGGTGGCAGTTGTCCACAAGTGTACCCCACTCAGGATCATTGAGTTTGGAACGTAGGCCTGCAATGTTCCATGAGAGGATATACAACTGCTTATCAGTAGAGGAACCTCCCCTCAATATCTGTCTTACATCAAGACTATGGCTAGTTGTAAGTGTAGGAATCGGCCTATTGACAGATTGGCTAACTAGAGTATAAGTCTGTGGTTCAATAGGATGGGGGGGGGGGAAGAGTATCAGTGCCTCCACATTGGGGCCGGCCTGAGTGAAGCCCTGTGGTATCCTCCCTTGCGAACTTGCTTGGGCATCTTTGCTAAGCTCTAGTCAGTCAACTTTGTCCAAATCTGATAATACCTCAGATCTATTACTAATTTGGATAGGAAAGTGTGCCTCTCTAGTCTGGTCAAGTCGTGTTACTCTGGGATTTTGTGGGTGAGTTTGGACTTCAGATTTAAGATGTCTGTAGAAAAAACCTAATGGCATGATACCTATCCCCTGACTTAAACCCCTTCTGGAAGTGGTATTCCTGCTCCTAATTATAGACCCTGCAAGGTCCGGACTCCGGCAGGTTACGACCACACAATCTCCATTGATGGATTTGCTAAGGGGCCAACCCAACCCACTCTTCTTACCATCAGAATGTCCTTATAGCATGAGATATTAAATTCCGTCGATTGTGATAACCAATAACAGACCTTGTTTTTTAATTGGGCTGTGGTTTCTTGGATATTAGCCTGGAGCGGAGGAACTTTGGTAAGTATGACGACATAGGGGCAACATTCGGGTGGTAGGTCCAAAGTAACCTCATGTGGTAGATTAACAGAATGGACCAAAGCATTTGACTGACTAGGCCATCGCCTCGGTGGGCCATTCACTTTGAGAAGGGTGTTAGAACTGCGAGTATCAGATCTGGGCCTATTTCCAACGGTTTTACTGCCGTTTATATGACTGATATGCTCGGGGACCCTATTGGCATCCCCCAGGGCTACCCCTCCCAGCCCGGGCTGTGCCGCTGATGAATCCACATTAATCTGATTCCCCAGCCTGTTGTGGGTATCTATTGGAGCATGATACCCCCCGTGATGAGACTACCCTGATGTTGTACTGGATTTTTCCCCTCCCCCTTCCAGAGCACATGTAACAGATTTAATTAAAAGATCCACGTTTAGCTCTAACTTTTCAAGTCTAGACAGGATTGGGATAAAATTTTTGGTTAAAAGATCTTGCAACCGATTAAAAAAAAAATGTCTGTGTCCTGTGAAGAACTAGGTATAGTGATTAAATCCGATTCTAGCACAGTGTGTGGGGCTGAGCAACTGCTGGAACGCCCTGGCGATAAGTCTTGCAACTTTCTCTTGGCCCTTGTCTTAGCTCCAACAGTGGGTTCCAGGTGTTTGACTTCTTCCCTTTTACTGGAAGACCAGGGTCCATAGGAACTAGATGTGGAGGGACAGAGTTCTCAGGGGGAAAAGATAGCTCAATTTGGGAAGTAGCTTGAATCTGCGCGATTCCCGTAGCTCTGTGATCATTTGGCTCATGTGCCCCAATGGACAGTGGATCTTGATTCAATGTTGCAAAGGAACTCCCCCCCCACACCTCCCCCAACGATAGGCGTCGTTCGACTGCCATAATTTCCTTGTCGATAGCAGACGCAGCCTTAGTTAAAAAACTGTCGAGTGTAGAATTTTGAAGTGTCTTCCTCCCTGGACACCTGTTGCTTCCCTTTGGCCATTTTATAAGGGATAGCAGAGTAACCTTAGTTTGTCTTTAGGAATCAAATGCCACCGTCACAACATGTAAAAATACCGTGCACGAGAGAAGCACAGGCAACCCCAAGTGGAGAAGTGTGGCTCAATGGTTAGAGCGGCAGACCCTGATGCAGAGATTTGGCCCGGGACCAGGGTTCAATTCTCGCCTCGGCGGGTCTTGGGCTCAACTTCCTCGGACCTGATAATTCTCGCCTCGGTGCCTATTCTAATCATGGGTCCCACTCTGCAACTCTGGGCAATAGCTTGCTTAATCTCCACAACGGCCCCACCAGCGCTGGGATACCTTGCTTCACCTTGGGGGTGCCCAGGAGTGGACATTTCACAGGGAAAAAGTCAGGAAGGGTTCCACAGCGGTATGCGTTCAGCGCCAGGATGCCTCAGGGTAGCAGTGCGCTTTACAAGTACAGATTCATTTCATTTCATTCATTCATTCCATTTCATTATAGTATTTAAAAAAGATAACTTCCTTCCCTTAGAGCTACTACGCAGACCAGCAAAATACGGCAGGCCCAAGAGAATGGGCCCAGCCCAGTCTCATCCGGGCTCGGACGGGCCCGCCCTTGGCCCGGGTGCTGCCCGCGCGCGTCCCGCCTCCTGGCGTGAAAACAAACGCGTTGGCGCCTCCCGGCGCTAATCACTCTGGGGGATGGAGTCCCCTGAGGGCGGCTAGTGGCGGCTAAAAGAAATCAGCAACACAGGCTCGAATCTGGTTCTCCAGTTCCAAAGTCGGCAGCTCTGGCCGTTAAGCGTGACGTCAGAGATAAGGAGTGCTCCGATAATTAGTACCCACCATGCATTTCGGCAGCAGTTTATCTGCATTCCCGCTGCACTTGTTAAAGGAATTCCAGCTACGCTGCTATATCTTTCCACAGCCCAAGCCCACTCTTAAGCGCCTCCTGGCGCGAAAACAAACGTGTTGGCGCCTCCCGGCGCTAATCACTCTAGGGGATGGAGTCCCCTGATGCCAGCTGGCGGCGGCTAAAAGAAATCAGCAACACGGGCTCCCTTGTTATTATTAGTCAGTTTGAAGCCATACAACATGGGAAATTAAAAATGATAAAACGCAACAGGAGATTGCACTGCTGCATATGCCATAACTGTTCTGCTTGCGCGTGTGTTTAAAGGGAATTATGCCACGCTACCTCTTTTGTCACTGTTCCATGAATGTGAGTTACGCTTGCACTCCAGCACACATTGTATGTGTTCAGTGTGAGTGGAGCTTGCACTGCTGCTTTCCAGGCAGCACCTGATCTATGTGCAGCAAGCTTGGACTTTAGCTGTCCTGTGTATGTAGGAAACTTTCTTAGCTTCTGCCCTTGCTGTACAAGCTATTTGTGAAGAACACATACTGCTGCTGCCTTATCCTTGCCTATGTGATGCGAATTATACCCTGCAAGGGAAACTAGCACTGGTGTTACCTATATGTGTATGAGGGAACATTGCTTTAGCTCTGTTAGGAAGCATGAACTGCTAACGGCTATTTTGTGTATTTGCTGTATGTTTGATAATGCCCGTGAAGACTCCGTCACTGCACGCCCCAAAAAATAAATGGTCAATGCTGGTCTTTAACTAAACAAAACATCAAGTTTTGTTGTAACACATAGATAAATTACAACCAAGAACATGCTTTACCACAAAAATGCAACTCGAACAGGATAGTTATGTCCTAATGTAATAACAATCCAGCCATTCACATTTCTACTTTCCTCAACAGGAAAATGAGGACAGGAGGAGACAGCGCTAGGTACAACTCCCCATACCTTTATAGGTCTCTCCTGCGCTTATGGTTTTTGGGAGGTCTCTCCCTTGCAAGAGATATTGTGTTAAACAAGGGGTTTGGAGCCCACCCATTGATTACCATTTGTGGGCTTTATTGTCACTCATTTGATGCCTTCTAATTGGGTAGTGCGAGCCAGCTTCACTTCCTCTTCTTTCAGCTGAAGCACGGACCAAGACCTGATTGCTTCAGCTGGATTAGGGTCCTTCTGCTGCTGGCACTGTGAATGAGGTACTATTTTTTATTTATTTTCTTCCTTCCTCTGCTTTTCTCCTCCCATCCCCTGCGTGCGTTGCTTCTTCCCACCCAGTCTGTGTTGCTTCTTCCTAACCCCCCCCCCACCACCACCCCCGGTCAGTGTTGCTTCTTTCCCTCCTACCCCCATTCAGGGTTGCTACTTCACCTGCCACCCCCAGTCAGTGTTGCTTATTCCCTTCCCACCCCCACCCTATTCTGTTGTTTAATCACCTTACACCCCATCATTGTCCCTCTTGCTTATCCCCCCCCAACTCCATAAAAAGCACTACCATGTGGCCAGCGCTGGTCACTTAATAGGGTTTTTTAGGTATCGCCTAGGCAGCGCTTGCGCTGTTCTTCGGGACATGCTGTATTCAGGTATTTACTTTAAGCTCCGCCCATCTTTTCAATTGGCTCCTGTTACTGTCCTTTCTAAATGGTTGCTTTTGATTTGTGAATATACTTAGCAGTCCCTCCTTTTCTTGTTTTGTAACCTCCCATGAGGACTGGCCCTCTTACGTGTGTTGCTACTCTGTATGTTTTATTTACAGTCTGTGAGCACTATTTTCTTAAATGACTTTCTCCTATTGCACATACGACATGCTTTCCTGTAAGGGCGCCCGCTTTTCAACTCTCTGCTCCTCATCCCTGGCCCGCCCCGGGCGTCGTGCTTTAGGTTTCAGCACGGCGCCCGCTTTCATATTAACAACACTGGCGCCACGCTTAAAATTGACAAGCACCCGCTTTTATAATTTTTTTAGAATTGATATTCATTAGCATTTTTTTAACAGTAACGCCGCACGTAATCTTCAATTATGGCAGCCGCGCGGCCCGCCCAACTCTATTTCAATATCTGCCCCTCCTAATCAGCAACAATGGTGGCTGCGCCTTCTACATTTTTTTTTATGTGTCTATCCAGTTGCTTCCTTTGTGGGATCTACACAACTATGCGCCTTTCCATTCAGTGGTCTGGAGTGCAGGTTTGCACGTATGTCACAGCTCATGCAGATTCCTAACATACCGCGGTTTTACACAAGCACTGGTGTGTCTCGGACGGCCTCCAAACTGATTTATGTTCTGCGCCTCTTTTCCACCAAAGCAGTGTCCAGTCCCCATGCTCTCTTTGAGGACTCGTCCTGTCACTGGTTCTAGGAGCAACTTGTGTGAGCACCTGTGTTGTTTATCGGCGCTTCTTTGTGCTATACAGACACATAGAAAGACACGGAGTGTCCCATATGTAACAGAGGATAAACCATTTTCTTATTGCCAGATATTCAGCATGAAGCCCCCATGCCACAATGAAAATTCTGTTTGTGCTGGGAAGGCCGCCTCTTTGGCAGCATCATTTCCGTTTGTGTGTGTATATATTTCCATCTCTGTTCTCTTTGTATTCCTGGATCTAGATTTAGGACTCTTACTGTGAATGTCTGTCACACATCTCTCTTTTTTTTCCCTCTACTTTCGTCCTTAACACCCTTTCCCTGTATATCGATCCATCCAGCTCCGATTAACCCACCTATCTTTAACTATGTGCCATTTTCTACGCCCTCTCTGCTGCACTGTCTCACTTCACCTCTGTCTCCCTCTTTTCCTCTTTGCTGCGCATTTATTTTGCTATTGTAGAGCAGAGATGGAAACTGCAGCAAACATATCTCAGAGGTCTCACACTCTGCACATCTCAAGAGTTGACACACTGTTCTCACACTGCACGCCGCACTATTTCAACATCTTTCTACTTTTTTTTTTTAAGCACCACGGCACGCCGCTCCTAATCAGCAACAATGGCAGCCGCGCCTTTTTTTTTTTTTTCTGGCCGGCTCGCACAACATCCTTTGTTTAGTCTACCCCCGCAAATAAAAAAACAAACAAAAAACACTAGCATTTACATCCCCAATAGGTGCAATAAATGCAAGACCTATTGCATTGCAAATGTCTGTTTTTTTTTTTGCTGTTCCCTCCTCCCACCCGCTCTCCTGTTCTCCACCCCTACCTCTTGTGAGTGACAGTGTTCTGCACTTTCAGAAGAAGCATATTGGCACACAAAGCAGTTTTGTTCAGTGCCAGGAACTATTGTGGCAATATGTGATTTTTGAGACCAAAAACAAGTTTTGCTTTTGCCAAGGTTTGTTATAATGAGGGCCCAGAAGCTCCCACACCAGTAAGGTTTTTCAAAAACCATGCCAAAACAAGACGCACCTTGACAAAACCAAAAGGCTGACCTCCAATTTCAGAACTACTGGCTTCGCCAATGCTTGTTTATTTTTATGTTTCCCATAATTTTATTGAAACTGGTTACACTGATTTTCCATTATGAATATTTTTGGGAAATGCTAGCATACATCAACATATTTTACTAAATGATGCTGCAAAGAAATGGTACCTAACATTTTACAGTAATTTTACAATGTTTTTTTGGGAACATTTTATTTTGAAAGCAAAGAATCATTGATCTTGCTTACAAGCAAGCTTCTGCAAATATTTGCATCTAATCAGAGAACATTCTGGGAACATTATACATTGCCTTATATTGCTAAACTTTAAAAACGTGTGTACACATTTTTATACTGGAACCACTGTCAGTAGTGCAGTCCAAGCTTACAACATCACAGACGTGTTTGGCGCGCGCACAACGTGACGCAGGCCCCGGCGCTGGAGGAGTTAACAGACACCCTGAGCCATGCTGATCTTCGGGCTTTGGAGAGCCTTAATCTATCTACATCAAAAGGCACAAGAGTGGGGACTTCCATTGTGGCAAGAAAGGTAGGAGCAACAACGGGCCAACCTGGAGGGAGTCTGGAGCAGCGGGACCCCAGGGGATCCTAAGATTTAGAGACAACACCACCTACAGAGTCTTGGAGATCAACAGACTCGATTTGCCTGACCTTAAGATGGCTGCCAAGCTACACTCCCCTTCCTATCCTACCACCCTCGCCAGCTCCACCAGCCCGTCTCTGGACTCTAGACTTTTGGTCCCTTCCTGATTCTCATCTTTATCCGGCGGAGTCCGAAATGTATGACTGATTCCCGGTGGAGCTGCTCCGACAGCTAAAGGGGAGACAGGCTCTGGCACACCGCTATGACCGTCACCTACCCAGCCGGACCTCGGACTTATGTCTCGTCTCTTTCTCCGCTGCTGACTCTTGGTCCCTTCCTGATTCTCATTTTTATCCGGCGGAGTCCGAAATGTATGACCGATATCCGGTGGAGCTGCCCCGACAGCTATAGGGGAGACAGGCTCTGGCACACCGCTATGGCCGTCACCTACCCAGCCGGACCTCAGACTTATGTCTCGTATCTTTCCCCGCTGCTGACTCCCTCCCGTGGACTCCCTGGCCTTTTTCTTTTTTTCCCCCTCTCTTTTCTGTGGATCTTGTTTTTCATGGTCGCTAATAACTCCTGTATTGAATTTGTAACCTCTCTGTAATTAATGTGATCATTTTTGTAATTTGTAACACAATGTTTCCTTATGTTAAGCGCTAGACCTATTTTTTTGGCCGATGCCCGGTGGAGCTACCCGATAGCTATAGAGGAGATGGCCCCCTTGGCCATCACCTACCCAGCCGGACTTTGGGCTGACCTTCCTTCGTCTCGCCTTCGCATTCTCCCTCCCACCCCTTACCCTACCCCATTCCCCCTCTATGCTCCATTTTTTCGTCCCCTATGCTTTTTAAATGTTTTTCCGTTGAGACCTAGCTATTTGGCCAATGCCCGGTGGAGCTACCTGATAGCTATAGAGGAGATGGGCTGTGGACTTCCCCCTCGGCCGTCACCTACCCAGCCGGACCTTGGGCAGACTCTCCCTCGTCTCTCCACCCTATTTCCCTCCTACCCCTTTACCCTACCCCCTCTCCCTTCTAAGCTCCATTTATCTCGTCATTACGCTCTTGAAATGTTTTTCTAGTAACTGATGTAATTTTGTAACTTTGTGGAACCCTATGTAAAGCGCTCTGATACCTCGGGGTCTAGCCAGCGCTATATAAAACTCAAATAAATAAATTTACTTAGAGCGCTCAACCTAATAATACAGGCTTTGCATTAATGAACCATAAATACAAGTTTGAACAGCATTAACACATGGACACAAATATTACCTTAACTGCAGACAATGCCCTTCCCTGATCCATAATGTGGTACTGTAAACTAGCAGCCAAAGGGTTTGTGTTGTAGGGGGTTAAGCCTACTTGTCCACACATGAAAACTTGTTGGCCTTGACCCTGAACAATATATCCTGGGCGTCGGGCTATAGGAATTCCACATCCCTGCATGTATAAAACAACAATACTGTAACATACAGGAATACACGATTATATTTTCACACCACACACCAGTAATGAAAACTGGAATCAAGCGGTTGATATGCAATGCAGCTTTTTGCAAACTCATTGTATAATAAGAAATATTCTTCAAAGTGTACATTTTGAAAAAAAATTGCTTTTAAAATCCTTTTTTTCCTGTACCACAGGAAGCATCAACTAAAGTCACAATAGCCTTCTGTTATGCATGCAAAACTCTTCAATGTTTCAAGTGTTTGCATGAGTGAACTAATAGATATGCAACAATAAATAACCTATTTTTTTTTTTATACTGCTAGAATAGGTATGTGCATATTTCATGTTTTACAGTGTCCGACAAATCTGTGGGGGCCTGTAATGGAGATATTTGATTCAAGCACTTTTAGTTCATGAAGCTTTTTCCAAATTTAGAACGCAAGTACAACACTGCTTGGGAGGTAGTTGGGATACACAGCTTTTCAAGCAGGTAAAAGGCTCAATGCATATAAGTGTTTCTTCTGCTACAGCTTCTTTTGTGTGTAGCACATGTGCTCTGAGGAGGTACAGACCTTACAACCTAGAACAGAATTTTACTGTACGAGAGTGCTTGTAGAATTTAACAGAGACATTAGAGGGAGTGGATTTTAGTGCCTGGCGCAGCAGAAGCTCCTACCCTTCACAAGAACGCCATATTCCACATCTTGGGGAGGTTCCAAACCTGTGAAGAAACTATACAGTACCTCCCCACACGAGTTGGAAACTCACTCTTTGAAAGGGTTGTGTTCACTGTGTGATATCGGTTGTTCACTGGATAACCATGTGAAGAGTGCGGATATCTTATGACCAGGGCCCCTGGAATTATGCGATTCTGCGGCTGCAGCGATTTCCACTTAACTATAGATTTGCCGCATTATCCATCATCTGTCGCATAATCTGCTGATTTTAAACAAAAAAATATTTCTAGCTCAAATGGTTCAAAAGTTACTAAAGATGCAGCGACATGTTGCTGTGCAGTGGAAGGCCATTTGCAAAGCTGGACTGGTCACCTTTCTGTTGCTTATTGCTATATTTGGGGGTTAAACTGGTACTAATGAGGTGCAAGCAATGCCCAGACAATAGCACCAAGTTTAAAAATATTGAAATAATGAAGTAATACTACTAAAAAATGTGCTGCATTATGCCGCACAATTTGCCTTTTCTTGCCACATAATTTACTCAACTGGTGACCCACTCATGCCGCATAATTCCAGTGGCCCTGCTTATGACAAACCATAGCACTGTGAGAGTTGGAGCTATAAAGCTTTGGGGTTAAGATTATCCGATGGCTCCATCTTATCATCGATAGCGTTTTCCAGGCCTGCGCTTTCAATTAAGCACCTAATGCATTCTGAGATTTGCAGGATTCGTTCATTCAGCTGAACCAATAGTACTAACACAAATGAAAACAAAGATTTGTAAAAGGAATGGAGCCATGTGTTCGTAGTGAAATTGAATCACCTGGTACCCATTAACTATCAAGCCCTGAAATAAATGTAATAGTTAAAAAGCTCTCTCCTGGAATGCCCTTTAATCTTAGTTTTCAGTGCAAAAAAAATTGGCTTTCAGGCAAAGTTTTGGGAATATATTTGCACCAGTTAATTACCACATTTTGCGGTCCTCCGAATAACCTCCTACACCAAGTGTTCAGATTTGCACACTATGCGTGCAACATATGTCCTACCTCCTAGAAGCTGATTAAGCACAATATTGTGGAAATGTTTCAAAGGTTGACAGGTCTGATGTAGATCAAGAAACAAGAAAGAACACAGGTATGACATGGCTCAGTACTCTGGCTTTATTGATCTGTTAAATGACTGGGACTCCAGATTTAACAGATCAATAAAACCAGTCTGGGAGCTTCGAAGAGCTGATTACGTTGAAAAGGACATAGGACTTGGAGCTCCCAAGTATCCCATGTGCACGAGGGTGTAGCTCATACAGTTGAGGTGGTTTTTACCATTGCCAACTGGGACTTTATAATGGGATAAACGGGACAAGTCCAAGACTGCAAAAAAAAAAAAAAAACACTGGAGAGGAGCAGCTGTAGTACTTGTGAGTTCTGGAGACTTAACACGGCAAGTTTCAGAAATCCGTTTGTTGAAAATGCCTGGGAATTAAGCCATCTCGGACGACTGTCGGTGCAAACTTTACATATTTAAAGCGCTTTACTACTGTTCTGTACCCGCACGTTTGCCCGCCCCTCACACCTCACACCCTTTCGGCTGCGTTCAGCTATCCCCATGCACTCTACTCAACTGTGACTGTGCCCACTTCCAATGTGACAGTGCACACTTCCTCCCTGGCAACCCCAAGCTTTCGTGATGCGTTTAGAAAACCCATAGTACTCACTATCGTAGACGACACCCGGGGCACCGATACTTGGGGGCTTGTTCCGCGCATACGCAGCATCCCTTCAGTGAATGTGCAGCCATGCTCAGTTTTTAATCTCCGAAAGACTGCAAGCTCAAACACCAAGAACCACCACAACAAGCCGCGTGCGAATCACCCGATCGGGAGGCAGGAGAGGAGACCCACCCACAGGCATTTTCAATCACTAGCCTATTCAGGGCTCTCCCCCAATCGGTAAATGGCCAATTCCCTTTCTCCTACGACAGGCAGAACCAATCAATAACATATATTTTAACTCCCATCCAATCAGGCTGCGCCAGTCAAGACAGCATTAATCAAGAGCCTACCGCAAACAAAATCGGTCAACAACAAGCGGCGCGTGTCGATAGACTGTCCCCCACTTTTGGCTTTTAAGTTTATGCAACTTAAATATACAGCCCATTCAATTCTTACAGCCTACGTCACCCACCCCTTCTCTTGGAAAACCGTGGCCAATGGCAATCTTTGCGTGGAGGAGGTGGCCTCACGGCCAGAGCGACCGACCTTGGGCTCTGAGAACCGCGTTTCAGTCTTGGTATCGGATCATATCCTGTGATTCAGGACAAATCATTTAATCTTCCCGTGCCTAAAAATAGGATCGTGAGCTTGTGTTTTGCGAGATCGCGCTATAAAACTACCCAAAAAAATACATACACAACAGCAATCGAAAGCCTACCTATGGTAGGGTGACCAGCTTTTAAAGCCAAAAACCGGGACATTTAAAAAAAAAAAAATAGAAGGACAACAATTTTACTTCACCTGAGTACACAGAATGACAGTGCTCCACAGCAGAGAATTACAGAAGAGACAGTAAGAACATAAATAGAATGCAATTTTTAAAGTCAGTAGCATGTCTGTTAATTAAATTGCTTTCTTTATAACAGCTGATAACTATGCCTGATTTGCCAAATATAAAAAGGTACCTCCCACCTTTTTCAGTCCACCCTCGCTAAAAACCGAGACATGAGCTAAATTTCCCAAAATCTGCCGGGACAGCTGGTGGAAAAGTGGGACTGTCCCGGCAAATCCGGGACGTCTGGTCACCCTGACCTATGGGGACACTACTGGAGGCAAACGCTTTAGTATACAGCCCTTTCTTCAACCACAGAAAGTAGCACGGCCCCTTGCCTGTTTACAAATGTTTTTATTGGAAACCTTAGGCCCCATACTATTATTTGAATCGTATACACCTACATAGCTGCCAAGGTTTCAGATTGCTTATGTGAGACATTTTCATAATTTCAGTGCAATTATGAGTGGCACTTAACGACTATGAGTGACACTTTCTCGTGAGCAAAATCAAGCAATGAAGATGAGGAAAACATGTAAATATCAGAAAGTACACCCTTTTGAGCAACCAGAAACTCTAAGGAGACCAAGTTTTAAGGCAGCTTTTGTGTGACATTTCCAAACTTGGAGTGCCTGTGTGTGACATTTACATATATGTGACACTTTGAGAGGTACAGTGTCAAGAGCAGGTAAAAAGATATGTCTAATAAATCTTTCTCCCATTTGGTTTACAAAGTACATTTTGTGAAGTTCTAAAGTGCTTAGGTAAGGTATGAAATTGACGGAGCTCGGATGGAGCACAGTATCACTTAAGTCTGCACAGCCAGTCTAAACAGTCTGGCACAGGTAGGTACAGGAGATGGGCAAATGCGAACTACGGGCCTTGAGGACTTGGCTTACGTGGACCATGTAAATGCAGAGTGTGCACAAGCTGAGAGGGAGTCTATCATAATTACTGCTGCTACCCCTGTGGTCTTTACTGCTCATTTCAGCCTCACTCTCAGAGTTAGACTTAGAAAGAGAACTGAACCAGCTCAGAACAGCAGAGATCGGCAGCCTGACTAAGGGCGCTGTAGGAGGCTGGTTTAATATATGGTGCACACTTATTTAAGTGAAGCACCTTGCACTAATCCAGGCAACCCTTAAGGTGATTTTAGTGGTCTTAGACAACCATAGAAAGCTCTCTTAAGTGGTAGCTGTGGAGAGCAGCCATCAGGCCTATCCAGAAGGAGCATTGAGCAGCTTGTTTTACTAGATCTAATCATGTAGTGTGGGTTAAACGAAAAAGAACCACACAGTGTACATATAAAATATGTCTATTTATTACATAACACTCACTACCACATTGGTATTTCTCCTACCTGGAGATATAAACACAAATACACAACAATACTTCAATTGTAAACAGGTAAGTAAGCACAAAATACAGTGGTCTCCAGGGGGAGAGCAAACCATGTACTAAAAAAGTGGAATGTGAACTGCGACCGAAGTAGGGACTTGTACCAGGAGCCTCAGAGGAGCTGGGGACACAAGAAACCACCCAAGGTAAGTACCCAGGAACCCGACGGAGGCTGTGTGCAGAGTGGAAACACAGCTGCACGTCCAATAGAAGCCAACGGGAAATTCACAGATGCAGTTTTGGAGAGGAAGGACCCTTCCCAGTGGACCCTGAAGGAACCCCGTGGAAGACAGAAGGTTGGAGAGTCACCCCACCCGTGGAAACCCCAGGAACCAGGATACCTACACCACTGAAGGCGGGTGCATAGGTGCGAAGTGACGTCGGAAACTGATGTAGACCACAATGGGGGACATCAGGAAAGATGCTGCTTGAGAAGACTGTGTCAGAGTCCGGTGAAAATCAAGGGTGGATTCTTGAAGAGGAGAACCTTCAAGCAGTGGGGACAGAGTCTGTGCCAATCGGAGGTGACCAGGAGATACGGATGAGCAATGCCCACCGATGTCGGATGGTTCAGGAGAGTTGACGGTGACCTTGTCGCTGCAGCTGTGGGGACCAGGTGATGCTGAGGAAGACCGGGAGCCGTGCACATGCTGTCCCACGTCGGAAGTCAAGAACCGGGGGGTCGGGCGGGAGCACCAACTGCAACATGCATGGAAAGTGAAGCAGGAGCAACGTTGGGACCAGCAAGGTCCAAGGTACTCACCACAAGCAAGAGAGTCAGAACAGGCCCAGAGCAAGCAGGAGAGCCCAATGCAGGAGGAGGAGGCCCTCAAGAGGACCCACAGAACGAAGGCACAGGAGTTGCAAGAGGACCTCGAGCAGCTCACCAAAGATGAACGCGCACGGTGCAGACGAAGCCATGAGGATGCTGATCTCTGCAGGAAGAGATGCTGGAGCTTCTGTGGCCCGAAGATCTCTGGAGTGCAGAGCCAGCAGGTCGACGCAGTGCACAGGGGTTCGGTCCCATTGGTTCTGATGAGGGATACTGGCCTCAAACTTGCTGAGAGGACAGGTCATGCCTCGAGGGAGTTGCCGAACCACCACCTGTGTAGCTGAGCCTTTCAAAGTCCATGGGACGTCAGGAGCATCAGACCGGTCAGCTTCGTTGCGGTGCTTACAGATGCAGGAGAGTGACTCCTTCACTCCAAGGGAGATTACTTTGGGTGTCCTTGATGCCCACAGGTCTGTTGAAGATCCTGGAGGAAGCACAGACACAGACGACGAAGAAGACTTGTAGAACAGCGAGACCAAGAGCAGCAGGAGTCTTCCGTGATGCAGTCTTGGTTCCAGGCGAAGTCCAAGTGTCCAGATGTTCGAAGAGTGACATGGTTTCAGGCTTGAGTCTTGTCTCACAACGAATCTGAGGACCCACCCACAGGAAAGCCCTTAAATACCCTAGGAAAGGGGTTAGGACGACTCAGGGGTCCCTCCTAGAGGAAGGGCTGGATAGAGAGGAGTATACTCCCATGTCCTCTGTCCAGTTTCGCATCAGAGCGGGAGCCAAGGGCTCACTGAACTGGCTCAAACCGGAGTATGCAAGGAGGGCATCAAGTGTGCCCTTCAAAGCAGTCTGGTGGCGCTGGCAACCGCCCCCACCCAATACACTAAGTCCTGTCTGGGAGGTGGTCACACCTCCCTGTGAACGGAAACCTATTGTTCTACCTTCCCCTGCTTGAGCTCAGCTCAGCAGGAGGAGCGCAGAATCGTGTCTGGGGTCGGCAGCAGCACTAGCTTGCTGGCAGACCCTGGAAGGCTGTTACCCGGAGGAGCCCCCAGTGCATGGAATCATACCTCCAACACCGGTAACATTGGGGTATGATTCCAACATGTTTGATACCAAACATGCCCAGGTTCGGCACAGCCACTTTATAGATACCCATTGCGTAATGACGGATGGCCACTATATGTATCAAAATGGCTGGCCGCACTTACAAAGCCTGTAGAATCAACTCAGGGGTTTGTAGAGGTGTCCTGCTCATGCAGGGGCACTCTCACACTTATAACCCAGCACCCTGCCTTCAGGGTTGAAAGGCCTGCCTTAGGGGTGACATAGGTTTTAAGTGTAGTGACCTCCGATATAAGAACGCTTTTATCTTTCATAAGTGCTGCTAGCACCAACGTACACAGGCTGCAATGGCAGGCCTGTAGTAATAGTTTGAGTGGTCTCTCATGGGTGGCACAATACATGCTGCAGCCCATGGAAGACCCCTGGTGTACCTATGCCCTGGGTACCTCAGTACGATATACTAGGGGCTTATAAGGGTACACCAGTAGACAATTGTGGGGGTACAGATGTACTTACCATAGTCCATTTAGGGAGGAAGCACAGTGACTGGGGTCCTGATTACCAAGATCCCAGTCAGACTAATCAAAAAAACATACCGACACCAGCAAAAAGTGGGGGTAACCATGAAAGCAGATCTTACTTTCCTAAATGCGCCATGAAAGAGGATAACCTGGTAAGGTCACAATGAGAAGCTGTCATCAGTGCAAGTGACCCTCTGTTATTGCTGGCTGCCCGTGAGTGTGAGTCTAACCGTAACACACTGAAGGAGACACATGCTCAGTAAACAACTGAGCCACATTCATGACATGATCTACTGCCTCAAAAAGGAACAGTGAAACATCCTCTCTTCCCTTCCACCCTTTGAGCTGTCAATCTGCGATATGTGTTCAATCCTATTTTTTAGGTCTCGCCTAGCGTTGCAGCGCATGCGCTGCTTGCTCGGCGAGATTTATTGTTAACAAGGACTTTCAGACGAGGGCTTTAAGCCCCGCCCCTCATTTCCATTGGCTGGCGTCACCGTTTATGCTAAACGGTGGCCTGCCATTGGAAATGAGGGTTTTTGGTTCACGTCCTTTGGCCTTCGATCCGGACTCGGTGGCCTGCTTTGCTGCTGTCGCAAAGGACTTTCTTATCTTTATGGGGCCATGTGTTTCTAATTAGAAACACATGGCCCCATAAAGCTAAGAGATCGATGCTTGTTTGTTTCTGGCTTCGTCCCTCGTTCTAGCTTTTTGTACTTCTGTCGGAAAGCAAACTTGTAAACTAAATATACCCTTTTCTGCAGCCCAGTCAGACAGTGTTTCAAACATTGCAAAAGACGTTGGTTATCTGCTGGCCCCTTTTATTAGCTGGTCACTTGCTTTTTCATAGTTAAAAGGTACCAAAATTAAATAACATGCTTTCACTATCAAGCAGAGGAAGTCGTTTTGTCATTGTTCAAGACCTGATGGTAATGAGGAAGGTGTGAAAAACTGAGTGGTAAGTGTGGATTTTTCAGTTTCACCACCAGTCATGTAGATTTGATTTGGTCTTTCGAGGAAAAGGAGACCTTTCATCATGCTGTATTTCCTCATATATGTAATGTTAAACTTCAAGCGCAGTAGACTTGTGTGTTTATAGTTGACGCGTTATGACCGAATCTTCTTCCGCTTATCCCCTTTCAGACGAGAACAGTTGTGATGTCTGAGGCTTCTGCTCTCAGTTGATTGAAAACAGTAATTTTAGGAGGCATTGTTGCCCTCTCTTCTTGGTGCTTTGACAGACTGATGAAAATGCTCTCAGAGCCAGTGGCACCAGTGCAGGCTTCCAGCTAAAGCCTCACATTGTGCTCCCCGCATTCCGCTCTCAGGTGCGATGATCCCCTGGATCGCTGCTGGCACACCACTGCTGACATATCACTGCTGACGTCGCTGCTAACACACCACTGCTGCTACACCACTGCTGACACACCACTGCTGACACACCACTGCTGACACGCTGCTGCTGACATATCACTGCTGACACACCACTGCTGACACGCCGCTGCTGACACCACTGCTGACACACCACTGCTGACACACCACTGCTGACACACCGCTGCTGACACATCGCTGACACACCACTGCTGACACACCACTGCTGACACGCTGCTGCTGACATATCACTGCTGACACACCACTGCTGACACGCCGCTGCTGACACCACTGCTGACACACCACTGCTGACACACCACTGCTGACACACCGCTGCTGACACATCGCTGACACACCACTGCTGACACACCACTGCTGACACACCACTGCTGACACCCACTGCTGACACACCACTGCTGACACACCACTGCTGACACACCACTGCTGACACACCACTGCTGACACACCACTGCTGACACCACTGCTGACACACCGCTGCTGACACATCGCTGCTGACACACCGCTGCTGACACACCGCTGCTGACACACCGCTGCTGACACACCACTGCTGACACACCACTGCTGACACGCCGCTGCTGACACACCACTGCTGACACCACTGCTGACACCACTGCTGACACCACTGCTGACACACCACTGACACATCGCTGCTGACACGCCGCTGCTGACACGCCGCTGCTGACACACCGCTGCTGACACGCCGTTACTGACACGCTGCTGCTGACACATCGCTGCTGACACACCGCTGCTGACACCACTGCTGACGCCGCAGCTGACGCCGCTGCTGACACACCACTGCTAATACATCACTGCTGACGCCGCTGCTGACACGCCGCTGCTGACACGCCACTACTGAGACACCGCTGCGGACACACCGCTGCTGACACACCGCTGCTGACACACCGCTGCTGACACATCGCTGCTGACACATCGCTGCTGACACATCGCTGCTGACACACCGCTGCTGACACGCCGTTGCTGACACCACTGCTGACACGCCGCTACTGACATGCCGCTGCTGACACCGCTGCTGACACGCCGCTGCTGACACCCCACTGATGACTTATCACTGCTGACGCCGCTGCTAACACCACTGCTGACACACCACTGCTGACACACCACTGCTGACACACCACTGCTGCTACACCACTGCTGACACACCACTGCTGACACACCACTGCTGACACGATGCTGCCGACACGACGCTGCCGACACACCGCTGCTGACACACCGCTGCTGACACACCGCTGCTGACACATCGCTGCTGACGCCGCTGCTGACACGCCGCTGCTGACACGCCACTGCTGATACATCACTGCTGATACATCACTGCTGACGCCGCTGCTGAACCGCCGCAGCTGACATGCCGCTGCTGACTCGCCGCTGCTGACACACCGCTGCGGACACATCCCTGCGGACACATCGCTGCTGACACACCACTGCTGACACGTCCCTGCTGACACATCGCTGTTGACACCCCACTGCTGACACCCCTGCTGACACCACTGCTGACACGCCTCTACAGACACGCCGCTGCAGACACGCCGCTGCTGACACACCGCTGCTGACACGCCGCTGCTGACACGCCGCTGCTGACACACCGCTGCTGACACGCCGTTGCTGACACCACTGCTGACACGCCGCTACTGACATGCCGCTGCTGACACCGCTGCTGACACGCCGCTGCAGACACGCCGCTGCAGACACGCCGCTGCAGACACGCCGCTGCAGACACGCCGCTGCAGACACGCCGCTGCAGACACGCCGCTGCTGACACACCGCTGCTGACACACCGCTGCTGACACACCGCTGCTGACACACCGCTGCTGACACACCACTGCTGACACCCACTGCTGACACACCACTGCTGACACACCACTGCTGACACCCCACTGCTGACACACCGCTGCTGACACACCGCTGCTGACACACCGCTGCTGACACACCGCTGCTGACACACCGCTGCTGACACACCACTGCTGACACGCCGCTGCTGACACACCACTGCTGACACATCGCTGCTGACACATCGCTGCTGACACACCACTGCTGACACCACTGCTGACACCACTGCTGACACACCACTGACACATCGCTGCTGACACGCCGCTGCTGACACGCCGCTGCTGACACGCCGCTGCTGACACGCCGCTGCTGACACGCCGTTACTGACACGCTGCTGCTGACACATCGCTGCTGACACACCGCTGCTGACACCACTGCTGACGCCGCAGCTGACGCCGCTGCTGACACACCACTGCTAATACATCACTGCTGACGCCGCTGCTGACACGCCGCTGCTGACACGCCACTACTGAGACACCGCTGCGGACACACCGCTGCGGACACACCGCTGCTGACACATCGCTGCTGACACACCGCTGCTGACACACAGCTGCTGACACATCGCTGCTGACACACCGCTGCTGACACGCCGTTGCTGACACCACTGCTGACACGCCGCTACTGACATGCCGCTGCTGACACCGCTGCTGACACGCCGCTGCTGACACCCCACTGATGACTTATCACTGCTGACGCCGCTGCTAACACCACTGCTGACACACCACTGCTGACACACCACTGCTGACACACCACTGCTGCTACACCACTGCTGACACACCACTGCTGACACACCACTGCTGACACGATGCTGCCGACACGACGCTGCCGACACACCGCTGCTGACACACCGCTGCTGACACACCGCTGCTGACACACCGCTGCTGACACATCGCTGCTGACGCCGCTGCTGACACGCCACTGCTGATACATCACTGCTGATACATCACTGCTGACGCCGCTGCTGAACCGCCGCTGCTGACATGCCGCTGCTGACACGCCGCTACTGACTCGCCGCTGCTGACACACCGCTGCGGACACATCCCTGCGGACACATCGCTGCTGACACACCACTGCTGACACATCCCTGCTGACACATCGCTGTTGACACCCCACTGCTGACACCCCTGCTGACACCACTGCTGACACGCCTCTACAGACACGCCGCTGCAGACACGCCGCTGCTGACACACCGCTGCTGACACGCCGCTGCTGACACGCCGCTGCTGACACGCCGCTGCTGACACACCGCTGCTGACACACCGCTGCTGACACGCCGTTGCTGACACCACTGCTGACATGCCGCTGCTGACACCGCTGTTGACACGCCGCTGCAGACACGCCGCTGCAGACACGCCGCTGCAGACACGCCGCTGCAGACACGCCGCTGCAGACACGCCGCTGCAGACACGCCGCTGCAGACACGCCGCTGCAGACACGCCGCTGCAGACACGCCGCTGCAGACATGCCGCTGCAGACACGCCGCTGCAGACACGCCGCTGCAGACACGCCGCTGCAGACACGCCGCTGCTGACACGCCGCTGCTGACACCACTGCTGACACGCCGCTCCTGACACGCCGCTGCTGACACATCGCTACTGACGCCGCTGCTGACACACCACTGCTGATACATCACTGCTGACGCCGCTGCTGACACGCTGCTGCTGACATGCCGCTGCGGACACGCCGCTGCGGACACGCCGCTGCTGACACATCGCTGCTGACGCATCGCTGCTGACGCATCGCTGCTGACACACAGCTGCTGACACACCGCTGCTGACACACCACTGCTGACACACCACTGCTGACACACCGCTGCTGACACACCACTGCTGACACACCGCTGCTGACACACCGCTGCTGACACGACGCTGCTGACACACCACTGCTGACACGCCGCTGCTGACACCGCTGCTGACACCGCACTGCTGACACCGCACTGCTGACACCGCACTGCTGACACACCGCTGCTGACACACCACTGCTGGCACACCAATAATGATACGCCGCTGCTGATACGCCGCTGCTGAGACGCCGCTGCTGAGACGCCGCTGTTGACACACCGCTGCTGACACACCACTGCTGACACGCCGCTGCTGACACGCCGCTGCTGACACGCCGCTGCTGACGCATCGCTGCTGACACACAGCTGCTGACGCCGCTGCTGACACACCACTGCTGACGCCGCTGCTGACACACCACTGCTGCTACACCACTGCTGCTACACCACTGCTGACACACCGCTGCTGACACACCACTGCTGACACGACGCTGCTGACACGCCGCTGCTGACACGCCGCTGCTGACACGCCGCTGCTGACACGCCGCTGCTGACACATCGCTGCTGACACACCACTGCTGATACATCACTGCTGACCCCTTTTGTGCACCCCACTGCTGACACGCCACTGTTGTGCACCTCACTGCTGACACGCCACTGCTGACACGCCACTGCTGACACGCCACTGCTGACACAACACTGCTGACACGCCACTGCTGACACAACACTGTTGACACGCCACTGCTGACACGCCACTGTTGTGCGCCTTACTGCTGTGCACTTCACTGCTGTGCACTTCACTGCTGTGCACTTCACTGCTGTTACACCACTGCTGCTACACCACTGCTGTTACACCACTGCTGACACACCACTGCTGACACACCACTGCTGACACACCACTGCTGACACGCCACTGCTGACACGCCACTGCTGACACACCACTGCTGACACACCACTGCTTACACACCACTGCTGTGCGCCTCACTGCTGTGCACTTCACTGCTGTTACACCACTGCTGACACACCACTGCAGACACACCACTGCTGACACACCACTGCTGACACACCACTGCTGTGCACTTCACTGCTGACACACCACTGCTGACACACCACTGCTGACACACCACAGCTGTGCGCCCCAGTGATGAAGGCAGAATTGAATGCAGCCAAATTTGAAAGAGGTGGGCATGCACAGCACAGACCCACGTCATCTGAAGGAGTCAGGGCAAGGAGGAGGGTGCAAGAAGCTGCCAGCACAGCTACAATAGGAGGAACATTAGACAGGTGCATGAAAGACAAGGAGGAAATCCATTTGATCCCAAAGCGGAGTCACACGGGCGGGGGATAAGAAGGTGGGTGCAACTAAAAGAAGTGGAGGAGGAGGAGGCAAGAGCTCTGATGTAAAGAAACAACTAGCTCCGTAGAGCAGATAGACGACAAGGGATGCTACCGGGTGGACGAGGCATTACAGAGCAGATTAAGGCTGCTCGGCCCTCACTAAGGATAGTCGCAGGTGCAGGTAGAAGTGATGTTTGGCAAGGATTGTAGGGGAAGAGGACATGGGAGAGTTACACGAATAGAACACGCATTGAAAATGCAATAGGTCTCGCCTTTGATTAAGTTAAAGCCATTTGCTTTGCTAATGGTATTGTATAGCAAAGCAAATGGCTTTAACTTAATGAAAGGCAAGACCTATTGCATTTTTAATGCTTGTTTTACTTTGTGTTCTGGTTCTTAAAGGCCTGTGATGGCTATTAGTCAAAACCACGAGTATCAAAATGAGGATGCAATAATTAAATGATAAACACAAAACATTTTTAAATGTTCTACTATATACTCGAGCTGCAGGATAAACAATCGTGCTTGCTGCATTTCTTCTTTACGCAGGGAGAACATGGATATTGTCAATTAGTCCAATGCGTGCCCTTGATTATACAAATAAAAAGTGTATATTTACTATCCAAGCACTCTAGTCAAGTGAACAAAAATATTATAACAAACTTATGTACAACCTTTGTACAGGCCTCTACATGGTCTCCATAGAAGAGCACTTTCAGAGCCCAGTTTAAAGAGGTTGCAGGGCTCTATCACATGGTGTGTGTTTTAAAACACACTAAAACAATCTTCAGTGACTTTATAGCAGTTAAGAAATGGGCTCGTGTTTTCAGAGCAGAGCCCTTAGCTGCACTGGCCCGTCAGTTAACAGCTGAGCATTGATGGCGCTGTCCGAGCCTAGTCAGTCACAGAGAGGCCGGCGCCTCCTATAGGTGATCAGGGGGCATGCGCTGATGGTTAGAACATGGGAAGCACTATGAGTTCATGGTGCAGAGCACTATGCCACGGGCAGAGCATGCTCTGGTCTGATGTTCAGGTAGCCAGGTTTGGTGCACCTATCAGCAGGCCTCAGCCCTGCGAGACGAGCAATAACAGGGCGAGGCAGGTGTGTCCATGTCAATAAATGGAGCAATAACAAATTAAACATGAGAACAAGATTTTTGGGAAAACACTCTTGCATGTCACTACTTTTAAGCTGAAAACATTTTCTTTATTTTGGAAAAAAACACTATCAGTTCTCGAAAAGACTCCCATATTTTATAAACCTGATAGTGCGAGACAGAAGCACACTGCGTTCCTCGATCCTCACACATCCTGCAATCAAACTCCCCACTTGCTGGTGCTGTGCAGCGTATCTTACCAGCGGTGCTAGCAGAGAGGTCAGAGGTTACGCTACTCCCAGTGAAGAGCGTACCGGCTGCGCACTGGAGACGCCGCTCAGCACATTCTGAAGCCTCAGCAACTCTGCCTGTGAGTGCCAGTTACAAGAGGAGGGTAACAACAGCACCGTGGTGCACAGCGATAACCGGGTATTAGTCCCAGGATGATGGAGAAGAGTTAAATTGCTCAGCAAGTCACGTAGGATGTGCTCCCATGCGGCAAGCACCAATCACAGTGCATGACTGGAAGGAGGCCGAATAAGATCAAATTAGAAGTGCGGGACCACTTGTGGGCTGCCCCGTTATCCTTTGAGGATTCAAAACACCCTCTCCTCTTTGGCTGTCCATGGCAGAAAGGGATGGGAACAACGCAAACTGGAAAAGGTAGAATCAGAGGATGGGAAAAATGCCACAGCTAGGCCGGTTTGCATGAGCATTCTGGAACCTCACGGTAATGCGGGGAAATTCCCAGAATGTGTTAGCCTAACCCCTGATGAGTGACACTTGGCAGGACTGCACCTACACTAGTGTATCCTTTTCTAAACATGTCTAGGGTGACGAAATGGTTTCGTGTGTTACCGGTACACCACTTCCTGAACTTTACTTTTACATATCATGCCATTATGGGAGTTGTCGTTTTAGTTTATTTTAATTGAGCCTATTGGACGAATACACCTCCTAACAATAAAATGTAAAAGCAACCTCAGGAATGTCAAAATGGTGTTCTGGTACCATACTTATGAGATGTTGCATAACGACCGGAGCTGATTCGAAACTGGGGAAACACGTTTGAGTTCCAGTGTTGGTTGCATATCCTGTGACTGTCGGCAAATCACTTAATCCCCATGCCCCACATAAACAAGCATTTGCAAAGGCAATATGTTTCGCCTATTCGAGTTCTATTGGTGTTGTTAATGCTTTTTTAAAGATGCTGTACAGCAGTGCAGGCTGCTTTGCAACATGGCCCAAAGTAAGCAAAACAAAAATGCACTGGTGTGGCCTATGTTGAACACCTCATACCGCTTTTTTTGTTTACTTTAAGCCATATTGCAAAGCAGCCTGTGCTGCTGTACAACATAATTAGAAAAACAATAACAAAGCCACATAGCTCTGTTTCACAACATTTTTGTATTCTCTGTTCTATCCTTTCTCGTGTCTCCAAATATTTAATGCTTCTCTCTTTACATTCCTCATATAAGTAGTGAGCACGCAGAAAGATGACAATACCATACTCCTATTAATGTAATCTTGCAGAAAGAAACATGAGTAGATGTATAGTTTTCCCTAAGAGCACATGACTGATCCCAATAAGCAACAATAATCACTTGATGACCAATTTACCTTAGGTACTAGAACTACCGATGCAAAGCGGTTTAACGCCTCATCAGGGGAAGTAAGCGCTATACAATTACATTACAATACAACTGTAACCAAAGTGAAGAACAAAAGACATCCATGTTTTTTAAACTTTTATGTTAAATTTACAAGTGATCTGCAAGGTGGCAGTCACAGCTCACTTTTGAGATGAAATTCACACCGCAGTCTGAAGTATTATACAAAACAAATAGCGGCGGTATCTATATTTGGCTGCCAATGTTTTCAACGGCAATAAGTAGCAGACATTCATCACCATAGGTGTATGTTAAATCTAATAATGGCCGGTACTCTCGAAAGTCTTAACAATGAAGTACGCTCCCTGCTTGCTCAATTCCAATAGAAAGCCTACAAATTAGCATACATTGCATTATTCGAAAAAATGGCATTAGATGTGATACCACTGCGTACTTACGAGTATGGCTTAAAGTAAAAAAAAAAAAAAAGCTCTGCAGTGTAAGTGTAAGGACACTGTCCACTGGGAGCAGGACTCAGTCCAGGCTCCATGGCAGGACGAAGACTCGACTCGAAACCCAGAAGAAGATGGAGGCGAGGAGGGGGTGCTGACCAATGAAACCAGAATGACATGGGAGCCAGCCAATGGTAAGTAAAGTTATGTGGGTGCCACGTGGGAGCCAGGCAATGGTAAGTAAGCTCAAAGCCCCTTTTAAGATTTTTTTTAAGTACAAGAGATTTCGCTAGCACAGTGCAAGCGCTACGCAAGTGAAACCTAAAAATGAATCAGACCGTGTGTAATGTAATCTGGTGCTAATGTAAAGCGCTCTGTTGGGATGGAAAAGCTCCTCGCATACGGACGTGTATCTTGGCCCGAGTGCGCCTGCTGCAAGGATGTCTGGATCCCCATTGCTGATTTTTGTTATCATGGGCGAACACGGATCATGCAGGTGCACCATGACATAGGCCTGTCTCACGGATTGCGGTCTTTTTGGCTCAGTGGTGAAAGGCTACTTTGCCAGGAGTTAAGCAGCACGAGCGCGGTGGTGGCAGCATACCATGTAGTGATCAGTAGAAGTGAACAGCCCTTTTTGCCAGTGTCCCTCGAGTGAGGCCTACAAGTTCACTCATGTAAAGTTCTGCTGCTGTGTGCTTAACTTCCCTTTGGCCTGCATCAGGTTAGTATATAGTGCTGTGCAGTGCATGTATGTTATATGCATGTGCTGGGTGTATGTGTGCCTATGAATGGTACAATACATGGAAGATGCAGTGCCTGTCTGTTAATGCATTTATTGGGTGTATGTGTGCTTGTGACTGGTACAATACATGAACAATGTAGTTCTGTGCAGTGCGTGTGTTTTAAGTGCTTGTGCTGAGTGTAAGTGTGCCAGTGAATTGTACAGTACATGGGAGGTTCTGGGAGACCAGGGCTGACTGGAGGAGCTTGAGGAGGTAGAGGAATCCCACCAGACAGATTTGTGGATTGCTGCATTCCTGTGAGCTGGGTGGGACACACTAGAGGAAGGTAGAGCCTTGCTCTCTAGCACACTTCAAAGGGTGCTGTTTGATTCACAGAGGGGTTACTGGAAAAACACATGGTCTTTTCTCAGGAAGAAGATGGGGCTGATAGGAGAATCATAAAGAATAGGGCTGAGGCCCTTTGATAACATTTTAATACACATATAACTGTGGCTGACATCCAGGTGCGAACCTCTAGTCACTCTCATGGCCTGTGTTGTGCATCAGATCTGGAGTCACTCCTGCTGTGACAGGCTGCTTTCTGGAGTAAGAGCAGGGCAGAGGACTGGGCACTTCAAAGGAAGAAGACCCCCAGCACGAACTTCAAAGACTCAGATACTAAATCACATTTTTGTGTCTGGAAATGGACTATAAGAAGGAGAGGTTGAGGCCCCCAAAATTGTCAACTTCCAAGCAGCCAGTCAGGCTGTATGTAGAGGAGGAGAAGCTCTGCAAGACTTCTATCTGTGACCCGTACTTGAGACTAAGGTCTGGGACATCACCTAGGGAAATCCAAGAACCCCTTGCCCTGGATACTGGAGCACCGATGACTGCCGGCTTGCAAAGACCTGTGTGCCCTATAAGGAAGAGCAGAGAGTTTGGAGGGAGTGAGGTCCAGTGGGGGATACTGGCGAGTGGATCCACGTAGCGAGGTGTGAGGAGGCGGCTGCTGCACCGATTGGGCTGTCGGCCATGTTCACATTTGAGTCAGGGACCCCCGATGCCAGAGGGGGACCACTGTGAAGTTAGCTGCTGCTGGACCGATCGGCCGTCACTCATGTGCAGGTTAATGTCGAATGCTAGAGGGGGCCATTGTGAAGAGTGCATTACTGCTGTGCAGATCGGGTTGTAGCCAATGTGCTGAGTAAAGCTGGTGACCCCGTATGCTAGAGGGGGCTGACATGAAGAGTGCATTACTGTTGTGCAAATTGGGCTGTAGCCCGAGTGTGGAGTAAGTCGGCGACTCCGGATGCCAGAGGAGGGCAGCCGTGAACAGCAAGGGTTGTCACCTGGTTCTGCTGATGCCGAGAGGGAAGGCCGCTGTGTTAGAAACTTACCATATAGTCGCAGAGAGCTCTGTGGACAACTAGCTGCTGCCTTTGCAAAGCTGAGAGTGCTTCTCACCACCACCAGCCACTGCAGACCTCCACAGCGTCCTAGCTTGGAACACTCCCAGTGACTCCAGTAAAGAAACTCTGGTGGGAGCAAGTGAGACTGATCACAAGGCTGAAAGGCCCAGGGGATCTTATTCTACCTCATAGCGCTGGAACACTTTTGACTTTAGAAGAGTTGGAGTGGCACTCCTAAGACTTTGATTTCTAGTGGGGTCTAACCTGAATGTCACCTATTTGGAATGGGGAATAACCACTATCAACAGAGAGAAGGAAGTGAGACTCTAACACTAGAGTACTGACCTCAGGAGGACTGTGTGTATTATTTGTATATGCCGCATTGTACTTTGTGCTTGCATATAAATACTCCTTTTTTTCATAAAAGCAAGTATTTGACTGGACAATCATTTTTTGCTGCTGTTAAGCTTATTTTGAGTTGTGAGCCTGTGTTCACTCACTGCAACTACCTCTCCCACGAGAAGCCTTGGACTGCTCGACCCATGCTACTACTGAGAGTCAAGAGCTGAAGGGGTACTTGGTCCTGTTGCTCAGGGCCCATAGTGGGCTGGGCCCCGGGACATTGGGTGTAAAAGGCCTCAATTTCCCTAGTAGGGCCCAGTAGCTCCTGCTTGCCTTGTGGCCCTCTGGAAGGTTTTCTGACAATTGGTGGCAAGCGGTGGGGCACCTAACATTTAGGAGCCTTGGGTGCAGGTGTGGCGTTGGCCATTTTCAATTTATGCCAATAGTACAATAAGTCCAGTTTTTACATACAGAGTTTGCACAGATAGATAACGGAGAACACAGGGTTGGGGATAGACCTCAGCATCATGTTCATAGATCAGATGAAGGATTTATGCAGAGACAGACGTTAGAGGATTGCCAGGATTAGGGAAAGAGAGGTCCTTGCTGAATTTATTAGGGACCAGTTTGAGGCACTGGGTGAAAGGGGGGAGGCTGTAGTTGACTCTGGGGAGGAAACTATGGTAGGAACCTGGGGGGATAGCACTGTAGTGACAGGCTCTCGTGTCTCCCTAGTGCAGAACTATCCCAGACACATGCCGAGTGTGTCCCCTAATGTACTTTCTTGAGTTTCTATAATGCCTTCACCCCCTTAATTTCTAGAATGCCCCAGGTGTGTACATCACCCCTAATTTCTTGGGTACCATTGTCACCAACTCCAAAAAATAAATACCTTGTGTGGTTTGAGTCTAACAGAGACCCTGAGCTTGCAGTTGGCTCTCCACAAGGCTAAAGTTGAGCAAGAGGAGTAGGCTAGAGAGTTCGAGAGGGAGAAGCTAAGACTAACTCACCAGGAACAAAAGGGGAGGAGGCGGGAAAGGTGGGAGGAGTGGACCCAGGAAGAGAAGTTGCAGGAGAGGGACAAGAAACAGAGAGAAGTGAGAAGAAACAGACCTGGAGGAGAAACAGGAGGGAAAGGAAAGAGGTGGAGATGAAAAAGATAACCTTTGAGAGAGAGAAGCTTAGGATGGCAGCCATGACAACTCCATCTGGGATAAGTGACTCTAGCTCCTGTTCAGGCCAAGTTGTAGCTAAGATTCCAAGAGAGCTTGTGCATGTGTATGTAGAAGGTCAGGACATCTTGGAATGGTTTGTGAGCTTTGAGGTCGCTTGTAAGAGGCAGACCTTGAATGAGGTGTCTAAGGCATCTGACTTAATGGGGCGCATGCTAGTATCACGGACAGCCATCATTGGAAGGATGCCTGTGGCAGACCAGATGTCTGCGACTGAATGAAGGAGGCTCTTATTAGACGTTTGGACTGAAGCCGACCCAGTACCATCAGAGATTCCGGGACTGCAAGAGAGTGTTCAGTTTGAGACCTTGATTCACAGAGTATTGCGGGATTAAAATGAGAGGGATGGAGGCCAAGGATTTTTTGTCTCTTAACCAGCTGATGGTGAAAGAGCGACTCAAGGAAGCGCGCTCCACCCCACTTTGGCAATACCTGTCTGGTCTGACTGAGAGGGATCCAGAGAAGCTTGTGGTGTTTGGCTGAAAAGTGATTAGCTCACAGGGTTCCCAAGGGGCTAGACCATCATGGTTCTAAGCCAAAAGGGCAGATGAACTCTCCACAGACTAATTCCAAAATGGAGGGTATGTGACTGAGTAATTCCCATGGGACCCGACGAGGGCCCAGGCGAAATGGGAAGGCTAATGGTGTGTCGGGGAAGGAGCATCATGAGAAGGGAGATTAGGAAGCTGGCTTTTTACGTAGTGTACCAAAACGAGGTACATATGTGGAAAGTCCAGATGACCCTTATTGGTTTATAGGGCTTAAATTAATCATCCCAAAGTCTCTCTTTGTGGTAGTGTGGGCGAGCAGTTTAGGCTTATCAGAGGGTAGTGTTAAGCATTTGTTGTACACACAGAGTCAATAAAGGAGGCACACTCAGGAAAAAACTCATGACCAATTTAGAAAAATAACATATTTTTATATAATTTTAGACATCAAAATGATCAGAATCAGGAAAGTACTTTAGACGTTATCAATGTTTACAGTAAGTAATGTACAAAATGACAGCTATCAGATTTGAGGTATGACCCACAAACGAGGTAATGTTATCCCATGGGAGAAACATTCATTGAATAGGTACACTTACAGACGACTTACTGGACTGTTCTTCTGGACTTAAGTTAAGTAGGGGCCAAGGTCCAAGAAAGCACTGAGTTCAATTTTACCTGCCCCAGGCGTGTCCGGGCGCACAAGTGCTTAAAGAGGTGGTAGACTTGAACGCTATATGCTAAAGTCAATGGGCAAAAGTATCTGTAAGAAAAGGGTGCAAGGGGAGATTTGAGGACCAGTCCGGCAGGACGCACATGGGACTCGGCTCTTGAGGGTCTCAGGACCACGGAGACACTGTCGATTTATGTGAGCCTGGGCTGGGAAGCTTGGGTGCAGAGGTGTTTTGTTCAGCGGGTCGGTGAGTTAGATGCTGTCATGGTTCTTGCTGTACCTGCAGAAGAAGGAAAAGAAACACAGCAGGGCCACTCTCTGTATGCAACTGGCCTCTCTTGGAGTCCCTCAATGTGCAGGTACGGTTTGGCGGCAGTAGTGTTCTGACTGAACACAAACAAGCCTTGGTGCTTGCAAATTACTCCAGTACCTCGGGTATTAGTGTAGGGCGGCTCCTGGGGCTCCTTGCATCTCCAAACTTGGCAGGGAGATGGATCTGACCTCCTGGAGCATGAAGACCTTTCTCTGGTGTGCTGCTCCCTTAGTGGGCCCAGGGGTCAACAGAACGCTGTACGGGGCAGCTGCAGTCGGTGTCTGCTGCAGGGAAGTTGCTCCTCCACTTTAAGGGAAATGTTGCTGGGTCGATGTAGTGCTGGGCAGACCTCCAAGGGTTTGGGGAGGCCATTTCACTTCTGGACGAGTCAGTGTCGGTGATTGTCAGGAGAGCAGCAGTCGGGGCAGGGTTTTGCACCAAGGTTGATTCTGGTTCACAGTTCTCATGTCTTTGACTCTTCTTTGTCCTTCTTCTTTCAGGCACTAAATTTAGAGGAGTTAAGGAGAGTGAAGGGTAGTAGCTAATGGGCCACTTACCCCTGCGGTCACTACACCCCCAAATGACCACATCCTGTAAAGAGTGGGTATAACCCTGATCCAGAGTTCCTAATTCCATCAAAAATAAGATGGTGGAACCCTTCTTTCGTGGAGCATATCAGGTGGGCTGTGACTAGCCTGGTGGTGCAAAACACCTACTGCATAGCTAATTTCCTGCCTGTCCTGGTGCCAAAGGGTCCCAAGGGCATGGAGTGAAATGTCCCAGGTCTGGGGGAAACCGGGGTCGCACATCAAAGGCGGCAGAGGCTTTGAAGCCCCCAGCCTTGATATGCTAAATCACAAGCCGTCTTGCTGGAGGAGGAGTGAACACCTTCCTCCGGAGCAGGCATTGTTTCTCACCTCTGAGAGCCCTGGCTCTCACCAGCAGGGGGTCAGAAACCTGTTGAGGTGGCAGGCTGGAAGAAACCAGTCAGCCAGTACAGTAGATAGTGGTAGGTGTTTTAGGTGGCACCTCTAAGGGCCCTCTGGGTGCATGTCATAATAAATCTAGTACTGGCAACAGTCCAGATTTATTAAGACCAGGTGTTTGATTCAAAACATCATAGGTTTCAGTAAAGCCATCATGTAGCTGGGGGAGCTCGTGATGACCAGTGCCCCGTTCTTATACTTAATATGGGTTCCCTGTTCACTTGTACTATCTAGTTATTGAACTAGACCGCACAGGGGCAAAAATGGTCATGCAGATATGTCCTCATATGTAATATAATCCACTCTGCCTTAGGGTTATAAGTCTGCTGTAAGGGTGACTTGCATATATTATATGCAGTGACTTTGGCATGACATTCAGTGAGTGTGCCATGCCATGTTTTCACACATGGTTTGCACCATGTCATATAGTCTGCAATGGAAGCCTGCATGCAATTTGTATGGGGGGTTCATGAGGGTGGCATAAAACATGCTGCAGCATGCATGCCCTAGGTACCAGGGGTACCATTTACTAGGGACTTACAGGGGTGCTAAAGTGTGTGCCAATTGTAACACAATTAGACCATTTTACTGTTTTTAGAGAAAGAACACTGGCACTAGGGCCTGGGTAGCAGGGACCCTGTGCACTTATGTAAAAAAACATCAGTATCAGTGGCAAAAAGTGGGGGTGACCATGACAAAATCGGGTACTTTCCTACAGGGAGGACAGGGAAGTTCTTCCAAGTACAAGGTAGTGAGGTGCTATAAGTGCGACCAGGTGGGACACTTCAAGATGGATTATCAAGTGAAAGATCCTGAACCAGCAGCACATGTGATAGCAGGCATTTTACACGTGGGTGAAGAGACCTAGAGGGACCCATTGTGCTCAACCTAGTAGCTATGGAGATCTGGGAGAGGAACCCAGACACTCTGAAGCACTTTCAACCTAACACAATGGGGTTTGTGCAGGAAGCTAGTATAAATGAGAGGAGTGCCTGTCTTGAAAGATACTGGAGCCTTATGCACTATGGTAGTGCTCCCTGGTACCAAGAATACACGTTTGGCAGCAAGCAGAGTAGGCATGAAGTACCAGCTTGCCCGGGTTGAGTTAAAGCTCAACCTCAAGGCGGCCATGGTTAATGTTGGGTTATGGGAAAGGTAAGGTGCTAGATGTCTCTTGGGCAATGATTTGATTGCCCCTCGCTTGGTGCCAGGACCAGAAGCCTTTATGGCTTGTACCATGTCAGCTGTGTTGACCAGAGCACAGGTTACACATCAGTCTCAGGATGAGACTTGGATAATGCCTGAATTGAAGGGTCTAGGACAGGCTAGTTTGCTGGGAAGGGCAGACTCGGGAAGGCAGAGGCCGTGGAATTCATCACTTCAACTCTAAAGAGAAAAGAGGATGAGGCTCCCAAGGAAGACCAGGTGCTGATGGTCTGGGTCACTCCCAGAGCTGCTGGGTTTGTTAGTTGTTGGAGGGCCAACCCGGGATGATTTCCTCAAGGCATAGGAAGAGTGCCCTAATCTTTTGGGACTTCGGAGGGAAGTAAGGGAGGAGGTCAGTAAATAGCAGTTGGAAAACACTATGTTGACTGGGATGATGGCCTACTTTATAGTGAGCCATTGAATCATGAGCCAGGAAGTAGCAGAAGGCTAGTGGTTCCATTAGTCTACAGGAATT
The DNA here is from genome assembly GCA_963921515.1 of Calotriton arnoldi. Classification (NCBI taxonomy): domain Eukaryota; kingdom Metazoa; phylum Chordata; class Amphibia; order Caudata; family Salamandridae; genus Calotriton; species Calotriton arnoldi. The sequence goes on along the minus strand of CAWUFW010007437.1, from coordinate 185,676 downwards.
TCCTGTTGTCACTGGCCCACAAAGTGCCCTTGTCAGGACACTTGGACATTAGAAAAACCCAGGTTAGGTTGGACACTCTGTTCTACCGGCCAGAAATGCACAGAGACACAGAGAGGGTTTGTAGAACATGTCCTGCTTGCCAGATGAGTGATAAGTCAGAAGGGAGGACAAAGACACTGTTAGTGCCTCTACCAGTTGTAGGCGTTCCATTTGAGCAGGTGGAAATCAACACAGTTGGTCCATTTGATGCCCCCTCACAGTCAGGCAACAAGTATATCTTGGTTGTGGCAGATCATGCCACCATGTACCCCGAGGCTGTACCTCTGAGCAGCATGACTGCGTGGATGGGAGAAAGAGCTCTCCTTGGGATCTTCTTTAGGGTTGGAGTTCTGGGGATCGTAATTTCTGACCGGGGGACCAATTTCATCTCTTTCATGAGAGTAATGTGGAAGCAAGCTGGTGTCACATACCACTTCTCCACGTCATACCACCCGCAAACCAATGGTTTGGTGGAGTGGTTTAATACAAGACTGAAAAGCCTGATTGGAACTCTGCCAGAGAACCTCAGGAGGAAGTGACATTTTCTCTTGCCATGTCTCTTGTTTGCTTAATGATAGATTCCACATTAGGGGGTAGTGTTCAGTCCATTTGCACTTCTGTTTCGACACCTGGTTGGGGTCCATTCACCTTAGTAAGAGAAGGGTTGGAAGGAACCTCAGAGTCTCCACAGAAGGTTCTGGTGGGCCACGTATTTAATTATATATTATGTGTTTAGAGTACCCCCCTCCTGATTACGATTCCCCACAGAGGAAATAGAGATAGAGAACTATATATATTTTGAGGCGAGGTATTCTGTTTGCAACTGATTTATTCAGGAGGAGGTAAATTCGTTGTTTAGGGAAAGAATTTTTTAGATCCAGATGAAGTGGGCAGCCTTATAAAGTTATTCAAAATGATGGGAAACTTTTGAATGGTTAATGCTAAGGTAATTAGGTTTGATCAAGACTAAAGTCATGAGTTGTTAAAATGTGATGGCGAGGGACTATAGATGAAATGTGTTTATTCATTTAGTTTCTCTTTTTTTAGACACATCAGGGCTGCATTTTTATGGAAGTTATCCCAGTCTATACATCTATTATTCTCATGAAGGCGGGTCAAATAAGCCGAAACTATGACATCATAGTCGATTGTTGTATAAAGGCTGGGAATGGTGGAGTCATTGAAGGCTATATATTACAATCTTTTTAGATGGCAAAATAGATGCGACTGGACTCTAATTTTGACTCCCTATTTTATCCATTTTCATTTTTGATTTTCATTTGCATATCCTTATTAATTTGTGTTTGGTGTTACAAGAATAAGGAATTTATTAATGTGTGCTTTTTAATTTGGAGGATAGTACGGTTCAGATGTGTCACAACTATATGAATGTATTAGAATGAAATAAACATTTTAATTTTATCTATAGTCCCATTCCAGTTGTTCATTAAATTATAATAGTTTCCATATCACTATGTGTGATTGTAACTGCGTGGTTGTCCTCAAGAAGTTGATGGCACAATACATGAGTCAGGCAAAGGAAACCCTTCAGGCTAGCCAAGTGAATATGAAGGAATGGTACAACCAGAAAGCTACACTGACTGGATATCAGGAAGGTGAGGAGGTGTTGGTGCTTAAGCCTATTTGTACAGGGCTTTGAAGGACAAATGGTGTGGGGCATACAAAGTAATTTAGAAGGTTTCTGAGGCTAACTACTTGGTGGACATAGGTGCCACAAAGGAACCCAAGAGGGTGTTCCATGTGAAAAGGCTGACTGTGGAAGAGGAAGCTGGGGAAGACAGTAAGCCTCCTCCTGACCTGCTGCTTAATGACTTTAGGGATGGGACTGTGGAAAGGTTTCAGTTTGCTCCTCAGTTAACCCCTGAGTAGCAGAGAGATTTTAGAGAGGTGTTGGGGCAGTTTTCTAACCACCTCTTACTGGTTCCAGGGTTGAGACCTGTCTGTGTGCTTGACATAGACACAGGAAACAGTCTGCCTGTGAAGGGCAGGATGTACAGAAAGTTAGACTGGGTTAATGATTGCATTAAGGCAGAAGTTGCCAAAATGTTGGACCTGGGGGTCATTGAAAGATCTCGAAGTCGCGGTCTAGTCCTGTGGGGCTAGTACCATATCAAGGGTTTGCAGTTCTGTGTGGACTACTGACCTCCCAATGAGGTAACCAAAACCAGTGCCCATTCAATCCCCCAGGCAGATGAGCTTATTTGGTTGGAACTAAGTTTGTGTTGCAAACGTATCATAAGCCATTGAAGTGGTTGATAGCTATGAAGGGAGTCAATCCCAAGTTGTTAAGATGGTGTATTTCTCTGCAAGGGTTAGATTTTGTAGTGGGGCAGAGAGCCATGGAAATGCTGATGGACATTCCTGCCAGTCTGACTGATCTGACCACCCAGCCTCTCCAGCTTAGGAGCTGGTTCGGTGTACTCCGGTCTGAGAGGGGCATCTTTTGGGGGGGAGGGGGAGTCCCTCATATGGTGATGGACGTGCACTCCTGCATTGAGTGCCCCAGTTGCAATGATAGCTGGATCCCTGGTGCTTTTTTTTTTTTATAGTCCTGGTCGAACATGGCTCATGTATGTGCACCATGCCATAGGCCTGTCTTACGGATTGCAGTCTTGTTGCACCAGAATGGACGCCCAAGCGCCACACTTATGTTATGAAGATGTGTCATTACTCATATATTTCTGTTCATAGAGATGTAGGTGAGAGAGCGGCCAAAGCGGCTGACTCCGGAGTGCAGGGCTCACGGTTCGATCGTCAGTGGCAGCTCAGCTCAGCACCATGTGACTCCGGGCAATAGCTCAATTAATCTCCCCGACGGCCCTTCAGGATGATAAGTTTGCGCTTTACAAATGTGGAATTATTATTATTTATTAATTATTATTAATATGAAGAAGTGTGTTGATTTATAAATAAAAATCAATTTATGTTTCCTTTATCTCTGGAGAGAAATGTTGGTTGTCTTCTCTTTTTTTCTGGTTCATACATTGCACATAAAAATTCGAACACGATTTTTTGGTCCATTTGCGATAAATCGCCAAATCAATCCTGTGGCTCTCCGGTTGATGTTGCCTCATACCTGGAGAATTTTTTCATTTGTTCATTCATCTCAAATGAATCCATATGTTCCTGATTTTATCATCGCTTTCCATCTGAACTTTTACCAGTTATGTTACAAAGACAACCTTCAAAACAAGGTTTAAAAATATTGTGATTCCTGTGATATTATGGGAAGCATACAAGACCGTGATACAGGGGTGCGGGGTGGCGGCTGTGACAGGACATAAGAAGGAAAAGCAGCAACAACTCGAGACTATTGAAAGTGAGATTACGACCCTTGAAAAAGACTTGGTGTCTGAGAGATCATCAGAGAACTCGCATAAACTGGCAGTTAAGCAGAAAGAATACAGAGATATCGCAGACGACTCAGCTAGGACTCATTATAGGGCCACTCAACACAGGATCTATGACATTGGTGATAAGGCTAGTAAGCTGTTGGCCTGGCTTGATAGAAGGGATCTGGTGAATAGATGGGTCGCTGAAATTGTGGAAGATACGACCGTCCGTCATCACGATAGAGTAGGTATCGCGGACGCCTTTGCCACTTACTTTGCCAGGGTTTACTCCCCCATGTCCTCCACTACTCAGGAGGAGGCTGCAGAGCTGCTCGCTACGTTGCCACTGCCGTATCTTGACTCCCACGACGTCGCAGAACTAGATAAGTCGCTGACGACTGACGAAATCTCTAAGGCCATCTCCTCCCTACAGTCCGGGAAGGCCATGGGTCCTAGTGGACTCCCGATGGAACTGTACAAGACCGTGACTTCCCTTATTACCCCTCATCTGCTGAGAATGTATGATGCAAGTGTCCAAGAGGGCGTTCTCCCAGCCACGCAACGCTTGGCAAATATAGTCGTCATTCATAAGCAAGGCAAGCCTCCATACCAATGCTCTTCCTACCGGCCTATTTCCCTCCTTGACCCTGAGGTCAAAATCTTGGCTAAGGTACTGGCTCTGCGTCTCTCACCCCTCCTTCATAAATTGATTCATCCGGATCAGTCCGGCTTTATGCCGACCAAGAACACAGCACTTAATCTGCGTCGCTTATTCGGGGTTTTAGGACGGGCTTCCACTATCCAAGAGGACTCGGTCATTATGTCCTTGGACACTAAAATGGCATTTGACATGATCGAATAGCCCTTTCTTTTTGCAACGCTGGAACGATATGGTTTTGGCGGCCGATTTTTGTCATGGGTACGTCTCCTCTACTCGAAACCCTTGGCGAGAATTGCGGTGAACGAAATTAGGTCGGTCGTTTTTTAGTTGGGGCGCGGCACAAGACAAGGGTGCCCATTGTCCACTTTGTTGTTTGCCTTAGCACTTGAACCTCTTGCTATATGGCTCAGGCGAGACCCCCTGATTCGGGGATTAAACTGGTCACCGGACTGGATGGACAAAGTGTCCCTCTATGCGGATGACATTTTGCTTTATCTTGCCAAGCCCCGATCCTCGATCCATAGAGTGCTCCATATATTCACCCTATTTCAAAGGTACTCCGGTTATACTATCAACTGGGATAAATCTTTGATATATATCCTGAGTGGACACCCTCCGCTCCTTCCGTCGAACTGTGGCGCTAAGACAGTCACTGATGGCTTCCAATACCTAGGCATCTACATCACGACAGACGCGGCGGTCTTTTATCAGCGCAATTTGCTGCCCCCCCTTCAGCGTCTTAAGGCAGATGTACAGCATTGGAGGGCCCTCCCTCTTACGCTCTTGGGAAGAGCGGCCTTGTATAAAATGATGGCACTCCCTCGCTTTCTCTATGCGTTGCAGAATACAGCACACTTAGTCCCACCTCAGTATTTCACTTCTATCGAGTCTGAAGTTCGCAGCCTCTTGTGCAACGGCGCACACCTCGAATCGCCTTCGCCAAGCTTATTAGGAGCTGGTACGATGGCGGCATAGCTTTGCCGTCCATCAGATCATATTATTGGGCCTCACAACTTATTGTCCTTAACCATTGGATGCATCGACCAATTGATTGTCCGGCCTATCGGATGGATAGACACAATATGCTACCTGGCACTTACTTAAGGGCCTTGTATGGTGGGCCAAAACAGGAGCCCAAGTTCACCCCAACCTCCACAACAGTCTCCGTCTGGCACCTTGCGAACTCAGCGTTGGGCTGGAAGGGCAGAATTACGCAGGCGACTCCGTTGTTTGACTCTTGTCGCCTGGGTGCGCTGTGGCGGCAACCTGGGTTTGGTAAATGGGATTTGATTGGCCTGTCTACGGTGGGCGACCTGTGGGTTAAGGGCGATATGGTGCCTTTCAGCGACTTGCAGCAACAATACCAACTACATGAGGGGGAAACGTTCCGCTATCTTCAAGTTCGCAGCATACTGACCAAGGTACTTTCTAGAGGCGAAGAGTTACCGGTGTCTTCCCCTTTGGAGGATAGGTTATTGGACGACTATCTCCCCAACAAAGCCATATCTCTCACATACCGTAAGATCCTCAATAACTCACCTGATCCCCTTGATAAAGTCCGGGCGAAATGGTGCTCTGACGTGGGTGAGATCTCCGACGAGGAATGGAGGGAGGCCCTGGCGTCGCCCCGTGAGGTTGCGATTAGATCCCGGTTTAAATTGATTCAACTTAAGTTACTGCATAGGGCCTATTACACCAGCTCCGTCTTGGTTAAAATGGGTCTTTTAGACTCTCCGCTGTGTCCCCGTGGCTGCGGCCAAGTAGGTACTTATTTGCATCTATGGTGGGACTGTCCGACTCTTCAGCGATATTGGAGGGAGGTCATTTCGGTTTTGTCTCAGACTTGCTGTAAAGAAGTGGAGGCTACCCCGAGGCTGTGTCTCTTGAACGTCTGGGATGCCACTGATCTGTCTAGGCCGGAACGATTGTGGTTCACTTTGGGATGCATGGTGGCTAAGCGGAACATCGCTAGAACTTGGAAGGAAGGGGTTGATCTGAAGTGTGCTGATTGGGAGTCCGATATGGACTGGTGCATGCAAGCAGAGAGAGTGGTGTACGAGAGTAGAGGTTGCCCGAGTAAATGGATGAGAATTTGGGCCCCCTGGAATAAGAACAGAGGTTGGCTGTGCGCCCCCTTTAATGTCAACTCCCCGTTTGCGGTTGATAACGAATCATTGTAAGCGTGCTTCCTTGAAATTACTTATGTATATGACTCCTCCACTGAGGCTCTATTCTGGTATGTTTTAGGTGATGTCCCCATTTGTTTTATTAGACCACTTTATAATTTAATGTCTTATAGGGCAGATTGCTGATGATTTGTTTTGAATTGTGTGGCTTTTTTTGATTGGTGTTTGTTAATAAAAAAGATTTTCAAAAAAAAAAAAAATATTGTGATTCCTGGAAGTTTTGTGGTTGACTTAAATTTTTGATCGACTGGAAGAATGACCTTCCTTGTGAGTTCTGTACATTGACATGCAGATTTAGTGCTTCTGCTACAGGCTGCACAGAAATGAAAAAATAGTTCCATGACAACAGCGCAAGTTTATGGAATACTTATTTGTGATGTTAAAGCCACATAACAGGAGTGAGTTAAGGCCCACGTACACGTTCATTAAAGATGTGGTTAGGAATGACATAGGCTGGCTAGAAACAACGCAACCCTTAAAAATGTAACTACACTCGTGGGTCTCATTCCTCTTTTTCTTGGCTTCGACAAAGGATTTTCCAAGTTTTGATCTTCGAGTGGAACTACCCCTTTTCCATATTCACTCATCACTTTAAAAATGTTGTACTCGTTCGACAGCCTTCCTTATGTAACACAATATGAATTTTTGTAGATGAATGTATCACAGACCATGTGACCGAAGTCTGTTAAGAAAAGGTGAACTAGCTAGAAATGCGAAATCATATTGGACATATCTTGGCCAATTAATTTTGATTATGAAAGTGGTGTTTATGTCTGCATACCTGTTTCCAGACCCTCACACGGTGCCCTATGGCTAGGACCCACTGCTTTATAGTAGTAGTGTACTTAGGGGCAGATTTACGAGTTCTGGCGCATCTCTGCAAATCAGCAGCGATGCGCCAGAACAGATGCGACACGCATTTCCCTCCCTGAGCCACCACAAATGCGTCGCATTTACAATGCGGCGCACCGTGGCGCAAGGATAGGCGATGCGTGTCGCATCCTGTGGCGTAAGGGCGGCGCATTGCTGGAGTCGTGTCGCAAGCGAGACGCGGCTCCAGCAATGCTCAGGGGCGCCCTATGCCTAACATGCTGCGTCACTCCTTACGCCTGCTTCAAGCAGGCACAGGGTATTGACGCAGCATGGTCGTAAAAGTGACTCAGTGAAATCTTGTAGATTTCACTGCGTCACTTTTACGAGGCGTTCCTGCGACAGAACGGCCACCCTGCGCCGGAATGCCCACAAGAAACCTAACGCAGGTTTCATGTGGCGCAGGGCTTTACAACGTGACGCATCTCCCTAGATGCGTCACGTTGTAAATAAGGCGCAACGTGGCGCTAGCTTTACGCCGCCGCTGCGTCACAAAAGTGACGCAATGGTGGCGCAAATGTGGCGCAAGGGGCTTGTAAATCTGCCCCTTAGTTTTTTACTCTACTGGATGAGAGATTTCACCAATCAATGAACTCATTCAGAAAGGACATTTGGCAGTTGCGTCCAATAGCATCGGATAACGACGTTTGACGTAGCCGCGCTCCCTAGCTCGTCTTTTCAGTTTCCTGGTCATATGTAGGATCCCAAAATGCAGTGTTTTATTAATGCGACTTTAAATGTCGGGGGCAGTGCTGTAGCTATGACCTGGCACTGTTTCACCCCTTATATTATTTTATAAATAGAGTGTAACCTCAGTTTCAAGAGAGTAAAAATGAGTCGTCTCATTTGCAAAAAAGTAAGAATTAGAGTGCCCCAAGCATAATTTCTTGTTCTAAATACTAATCAGAAGGAACCCGTAAGTTTTAAGGCTCACGAGATGAACACCTACTTATTGTGCTGTGCGAAACAAGTTTTTATTTCAAATGGAATTTCTAACATTTTGCACAAGAATGTCTCTAGCGGTAATATTTATGTACTGCCACAAGAGGGCAGCGAATGACTGTTTTTTAGGTCTCGCCTAAGCAGCGCATGTGCTGCGTGCGCTGTCTCAGCGAGACCTGCTGTATCTAGTACATGGGGTGGAAGAACCTCCCATGTTTTCAATTGGCTCCTGTTAATGCCAGTGGCGGTGCGTCCATTGGGGCGCTGGGGCGTTGCCCCACTAATGCCACGGCCCCATTCAAATTCTTCGTTCTACTTCTCCGACGCTAATTCCAATCAGGACTCCTGATTGGAATTAGCGTCGGAGAAGTAGAACGAAGGACGCTGAAGGGGTGGGGGCGGGGCTGCGGCAGCACTCAGGGAGTTGAGTGACAGCAGCGCACTACAGTCACAGCAATACTAGTGCGCACGTTCGTTTTTGGGGTGATCATTTTGACGATCAGCCCGAACATGCGCACTAGCCTTCCCCTTAAGAGACCGAGGGTTGCTTCATGCCGCAGCCTCCGGTCTCCTAATGGGCAAGGAGTATCCCTGCCCTCAAGCCAATCCTGGCGCTGGCGTCAGTAGAGGGGTTGGCAGTGACGTCGCGGCTGTTCCTGTTTGTTGTAGAGCGCGGGACCCCGGCCCAGGAGCAGTCGAGCAGAGGCGGACGGCGCGGACGGGTAAGTTTTCTTTTATTATATTTTAATCTTCCCCGGCCCCCACGCGAGTAAAATAGTTATAACATCATTGTGACGTATACAAAGAGCACTTTGTACTTTAAAATCAAGACTTTCGGCAAATAAATTCCAGTCATTAATTACCTGTTTGAAGAAACTCAGGTCTATTTCTTCACTGATGTTAACCATTTTTGCGGCATAAACTATAAACGTCATTAACTCATTGTGTCTGAAGATTAGCCTTGTATTTCACATTTGAAAAGGGGACGGAATCCATGTGTTCATGTATTACAACATAAACAGCACAAACCGCGCACATCTCTGGTGCACTTGCTGTCTCCCCTCGCTGCTCGTCGAGCAAAATCAGTAACATCCGATACAAATGCATTTTGCACGAGTGCAGGTTTTTCTAATGTGGCCCCTGGTGAATGAGTCATGAGTCAGGAATTCCTAGGCTGTAATACGAGTAAGATAGTGAGTTACGGCGCCTGCTGCAGAGATCTGTGTGTGCTCTGCAAGTGACAAAGTTTAAGTCTAGTGTGATAGTTCTGGGGGTAATGCACCTGCCGTAGAGATGTGTGCGTACTCTGCAGGTGACAACGTTTAAGTCTAGTGTGATAGCTCTGGGGGTTAATGTGCCTGCGGGCAGAGTAAAGAAAGTGCGTGCACGCGAGAGACCCACAGTTTTCAATACCTGTAAGAGAGCTCGGTTTGTTAATGCACCTGCTGCGGAGGTGCGTCTGTAAGTGGTAGCAGATGGCTTGGACGCTTGCGTTCCAGCCTCAGCCTTTCATGATTTATTCTCTGGAGGTTGAAAAAGGTTCTTTGTATTATGGGTATGCCGGTATGGACTTATCGCGTGGTAATTGCATGTGTTGTAAGACATCTTTATAAATATTATGAGCAGTACTGTGTTGTCTTAATTGCGTAATGTTTCTAATGTGTTTTCTTGTTCGACATTTCTAACTCTGCATTTGACAGACCGCATAGAGTCTCCTCCAAACAGAATCAAGCATAATTTGCACTGATTTTAAAGCTGCTCTGTGCTGTCATAGCAACGGGGCCCTTTTAATCTCTTCAGTGTAATGACATCTTGCTGTGGAGGATGAACTCATAATAACAGTTTTGTCTGCCACAGGTGTAAAAATCTGTTCTTCGTAGAGTAGGTAAACGGAAGGGCTGCGGCCCTCTCCTGGCCCCTAACCGCCCGAGAACTAGAAATCCATCTGTGAAGAGGATTTGAAGTGAGGTAGTAGCGACTGTTACATCTCGTAAGGACAGCTTGTGGGTTTAGGATCTGTTCATTTTCGGCAAAAATGAAACCCTGATCTCCTAGTTATATGAATGTTCAAAGTTAATTTTAAGTTTCAGTCCTCATTTAAAAGTGCGATGGTTGGAGATAACGAGAAGATAAATTATGAAAACGCTTTCACATTATGTGTGCTTGTATTGAGCAACCCCTCCCCGCTTGCTAATGGTATAATCCCGTAAACCCGTTGCGTTGCTGTGAAAGCAGTGGGGTTTCAGCTGGTAGTAACTGTATTGTACTCGTAGCACTTCAGCATAGCAGGCCTCTGGTAGGAAACAAGCCAGGTAAGGTGTTCTTTTAGATTTCTTCTGTAATTTTAAATTGGGTTTTTACACTTCAGGTTGTTCCTAGCTTTTTTCTTGCATTACTCCGTCGTATAGTACGTAATTTGTGGGGTGTTTACTGGAATGACAAATAATATGTATGATAGAGCAATAAAGGAAGTAAAATGTGTTACTTTTTGGTTGTGGTCGCTTTGTAGGGAGTGGTGTTAAGGGCTTTAAGGCAGTGGTTTGGACTTCTTTGTGGCAGACTAGGACAGGTGGCAGACAATCACAGGACTCAGGCCGAAGGGTTGGGTCCTTGCTGAGGGCAATTTGGCACAGGGAGCGCATAGGAGCTAGCTGGGGGTCAGGTTGGAAGGATGGTGAGTGTGAAGAAAAGAGTGGTATAGAATGTTCGAATTGTTTTGGTTGGGGGTTCTTAGCATGTCCGGGGAAGTTAAACGGTGGTGGGGAATACGTTGTTCAATATATTAATGAGGTGTGGATTTCATATTATGTAATGTTTAAAGAAGTTCAACTGCTTGCCTGGCCTAATCAAGCGGTCTTTACTCTATCTGGAGTCTGTTTATCGTCTCATATTGGCCAAAGCACTATGAGGAAGTGATCGCGAGTTGGCAAACTCGAAACCAAATAGAACACAACATTAAATATATTTCTTGTGAAGCAGTCGTGCAGAATTGTTGCACCATTTTCTTGGTGACACATTTGTGATACGCCACTGCCTAGAAGTAATGCTCCTGGGTAAGCGCTTCACAAGCAGCCAACATAACATAGCATACTGTGCCAAATGCTTATGAATGTAATAGTTCAGTGTTTTTCATCAAAACTTCATGAAAATACACTGCGTTTCAGCGATTGCATTTGGAAAATTATGTTGTAAAATTATTTTGTTCAGTTCATTTAAAAACGTCTTAGAAGGTGATCCACCCAAACCCTCCTGAAAAGAGCTTGCTCACTCTGTTTGCTCTGTAAAATAAAGGTTGGTCTTAAAACATTCTCCAGGGCTACTTTATGCCAAAAGAGGAATGCTGCAAGGATTTTCTATGCTTCAGGCAAAATAGCATTTTGCCGTTGGAAAGCCTCTGTCCGCTAATTAAAAAAATATCTTTCTGGCCTTATCTTGTAATTTGGCGCTGTCAAGTGCTGGCGCTGTTAGAATGCTGCATTATGTCACATTAGGGAAGTCAGTACCTGTACTGCCTCGGCTCAGTGTGTTTAATATTTCAAGACTATACGTTCCCACTGCTTAATAAGCCTTGCTTTATCGCTGCATTCATTTGCTTTAAAATGCCCCATTTGCCAATCTTTTTAAATTTCTTTCTCAGGAGAGGGACTCTCCCTAGACCCCAGGTTTGTCCATTGAACTTGTTCACATCGCTAACTAGTGTTTTCTATTGGAAAGGGTAGAGCCAAAGCAGTCTTGCTTAGTACCTAGGCTAGCCCCTTCAGAAGTCAGACTTGCTTGGCAACCCAGAAATTCTCTGAAATAATGTATGAGTTTTCTTTTATGAATGCCTAGAAGAACTGAATTTTTAGTCCATTTATCACAGAAATAGTGCTGAAAATCGCACCAAAAAGATGCCAATTTTTAAAAGAAGAATCCCCCCGAACCCCCCATATTGCCGTCGGGCTCGCTCGTTGCGCTCGCGCGCATACGTTGATTCGTTCTGCATACGCCTCACCAGTTTCAAATTGCACCAGCCGCCACTGGTTAATGCCCTTTGTAAATGGATGCTTTGGATTGGTAAATGCTGTTAATTTGTCCCGCCTTTTGCTGTTCCGGACCCTCCCAGGAGACTGGCCCTCTTACAAGTATTCTTCCTTGGATTTTTTTTTTAGGTTTGTTTGTGGCACTATTTTCTTTTTGAGCTACTGGGCGCCTCCCGCATTTAATCTGTAACATGCCGGCTACGATCTCCACGCTCTTTCCAGAGCAGGAGAGGGTTTCTGCTCTTCACACTCCTAGCTGACTCTCCCCCCCACCCCCATCCCAGCTTCCTGGCGCCGCACCGCAGCTCCTCTGCCGACTTGTATTTTTTACATTTCTTGCTGTTTCTTCTGTGAGGCGCGCATTTTTTAGAACAGCTGCTTTTTAGTTATGTGTCAAATACCTCTCACAATTATAGAAGGCGAGAGGCTCTGACTGCTGCTTTCTCGTCTTGGACGAGCACTTTACATATTTTAGACCTTTCATTCTTACCGAGCACTAACTCTTTCACGTCTGAAACCAGAGGCAGAGACTTGCAGCCAAGGTGGATTTACAGCCCATCCCCTCCCCCCTCCTCACTCCCCTTCCAAAAAGAAACATGCAACAAAAACGCAGGCCCTTCTGTTTCTTCTTTAAACTGAAATGTCATGAGGACTAAGCCAGTTACAGACATTTTCAATTCTGAACGGGTTGGCTAAACAAGAACGTGACTCTCTCAAAGAATCACTTCTTCCCAATCCTTACACACAACCTTGTTCCCGCGTTCCCTCTTCCACTAACAAAGCCAAGCTGAAGCTGCTTCAGTGGCAAATGGTGAGAGGGCCTGGGTGTGTGTTGCCAGTACCAGAGAGATCTGTAACTTGATCTCCAGGAGAATGCATGACATCTTTTCAAATTTCAGCTCCAGCAGGAGTCCCTGTGGCTCAGGTTTAAAGTCGTGACTTCATCCACCTCAACACCATTACTTATAAAGACAACAAGCATTCAACTACACACAAACACAAAGCCACGCAATTAAATGCCACGCAATTCCACAACACACTAATGCACACCACATAATTCCACTACACAAACTATTTCAACATCTCATAATTCTGCACCACACAATTCAACACTACATCATTCCACTACATGCCACATAATGACAATTAACCTCCACAAATTTCCACTCCTCTCCATGCCCCCCAATTCCACTTCACATAATACCACTCCATGCAACATAATTGCATTGCACTCCACGCAAAACAATTCAACTCCAAATAATTCCACTACATATATTTAGACTCCAAACAACATAATTACACTTCATGCCTCATATTTACACTCCACATATATCCACTCAGCCCCAAAACACATATTTACACTCAACAGAATTCAACTCCGCAACTTGAGCCATATTTACAGGCCACATATTTTCACACCATGCAACACAATTCCACACAATGCCACGCCACACAATTCAACACCACACAATTCCATACCGCACAACATAATGCACTCCACTCCATAACACATAATGACGCTCCACATAAAGACTGTAGAAGAAGGGGACAAGCGCTGCCTTGCTCCCGTTTTTAGGTCCCGCCTAGGCAGCACATGCGCCAACTTGAGCCATAGTTACACTCCACATAATTTCACATCATGCATACAATTCCACACCACACAATTCAAAACCACACAATTCCATACCACACAACATAATGCATTCCACTCCATACTGCATAATTACACTCCACATAAATCTACTCCATGCGACATAACACTCCACATAAATATACTCCACACCAGGGCTCATAATTACACTCTACATATTTTCACTCAGTGCCACACAACTTCACAAAAAATCACGTCACACAATTACATTCCACTGCAGAAAATTCCACTCCACAACACACAATTCTACTACACACCACATACATCCAATCCACACCACAAAATTCCATATCATGCCACATAATTCAGCACTGCACCACATAATTCAACACAATGTATGCATCTCCACAACACACAATACCACTACACATAAGTCCACTACACTTAATACCACATAATTACTATCCACATAATTCCATTGCACAGACACACACTCATCCAGCATTTCCTATATTGGTTCACTTTTAGGTCTTTCAAAGACAACAAGCATTCAACTCCACATAATTCAACACAACGACACACAAACACCATGCAATTCCACAACACACAAATAAACACCACATAATTCCACTACACAAACCATTTTAACATCTCATAATTTTGCACAACACAATTCAACTGTACATAATTCCACTACATGCCACATAATGACAATCTATCAAATTCAAATCCACAAATTTTTAATCCACGCTACATAATTCCACTTCACATAATACCACTCCATGCTACATAATTCCATTACACTCCACGAAACACAATTCAACTCTAAATAATTTCACTACACATATTTATACTCCAAACTACATAATTACACTTCATGCCACACATGTACACTCCAAATATATTCACTCAGCTCCAAAATGCATATTTACACTCCACAAAATTCAACTCCGCAACGTGACCCACAAATACACTCCACATAATTTCACACAACGCGAAACAATTCCACACAATTCCACAACACACAATTCAATGCCACACAATTTTATACCACACAACATAATTACACTCCACTCCATACCACATAATTACACTCAACATAAATCAACTTCGTGCCACATAACACTCCACATAAAGACACTCCACACCATTGCCCATAATTCCACTCTACATATTTTCACTCAGTGCCACACAATTCCACACACCACAATTCAACTTCACACAATTCCATTCCACCGCAGAAAATTCCACTCCACAACACATAGTTCCTCTACACACCACTTACATCCAATCCACACCACACAGTTCCACATCATGCCACATAATTCAGCACTACACCACTTAATTCAACACAATACATACCACTCATCAACACACCATACCACTACACATAAATCCACTACACTTAATACCACATAATTACTATCCATATAATTCCATTGCACACGCAAACACTAATCTAGCATTTCTTATATTGGTTCACTTCAGACAACAAGCATTCACCACCACATAATTCAACACAACACCACACAATCAAAGACCATGCAATTCCACAACACACAAGTTCACACCACATAATTCCACTAAACAAACCATTTCAACATCTCATAATTCTGCGCCACACAGTTGGACTCAACATCATTCCATTACATGCCACATAATGACAATCCATCAAATTCAACTCCACAGATTTACACTCTGCTCCATGCCACATAATTCCACTTCACATAATTGCTCTCCATGCAACGTAATTTCATTACACTGCACGCAACACAATTCAACATAACTGTACTACACATATTTACACTCCAAACTACATAATTAAACTTCACACTACATAATTACACTTCATGCCACATATTTACACTGCACATATATCCACTCAGCTCCAAAACACATATTTTACACTCAACAAACTTCAACTCCGCAACGTGCCCCATATTTACACTCCACATATTTTCACACCATTCAACACAATTCCACATAATGCCACACCACACAATTCAACAAAACACAATTCCAAACCACACAACATAATTACACTCCACTCCATACCACATAATTACACTCCACATAAATTTACTCCATGCCATGTAACACTCCACATAAATACACCCCACACCATGGCACATAATTCCACTCTACGTAATTTCACTCAGTGTCGCACAATTTAATACAACACAATTCAACTTCACACAATTCCATTCCACCGCAGAAAATTCCACTCCACAACACAGTTCCACTGCACACCACATACACTCAATACACACTACACAATTCCACATCATGCCACATAATTCAGCACCACCCCACATGAATCCACACAATACATGTCACTCCACAACACACACTACCACTACACATAAGTCCACTACACTTACTACCACATAATTACTATCCACAAAATTCAATTGCACACACTCATCCAGCATTACTTATATTGGTTCACATCAGGTCTTTCAGCACAGTTTCTTTACCATAACTTTTCAAATAATCCAAACCGCAAACACACTCTCTCCTCTTCGTTCAGTGTCTTCTTTGTACACAAGCGCTATCTCTTTATGCGTCTATAACCTTCTCTCCCCTTCATTCTCTCTTTCTCACACGCTCTTTCTACTACGCTATCTAGAGTTCATTCAATACTTCATATACAAACTACCTATCCCTCTCAATCTTACTTTCTATCTATTTTATACAGCTCCCCTATCTATTCCACATGCCACATATTTACAATACACAAATACCCTACACACCATATAATTCCACCCCACACAATTACACAACTAACAATTCCAATGCAAACCACATAATTCCACTACAAACATACATTCACTCCACTCCAAACAAAAAACATAATTAAAAAAACAATATAATTTACAACGCAAATAGCTCTAACTTTCACAAATGTGAGACCGATTGTATTGCAAATGCTTGTCTTTCCTCGTGTTTAGACTATGACTGGTCACAGGGGCAGATACCACTCAAGATCCACGTCCGGGCACTGCTAGATCCAAATTCTATAATGTTTATCAACATGACCACGTGGAATGAATGCTCAGAACCGCGCTCGGCTTAACCCCTTCACTGCCAGGCCGCCCCATGCCAAGCCTTTTTTTGTTACTATTTGGAGTAGTTCATGCTTGAGCCCACATAACATTTTGTCCACATAAGCTATCCATGCCAAATTTGCGTCCTTTTCTTCTAACATCCTGAGGATTCTAAAGGTACCCAGAGTTTGTTGATTCACCTGGAGGGGATCGAGAAATTAGGCAAAATACAGCTACATGAAGAAAGCGTCTGGTTTTTTCCCTGCAAACGGTATCAACAAAGGGTTTGTGGTGCTAAAATCACCGTCTTCCCAGCTTTCAGGAACAGGCAGAATTTTGCCAGAAAACCAAACTTTTCTACTCAGTTTTGACATTTTTAACTGGGAGATAGCCTATTTTTCCTATTTTTTTTGTGCTTTCAACCTCTTATCAGTTAGTGGTAGAAATGGATGTGAAACCAATAATGGATCCCAGAAAGCTATAAATGTTTGGAAAGTAGACAGAATTCTGAATTCAGCAAGGGGTCATTTGTGTAGACCCTTTAAAGTTTTCCTATAGAAAGTAACAGATGAAATAAAAACCTACATTTTCACCTGTAACTTCTTTTAATTTTGATAGGTTTTTGAAAGCAATATACTGTTATGTCCGTGGGACTCTTCTGGTTGTGGGGTTATTTAGGGCTTGTAGGTTCACAAATAACTCGAGGTACCCAGAGCCAAACACTGTGCTGCACCTTGCGCTGGTTTTTCATTGTGTACTGGGTATACAGCAATTCATTTGGTAAAATATAAAGAGTGAAAAATAGGTATCAAGGAAACCTATGTATTTCAGAAATAGGAACAAGATATGAAGTTTAGAAGCAGTGGCTATTTGCACATCTCTGAATTTGTGGGTAGCCATAGTATCATGTGAATTAGAGGGCATTTTTCAAAATGACTTCTTTTTTGCACACTGTCTTACATTTGAAAGGCAGAAATGCATAGAAAGACAACTGCTAATAACACTTATTCTACTATTCTGTGTTCCTCTAAGTCTCCCAATAAAAACAGTACCCCACTTGTGTGGGTAGGCCTAGTGCCCACAACAGGAAATGGGTCAAAACGCAACATGGACACATTAAATGTTTCCACTGAAAACTGACCCTTTTTTGCAATGTGCCTAGCTGTGGATTTTGAGCCCTAGCTCAGCTGGCACCTAGAGAAACCTAGCAAACCAGTACATTATTGAAAGCGAGACACACAGGAGAATCTAGGCAGGGGTGACTTGTGTGGTTCTCACCAGGTTATATTACCCAGAATCCCTTGTAATCCTCAAAAAAACTAATTTTCCTCAAATTTCTCTGATGGAAAGTTCTGGAATCTGCGGGGAGCAACAAACTTCCACCCACCCAGCATTCTCCAAGTCTTCCAATAAAAGTGGTACCTCACTTATGTGGGTAGGCCTAGTGCCCGTGACAGGAAACGGCCCAAAACGCAATGTGAACACATAAAGTTTTTACACAGAAAACTGACCCTTTATTTGCAAATTACCTAGCTGTGGATTTTGGGCGCTATCTCAGCTGGCACCTAGGGAAACCTAGCTAACCTGTACATTTTTGAAAACTAGACACCCAGGGGAACCCAAGATGCGGTGAATTGTGTGGCTCTCGCCAGGTTATGTTAGCCAGAATCCCTTGCAAACCTCAAACTTTGTAAAAAAAAAAAGCACATTTTCCTCACATTTCTGTGATGGAAAGTTCTGGTATCTATGGGGAGCCACAAACTTCCACCCACCCATTTTTCCCCAAGTATCCTGATAAAAATGATACCTCCCTTGTGTGGGTAGGCCTAGTGCCTGCGACAGAAAACGGCCTAAAACGCAATGTGGACGCATCACATTTTTCCACAGAAAACTGACCCTTTTTTTGCAATGTGCCTAACTGTGGATTTTGGGACCTAGCCTAGCCGGCAACTAGAGAAACCTAGCAAACCTGTGTATTTTTGAAAGCTATACACCCAGGGAAATCCAGGATGGGGTGACTTTGAAGTAAGCTGGTTCCATGAGTAGAGGTGACACAGCAGACGTAGCCAGGTGGTGTCTTTCAAGTAATTTATTTAGTTCTTAACATCATAGATTGTAGGGATAGCAGCCCCACCAGGCGCAGCCTGCTAGCTGCTCAGCCCATCTTCCCAACTGTCTCACACACACCAGGCACCCAAACATTCCACTCATGTCAACATTCCACACAGAACACTCACACTGGCTGAGCAGCTAGTTACAATGTAAAAGGGAACACAATAAACATAACATGAAGATATTACATTATCTTCTCCCTTTAAAATTAAAAATAAATTAAACCATAACAAAAATGAAAGACAACTATACACAAAATATACAAAAGAAGTCAGAAGTGTAGAACCTGGGGTAAATGGAGAAAACCACACCACGAGAGGGAACACAGACAACACAGAGGAAGAAAGAAGAGTGAAAAGCTATATACAAACTATCACCATCCTCCTCCTTTAATGAAAAAAAATAAAGAAAGAGCAAATAACGTTTAACTCACTGACAAGAAGAGAGAAAAACACCACATGACCATACATGTGAAACAAAATGCAGAGAAACACAGTAAAAAAAGACTACAGGAACTCTACACAGTGACAAGACAAATGGGGAAGCACCCCCAGAACTCATACACTATGGGTGGACCGCACCCATGTACGTACAACTTAAATAGAAACAGACACTATGGGTGGACCGCACCCACGTACATACTCCTTAACTTTGCAAAAAAACTGTGGGTGGACCTCACCCATGCACGTACTTACTTAACTCTGTAAAACAAAGACTATGGGTGGACCTCACCCATGTACGTACTTCTTGAACTTGAATTAAACACAATGGGTGGACCGCACCCATGTACCAAGACTAAAATATGGGTGGACCGCAGCCATGTACATACACCGAAAAATATGGGTGGACCGCACCCATGTACAAACACCCCAAAAAAATATGGGTGGACCACACCCATGTACATGTTCCCTGTGTGAGAAACTAAAACAAGCATAAAGTGGGGAAGGAACAATAACCCAACTTGCAACCCAAACATGCTAAAATGGGACTACAACCCATAATGCAGACTGTAAATGGGACAGAAACCCATTACAAATTACATAGTTGGGACTAACACCCCCCTATACACAGAGTAGATGGGACTAGCCCCCATTACCAAAAACGTAGGTGGGACTAACACCCACTACGACAAACAAAAATGTGAGGCACAACACACAAAAAGACTAACGTGCAGCACAAAATGAGGGTTCATAAGAACACAGAATGTAACAATACTGGACAAATAACCCCCAACCAGAACAACAACACAGGCAAGAATAATAAAATGGTGCTTAAATAAACTATAGCACATAGCCATATGAAAACAAAAAAACATGCGCCGGTGAGCGACAACTCTCACCCGAAGAATGTTGATGATGTAGATCTGGCTGCACAATGGTTATGCCATATACATAGACTCTCTAACCCGTTTAGAGGCTCAAGAAGAGACAATAACATGTCAAACAGTACCTTTCAAACAACAGAACACAGTCCTCGAAGACAACTTAACGTTGGAGAATCTTCAAGTGAGATGAAGTTGCCGCGCATGCTTATGAAGCTGGTCAGACTACAAACTCTCAGCAGCGTGCACACAGAGCAGGTGTTCGCATTAAGCCTCCAAGACAAGAAGCTTCACGCCTTGCTCTCTGAAATATAGGATGCGAGTAATGGCTGCTGCAAAAACATTAACAACACGCAGAGCATAGCGCGCTCTCAAAATGCCCTCTCCCCCCGCACATGAACTGTTCAAGGACAATTGCTTAACAAATAATCGCAGGTGAGAAACTCACATATGTCTCTGCCTGCTCGCCGGTAACCGTGCTGCTCTGAGACAGCACTGGGGGTATAAAGTCACTGTCACTCCGATAGGGCTCATAACCCTGATCCTCCATCGTCGGCATCGGGCACCCACCTCTCACGCACGGGACAGGTCTAAACTCCCACAAGGCACACTGGCATGGCGCTATGAAGTGCAGAGACTTACTGACGCGCCGCTGATGAGGAATGCCACCATATCATCCACAAGCATATTGATGGCAGCACGTAGATGTCGCTGCGCCGGATGGCTCCCGGCTTTGGCGTGCTGCAAAGAGTGTAAAGCAGCACAATGACGAAGAGCAGACGTCACCGGTGAACACACTGCGGCACCGCGGGACAACCAAAGCCAGGTGAGTTGCACGCGCTAAATTTGAAATTTGAACCGCAAAGAGACGGTTTAAACAGCCTCACAGCTCGATCTTCTGTGCGCCCTTGAAATATGAAAAGAAAAGCATAGACTTGCTTTTTGAAAAGAGGCAACACACATCACCACGACAAATTTCACTCCGTAAATGGCCCTCTCCTTAAGACGGTCACAAAAACAAAATAAAATTTGCTGCACAAGTAAAACTTCTTCCACTTGCCACACTTGAACTCCACGCATGACAGACCAAATGCAAAGTCTCTGGAGCACAAAAATCTGCAAACACTTGTAGTGGAGAAAACACATCTTGTTCCCAAAAGATGTTAAAACATGTAGCGTTAAAACAAGACATCCAACACGCTGTAGCACTAGATGAAGCATACAAAACTTTTACCTTTAAAGTCCAGAAATTTAGATTTTTGTGAGCAGAGCATGCTTGGGCTGGGGCTGTCCGATGTTATGGACACTGGTGGGGCTGAGAGGCTTGTTGCTCCAGTTTCTCTTGTTTCTTCATGCTCCATTTCATTAGTTTCTTGTGGATCATTTTCCATATGTGTCCACACTTCCTCTGATGTCTCTTTTTTTACCATTTCCTCTTTGAAATGAACATGCGCTGTCTGTGTGCTCATTAGAGAACCACAACGCTCTCCATGTGACATCTGTGCTTCCAGTTTCAGTAACATCCTTCCAACTTGAAGACATCCTTGGCTTGTCATCATTAACTTCCTTGAGGTACCTTTAAAAGCGTGGATGAGTCTCCAAATCGCCGCCAAAGAAGTAAGCTGGTTCCATGAGTAGAGGTGACACAGCAGACGTAGCCAGGTGGTGTCTTTCAAGTAATTTATTTAGTTCTTAACATCATAGATTGTAGGGATAGCAGCCCCACCAGGAGCAGCCTGCTAGCTGCTCAGCCCATCTTCCCAACTGTCTCACACACACCAGGCACCCAAACATTCCACTCATGTCAACATTCCACACAGAACACTCACCCTGGCTGAGCAGCTAGTTACAATGTAAAAGGGAACACAATAAACATAACATGAAGATATTACAGACTTGTGTGTCTTTCAGCAGGTTATGTTACCCGGAATCCCTTGGAAACCTCAAACTTTGTAAAACAAAAACACATTTTCCTCACATTTCTGTGATGGAAAGTTCTCGATTCTGCAGGGAACCACAAACTTCCATGAACCCAGCATTTCTCCAAGTCTCTCAATAAAAATGGTACCTCACTTGTGTGAGTAGGCCTAGTGTCCGTGACAGGAAACAGCCCAAAACGCAACATGGACACATCACATTTTTCCACAGAAAACGGACCCTTTTCCTGCAATGTGCCGAGCTGTGGATTTTGGGCCCTATCTCAGCCGGCAGCTAAGGAAAACTAGCAAACCTGTACATTTTTGAAAACTAGACACCATGTGGAATCCAGGATGGGAATATTTGTGTGGCTCTCACCAGGTTCTGTAACCCAGAATCCCTTGCAAACCTCAAACTTTGTAAAAAAAAAAAAAAAAGCGCATTTTCTTCACATTTCTGTAATGGAAAGTACTGGAATCTGTGGGGAGCCACAAACTTCCCCTCACCCAGCATTTCTCGAAGTCTTGTGATAAAAATGGTACCTCACTTTTGTGGGTAGGCCTAGTGCCCGCGGCTGGAAACGGCCCAAAACATAATGTGGACACATCACATTTTTCCACAGAAAACTGACCCTTTTTTGCAAAGTGCCTAGCTGTGGATTTTGCCCGTTATCTCAGCCAGCACCTAGGGCAACCTAGTAAACCTGTACATTTTTGAAGCCTAGACACCCATGGAAATCCAGGATGTGGTGTGGATCTCAGCAGGTTATGTTACCCAGAATCCCTTGCAAACCTCAACATTTGCCAACAAAACGCATTTGCCTCACATTTCTGTGATGGAAAGTTCTGGAATCTGAGGGGAGCCACAAACTTCCACCCACCCAGCAATTCCCCAAATCTCCTGATAAAAATGGTACCTTACTTGTGTGGGTAGGCCTATTGCCTGCGACAGGAAATGGCTCAAAACACAATGTGGACACATCACATTTTTCCACAGAAAACTGACCCTGTTTTTGCAAAGTGCCTGACTGTGGATTTGGGGCCTTATCTCAGCCGACAACTAGGGAAACCTAGCGAACCAGAACTTTTTTTAAACCTAGACACCCAAGGGAATCCAGTATGGGGTGACTTGCAGGGCTCTCACCAGGTTCTGTTAGCCAGAATTCCTTGCAAACCTCAAAGCTTGTAAAAAATACCCACATTCTCCTCACATAACTGTGATGGAAAGGTGTGGAATCTGCAGGAGCCACAAACTTCAACCCATCCGGTATTTCCCCAAGTCTCCCGATAAAAATGGTACCTCACTTATGTGGGTAGGCATAGTGACCAGGGCAGGAAATGGCCCAAAACATACTGTGGAAACTTGAAAATTATCGATCACAAAAAGGCCTGGTTTTGCAAGGGAGTCACCTGCGGTTTTGATCCTGGGCTTGGCGGCCATGTAGGAAAACCTTCCAAACCTAGACATTTCTGAAAACTAGATACTCAGGGGATTCCAGGGAGGTGTGGTGTGCATGGATCCCCTAACGTTTTCCTACCCAGAATCCCTTGCAAATCTTAAATTTCGCAACAACAAATCACATTTACCTCACATTTCTGTGTGCAAAAGTTATGGGATCACCGGGCAGACACATATTTCCTACCACCCAGTGTTTCCCCAGGTCTCCCAATAAAAATGGTACCTCACTTTTGTGGGTTGGCCAAGTGCCCGCGACAGGGAAGGGCCCAAAACATATTGTGGAGGCATCAAAAATGATCAATCACAAAATGGCCTGGTTTTGCAAGGGGGTCACCTGTGTTTTTGGTTCTGGGCTCAGTGGTCATGTAGGGAACCTATCAAACCCAGACATTTCTGAAAACTAGACACCGGTGGAGTCCAGGGAGGTGTGGCTTGCATGGATCCCCCAACATTTTCTTACCCAGAATCCCCTGTAAACCTCAAATTTAGCAAAAAAATCAAATTTTTCTCACGTTTTTGGGTAGGATCACCACACCATCACAAATTTCCTACTACGCAGTGTTCCCTTCAGGCTCCCGAGTAAAATGATACCTCACTTGTGTGGGTATCCAATGCAGAGTCAACCAAAAAATGCATATAATCAAAAATATACCAATTAGAGCTCGCTGTGCTAGCCCCTAAATCCCTAAGTTTTTGGCCTTTCCCAGTTGAGGTATCATTTTACTCGGGAGACCGAGGGGGACGCTGGGTGGTAAGAAATTGCTGGTACATGGCCGCCAAGCCTGGGACCAAAAATGCAGGAGACCCCTTTGCAAAACCTGGTCGTTTTGAGATTAATAATATTTGATGCCTCCTAATACGTTTTGGGCCCTTCCCTGTCGCGTGCACTTGGCCCACCCACACAAGTGAGGTACCATTTTTATCAGGAGACCCGGGGGAATGCAGGGTGGTAGCAAGTTTGTGGTGGCCCGGTGATCCTACAACTTTCCCACACACAAATGTGAGGAAAATGTGATTTTGTTGTTTTTGCAAAATTTGAGGTTTGCAGGGGATTCTGGGTAAGAAAACATTGGGAGATCCATTCAAGACACACCTCCCTGGACTCTCCTGTGTGTCTAGTTTTCAGAAAAGTCTGTGTTTGGTAGGATTCCCTATGTGGCCGCCGAGCCCGGGACCAAAAACGCAGGTGACCCCTTCGCAAAACCAGGTTGTTTTGTGATGGATATTTGATGCCTCCCCAATACGTTTTGGGCCCTTCCCTGTCACAGGCATTTGGCCCACCCAGACAAGTGAGGCAGCATTTTTATCGAGATATTTGGGGGAACACTGGGTGGTAGGAAATTTGTGGTGTCTTTCTGATTCTAGAAGAATATGGCACAGTAATGCAAGGAAAATGTGTTACTGAAGTAACATTTTGAGGTTTGCAGGGCATTTTGGGTAAGAAAACTTGTTGGGATCCACGAGAAGGACAACACCCTGTACTCCCATGGGTTTTTAGCTTATGAAAATATCTAGAGGTGGTAGATTTTCCATAGAAACAATGTACACTGTGGCAGAAAAAGACAGAAAAGACAAATATTACTTCACAGCCAACTATTCGTCAAGTGCACACACATACTGGTTGGATTTGGCACGAGGGTGAGTGAATGTTCGGAGTGTAACATTTTATTAAGAAGAGATTTCACAAAAAACGGAAATGCACTGCTAATAATTATAAGGTTAAAATTCTGAACCAGTGACCCACGGCTCGTGAGATGTAAAGCCACAGCAAGGCACCAACCTCTTTACAGGCCATTCACACACCTTTTATAAGTGACACGTACAAGACCATTCACGCTGCCAGCCGCAGCCCCAGCACATTACAACACTCACATCAACAGACAATGTAGAGACAAAGTACACCCTGGCAGAGAAAGACAGAAAATACAAATATTACTTCACAACCAACTATTCCCCAAGTACACTCACATAGTGGATGGATTCAGCATGAGGGTGATTGAAGGTTCAGAGCGTAAAACTTTATTAACAAGAGATTTCACAAAAAGGAAATGCACTGTTAATAATTAAAAGGTTAAAAACCTGAACCAGTGACTCACAGCTTGTGAGCTGTAAAGCCATGGCAAGACACCAACCTCTTTACAGGCCATTCACACACCTTTCATATGTGACACATGCAAAGCCATTAACCCTGCCAGCCGCGGGCCCAGCACATTACAACACACACATCAACAGACAGCCCATTCAAGGGCCAATCAGTTTCATACGTCCACATGACTGACATCACAAACGCACCGGCCGGCGGTTGACTAAGTGTGTGCACTAGCGTTTGGCTAGCAGGGTGTGTGGTGACCAGCAGCAAGTCACTACTCACACACTACCAGCCAAATGCCAGTCCATGCACACTGCCAGCCAAGTGCCAGTCCACACACATCATCAGCCAAATGCCAGTCCACACACACCACCAGCCAAGCACCAGTCCACGCACACCACCAGCCAAACGCCAGTCTACGCACACCACTAGCCAAACGCCAGTCCACGCCACCACCAACCAAGCGCCAGTCCATGCATACCGCCATCACATTTTTCATACAAAAAAGAAAACATAAACCAATAGATACAAAACTATATCTACAAACACAACAGCTCTAACTAAATACATGACATTAATGCCAACCATGAACTCTGAACAAAAAATTTCAAACGATACAGACCAGTCAGTTTACTTTTCACGCTCACGGTTGCAACTTAAAACTCCGTTCCGTGTGGTACAATTTAAAACATGTGGGCACACACAGCTTAGGATTAGATGGACAATCAGGGCAGTACATATGACTTTCCTTCCGTATACCTCTTGGGTACAGACTCTACATTTTTTAGCTGGAACGTTTTTTGGAACTGTGGGAGGAATGTGATCAGGAAAGTGGCGATCTTTCAATCTAGCCACATCCTCCACTGCTGCTTCTCTAGGAACTCTTGCCTGTTCCACCACAACAAGGCTGCCTATCAGAGACTGCTGAAACTGATCAAATGTCATCTTTGACTCTAGAGAACAATCCTTAAATACAACAAAAGCATTGAAGGTTGCTAAATGGAATAAATGGATAGCCAACTTCATATGCCAAACATACACCTTACGAACAGCAGTGTAAGGTTCCAACCTCTGATCTACTCGATCTACACCACCCATGTGCTTATTGTGGCCTAAAATGCACACAGGTTTGCATACTTCAGCAACCTGACCCCAAACAGTCACAGGTGAAGTACTTTCATCATGGATGGTAGTCAGCATATAGACTTCTCTCCTGTCAGAAAATATCAGAGCCAGAAGTTCATTGCTACGTTTGTCCCTTCAAATGTTTTTTACAAACAAGCTCTGTTGGTTAACCTTTATGGTTACAGTGGATTGTGCCACAAACCACAGTGTTCACTTTGAACACTTCCCTGAACTATGACACACCATGGTAAAAGTTATCTACGTATAAATGGTGACCGTTGTTAAAAAGTCCTCTACCAAGTTCCCGCACAATTTTCTCTGTAACTCCAAAGGTGGATGGACAACCAGGGGGTCAATACTGGAATCCCTACCAGTGTAGACCCTGAAATTATAGACATATCCAGTATTACTGTCAGACAGCATATGCATCTTAATTCCATAACATGTCCTCTTACTAGGAATGTACTGCCTAAAAACCAATCGGTCCTTGAACAGGACCAAAGACTCATCCACAGCTATTTCTTTCCCTGGCACATAGATCTCTGAAAATTGATCTACCAAGTGATCAAGAACAGGCCAAACCTTAAAAGGTGGTCACAATCAGGGTGATCTTGCTGCAATGCTAAATCATTATCAACAAAATGCAACATCTGAAGAAGAAGCAAATACTGATTACGACTCATTGGTTGCAGGAAATGTAGCAGTTGCCATCAAGGGGTTAGTAGACCAATATGATGACAGTGACGGCTTCCTTATCAGGCCCATCAAAAGAGTTAAACCCAAGAACTTCTTCATCTCATCCAGATTTGTGGGAGTCCACTGAGTAGCTCTAGAGTGGGGCTTAAGTCTGGCACTGTTGTCCCTCAAATACTGTTCGGCTTACAAATTAGTCTGCTCAACAATCTCATCCAAACATCGTCCATAAACAACTGAAAAAAATGTATAGGCAAAAAGTTTTCACAATTCACTCTACACCCTGCAACACCTCTAAAGGCAGGCAACACCGGCAGCACCATGTTTGGGACAACCCAGAGTCCAGCACTTCCAATGGGAAGCCTTGCCGCCTCAGTCTGCAACCAGATGCCTCTTGCTGCACTATTGGTACACCATTGTCTTCCTCTAAAAGTTGCACTTCATCTGCACTGAGAGTAGCTTCATCATCAGATGATTCCTCCCGGACAGAAAATTCAGTGCTAGAATCTTGACCTTCCTCCTTTGCCTCAGATGCAGAGTCAGTTTCATAATCATGGTCAGAAGAAGACTCGAAAAGCATACCAACAACCTTCTTAGCAGTCATCCTGTGGCTAGCCATAATACTAAGTTATACAAGTAACTTGAGACAAGTCAACAGTACCCAACACTGTGTAAAAAAGTAATAAACAAAGTGCGGATTTATAAAACAAAAGAAAAACTACTGGCCAATAGCAGTTCCAAGGTGAAGTCAATTAATACAAAGCACACAAAGACCTATATACTGTAAAACAATACCACTCACTTGCCAGAGACCGCTAGACTCACCAGCACCTACTCTGCACAGACACAGCAAGCACCAATGATATCCCACTAGAAAAGAAAACAAAAGATAATTACACACAAGGCAACACAATACACATTGTGCACAAATACAAGGCAAATGTCGCACACATTCAAACAGAAGCTAAATAGGCTGTTTTTATTACAACATTTCCAAAAAACACATTCAAGCAGGTCATTGATACTCATTTGGAGTAAACAATATAAAGAAACCTTTCCTTACCAAACACTTGCAACTACACAACCTGCATCTCTACCGGTGCCGAAACAGCAAGCACAAGTTACACCAAAGTGAAACAAAAAGCTTTGCACTAAAATGAAAAGGAGAAAAAAGTGATAATCACAAATGATGGCAAAACACGCAGACCATCAGCCAAACTATATCACATACACACTCTTTCCTTGGTGGTCTGGACCTAAATATATAAGGCTGATCTGCCCCCAAGGGGGGCAGAAATAGCCAAAACATTCATCCTCAAAAAAGGAGCGATCCTTGCCCAAGGGGCCATTCCCCAATACATTTTGAGGCATATACAATAAAATCCCTGGTGCTTTAGTGGCTTATGCCCCCCTTGGGGGTAGATGGGCCTAAAAGTATAAGGCCAATCTGTCCCGAGGGGGTAGAAATAGCCAAAATATTCATCCTGAAAAGAGGAGCGATCCTTGCCCAAGGGATCGCTCCCCGTAATTATTAAACAATTAATCCCTGGCTCCTAGTGGGTTTCGACCCCCCTGGGGGCTAGATTGGCTGAAAAAACAGAAGGTGTTAGCTTCAGGGAGTGCCGGATCACAGGAAAATTGGGGAAGACCCTTGTCCAAGGGGTCGCTCCCAAAATTTAAATCCATGGCATCTAGTGGGTTTTGGCCCCCCCGGGGGGGGGGGGGGCTGATCGGCCTAAAAAATGGCTAAATCAGTCCCAGGGGAGGGGGGGGCAAAACACGGCTACACCTGCCCCCAGGGGAGCAACCCTTGACTAAGGAGTCACACCCTCAACAACAAAAAGAAACATTCCAGGTGGTCCAGTGGATGGATTCCTGCTCCACGATCGTGGGCCTCACCAGCGATCGTGGAGCAGGAATCCATTCAAAACAGGCACAGGGGGAACGGAAGAACTCTTTCCTTTCCCCCTATGTCTGTTTTCCCCAAACAAAACCCTTCTGAGAGAAAGACTTGCACAAAACCCATGCTCTATCTGGACGCGCTGGAAGCAAATGGCTTCCAGCGCGTCCCTGGCTGACTATGATGACGTCATCACATTGCTGAGGGAGGGGGGTTGGGTCCATCCCCAGTTGGGGCATGTAGGTGGGTGGCCCACGGGGGTAGCGCCAGCGCTTTCCCAGTGGGTCAGTGCCAGGACGTAATGGTTACGTTCTCGGAACAGCAGGACCGCTGCCGAGGACGTAACCGTTACGTCCATGGCACGTAAAGGATTAATTCTGAGCTAAAATGATTCCCGTGCAGGGTGCCCAACAGAGTTCTTAATTCATGAGGTGTATAGTTGCCAACATTTGAAAAAAAATTCCAGGGACACTTTGCAGCACAGATATCAATTACTTCCTTGAAAATTTACCACACCCACTGCCCCAAAGCTCCTCCCACTCTGCCTAACCCACATAATTACCATTCTTTAACTCCGCCTACTTAAAATACTGTCAAGGATTGTCACTTACATTATAAAATAAGTAATGTGCTATTAAAGTTCATACATACATACAGTCAAAACTGATAAAAACACCTTCCCAACTGGACATAACTATTAATCTCAAACAGCACAGTGACAGACATTACTTACTCACTCTCTCAGGACCAGCAGATTGCGCAATCTTTTTTAGTGCCACATGACCTCGTTCTCCACGGCTTCCCTCACAACCCTTGGCCAACAGTGCCCCTCATCTCTCCATAGTCCCTCTGTCACAAATATTTTTTATTTTATTTATTGAATTTTCAGTTATAAACGTAGAACAACCGCAATTGCTTGTCCAATATTGTCAATCCAAATGCATTACATTATCACACATGTTTCATATTACCCGAGATGTATGTGCTTTACATAGGCTTGGCTATTTGCAACCAGGAGATCTGAATCTTACCACAGCATACCTGTGCAGTACACTCAACGTTGCCTCTGTCCATACATCTAAGCCACCCAGCAGACCCTCAGCACAGTGGAGCCCGCATGTATCCATAGAAACGAGCTTTATTGCCGGGGGTCAGCAGCGTCCAGCCAGTTCTTATAGTTACAGCGCAGTGTTTGCAGACCAGGGTGTGTTGTGCTTGTCCGGTGCCTATTATGGTGCATCCCCATCTAGAGAGCGGAGCCAACATGTGAATGGGTACCAAATGTCTCTGGGGCGAGATCGGGCCGGCAAAAGTTCCCAGTAGCATGTCAATTGGTCTCTGCAATATGTAACATCTGCTACCCAGGTTTTTATGGTTGGGGTCGATGTCTTCCCCCAGTAAATAGCCACCTGTCTTTTGGCCAGCAGAAGTAAAAGCGCTGTGAGTCGCCGACCTGCAGCAGGAATGTTGCGCACGTATCCCAGCAACACCACTAGTGGGGCTCTCTGCAGCTTCTGGTCTGTTATGTCCTCTATGTGTCGAAGCACCTCCACCCAGAACCCAGCTACAAGCCGACACTCCCAGGCCAGATGCAGGAAGGTTGCCTGTAGCGTCCCACATCACCAGCATTTAGTGTCAGGCCATAAGCCCATGCGATGTAGTTGAACCGGGTTGCGATATAAGCGGTGCAGGAATTTGAAATGTATTTGTCTGAGGCTGTAATTCGGGGAAAGCTGCTCTAGTTGGCTGCAGCAAAAGGTCCATTGTGCATCCGAGATAGCAGCGCCAATGTCTGCATCCCAAGCGCTCTGGGGGTAGTGATCGGAGATGTGCGCTGTGTGACAGAGTAGATGCGAGTAATTAATTTATGGGCCGATGGTTCCGTGAGCATATGTTCCAGCACTGGAAGTGGCGGTGGGCAGTGGGGAATGTGTGATGTCTTGCTCGACATGCTGCCCCAAGCTGGAGGTATAGCAACGTGTCTAGTGGCGATCGCTGAGGTGAATCGCACATTTGCTACAATTGAGGAATTGGCCATCTGCATACAGGTCGATGAATGTGTTGATGCCATGCTGGTGTGTGCGCACCCTTGCAAAATGCTCCATTAATGGGGGAATTAGTGGGTTGTTGGCTAGCTGTATGGATGGTGCATATAACATGTCGAGGTTTGCCCTCTTGCAGAGTCCACCCCAAGCCCAGCGCAGTGTTTCTGTTGTGCCTATTTCTTGCCTGGGGCGTTTGTAGCTTTGATAAAGTGCTGTTGTTAAGGGTAGGGGGGCAACCCGGTCTATTTCAATAGCTGCATGTGGTTGAAATGGCGTTAGGTGCTGCCAGAAGTGCAGGAATTGGGCCTGAGCACAATAGGCATATAGTACAAAGTCTGAGGCCCCTATGCCGCCCTTTGCTAGCGGTAGTGTGAGAAGTTCCCAGGATGCCCTAGGCTGTTTCCCTGCCCAGACTAGCTCGACCATGTTTGATTTGAGTCGCTTGAAGAATTGTGCAGTTATGGGCATGTTGACGAAGAGATACAGCAATTTAGGGAGAATTATTATTTTAGTAATGGCGATGCGACCTGAGAGGGACAGGGGCAGACTCTTCCACCTATGGATTCTTTCCTCTATCCATGTCATTACCCTGCCATAATTGGCACTCCAGATCTCTTGTATGTCCCTGCTTATCCAGACGCCCAGGTATCGCGTTGAGCCATCTGCCCAGGCTATCGGGAATTCCGTCTCGAAGGCAACTGTGCCCTCCGTCAGCCGAAGAAGGGTAGATTTGGCCCAGTTGATGTGAATCCCAGATATACCCCCATAACGCACAAGCTCTCTGGTAAAGGATGCGAAGTTCACAGCTGGGTCTATGATATAGAGTGTGAGGTCATCTGCATTCATAGACACTATCAGGCCTCTGGTTGTGAAGCCTATACCCCTGTACGCATGGTTATGCCTCAGTCGAGCCGCAAGCGGCTCTGTGGCAATGGCAAAAAGTTGGGGGGATAGTGGGCACCCCTGGCGGGTGCCCCGCGAGATTGTGATGGGATCGGATATTAGCCCGTTTACTTTAACTCTAGTGGTGGGTAAAGCATATAGGAGTTTAATTTGCTGTATAAAAGTATGACTCATTCCCAGCCGGGTCAGAAGTATGAAGAGGAATTTCCATTCTAAGGAGTCAAATGCCTTATTGGCATCTAATAATGCGGCTATCGCCGAGACATGTGGGGCGAGATAATGCATCAGCATAAAGATTGTCCTTAAGTTGTGGGACGTGGAGCGGCCCGGCACGAAGCCGGATTGATCTGGCCTAACAATGAGAGGGAGTAACAGCTGCAACCTATTCGGCAATATTTTGGCAAATATTTTCTTATCTATATTTATTAGGGAGAGTGGGCGGTAGGAGTCGCTTGACGTCGGGTCTTTGCCCGGCTTGAGCAGCGTAATGACTGCTTCGCGTATTGATGGTGGAAGTGACCCTTTTTGAAGCGCCTCCTGATATACCTTCAGCAGACGAGGGGCAAATAGTGACGCATACTCTTTGTAGAATGCAGAGGTAAGCCCATCAGTCCCGGGGGTCTTATCCCCAGGCAGGCTTTTGATGACTTGCTGTATGTCTTCAGCAGTGAAAGGCTCATCCAGGTATTCTCGATGCATCTCGCTCAGCCACAATAGCTCTATCGAGTCCAGGTATCCCGAGTCTAATTGGGCTGACTTTGAGGTGTATAGCTGGGTGTAGAAGTTTTTCATTGAGGCCAGAACTTCCGTTGGTGAGTGGACCAGTGGCACGTCAGGGAAATGGAGCTCAGTGACGTAAGAGGAGCCCCTGGGAGATTTTAGTAAGTTTGCCAGCGTCTTTTCAGGTCGGTCCCCCTCCTCATATCTGCAGGCCTGTGCGTGTTTGTGTAGGAATTTGGTTTCTCTTTCGGCCTCATCTTGGAATGCCGTTAGTTTTTCTCGTATTTTAGCCAGTAATTCGGGTACTTGGGATTGGAAGTGCTGGCACTCCAGGTTCCGGATCTCTCCCTCTAGTTTTGTGAGGCAGTTACGAATGTCTTTCAGAACCCCTGACTGTAGGGCTATGCAAGCACCGTGAATCATGACCTTAAAGGCCTCCCATATTGTGACCACTGAATCCACGGAGTCTGTGTTATGCTCGAAGAATTCAATTATGTTTTTCGTACGTCTTCTTTAAACACAGCATCGAGTAGCGCATTTGGGGGTCGACTTCATGTGAAGGGCTGTATGTATGGTTTCGGGATTAGGAGCTTGATCACCACCGGTGCATGGTCCGACAGTGTGCATGGATGATGTATGGCCTCAATGGCCCAAGAGTGCATATCCCTGGACGTGAGCCAAAAATCCAATCTGGACCATGCTCCATGTTGCTGTGACACACAGGTGCCCTCTCTGGCATCCGGGTGTAGTAAGCGCCAGGTGTCCACAAGGTAGTGATCGTCCATGATGGTGCGAAGTGTGGCGGCCGACTGTGGGTGATGGGTACGAGACGCGCCCACTCTGTCTGCGTGTTCCGACAAGACAACATTGAAATCAACACCCCAGAGTATTGCAGAGCTTCCCAGTGTCTGGATCCCCAGCCACACCTGATTAAAACAAGCATTTGCAATGCAATAGGTCTCGCATTTGCGAGAGTTTAAGCTATTTGCATTGTAAATGACAATGCCTTTTATCCAACACATAAATAAAAGGCATTGTCATTAACAATGGCAATTGCTGAAACTCTCGCAAATGCAAGACCTATTGTATTGCAAATGTCACACACAAGCAGACACAGGCACACACACAAGCATACAAACAGACACACACACAGGCAGACACGCACACAGACTCATTAAAGAGTTAATAAACAAGCCCACGTAAAATGGAAAGGCAAGAAAGTAGTTGCATGCAGGAAAATGAGTTTGTAAATAAGTTTGTGTAACCAGCGCGGGTACTCATATCACCCATATA
This sequence comes from Calotriton arnoldi, assembly GCA_963921515.1. Taxonomy (NCBI): domain Eukaryota; kingdom Metazoa; phylum Chordata; class Amphibia; order Caudata; family Salamandridae; genus Calotriton; species Calotriton arnoldi. Next base: position 151,389 of record CAWUFW010007437.1, on the reverse strand, counting down.
ACAACAAGCGGGTACTCATATCACCAATATAACAAAGTTATGGTGAGTGTAGAGCCCACCAGCTGCTTATCGTTGGTTGTGGGCCACCGTATTAAAACATAAAGCATGTTTTGCGACTTTTATGCATGGCTGCAAAGCAGTGACAGTCCTCTGACAAGGGCAGGTGCAAACCTTACTTAAAAGTAGGACGGATGGTTAGCTGTTGTGTGTAGCAGGCAAATCATTTGATTGGCTTGACCACCCCCCATGCAATACATCTTCCCCGATCCGTTAACACATAGTGGTCCAAGGCAAAGTCTTTCACTGAATGGACAGAGGTCACCAATGGAAGGAGGCCTGTTGGGCTTGGAAGTGTCAATTCCTGAAGCTTCCCCTCACACATAGGCCCCAAGGTAATATCCTAGCTTATAACTGTTAAACCTCATAAACGCTGTAAATAAGTATGGATTATAAGTACTATAAATCAGCCAGAGAGCTCAGCGACCTGAACGCTCGTGCCTGAAACAAGCAGTGATCTGTAGGTGAAAGGATGGAATCCGACATGGTTGACTCAGACTTCCATCCTCCCAAAGTCAGTGAACTCTAGCGCCATGATACTGCGTAATAGCACCACCTTGTTGTTTACAGTGCTTAGAAATTGTGCTTTAATAAACGTTATATAAAACAAAGTACTCTTTTTGTAGTTCAACACATTGTGTAAGGCTCTGAGTTGGAGGCACGTGTGGGCTGGTGCTGGGAGATGTTCTGTTGTTTCGCACATACGTACAGTTTGATCCTGGGACGTTCATGGCATGAAATGATTACAAAAGCCGTACAGAGTCTTCCGGGATCCCAGGGGTTAATGGCCATCACAGCAGCGGCTTCAAAGCCTGCCTGCATTTTCATGCTTGAGGAGCGGAAAAGGGTAGAGATGAGTAGGGGAGTGAAACCGTGATTGGGGCAAATCTTGAGTGCGCAGAATCACTGGTTCGGGAAGGCAAGGTGGGGACGCGAAACGAAAACAAGAAAAACAAGCATTTGCAATCCGTAGTGCACCCACATGGCGATCCTCCAGCTGCTGCGGGTGGGGGTGAACGCAGATCAATCAGCGCTCGTGTCTGGCCTGCCTGCGGCAGTACCTGCGCATTGAGAAGGCACCGACAGCGGGAGTGCAGCGGAGAGAGGGGCGAGAGAGCACAGTCAGCGGGAGGGGGAAAGCATTGCGAGCGGTGTGGACAGGGCAGTAACGGAGGGCCCGGGGGCTGCGGTTCAAGGCACAGAGGACATTCAGCGGTGGGCGCATGCGCTGCCTATGCGAGACTCAAAAAACAACGAAGTAGTGCGTACATTGAAAGATACCGCCCTGCAGTGTAAGCTTACTGTAGTTGGTCGATGCTGCTTCCGGACTACACGGAAGTTACGTATCGGATCAACAGCCAACAGAAAGCAAGATAAGAACAGCAATGCCACAGTTAAACGAATCGCAAGCGGTATGACAAATTACATGGAGTTTCACCCATCATACAGATTACTTTATGTCTCGCTGAGACAGCGCATGCAGCGCATGCGCTGCCAAGGCGTGACCTAAAAATCGGGGTTGTCTGTGTTGGGCCCATATGTGTTTGCTATTGTTATTTGCTTCCCGTAAAGCCCACCCTTCAGTATAATGTAGCGGCATTCTGGGTCTGTTATGACTCACTCTGTTGTCCATGGGAGACCTCTTCGTATTAGGATCGCCACCCCTCGTGAGTAATTGGAGTAGGCAGATGTGTGTATGACCCCCCATCTATTAGACTTCAACCGGGACTGGGATGCGTCTCTCAGGTGGGTTTCCTGTAGGAGACAAATGTCGACTTTGTGCCTGGTCAGATACGAGGGAACTAGCCACGCTTTTCTATGGTCATTCAGACCACATACGTTCTAGGTGATGCAATTTAATGAAGCCATGCTAGCTTGCGCAGGATTGTCTCGGGTCTGAATCGGGGGCTAATGGCCCGGTGAGTGACTTCCTATGTGATAGACGAGGCGATAAAAATGTATGCCGTGGCAGTATACCCCTATGGGTCGGCGACATGTGTCTTGTGACTTGGTGGGAGTATGCAACAACATCATCTTCAGCAACACATTTTGCAGTATTAAACAACAACAGCTTAACCCTGCCCACCCCCTCCCACACCAACCACCCAATTAGGTTGTGTAAGTATCCCCCATTGACCCCCAACAAAACAGTAATTTCAAAATAGCCAAAAGGCTACAAGGGAATTATCCCGTGGGGAACGAGGAGTTGCTGGCGGACACCCCTGCCAGTTAAGGCTGGATGGCTGATCCATGGAGTGTCTCGGATTGTGATTGTACATTGTCTATGTAAACAGGAATTAATGTCGCAGCATTTTGGTAATGTGGCAAAAGACTTAACATGTGCTGTGTTTAGGCCGACCTTGAGACATTATATGGAAAAAGCCCTTATCAGGAGTGTCTTGTATTGTAATAGAAACAAACCGTGTCAGAGTTTGGAGATGGTACGCTTAGTCATTTTTGATCAGGTGACCGTCCGGCGATGTGCCACCCACTGGCTTCGGGGTTTTTCGTGACTTTCCCGCCTGCCTGGCAAATTTCAGCGCTGCCCTTGCATCTGTGAAGATGAGAGATTTGCCTTCGGATTGCACCATTAGCTTTGCCGGATAGAAAAGAGCGAACTTAGTTCCTGACTGTTGGAGTAGTTTCTTGGCTGGAACGAATTCCCTCCGTGCCGCCTGGACCAGCTGTGTGTAGTCCGAATACAGGGATATCGTGTTGCCCTGATACCGAACGGATCCAAGTTCGCGGGCCATCCTCAGAACTGTGTCTCGGTCACAGTAGTTTAGAAGGTGGGCCAGAATTGGACACGGCTGCGCCCCGACCGGTGGCTTGGGGCCGAGAGAGCGATGTGCCCGCTCGACGAGGAACATGCTAGAGAGTTCACTGCCAAAGAGGTCACTCACCATGGTCTCCACATACTTCTCCATATTTGGTATGTTGGTCGTCTCCGGGATTCCAGTGATTCTGACATTATTGCGTCTGGATCTGGCTTCTAAATCCTTCTAAATGGCTTTTATTAGATTTAGTACCTTGTCCATCTGTAGTAATCTGCTCTTGTCAACTTGTCGGTCATCCGAGTCAGATACTCTGGTCTCAAGGGTATCAATCCGGGCTTCATGCTTTTAGACCCGCTGGGTCACCTGGTCCATATGGGCCTCAAGGGCTTTGAGTCGATTGCCAGCAGGCTGGCTTTCATGTTTTTTAGCATGGATCGAAGGTCATCCTCTTGTGTTGCGTCCATCTCGGCTTCTCCCGCTGTGGTGCCAGCCGTGGACCCACTCTCTAATTGACGTGTTATTAACTTGTCAAATGTCAGTTTCGGCTGTTTTATTTCGGCTTTGCCCATGGCTGTGATGTTCGACGGGCAGGATCGCAATATCCCCCCTGCAGTAGCACTAGTGGTCTCGGGGTATGCCCCGACACTTCCAGCCAATCTACTAGGCCTTGGGGGGTCTCTCCGACCCAGTGTACCCTCGAGGAGCAAGCAGCGTGTTATCTGCATCACAACCCGCGAGTCATCCAGCGTGTCGAAGCATGCGGCAACTGTGCGCGCCCTTATTCTGAACCTGGGGGGCACCGTGGGGCCACTTTCACCAGTACCCGCACACCTCAATGTCCAACCAGCAGAGTAGTTGCTGTTGGCTTACTTCGGCAATTATTCCTGCGGTGGTGTAGCAGTGCGGAACTCCGTGGCAGTGACCATGCAGCTCGCAGGGCGGTTCTTCTGTGCTTGGCCTTGCACTGCCCTTCATGCATTGCCCGCAGGGTCGCAAACATTCACACTGGCCCTTCGGGGGCGCCAGGCCATGCAGCGCAAGTCAAGGGCCGCACAGCGGGACTCACCAGCTCGTCAGCCCTAGCGGGCCCGCTCCGCATCCATCTCTGCCAGCAGACCAGACCGCCCCCAGCGGGTGCCCGGCGGCATGGGAGGGTACCCCCACGGGGGCGGCGACCATCAACCCCAGGTTCCAGCAGGCGGGTGAGACACCGACTCCGCAGCGGCATCCGTCCCGTCAGTCTCGGGTGCGCTCCGGGATTGTGCCCACTAGGTCTCAGCAGGCCCAGGATAGCTCGTCTCGGCGGGAGCAAAGACGGCACCTCTCCCGGTCTCCGAAGGCTCAAAATTCGGTGCATGTCTCTTCCAGGTGAGCACACCGTGTACTGTGCTGTGCGGGCTCCGAGATTGAGGCAGGATTATTGCGGATGTTGTGGCTCTGCCGCCAGAGCCCTCTTAGTGAGCGGCCATCTTGCTGCTCGGCTTGGCCACGCCCCCCCCTGTCACAAATATTTAATTTGTTTTATACAGCTGCTCATACCAGTACAGGGTGTCAGAGCACTTAACATTACAGACACATTACACAGAGACAATGAATCATATGTGTGTAAATCAGTCTAGGAAATGTTAAATAAAACAATGAGGATTACTAGGTGTAGGAGTCGCATGTCACAGATACTAGGAGGCAGTATATTTTAAGGGTGTTTGGTATGGAGAAGTAGAAACTTGGGTTTAAAATGTACCACAGTGGTTGGGGTTAGCTTTACTAATAAGAATGCATTTGTACCCAAACTAACCCCTTTTAGCAACATTAGGTTCTGTGATATGATGATACACAAGAATTTGCAGCAGTCACAATTAACCCTCTGTGCTGCTGGTCAGTCAAAACTTGCTCTAGACAAAACTCCAATCACTCTCTAGCAAGAACATTAAACAACATGTTCTCTTTGACTTACCAACAGAGTCACTGACAGTGCTGGGAAAATACCTCCTCCTGCTTGGCCTAGTCGCTGTAGCTCAGGCGCAGTCTGTAGAGTCACTACTGCATCGCATCTAATCTGCAGCTGAGCTGTAGACTGAAGTCAGGGTGAAGAGGGCATGACATGGGGCACACTGTCTTCAGTGCCATACCGTGTGCCTTTAAACACTCGATGCAGCCGAGCCCCCCGGTGACCCCTCAAGAGCAGGACAAGGCAGCACGTGTTGAGGAGGGCCCGGATGATACTCATTGTCCTTTCATTTAGTTCTGGCAGCAGCAATTCCTGGTGGCCCGGGCTGGCTGCGGCAGGAATTTGAAATTAAAAATATGATCCTGCCTGCGCCAACTGGAGCCTTTAAGTCACTGTCACTGCACAAATGAAGTGACTGCTGAACTTCGTTCATGGGCACTAACACTGCACTTGCCACCTGGAAGCAGTAACCTCCTGTTGGCAGTAGGTCTTACGGCCTCCACGCACATGCGTAATAATAATGCTGACCAATAGTGCCAAGGGGAGGTAGGCAGGTATCCTGTGCTGTGTAATGTAAGCTAAAAAACAGTAAAATCAGCGTAACCAGCAGGCCCCCATTGAAGCTTAACTGAACATCTATTGGCTGCTGTGCATCTCCTGCCTTGTGTCACCCTAGCAAAAAGAACAGTTGATGGACAGAATGCAGAACAATGTCATACATTCAACCCAGTACACAGATATGGGCCTAAATCCATCGTTTATTTGCTCACCATGCCATTCCAGTTTGAACCCAGCCATATGCAAATCAGTCTTGACCCTATGCCTCATGGGAACAGTCCAGCCTGAACTGCCAAGCCAGGTCCTCCCTGGACTGGAAACAAGCATCCTAGGACCGGTTTCGGGGTTTCACCCCTAATCAGCCAGGATAGCTTGACTCCAGTGGCATGGAGAGCACGGAACCCACGTCTGGGCATACCCGTCCCACTCGGGGTGACAAATGCAAAAAGAACAGCTGATGGACAGAATGCAGAACAATGTCATACATTCACCCCAGTACACAGATCTGGGCCTAAATCCCTCATTTTTTTGCTCACCATGCCATTCCAGTTTGAACCCAGCCATATGCAAATCAGTCTTGACCCTGTGCCTCATGGGAACAGTCCAGCCCGAATTGCCAAGCCAGGTCCTCCCTGGGCTGGAAACAAGCATCCTAGGACCGGTTTCGGAGTTTCACCCCTCATCAGCCAGGATAGCTTGACTCCAGTGGCATGGAGAGCACGGGACCAACATCTGGGCATACCAGTCCCACTCGGGGTAACAAATGCAAAAAGAACAGTTGATGGACAGAATGCAGAACAATGTCATACATTCACCCCAGTACACAGATCTGGGCCTAAATCCATCGTTTTTTGCTCACCATGCCATTCCAGTTTGAACCCAGCCATATGCAAATCAGTCTTGACCCTGTGCCTCATGGGAACAGTCCAGCCCGAACTGCCAAGCCAGGTCCTCCCTGGACTGGAAACAAGCATCCTAGGACCGGTTTCGGGGTTTCAGCCCTCATCAGTCAGGATAGCTTGACTCCAGTGGCATGGAGAGCAGGCAGTTCGGGCTGGACTGTTCCCACAAGGAACAGGGTCAAGACTGATTTGCATATGGCTGGGTCCAAACTGGGGTGGTGTGGTGAGCAAAAGAATGATGGATTTAACCCAGATCCTTGTGACTCGGGGTGAATGTTTGCATTGTCCGGCATTCCGACCATCAATTGTTTCTTTTGCTTGTGTCACCGTAGCGTCATGAAAAATAGCGGATTCTACAATGAAAAGAGGGGTGGCTCCTCTGTTATGGCAGAGGCAAAGGACAAAAATAAAATGATAATAAAACTATTTTATTAACATTTTTTTTTTCCCTGCAGGCTGCGAGCTGAGGGAAGGGCTCCACACTGCAGCACTGGGGAGGAGTGGGGGGCACTGCCAGTGTGCATGACGATTTGGCCGGCCCTCGGCTTTCATGCTGGGAATAGTATATTCTGTAGTATAGTATTCCGAGCATGAAAGCAACACTGGGATGGAGAGCTAGGAGCCTGTGCAAGTTGCAGCAGTTCCTGGACGGTTCCCCCTCTCACCGCCTCACCACTTCCCAATACGAATGGCCGCTACTGGGTAATCCACTCAGCTTTTTCAATAAGCTGATTTGCGTGACAATCCTTTTACTTGCAGTAATGCAGTACAGTGACTTAAAAAGCGTTACTATCACGAGATGTGTTACACTTGGCTGGGCTGGAAGTGCAATTGTCGGGACAGTCCTGGGATAGTGAATTACCCTGGACAGTCTCCAACTTGCCAGGACTGTCCCAGAAAAAACAGGACCGTGATGATAAGGCCTAAGTACAGTATGCTGCCCAATTAAGAGCACGGCTGGCGAAGCTTAAAAAGTTAGTAGCTGGCAACATGGAGAATTCTCAGAAGTTTTTCATCCATTCCCAGGTGCCGCCATCAACACCGGCCTCCCGCAGCCTCTCAAGCAGGAGACCGTGGGACACATTGTCGAACGCAGCACTCAGGTCCAGAAGGATCATAGCAGTAGTCCTTCCTTCATCGACAGCAATTCTCAGCACTTCTGCTGCCAGGAAAGTGAGGTTCTAAGACTGATGGAGGTTGTGAAATCAGGGTCACCGTTGGACCCGGTTCCCTCTAAATTTTTACGGCAAGGGAAAAATGCTATTGCCCCGGTTCTCACCTCTTTACTGAATATGTCCTTTAGGACGGGGCAGGTTCCCAATAATTGGAAACACGCTATGGTGGTCCCTTTGCTGAAGAAATCATCTTTTGATCCCGCACTTCCTGAAAATTTGAGACCGATTTCTTTGCTCCCCTATGTAGCAAAAATTGCAGAGAAACATCTTATTGGACAACTGTCTATGTTTCTGGAAGAGAGATGGGTACTCCATGATACCCAGTCTGGCTTTAGGCCACTCCATAGCACTGAGTCGGCCCTTCTCCTGGCAGCAGAAGTGCTGAGAATTGCTGTCGATGAAGGAAGGACTACTGCTATGATCCTTCTGGACCTGAGTGCTGCGTTCGACACAGTGTCCCACGGTCTCCTGCTTGAGAGGCTGCGGGAGGGCGGTGTCGATGGCGGCACCAGGGAATGGATGAAAAACTTCTTGCAGAACAGATCCTTCCAGGTTCTGCAACACCCAAATAAGTCCAGAGTTTGTCCTCTGTCGCAGGGGGTGCCACAGGGTTCGGCTCTCAGCCCCACCCTGTTTAATATCTATATGCGCCCTCTGGCGGATATTGTTTTGAGGCATGGGATCAAGCTGGTGTCATATGCTGATGACACTCAGCTGGTTGTGACTCTGGAGCAAAATGAATCTGAAACGGCATCGGATTTTAAGGTCTGCTTGAGGGAGCTTTCGGACTGGATGAGATACAGCTGCCTTCAGCTGAATGCAGGGAAGACAGAGGTGATGGTTGTTGGAAAACAGCCTTCGCTCTGGTCACAGCATTGGTGGCCTGTGGAACTTGGGCCTACACCGGCCCCGAAAGCAAAGGTGAAGAATCTGGGAGTATGGTTTGATGAAAATCTGTCCTTCTCTGAGCAAATTACCACTGTGGCCGAGCCTGCTTTGGCATCCTTAAAATGCTACGCAAAATTCTGGACCTACTCCCCCTTGATGCTAAAAGAACTATTGTACAGGCTCTTGTTACATCTCGCCTTGATTACTGCAATATTCTGTATTTAGGGGTGACAGCTAGAAATTTGAACCTCTTGCAGAAGGTCCAAAATGCTGCAGCCCGGCTGATCTTGAACATCCCTAGGCGGGTTTCGGTGGGGGAAGCTTTGAAGAAACTTCATTGGCTCCCAATTCAGGCCAGAGACACTTTCAAGGCCTTATGCTTTGGTCACAGGATCCTTAGTCAGAAGGGGCCGCGCTTCCTGCTCCCCCTTCTTACAGTTTATCGGCCCGCACGGGATCTGAGATCCCTTGGCTCTGCCAGGGTGATTGTGCCCAGGGTGCGGAAGGTTCGAGCTGGAGGGAGATCTTTTGGCTTCCTGGCTGCTAAGGCATGGAATGACCTCCCTATGGATCTTAGGACCTGCGAGTCGGAGTCTCTGTTCCGGAAAAACCTAAAAACGTGGCTTTTCCGACTCCCATCTGGTGGACGGAAGTAATATTTCTGCTTTTTATTATTCTGTCAGTCTTCTGCGCAGGAAGGCTTCTAGGTCTGGATTGTTGCGTGGTTTTCATTGATGTTCTAGCGCGGGGACACTCCGTTGGAGTAACCAGGCGCTTTACAAGCTAGCTAATAATAATAATAATAGTTAGTCTTTAATGTAGCTCTTTTATATGGGCTTAGACAAGTGTTAATTTCTGAGTCATCTAGCCCGCTTACAGGAGATTGTATAAGAGTCATGGTAGCGGACTGAGGAGGAGGAGCCTCCCAGCTTTTGAGAAGATTGACATGAACAATTTGATTTTTATTCCTTTTCCCTGGGATTTCAAGTTGGTAGATTACTTGATGAATTATTGTCTTTATTTTATAGGGGCCCTGCCATAGAGCTAACAGTTTTTGCACGCCATAAGGAATCAAGAGCTCATATAGAAAACTCTTTGAGTTTAGTATTACGATTGTAATATTGTTCCTAAATATTCTGAGAATTCTCCATGTTGACAGCTACTAACTCTTTAAGCTTCGCCAGCTGTGCTCTTAATTGGGCAGCATACTGTACTTAGGCCTTATCATCACGGTTTCCTCTTCCTGGGCTTCTTTAGTCATTTCCAGAAGAGTTTGGTATATTCGGCGGGACAATCGTTTAAATGATGAAAACACTAGATTAGACTGGGGTTGCATCTGATTGCAAAAAGAGCCAAGAGGAGCATTTTATCCCAGTCACGTCCCTCATTTTTGCGAATTATTTCCAGGGATACCTTTAGCATTATAATATTAAACCAAGCCATTGGTCTGTGAATGGTATGCAGATGTTCTCTGCTGCTTGATGCCCAAATTCCTGACATATCTCTCTCATGAGTTTGGAGAGAAATGGGCTACCCTGGTTAATGAGGATCTCCATTTCCGGAATCCAGTTCAGGGAAAAACCTCTGTAAGAACTGTAGCCATTTGACTAGTGGTTATCTGTCTAAGAGGAATGCCCCCTGGATATGCAGGTGGGATAGTCAACAATGACTAGAATGTGCCTATAGCCTTTCCTAGAGAGGATTAATGGGCCCAAAAGATCAATCCCAATATGTTGGAAAGGAGTTTATGTTAAGGTAATTTTTGGCAGCAGGGCTTTTGGTGGCTTATAGAGATTACTCACTAGGCACGTGGGACATTACCTACAGAATGTATTTTTTAATTGAGCTTTTTTTCTAGGCCAGTAGAAATTTGCAGAAATATTTTTTCCATCTTTTATGCTCCAAAATGTCTGCCCGAGAGTTGGGAATAGGCGAATGAAGTACTTGCTGATGAAAAGCTTTTGCAACCAACAATTGCAAATTATCTGCAGTATTTAATTTTCTATAAAGGGGGCATTGTTTTATCAGGAAATGGGATGCGACGTCGTCTTCTGTTTCAGAGGTCTTAGCACTAGCCTAGACATGCTGTACGAAAGGATCATTCCTTTGGGAAGTTCTGAAATTGTTATCTTCTTTCCATGGTTCAAAGGACAACCCCTCTAGAGAAGAGGAGGATCCCCTTCTTTTTTTCAACTCGCCTCTCTTTGCGGGATTTAGGACTCTTGGAGGCCTGGTTCTCAAGATCTTCCTATGAAAAGGGAGAATCCTAGTTTGGAAATTCAATGTGGATTTGAGCTGGACTGACAGATGTCAGTTCCTGAAGTCATCCCTTTAGGTAAAACAGGCACTAGGTAAGCCAGGCAGTAATCCCATTTGAGTTTGGGGAGAAGGGATTAGGATGCTGTACAATCTCAACAGTAACTGAATATTATTCGTTTATATCCCTATGTACACGTTTGATTCTTACAGTCTCTTGATGAACATTTGGTTTTGGAAAACATAGGATGCTCTGAGGAGGCCTGTATGGAATGTGCATTAGTTTGCACATATATGTAGAATTGAAATTCTGTTTGTTCACCCCAACAGACTTGCTGAGTGCTGAGGCTAATGTTAATTGGCTCCTCTTCCTCCTCCAGTTTTGGACCACATCATGAAATATGACCCAAACCACCGCAATTGAAGCATTGACGTTGAATGTTCGCATAAGAAGGGGCCCTCATTTCGGGAATTCCTTGGGAGTGATCCGGTTTGGCGGGAGGGGCAAACCGGTGGGGAGGTCAGCGGCTGGGTTTACCTTAGGGTTTATCACTATCTCAAATTCCCTATTATGAGCTACCCATCACAATGGCAATGGTTAAGCTCAGACGGTTGTGCTCATCACACTGAAATCATTTTAATGGACATTCGGGAACCCTCACTATCTTACTCATGATCCACACATTGCCATCAGACAATTCCACCCACTCATAACTTTTAAAGAATTGGTATATTTAGACTATACCGGTTTAACCCTTCTGCCTTTTCTGACTTTCACCCAATCACCAACACAAAACCATACCTTTCCTTCATTTCTCTGGTTCTTGGAATTGTCGGGGTTTCTTAATCCATTGTGGAAACCTTGTTTGACTGAAAGTCACTGTTCTCTTGGACCTCCTCTAACTCAAGAACAATTTAGTGAATTTTCTAATATGTCCAACATCCAAGCCTGTTTTAAGTTACTCAAAGCGATACAAAAGGGGATGATGGACGGAACGTTTGAGCCAATCAAACACTCACCCCCAGTCAACTGATCTGGGTTTAATCCATCATCATTCTTTAGCTCACTCCACCACCCCAGTTCAGACATGGCCATATGCAAATCAGTCTGACCCTGTGCCTCATGGGAACAGTCCAGCCCGAACTGCCAAGCCATGTCTTCCCTGGACCGGAAACAAGCATCCTAGGACCGGTTTCTGGCATTTCAGCCGTCATCAGCCAGGCTTGCTTGAATCCAGTGGCAAAGTGAGCAAGGGACCCACGTCTGGGCATACCCCGCCAACTTAGGGCGACCAAGCGATACAAAGGGATGATGGACGGAGCGTTTGAGCCAATCAAACACTCACCCCCAGTCAACTGATCTGGGTTTAATCCATCATCATTCTTTAGCTCACTCCACCACCCCAGTTCAGACATGGCCATATGCAAATCAGTCTGACCCTGTGCCTCATGGGAACAGTCCAGCCCGAACTGCCAAGCCATGTCTTCCCTGGACCGGAAACAAGCATCCTAGGACCGGTTTCTGGCATTTCAGCCGTCATCAGCCAGGCTTGCTTGAATCCAGTGGCAAAGTGAGCAAGGGACCACGTCTGGGCATACCCGCCAACTTAGGGCGACCAAGCGATACAAAGGGGATGATGGACGGAACGTTTGAGCCAATCAAACACTCACCCCCAGTCAACTGATCTGGGTTTAATCCATCATCATTCTTTAGCTCACTCCACCACCCCAGTTCAGACATGGCCATATGCAAATCAGTCTGACCCTGTGCCTCATGGGAACAGTCCAGCCCGAACTGCCAAGCCATGTCTTCCTGGACCGGAAACAAGCATCCTAGGACCGGTTTCTGGCATTTCAGCCGTCATCAGCCAGGCTTGCTTGAATCCAGTGGCAAAGTGAGCAAGGGACCCACGTCTGGGCATACCCCGCCAACTTAGGGCGACCAAAGCGATACAAAGGGATGATGGACGGAACGTTTGAGCCAATCAAACACTCACCCCCAGTCAACTGATCTGGGTTTAATCCATCATCATTCTTTAGCTCACTCCACCACCCCAGTTCAGACATGGCCATATGCAAATCAGTCTGACCCTGTGCCTCATGGGAACAGTCCAGCCCGAACTGCCAAGCCATGTCTTCCCTGGACCGGAAACAAGCATCCTAGGACCGGTTTCTGGCATTTCAGCCGTCATCAGCCAGGCTTGCTTGAATCCAGTGGCAAAGTGAGCAAGGGACCCACGTCTGGGCATACCCCCGCCAACTTAGGGCTTACCAAGCGATACAAAGGGGATGATGGACGGAACGTTTGAGCCAATCAAACACTCACCCCCAGTCAACTGATCTGGGTTTAATCCATCATCATTCTTTAGCTCACTCCACCACCCCAGTTCAGACATGGCCATATGCAAATCAGTCTGACCCTGTGCCTCATGGGAACAGTCCAGCCCGAACTGCCAAGCCATGTCTTCCCTGGACCGGAAACAAGCATCCTAGGACCGGTTTCTGGCATTTCAGCCGTCATCAGCCAGGCTTGCTTGAATCCAGTGGCAAAGTGAGCAAGGGACCCACGCCTGGGCATACCCCGCCAACTTAGGGCTGACCAAAGCGATACAAAGGGGATGATGGACGGAGCGCTTGAGCCAATCAAACACTCACCCCAGTCAACTGATCTGGGTTTAATCCATCATCATTCTTTAGCTCACTCCACCACCCCAGTTCAGACATGGCCATATGCAAATCAGTCTGACCCTGTGCCTCATGGGAACAGTCCAGCCCGAACTGCCAAGCCATGTCTTCCCTGGACCGGAAACAAGCATCCTAGGACCGGTTTCTGGCATTTCAGCCGTCATCAGCCAGGCTTGCTTGAATCCAGTGGCAAAGTGAGCAAGGGACCCACGTCTAGGCATACCCCGCCAACTTAGGGCGTACCAAAGCGATACAAAGGGGATGATGGACGGAGCGTTTGAGCCAATCAAACACTCACCCCCAGTCAACTGATCTGGGTTTAATCCATCATCATTCTTTAGCTCACTCCACCACCCCAGTTCAGACATGGCCATATGCAAATCAGTCTGACCCTGTGCCTCATGGGAACAGTCAGCCCGAACTGCCAAGCCATGTCTTCCCTGGACCGAAACAAGCATCCTAGGACCGGCTTCTGGCATTTCAGCCGTCATCAGCCAGGCTTGCTTGAATCCAGTGGCAAAGTGAGCAAGGGACCCACGCCTGGGCATACCCCGCCAACTTAGGGCGACCAAGCGATACAAAGGGATGATGGACGGAGCGTTTGAGCCAATCAAACACTCACCCCCAGTCAACTGATCTGGGTTTAATCCATCATCATTCTTTAGCTCACTCCACCACCCCAGTTCAGACATGGCCATATGCAAATCAGTCTGACCCTGTGCCTCATGGGAACAGTCCAGCCCGAACTGCCAAGCCATGTCTTCCCTGGACCGGAAACAAGCATCCTAGGACCGGTTTCTGGCATTTCAGCCGTCATCAGCCAGGCTTGCTTGAATCCAGTGGCAAAGTGAGCAAGGGACCCACGTCTGGGCATACCCCGCCAACTTAGGGCGACCAAGCGATACAAAAGGGATGATGGACGGAACGTTTGAGCCAATCAAACACTCACCCCCAGTCAACTGATCTGGGTTTAATCCATCATCATTCTTTAGCTCACTCCACCACCCCAGTTCAGACATGGCCATATGCAAATCAGTCTGACCCTGTGCCTCATGGGAACAGTCCAGCCCGAACTGCCAAGCCATGTCTTCCCTGGACCGGAAACAAGCATCCTAGGACCGGTTTCTGGCATTTCAGCCGTCATCAGCCAGGCTTGCTTGAATCCAGTGGCAAAGTGAGCAAGGGACCCACGTCTGGGCATACCCCCGCCAACTTAGGGCGACCAAGCGATACAAAGGGGATGATGGACGGAACGTTTGAGCCAATCAAACACTCACCCCCAGTCAACTGATCTGGGTTTAATCCATCATCATTCTTTAGCTCACTCCACCACCCCAGTTCAGACATGGCCATATGCAAATCAGTCTGACCCTGTGCCTCATGGGAACAGTCCAGCCCGAACTGCCAAGCCATGTCTTCCCTGGACCGGAAACAAGCATCCTAGGACCGGTTTCTGGCATTTCAGCCGTCATCAGCCAGGCTTGCTTGAATCCAGTGGCAAAGTGAGCAAGGGACCCACGTCTGGGCATACCCCCGCCAACTTAGGGCGACCAAGCGATACAAAGGGATGATGGACGGAGCGTTTGAGCCAATCAAACACTCACCCCCAGTCAACTGATCTGGGTTTAATCCATCATCATTCTTTAGCTCACTCCACCACCCCAGTTCAGACATGGCCATATGCAAATCAGTCTGACCCTGTGCCTCATGGGAACAGTCCAGCCGAACTGCCAAGCCATGTCTTCCTGGACCGGAAACAAGCATCCTAGGACCGGTTTCTGGCATTTCAGCCGTCATCAGCCAGGCTTGCTTGAATCCAGTGGCAAAGTGAGCAAGGGACCCACGTCTGGGCATACCCCGCCAACTTAGGGCGACCAAGCGATACAAAGGGATGATGGACGGAGCGCTTGAGCCAATCAAACACTCACCCCCAGTCAACTGATCTGGGTTTAATCCATCATCATTCTTTAGCTCACTCCACCACCCCAGTTCAGACATGGCCATATGCAAATCAGTCTGACCCTGTGCCTCATGGGAACAGTCCAGCTCGAACTGCCAAGCCATGTCTTCCTGGACCGAGAACAAGCATCCTAGGACCGGTTTCTGGCATTTCAGCCGTCATCAGCCAGGCTTGCTTGAATCCAGTGGCAAAGTGAGCCCTAAGTTGGCGGGGTATGCCCAGACGTGGGTCCCTTGCTCACTTTGCCACTGGATTCAAGCAAGCCTGGCTGATGACGGCTGGAATGCCAGAAACCGGTCCTAGGATGCTTGTTTCCGGTCCAGGAAAGACATGGCTTGGCAGTTCGGGCTGGACTGTTCCCATGAGGCACAGGGTCAGACTGATTTGCATATGGCCATGTCTGAACTGGGGTGGTGGAGTGAGCTAAAGAATGATGATGGATTAAACCCAGATCTGTTGACTGGGGGTGAGTGTTTGATTGGCTCAAACGTTCCGTCCATCATCCCCTTTGTATCGCTTTGTTCGCCCTAAGTTGGCGGGGTATGCCCAGACGTGGGTCCCTTGCTCACTTTGCCACTGGATTCAAGCAAGCCTGGCTGATGACGGCTGGAATGCCAGAAACCGGTCCTAGGATGCTTGTTTCCGGTCCAGGAAAGACATGGCTTGGCAGTTCGGGCTGGACTGTTCCCATGAGGCACAGGGTCAGACTGATTTGCATATGGCCATGTCTGAACTGGGGTGGTGGAGTGAGCTAAAGAATGATGATGGATTAAACCCAGATCTGTTGACTGGGGGTGAGTGTTTGATTGGCTCAAACGCTCCGTCCATCATCCCCTTTGTATCGCTTTGTTCGCCCTAAGTTGGCGGGGTATGCCCAGACGTGGGTCCCTTGCTCACTTTGCCACTGGATTCAAGCAAGCCTGGCTGATGACGGCTGGAATGCCAGAAACCGGTCCTAGGATGCTTGTTTCCGGTCCAGGAAAGACATGGCTTGGCAGTTCGGGCTGGACTGTTCCCATGAGGCACAGGGTCAGACTGATTTGCATATGGCCATGTCTGAACTGGGGTGGTGGAGTGAGCTAAAGAATGATGATGGATTAAACCCAGATCTGTTGACTGGGGTGAGTGTTTGATTGGCTCAAACGCTCCGTCCATCATCCCCTTTTGTATCGCTTGTTCGCCCTAAGTTGGCGGGGTATGCCCAGACGTGGGTCCCTTGCTCACTTTGCCACTGGATTCAAGCAAGCCTGGCTGATGACGGCTGGAATGCCAGAAACCGGTCCTAGGATGCTTGTTTCCGGTCCAGGAAAGACATGGCTTGGCAGTTCGGGCTGGACTGTTCCCATGAGGCACAGGGTCAGACTGATTTGCATATGGCCATGTCTGAACTGGGGTGGTGGAGTGAGCTAAAGAATGATGATGGATTAAACCCAGATCTGTTGACTGGGGGTGAGTGTTTGATTGGCTCAAACGCTCCGTCCATCATCCCCTTTGTATCGCTTTGTTCGCCCTAAGTTGGCGGGGTATGCCCAGACGTGGGTCCCTTGCTCACTTTGCCACTGGATTCAAGCAAGCCTGGCTGATGACGGCTGGAATGCCAGAAACCGGTCCTAGGATGCTTGTTTCCGGTCCAGGAAAGACATGGCTTGGCAGTTCGGGCTGGACTGTTCCCATGAGGCACAGGGTCAGACTGATTTGCATATGGCCATGTCTGAACTGGGGTGGTGGAGTGAGCTAAAGAATGATGATGGATTAAACCCAGATCTGTTGACTGGGGGTGAGTGTTTGATTGGCTCAAACGTTCCGTCCATCATCCCCTTTTGTATCGCTTTGTTCGCCCTAAGTTGGCGGGGTATGCCCAGACGTGGGTCCCTTGCTCACTTTGCCACTGGATTCAAGCAAGCCTGGCTGATGACGGCTGGAATGCCAGAAACCGGTCCTAGGATGCTTGTTTCCGGTCCAGGAAAGACATGGCTTGGCAGTTCGGGCTGGACTGTTCCCATGAGGCACAGGGTCAGACTGATTTGCATATGGCCATGTCTGAACTGGGGTGGTGGAGTGAGCTAAAGAATGATGATGGATTAAACCCAGATCTGTTGACTGGGGGTGAGTGTTTGATTGGCTCAAACGTTCCGTCCATCATCCCCTTTTGTATCGCTTTGTTCGCCCTAAGTTGGCGGGGTATGCCCAGACGTGGGTCCCTTGCTCACTTTGCCACTGGATTCAAGCAAGCCTGGCTGATGACGGCTGGAATGCCAGAAACCGGTCCTAGGATGCTTGTTTCCGGTCCAGGAAAGACATGGCTTGGCAGTTCGGGCTGGACTGTTCCCATGAGGCACAGGGTCAGACTGATTTGCATATGGCCATGTCTGAACTGGGGTGGTGGAGTGAGCTAAAGAATGATGATGGATTAAACCCAGATCTGTTGACTGGGGGTGAGTGTTTGATTGGCTCAAACGTTCCGTCCATCATCCCCTTTGTATCGCTTTGTTCGCCTCTAAGTTGGCGGGGTATGCCCAGACGTGGGTCCCTTGCTCACTTTGCCACTGGATTCAAGCAAGCCTGGCTGATGACGGCTGGAATGCCAGAAACCGGTCCTAGGATGCTTGTTTCCGGTCCAGGAAAGACATGGCTTGGCAGTTCGGGCTGGACTGTTCCCATGAGGCACAGGGTCAGACTGATTTGCATATGGCCATGTCTGAACTGGGGTGGTGGAGTGAGCTAAAGAATGATGATGGATTAAACCCAGATCTGTTGACTGGGGGTGAGTGTTTGATTGGCTCAAACGTTCCGTCCATCATCCCCTTTTGTATCGCTTTGTTCGCCCTAAGTTGGCGGGGGTATGCCCAGACGTGGGTCCCTTGCTCACTTTGCCACTGGATTCAAGCAAGCCTGGCTGATGACGGCTGGAATGCCAGAAACCGGTCCTAGGATGCTTGTTTCCGGTCCAGGAAAGACATGGCTTGGCAGTTCGGGCTGGACTGTTCCCATGAGGCACAGGGTCAGACTGATTTGCATATGGCCATGTCTGAACTGGGGTGGTGGAGTGAGCTAAAGAATGATGATGGATTAAACCCAGATCTGTTGACTGGGGGTGAGTGTTTGATTGGCTCAAACGTTCCGTCCATCATCCCCTTTGTATCGCTTTGTTCGCCCTAAGTTGGCGGGGTATGCCCAGACGTGGGTCCCTTGCTCACTTTGCCACTGGATTCAAGCAAGCCTGGCTGATGACGGCTGGAATGCCAGAAACCGGTCCTAGGATGCTTGTTTCCGGTCCAGGAAAGACATGGCTTGGCAGTTCGGGCTGGACTGTTCCCATGAGGCACAGGGTCAGACTGATTTGCATATGGCCATGTCTGAACTGGGGTGGTGGAGTGAGCTAAAGAATGATGATGGATTAAACCCAGATCTGTTGACTGGGGGTGAGTGTTTGATTGGCTCAAACGTTCCGTCCATCATCCCCTTTTGTATTGCTTTGTTCGCCCTAAGTTGGCGGGGGTATGCCCAGACGTGGGTCCCTTGCTCACTTTGCCACTGGATTCAAGCAAGCCTGGCTGATGACGGCTGGAATGCCAGAAACCGGTCCTAGGATGCTTGTTTCCGGTCCAGGAAAGACATGGCTTGGCAGTTCGGGCTGGACTGTTCCCATGAGGCACAGGGTCAGACTGATTTGCATATGGCCATGTCTGAACTGGGGTGGTGGAGTGAGCTAAAGAATGATGATGGATTAAACCCAGATCTGTTGACTGGGGTGAGTGTTTGATTGGCTCAAACGTTCCGTCCATCATCCCCTTTTGTATCGCTTTGTTCGCCCTAAGTTGGCGGGGTATGCCCAGACGTGGGTCCCTTGCTCACTTTGCCACTGGATTCAAGCAAGCCTGGCTGATGACGGCTGGAATGCCAGAAACCGGTCCTAGGATGCTTGTTTCCGGTCCAGGAAAGACATGGCTTGGCAGTTCGGGCTGGACTGTTCCCATGAGGCACAGGGTCAGACTGATTTGCATATGGCCATGTCTGAACTGGGGTGGTGGAGTGAGCTAAAGAATGATGATGGATTAAACCCAGATCTGTTGACTGGGGGTGAGTGTTTGATTGGCTCAAACGTTCCGTCCATCATCCCCTTTTGTATCGCTTTGTTCGCCCTAAGTTGGCGGGGGTATGCCCAGACGTGGGTCCCTTGCTCACTTTGCCACTGGATTCAAGCAAGCCTGGCTGATGACGGCTGGAATGCCAGAAACCGGTCCTAGGATGCTTGTTTCCGGTCCAGGAAAGACATGGCTTGGCAGTTCGGGCTGGACTGTTCCCATGAGGCACAGGGTCAGACTGATTTGCATATGGCCATGTCTGAACTGGGGTGGTGGAGTGAGCTAAAGAATGATGATGGATTAAACCCAGATCTGTTGACTGGGGGTGAGTGTTTGATTGGCTCAAACGTTCCGTCCATCATCCCCTTTTGTATCGCTTTGTTCGCCCTAAGTTGGCGGGGTATGCCCAGACGTGGGTCCCTTGCTCACTTTGCCACTGGATTCAAGCAAGCCTGGCTGATGACGGCTGGAATGCCAGAAACCGGTCCTAGGATGCTTGTTTCCGGTCCAGGAAAGACATGGCTTGGCAGTTCGGGCTGGACTGTTCCCATGAGGCACAGGGTCAGACTGATTTGCATATGGCCATGTCTGAACTGGGGTGGTGGAGTGAGCTAAAGAATGATGATGGATTAAACCCAGATCTGTTGACTGGGGGTGAGTGTTTGATTGGCTCAAACGTTCCGTCCATCATCCCCTTTTGTATCGCTTTGTTCGCCCTAAGTTGGCGGGGGTATGCCCAGACGTGGGTCCCTTGCTCACTTTGCCACTGGATTCAAGCAAGCCTGGCTGATGACGGCTGGAATGCCAGAAACCGGTCCTAGGATGCTTGTTTCCGGTCCAGGAAAGACATGGCTTGGCAGTTCGGGCTGGACTGTTCCCATGAGGCACAGGGTCAGACTGATTTGCATATGGCCATGTCTGAACTGGGGTGGTGGAGTGAGCTAAAGAATGATGATGGATTAAACCCAGATCTGTTGACTGGGGGTGAGTGTTTGATTGGCTCAAACGTTCCGTCCATCATCCCCTTTTGTATCGCTTTGTTCGCCCTAAGTTGGCGGGGTATGCCCAGACGTGGGTCCCTTGCTCACTTTGCCACTGGATTCAAGCAAGCCTGGCTGATGACGGCTGGAATGCCAGAAACCGGTCCTAGGATGCTTGTTTCCGGTCCAGGAAAGACATGGCTTGGCAGTTCGGGCTGGACTGTTCCCATGAGGCACAGGGTCAGACTGATTTGCATATGGCCATGTCTGAACTGGGGTGGTGGAGTGAGCTAAAGAATGATGATGGATTAAACCCAGATCTGTTGACTGGGGGTGAGTGTTTGATTGGCTCAAACGTTCCGTCCATCATCCCCTTTTGTATCGCTTTGTTCGCCCTAAGTTGGCGGGGGTATGCCCAGACGTGGGTCCCTTGCTCACTTTGCCACTGGATTCAAGCAAGCCTGGCTGATGACGGCTGGAATGCCAGAAACCGGTCCTAGGATGCTTGTTTCCGGTCCAGGAAAGACATGGCTTGGCAGTTCGGGCTGGACTGTTCCCATGAGGCACAGGGTCAGACTGATTTGCATATGGCCATGTCTGAACTGGGGTGGTGGAGTGAGCTAAAGAATGATGATGGATTAAACCCAGATCTGTTGACTGGGGGTGAGTGTTTGATTGGCTCAAACGTTCCGTCCATCATCCCCTTTTGTATCGCTTTGTTTTAAGTTACTCAGCACAGACCTAGCCCACATTTTTTAAAATGGAGATTTATCACTTGCATTCCAGGGAGTTGCACTATAGTTTCGTACCATTTCTATCAGACCACTTCAACAATTATTCCCAATTACTCTAGCCAGTGGTATACCTTCTTTTAATACTCTTATCCACTGTGCACAGCAGAGACTGGTCTCAGGGCCTGGCACCCTTGCACTCAACTCGCTATAGGTGGCCAACACTTGCATGGCATACAGTATTGTGATTTCAAAACGAGTTCCACAAACCCTGTTGCTTAAAAGTCAAGTTTGATAGGATATTGTTCTAAGTTGCTTGACACCAGGCATGATGAAAGAACATAAGAAAAGCTGCAACTGTGTAGGTACATTTTAATTGTTGCACTTTGCTAAGCACTTCAATGTACACGGTTCCTGGTAGCAATAGGGTGGAACCAGGGTGTACCAACCACACTCTTGTCTTGTTTTTCTTGGTTTTTAGAGGATTGATGTAGATTATTGCACAAATTTTGGCTCTTGAGGATGTACTGCTCCACATGCAAACAGGTCTTGGTTATCTGACATAGTTCATCGGCCTCCTTACTATTGCATAATCCTGCAGCAGTTTTGGTTTCTCCTTGCCCACACTCTTCCGGACAGGGAACAGCACACTGTCCCAATGGATGGGGTCCCCAGGATACTGTTGTCGTCAGCCCCAGAAGATGGGGTTTCCAGGTCTTGAAAAGGCTCAGAGAGGGGTGGGGCTGCATGCCCCTTCACAAATAAAAAACCTAAATAAAGCAGTAATGTGAAGTGAGCAGAGTAGCTTCATTTCACATTCACTACTCCAGCTGGTGAGCGCCCCATAATGACCTGCAAGAGCTTTGTTTAAAAATATTTTTTGATGCTCATGGTGCCCCTACAAGTGGCAGGGGCATCACCAAGCTTTTTTTTAAAAATGTTGTGGGGGATACAGGGAACACACCAGCCCCCCCCAAACTTTTTTTTTAAATGCAATAAGTTGTCTGGGTCATTGAATCCATGCCCTCCAGACAGCTTATCATGATTTTCAAAGCACTATGAGGTGGAGCTGTATGTTTTTCAGCTCCAGTGCAGGGATCCCTTGTGGTTGGTTTTATGGCTGCACATTGTGGCCTTAAAAATTAAAAAAAAAGAACCAAAGACATGTTTATGTTTTTTGTAATGCTCCATTACAAATATTTTATGACAATCACTTTTATTAAACAGTCACTCTTGCAGTAGCAGGAACTGTTTTACTTTAATAAAATCACTGAAAAAATTATATGATTACCTCCCACTAGCAGCAAGAAAGACAGTAGCCTTTGCATTGATAACATCCAGATTGGACTATTGTAATAGTCAATATGCAGGTGCCAAAATACAAATGATTCAGAAACTGCAGGTGGTACAACCTGCGGATGCCAGGCGATCATTGGTCTCGGCTGATCTAAAAGTTCTATACTAGCAGCCAGTACATAAGAGGGTCCTTTTTAAAATTCTTCTGTTCACCTTTAGAGCCTATATATGTTTGGGGCCAAAATATCTAATTTCTAGATTTACCCATTATACCACCAATCAAACCTTGAGGTCCTCACATGGCAATCTTCTGAAACCCCCTACATTTAGACTCAAAGCTAAGGGAGGCAAATCATTTGCTGTTATGGGTACAAAGGCCCAGTCACTTGAGACTCATTGAATCGGAATCCATCTTTAGAAAGCAGTTGAAGACTTGGATTTTCGCTGCTGCCGATTTGCACTGTTACTCACTCATTCAGTGATCTTTCTCTCTTTCTGGTCACATATGTGTCATGAAGCCACTCTTTATTGCCATTCAGCACCAGGATGCTCCTTTCGGAGTGACAGCCGTGCTTTAAAAGTTTAGTATTCATTCTTTTCAATGGGGTCGGTCATCCAACTTCAGGTACCTCACTGTAGGTTTTAGGTTTGGTTAATCAGGTTACACTACCAGACAACCAACCACTGTGTAGATAGCTTTTTAGTATTCTGGTCCTGACGAATCGCCATTTGATCTTAGGACTATTCAGGCAAGAAACATGTTGACCATTTAAAATTGCGCCACCCCTGAACATTATTTCAGCAGTGTGCTACCCTTGTTTTAATTGGGTTGGAGGTCTCGTTGAGTAAAGTGTTTCCCTGGAGAACCTCCATATCTAATTTTAATCCACTACTTAGAGCACCCACTTTCTTCACATCCATCTACACACCAAGGCCCTATAACCACACAGCACCCAACGGCACTTTGGAATAAACGATCTCCAGCAAAGAGCCCCTCATAGGGAGCCCGTCAGGTATTGCAGCTCTGACCTGACGAGGAGCATGCCCTATGATGAAGCATGACACCCAGCCGGGTGTGTGAGGGCCCTAATTCCAATAAGGGGAATCCCTTATTCCTCCTATAAACTTGGACTGAGGACCACCCAGTCCTGTTGTCCCCTCCTTCTTCCCTTCTAAGGAACTGCATACCTTCTTGTATTGATTATTGAAGGGGCACTGTGCAGGACCTTATAACACCCCCAGTCCCTTCTCTTTGAGTTACAGAAAAGGTAATCAAATCGAGTGTGGACCTGATGTCCCGGTGCATAGTAAGAGAATTCTGTTTCCCCAGGGTGCTCCAAGCGCCAGACATCATGCAAATTGGACATTCTAGACCATTGCTGGAAGTGCTTTGTTGCCTGGATGACTGGTCGTGCCTGGGAGCGTGGGTACCGATTGGACCAAGTCAGTGTCATGTATGCAGTTGAAGTCCCCTCCCCACAACCCCGGTGCCTGGGGATCCAGTAACACGGTTGAGGAAAGGGTATCGGAAAACACACCCTGAGAGGTGTTGGGTGCATAGGGGGTCACGATGCCCTCTGAAACCACATAGTGGCCTTCCTCATCTGCAAGGACTATAGACTTCACAAATGGCACCTCTGGAGTGACCCAAATAAGGACCCCCCCATGCATAAGCTGAATAACCAGTACCGTAAACCTGCCCACTCCATCGTCTATTAACTTTGTCATGCTTTCCTGTGGTCAGGTGCCTGTATCGAAGGCAGGCATATATCCTGTGTGTCCGGGCAGGGGTCGCCATACGATGGATGTTCCAAGTTAAAGTATTAAAGGTAGAAGCCATTGATCACAAACTGTGCAACCCGACACCCCCAAAAACCCATGCCCCCTTCTCCCATCCCCCCATAATCCTCCCATCACTCTGGCCACCCTACCAGCCAGCCAAACAATAAAGAACAATCAAACAATACTGAGAAACAACTCCCCTATCCCAGGCATAAGCGCCTTTTGGCCGCATGCCACAACCCCCCAAACAGTGCAACTGGCATGTAACATATACCTGCAACAGAATCATGTCCATGTGGAATACTCTGTCAGTGACGGGCCAAAGGAGGCCACAAGGAGCGTGGAAGTGTCAGGGTTCAATGTTTCCATGGTGTGGGCCGATGTCGGATGATGTGCAATCCAGCTCCCCCAGTCTATGTGTCTTACCTTCGGGGGGTAACAAACCCAAGAGGAATCCAGCCTCACTGTAGAAATAAAAACCTTCTTAGGGGTTCACTGATACATCTGGTCCTTAAGACCAACAAAGAAGAGATTGGCACAGAAGCTGTAATATCAAAAAAACATGTTTTATTAACCTCAGATGAGGGAGATTGCATCTTACGGTACCCGCAGGCCACTGTAGGAGGCATTCTAATGAGTGCAGAGAACAGGGTCCTTATATATGTATTTGTTACATAGTCAGCATAAAATCAAGGGGAGGTCCTAGCACATACAAGCATGCTTATTGACTAATATGGGTATACAAAATTTGCTTGCTCCACAAAGTGGGAGGGAGACTAAACTGCTTACATGAGTAAGAATAGCCTGACAGTTCTATACTAGGAGCAGGTGCATTCTACCAGCTAGGCCTCTCTGAGCATGTGCAAGACTCTGGAAGAAGGAGAAAGCACATGGCGAGCACATGGCTAACTAAAATGGCTGCCAAGTACAAAATGGCTTTCAGCTCATGCTAACAGCGATTCCTGCAATCTTTAACAGACGATCCTTTTAGCATGAGCTAAAGACATTCCCATGATCTAGTAGAGACATAGAAAATATTTTGCACATTTTCTTCTCATAAATTCATCAACATCCTATGCTAGGTGGGCATTTACATTCTAAACATTTCATTAAGCAGGTATATACAAGGTATAAGCAGGAGTACAAAGTGAACAGAGCATTGGGTCATACAGGTAGCAAGAGAGAATAATGACTATTATCTCAAATAGAAATCTCAATATTTTCCAATCCTAAGCAGAAAGCAAATACCAAAACCATCTAGTCTAATTTTAAGTTTCAGGGCTCTGATGGGGGCTCGTCAAGTCAATTTTAAAATAGCCAACAGCACATACCTAATAAAAACATTTTCAATAGACTTTCTCAGTATTTTTATGAGGGCTGAATTATCAATTAATATACTTAAGGAAAGAGTAAAGTAACATGCTCAGATGAACTTTTCTCGTGCAGAATAAACATTCCTCTTAAAAAATATTAAAGCAATCAGACATATTATTACAAAAACAATTGTGGCTTCGGGGACCAGGAGGACCACACAGGGCCATAGGAATTAGGACAAGGAGCCGCAAAGGGCTGCTCCTCCTCAAAAATGGGACGATCAAAGGGTACATTACTAACAAACAAAAAAGAGTCCTTGGGAAATTGTAGTACAACCACCAGCCAGAGGGAGTCTTCTCCCTGTGTCCGTTTTGAGCCTCACAGGCAGGCTCTTGTTGTTCCCACGGTGGAGCTGCACAACTCGCAACTCAAGAATCACGGAGAAGGAAAAGTCTTTCTTTCAGGATAGGGCAATCACCCCCCCAGGGCAAATACCCTCAATGATCCTGTCCAGTGTCTCAGGCAGTGCACCAGTTTTCTTCACTTTAATCTAACAGGCACCAAGGGCATAGCACCTGTACCCTAAACTCAAGTCCTTCCCTAACTCCTGTATTGCACCTCTGGCGCACTGCTCTTTTGTTGGGGCACAAATTGTACCCAGTGTGCTCGGGCATCTCTTGATCAACAAACAAAGGCGTAGACTTGCATTCACTTTGGACCAGGACTAAGAGGCCTGAAGCAACCCTTGTTTCAAAAGGGGGTCACCTCAAGCAAAGCCTCCTTGCCGTCCTTGTCGTTCTGTGACTCTCTCAGCTGGGCATCAAAAACTGGATCCACACAAAGATTTCTCCATCCTGATTTGTAACCCCGTCTTTCGCCCAAGACAGTGGCAGGGGTACACACTTCACGTCCCAGTGCTTCCGCCTTCACTGAGGTCCTAGTTGCCAGCAACGCCTATGCTGGTTCCTTTAACTTTGGCTTCAAACTGGAGTGGCGCTGACTCCCAGGCTGGATCTGATGTACGGGCCCCTCTGGCAATGGTTGTAAGGCAGCAAATATCTATTGGTGGACAGAACAAGAGGTCTTTAGACAAGGCACAGAAATAATCTAACAACAGAGAGGATAGTCTCAGAATACTTCCTTAGTCTTGGGGCGCCCCATACATTAGCAAGGCACCCAACAACCACTTCATCTATCTGAGAGTAGAAAACCCTGGACCTATTGGCAAGTATAAAAGGAACGTTTTGGTGAACTGACAAGAGTAATACATCACCCAATCCCAAGCAGCCAAGGAAGTCTGTGTTCATTTACTAAATTCTGAGGAAAAGAGAAAACAATACAGACATACTCCAAATACTTACATTGGTGTATTCCTATATTACCAATCTGAAGAACCCTCAAGAAAAAGGAAATGTTCTACACTTTTACTCATAGATTTTACATTACTTGTACAGGACTGCAGACACTTGTAAAATAATTTCTCTTACATGTTATGCTTAGGACCATGCTCTCATGTTATAGGTGCAGCAGGAAAATCTAAAACTGCTAATCTAACAGGGATTCTTATTGCAAAAAGAACTAAACTTCAACATAGTGGGTACTTTTTCTCCAGCAGAACATGTTATGACAAACAAACTCCTATAAAACAATATTTTCCTTCAAAATGTTTGCTAAGGATCACATGAGCGTCTTTCCTGCATTGTACTTTTCACGATCTGGACTATGCAACATCATTTTCAAAAGGAAAAAAACCCTATCTCCAGCTCTAATAAGGGCTGTCAGCTTATTTACACAGACTAGCTAATAAAAGACTAGCAATGCCCTTGCAAAACTGTATAGAACATGAGAATAACATAAACAATAATAGTGTTGCCACCTGAGATTTTTGAACAGAAACCGCCACTATACAATTTTCCTTAAAGATCAAATAAGGGAACATCAATCTGTTCTACTCATTCTTTCATACAGGATGGGCAGTAACATAGCTTATGTGTTTCATCTTTTTATTAATTCTAACAATTTTAAAACAGTATTACAGAATAGCCAATTGTAATTGTAATTGTAAGTAGCATTTATATAGCGCAGCTGTCACCCAACGGGCATCCTGGCGCTGGGATTACCTAAATCACTGTGCAGCTATAAAACTATGAATCATCATGCGCCAATCTCTCAAGGCTATTCTTTTTGAAAGAGCCTGGTTTTTAGCTTTTTCTAAACTGCAGTAAGTCATCAGTCTGTCTGAGTTCACTTGGTAGTTCATTCCATAGCCTTGCGGCTGCATAGCCAAATGATCTACCTCCTAGTCGGGTTTTCTTGACTCGTGGGGTACATACTAGGTGGGCTGCCAAGGAACGAAGACTTCTAGCTGGGGAGTACCAAGTAAACATTCTCTGTAATGGTTTAGGCCCCATTTTGTGTGCCGCCTTATGAACAATGCAAAGTGCCTTAACTGTCACATGGCCATTTCCTAGACAGCTTTAGACAGACTCAAAAAAAAAGTGAGAAAAAGAAGAGAGAAAACATAATTTTGCCTACCCTTAATTTGTAGAGGAGCTAGCCTCCTTCCCCCATTTTGACAGTAGGAAAACCTGAAACAGGTTTTACTTCTGTCAACACTTTCAACCCCTATTTGTAGCAACTGGGCACAAACAAACTTGTAGGAGATATCTTAGAAAGTGGCTATTCTCTGATTCAGTCTAACACAATGCAAATTGAGTTAACTTTAAATCAATTTCTACAGCAATTGTACTAGATTAACATGAGGGCGCATGAATGCAAACTAAAATCCATTTCCTCCTTATCGTAGCCCCTACACAGTATTCTTTAAACTAAAACCATTATTTTATATAAATGGCAGATCAATGCTCAACTGAGTGTTGTCTTCCTTCATTTCATATGATTGCGCTAAACGTGTGTTTGCCAAAAATAGGAAGCAAAGCTTCTCTTCCTCTCTTTGCGCTATCATCTCGTCTTTCAAAAAATCTTTCGAAGGTCGAAGTGTCCCAGCAAACATTACCCTTCACCCTGCTAAGTTGCTAAATGCAGAACTCCGACCTTTGACCCGTTCAGCAGCTGCTCATTTTTGCGTGCAAGGCTTGCCATGCGGTTTTCGTAATGCAAAGCAACTCTGGAGAATCACAGCTAAAACGCAGTCCTGTCCGATCCGTTTGCTACTAATTTAAAGGTAGGATAATAAGTCTGCTGGTTTCTGTATACTTATTTTCATTTGTGTACGGTGTGTGGTGGCTGTTTGTTCTATATTTGCATATGTATACTTTTATTGAAGCCTAAGAGCAGGTTAAAAACTGCCTTGAGTGGTAGAACTGCTTGTAAAATTGTGAATTTTAGCTCAATTTCGACTTTGGTGGTAGGGGCACTTAAAAATGAATATCCTACAATATTTTTGCATAATAGGAACCCCCAGAGTGTTCTCTAGATAGCCCAGGAATGGGAAATCAGAAATGTATAAGATATACCCTTATAAAAATAAGTTTTGTACGGCTGGGTAAAGTGACATTTCACATTTAAGTTCCCTTCTTATTGCGGTACAGCACTGCTTAAATTCAACTTTGATGCTAGGAATTCACAGTATGATGATTAGGTTTTATAAAGATGAAAAAACGAATTTAAAGCATTTATTTTTAACAATATATTTTTTCTCATATAATTAATTTTATTTATTTTTTAATCAAAACCAACCATTTTGATGATTCCACATTTGAAAAGCAAGCTTCATTCGTAGCCTATCATATTTAAACACATTCATTCATAACCCTAAGCACAGAAGCCTTACTTGAAACAGGAAAAGTCTGCGCCACTTTTTTTAAAAGGACAATTATCATTTAACATCAGAACCATAGATGTACTTATAAAAAGGCATTAAGAAAGGAAATCCCTACTTTCAATTTTGTTCTCTGTTATCCAAAATAATGAAACTGGTTTTTTGAAACTTTTAAAATAATGCAGGCCCTTATACCAGTTTTAAACTGACTTAAAATGTCGCTGACGCAGCATTCCTGTCTGTGGCCGTGAGCAGGAATAGCCATATGCTATTTATGCAGCTGTTGTTTGTCAGCAGGCGTCGAATTTTCACGCCTTTCTCAGGAAAAACCCCTTTATTATTTGAAATACCCTGACAGAGTTAAATCCCCATTTGCTGTGTCAAACAGTTTCTTTTCAGTTAGTCAGTTTAAACACAGCTGTCGGAAAGCTTTTTTTCTCGGGTGCTGAAAGAAAAGCATGTCACAGTCTATTTAAAAACTTAGGCATTTCAATGCAGTCAAATCTATCTTTCTATAATGTATATTTAGTTCAGCAACGACCAAATTCACTCATATGATGTGCATGCCTATTAATGTCTAATACAATGTATTTAAGGAAAAGGCTGTAACATTGTGTATTTAAGTCTATTGATTACAAAACACACAATTTCGTTTTTATTCCTCTGTATGAGGCCTATTTTAATCCTATTGAATACGAATTCTAATTTTATGTTTAGCATTGTGGCAATTTGCACACATGTATAGTGTCTTACTCTGTCAATTTAAATAATAACATGCAGCTGTTTAGCATATGTTACATAATTTATTTCTGGATTTTTATTTAATATGTAAGTAACTAAATGACTTTTTGCATAACAGAATGATGACAGCAAAAAAAAACATAAACAAACTCATTGAGCTCATTCCAGACAGTTACAAAAAGACACAACACAGCGCGCTTAAAGCTAGCCATTCGTACACAGAGTACTCACACAAGTATTACCAATGTCAAACCAAAAACCCCACATAGACATTGAAACACATATTTAACCCACAAATCAATACTTAGGACAGCTTACAAAGTGTACGCAAGACCAACCTATTCGTAAATACTAATTGTAAGTCATATTTACAAGAAGAGCTCTCAAAAGTAGCCCAAAAAACTGTTCCATGGTCAAGAAGCCAAAATACACCAAATTCGCCAGTTTTGGCTGGTAGAACACTCAAAAAGCGCTCTGCATATCACCACTTATGAATGTTACTAAGTGCGCAGATCCGGATCCGTTTTATGTACATATTTAGTTCCATGGGGTACTTAGTCACCAAGGAAGAAATATCTTTTACTATACGTGAACCTATTTAGGTATCCCCTCTGAGGGAGTCAACTGAGTACTTACTAAATCCATATCGGTACCTCCAAAACAGCAACACTTTCAACAAAGTGTGCTGGAAGCAGGCATGCCAAAAATATTATAGCATATATAATATTATACTCCAAGTGACACTTAACACAATGTGTGCCGTTCAAATTTTCAAAGTTTAGAGAAAATCTCCTCATTACCTGCCTATATGAATTGCAATGCATATATAATTACAAAACAAATTCCAAAATTGGCCAATCATACAAACAAAGCCACAGTAAGTGTTACTAAAACTACCTTACCAATCAAAGGCATCAAACCAACAGCAAGTGCCGCAAAACGGCTCTTACCAATCAAATGGTGTCCAGGTTCCAACTGCCAAGTTCTGAGTGACCTAACGGTCATTTTAAAATACTCACGCCAAAGAAGTTCTCAGTCGGGAGCGGCAAACACTTGGAGGATCAGAGCAGGAAGACCAGAAATATACTGGGCTGGAAGACAAAACAATCTCCGTGCGCAGGGTACCTCCTCAGTAGATTCCTGTCCTGTACTCCTCAGTAGATTCCTGTCTCCCTTCAAGACCACTCCCTTGGATAGCCGCTGCACCGATGAGTCCCACTTTCGGGCGCCATTTGTAGAAATAAAAACCTTCTTAGGGGTTCACTGATACATCTGGTCCTTAAGACCAACAAAGAAGAGATTGGCACAGAAGCTGTAATATCAAAAAACATGTTTTATTAACCTCAGATGAGGGAGATTGCATCTTACGGTACCCGCAGGCCACTGTAGGAGGCATTCTAATGAGTGCAGAGAACAGGGTCCTTATATATGTATTTGTTACATAGTCAGCATAAAATCAAGGGGAGGTCCTAGCACATACAAGCATGCTTATTGACTAATATGGGTATACAAAATTTGCTTGCTCCACAAAGTGGGAGGGGAGACTAAACTGCTTACATGAGTAAGAATAGCCTGACAGTTCTATACTAGGAGCAGGTGCATTCTACCAGCTAGGCCTCTCTGAGCATGTGCAAGACTCTGGAAGAAGGAGAAAGCACATGGCGAGCACATGGCTAACTAAAATGGCTGCCAAGTACAAAATGGCTTTCAGCTCATGCTAACAGCGATTCCTGCAATCTTTAACATCACCAGGCCGCCCACACCACAGACCTACCTCACAAGTCATTTATCAATCGTGGGGTGACTTTCGGGCCCCAATGGACCTCAGCAGTCGATAGGAGCGAGCTAACTGAGTCCGATCCCAACTCCGGCAGGTGCTCAGAGGGTAGAAGAGCGAAATAGTTTATACTGTGTAAGGAGGCCTCCTACACCGCTTGGGCCTGCTCAGCCGCCACCTGATCCTTGGTTGGCTTCACTTGGGGGGCATCTGCGTTTGTGCCGTTTTGATTTGGGTACCAGCCAGTCTTCAGCACTTGAGTCCTTGGGTGGAGGGCGCACCAAGTCCTTAGCATCGAGCCAGGTCCATACATCTTCTGGTGAGTGGAATATGTGTGTCGTTTCACCATCGATTACTCTGAGCTTCACCAGGAACAGAAGAGCATATTTAAATTCCAGTTCATGGAGGTGCTGTTTGACTTTAGAATAAGAACTCCGGCGGCGCTTTACCTCCATCGTAAAGTCAGGATACGCCCTGATCGTTGCATTTTCATATTGCTAAGGGCCCTTGGTACAGAGCCGTTGCAACAGCAGGTTCCGATCTCGATAATTGAGAAGACAAGCTTTTATGGGCCTCGGTGGGGCGCCAGGGAAGAGGGGGCCTTCCAATGTACTCATTTAATGGAGAAGAATTTTGGTACCTTATTGTTGAGAACCGTCTTCACCAGCCATTCTTCAAAGAATAGTTCCACGCTAGGACTTTCCGAGCCTTCGGGGTAGCCCAACAAATGACTATTATTGCATCTAGATCTCCCTTCTGCACCTTCCGCTCAGCAATGTAGGTTAGCAACCTCCCCTTCCATGTGGTTCTGCCGTTCCTGTAGGTCCTGTACTGTCGGCCTCACTGTAGTGTGGATTCTGCTTCCACTCTGTCTGATGATAACTTAAGGTGATCAGCTCGCAGCAGACTCACGTCTAGTGATACAGTGTCAATGCGGGCTTCCAGAGAGGTTTTAGTATCCATGATGGCCTGGAGCACTTTGTCATACTGGGTAGAAGAGTTTGAAGGGTCGTTTCAAGGTGACGAAGGCTGTTGAGGGTCTTGTCAGCAAGAATGGAGAGTGTTGTCGCCTCCTCAGCGCCATTGGGCAGTGGTTTGGTGGTCTTAGGCTTCCCCATCATCGTGAGCCAGTCCGGGCGATCCTGAGGGTGGCCAAGGAAAGACAAGTGCAACAGATGTCTGGCTGGTGCACCAGGAGTACCTGGGCTTGAATTCCCGAAATGGGGCACATAGTGGTGCACCACAAGGCAAAGTGGGCGTACCCCTTCAAAGGAGACCAAAGTCAGATCAGGCCAGGTGGTCCACCCACAAGGCAGAGCTCATGTGGTCGCAGATAGGAGATGTAGGGCGCAAAGCAGGAGGCAGGCCGTCCAGTGTCAGGATCAATCCAGGTGTCCCAAGATCATCGAAGGCTGCAGAGACAAGGCAGGGTGCAGGCTTGTATGCGTGTTCTCTAGGCCAGATAAACCATGTTCAACGGGGTGACATGTGTTGCAGTCTGTCATTAACGGTGTCTTACAATCACTGCCAAAGAGGTACCCCTTCTATTGCCCAACCAGGGGAAGCCAGGCTAAAGTCATTGAGGGGAGTACTGGAGCTCTCAATAGGTAGAGAGAGTGTCGCTATAGGCTGTAACCCTTTCAAACCACCCTGGGTCCAGCTTGAAGCAGCCAGGCCAGTAGGTGTTCTGGTAATGAGTTACCTGCAAATGTTCTTGGGTCCCAGTGTCAGCGAGACAAGGTCAGTGGCGCCTCCAGGTAGAGCAGTTCACCAGTGGCACCATATGGCTGATGCGCCCCACATGTATTCAGCCAGCTATGGAGGAGAGCACATTCCTGGAGCTGCCCAATAATTTTAGTGCCCCAGAACCCACTGCAGGCCAAGGTAATTATCTGAAGATGTT
The DNA here is from genome assembly GCA_963921515.1 of Calotriton arnoldi. Lineage (NCBI taxonomy): Eukaryota > Metazoa > Chordata > Amphibia > Caudata > Salamandridae > Calotriton > Calotriton arnoldi. Next base: position 117,793 of record CAWUFW010007437.1, on the reverse strand, counting down.
GAGGGGGGGTCCAAGAAGAACTGTTTGGCCACAAAGTGAATCGGGCAAGGTAGCACTGAACAGGTCCCTAGGCCGCGTCTAATTGCTAATAACGTGCGCCCAGTGGCAGGCCCATCTGGTCTGCTGGCTCACACGTGGTCTCAATATATGGTAGGTTTTTCGCCCCTCCTCTGAGCAGTCATCAAGAGTGGACCACGGGGAGCTCATGTCCATGAGCAGATCTGGACTCCGCAGAAGTGCCCAAACAGGCAGCGTAGGCACAGCGGGAGCCGGGCGCCACGCCGGCCGCGCTGTAGCCCGATCCAGGCAGAGGCTGCTAAGTGGGCCACGCCACGTCCCTGATCCCCAAGGGACCCACAACAGCACTCCGGGCGACTAGACGGAGCAAGACCGCCCAGCAGTCCCACCGGTCCCACCACCAAAGCTGGGCCGCCATGGGTCCGCCCAGCCGCGGACTAAGGCTCGCCTCAATCTGCAGACATGGTTTTGGTGTCCCAAGGGAATCCTCACTAGATGGTGGGAAGTTCTATCCCCTGGACGCAATGAGCCATCTCTGGGGTTAATTGACCGCTGCGCCTCGAGGTGGGTTGGGGTAGTGCAGTCCTCCTCGTTTCGGGCTGCGATTGAGAGCCTCGCCGACGCTGTACAGGCCTCAGTTGTCATAATCTCTGTCGACTTTGGCACTTGGACGGTGATCCTCGGCCCCAAATCGATACACTGTATCAGTGGTTTGGTGTAGTAATCCCTATCAATTCCAGCTGGATGTTATCATGCACTGCATTTATTATGATGCATCGGGGCAAACTGAGTGCTGGAGTGTGAGGCAGTGTGCGCCCACCCCCCTCCTATTTGAAAAGGCTCCCTTGAGCTAACGAGCTGACAAGCTCTGGTTGATGCACCTGCGCCCAGCGAGTGGTACTGAGACCTGAGAAGACTTTGGGCAGCATCTCCAGCACCCCCAGAAAAAGTGTTGCTCTCTACTGAAGAAGGACAATTATCCTGAAACACGTGTCTAGAGATACACAGCACTGGCTGCACCAACAAGGGTGAAAAACTAAAGCCTGACACCGAAGAAAGTGTTATCATGCACTGCATTTATTATGATGCATCGGGGCAAACTGAGTGCTGGAGTGTGAGGCAGTGTGCGCCCACCCCCCTCCTACAGGATAATGAACAGGCTTGCCATGGAGCTCTTCAGAAAGCACCCAATCCGGCCGCCATCTTGGCCATGCTCCTTCAGTCATTCATACGCAGTGCATGGTAGGAGTGGAAGTTATAATTAGACTGCTAACTATAACTGGTGAATTTATGTGTTTTTTTTAGTTCAAAACCTATTCACTTAACTATAGCGTCACTTTTTCAGTGAGTGTATATATATATATATATATATATTTTTTTGCACATGTGTACAGTCTATTGAATTTTGCGGGCAGTATTTTAAGAGGATATGAATGAATAAAAAATGTTTTTTAAATGCATCTTAGATTTGCTAATATCTATTGAATAATCTAGATTCATTGATTGAAATTAGGCATGGGTTTTTGTTTATTAGTATGTGTATAATGAAATGAATTTCACATATAACGATGGCAAGTCCTTTAAATCATGAACCCGTAATTCAAACTTTATTTTGGTCCATTGTGTTAATTGTCTCGTAGGATCTTGATGCATTTGTGCATTCATGAACATATAAGTTAGGCCACTACCTTATGCTATACGAGGAGTATGTTTTAATTACTTAAATATCTCCACAGTGCCAGTAAGGACCAGATATTCATGTAAGGGTTTAGAATATTAAAAGTATTTTCTTTGGACTTTGTTTAAAACAGAACGAAATTTCGTATTTATCATCATTACATCTTTCGTTTATATGTGTTTATTTCACTTGTAAATATGATGTTTATATTTATACTTATTTTTATATTTATATCAAGTAAATTAGCATGATTTGTTAGTCTAGGTGCTATTAAGCGGGTGTAGGCATTGTTAAAGATGTATAGTTTTTCCTCTATGTCTATGCAGGTAATAGGCACCAAGTCACATGGTCAATTAATCGCTTTATATAAACGTCACTTTCTTGCGACGCATTTATGTGATCAAGGCCACCTTGTTGGCCGAAACGCGTCATGTTCGAGTTTTGCACTTACTATATGGAACAATAAATATGCTACTGCGGCCGGCAGTATCAGCATAAGAAGCAGTTGTCCGTCTCTCTTTTCGGTGCCGGGATATATATAATTGGATATATATATATATATATTCACTGAAAAAACCATAGGTTTTAGGGACAGTTATAGTTAGTTGGACATTTCACTCGTACAAAACCCGTGAAATTCCCCCGTTATAATTAGTTCAGCTAACTATAACTCGCGCCCCCGCAATGCACTGCTGATGATGTCACATATTACATCACTCATGACATGGTCAGTGACATCACTGATGACATCACTGATGACATCTCAAATGACATCACTGATGACATCATCCAGTGACTGTGTGTTTCTGTAAAGTTTAAATATTTTTAATATATATAGGGAAAGGCGTATTGAAGAATGAGTGGGTGTATAAGTGTCTGTATGGATGATTTAGTAGGTGAGTGACTGACTCTACAAGTGAGTGATTAAACGTATCTTACTGAATGCATGGGTTAGTGACTAAACTATGTGAATGTCTGTATCCGTCTGTTTGTTGGTGTGTAAGTGGATGGATGGATTTGCGAATAGCTACATGAGTGTCTATATGGGTTATTGATTGGTTCTCTGAGTATCTGTATGGCTGCCTGAGTGTTTGTGTGGGTGGGGTGTGTGCGACTCTGTACATAGATGTGTGAGTGGGTGATTCACTGGGTGCATGATTTCAAGAGTGCATCTGTGATAGACTGTATGGGTGGGTAAGTGTGTGTAAGAGTGTGTTAGTGAGTGAATGTATGTCCCAGTGGTACATGTGTGAGTAACTACATATGTGAAAGGCAGTATATATGTGTGTTGGAGTATATAAATAGCTATAAGCGAGAGTGAGTGATTGTGATAGTGGCTGTATGGATGAGTGTGTGCTTGTATCAGTGATTGTATAAGAGCGTAAGAATGTGCTAGTATTTGTATGAGTAAGTGAGCTGGTGTGTGTATAACTGTATAGGTGAGTAAATGGCAGTGTGTTTAATTATTTGCATGACTGACTAGGTGTGTGAGTACCTCTATGGATGAGTGGCGGTGTTTGAGTGTCTATATAGGAGTATGAGTGCATATGATAGTCCTGTACTGAGTGACCGTAAGTATGAGTGACTGTACGGGTGAGTGAGTGGATGTGTGCGTAGACCTAAGAATCAGTGAGTGGGTATGTAGTTATTGGTGTTGGAGTGTCTATGGTTTTGCGAATGGCAGTCTGTAATTTAGAGTGGGTGTATCAAAGGTTATATTAGGGTGTGAGGAGGTGCATCAGATTATCACGTGGATGATGTCATCAGTGATGTCATTTGAGATGTCATCAGTGATGTCATCAGTGATGTCACTGACCATGTCATGAGTGATGTAATATGTGACGTCATCAGCAGTGCATTGCGGAGCGCGAGTTATAGTTAGCTGAACTAACTATAACGGGGAATTTCACGGGTTTTGTACGAGTGAAATGTCCAACTAACTATAACTGTCCCTAAAACCTATGGTTTTTTCAGTGAATTTCAAAGGTTTTTAAATGCTAATTTCTAACTATAACGTGTCTGAAACCTATGGTTTTTCAGTGAATTTCAAAGGTTTTTTAAATGCTAATTTCTAACTATAACGTGCCTGAAACCTATGGTTTTTTCAGTGAATTTCAAAGGTTTTTTAAATGCTAATTCCTAACTATAACATGTCTGAAACCTATGGTTTTTTCAGTGAATTTCAAAGGTTTTGTAAATGACAATTTTTAAATGTATTAATTGTTATATTAATTTTTTTCATACTGATTTACTACATTTTTAGAAACAATTTTTTTTTACAGATTTTATTTTTTAAATTACATTGTAATGACATTATACATTACATTACAAAAATACTTTCTCAGAATGAATTACTTTAGTTTAAATACTTTGCACATAGGCAATAGACTTTTAAGTACAGTAGTTACAGTTGTTGCAATGGGCAACACATTTTCAAACACAATGCAACATTAAGCTCAATGTGAATTTCTAGTTAAATGCAATTAGTTACTTTATGGATTACTTTTCTAACCACAGGACTGGATCCTAGATTCAGTCCTGGGACATCTCCTGTAAACAGTTGAGTAAAAGCGTTTTGGTTACAGTCGTGATTTTTAAGGAATATTATTGTATTTTAAAAGTTGACAGAAACTTTTTCTCATAGAATCACCAATGTTATCCTATGGAAGGAAATTCACTTAGCAGGTAAAAACTGTTATCGTTACTTTTTCTTACTCAGTGTTGGATCCTGGATCCAGCACTGGTGCATCTCCTGTAAACAGTTGAAAGAATGCGTTTAAGTCATACAGGCGATTTTTAAGGAATATTTGTAGTTTGTGAAAATCGACACTTTGAAACTTTTCTGCTGAAAACCAGACAATGGATTCCTATGGAAGAAAATATAAGTTACTGGTAAGTACGGTTAAAATTACTTTTCAGGGTCAGTGCTGGGCTAAAAGATGCAGCACTGGGTTCTCTCCTGATAACAGGTGAGTAAATTGGAATTCGTACTTTGGTTGATTTTAGAGGAATATTATAAAGTTCCAAAACTCCACACTTAGAAGAATTTCCAAGTGAAACCAGTCAATGTTAGCCTATGAAGGAAATTCAAGTTACCGGTAAGTACGGTTAAAATTACTTTTCAGGACCAGTACTGGGCTGAAAGATGCAGCACTGAGGTCTCTCCTGATAACAGGTGAGTAAATCAGAATTCTGATTTTGGCTGATTTTAGAGGAATATTTGTATGTTTCAAAAATCAACACTTAGAAACTTTTTCAGCAAAAAGCAGGCAATGATATCCTATGGAAGGAAATTCAAGTTACTGGTAAGTACGGTTAAAATTACTTTTGAGGATCAGTACTGGGCTGAAAGATGCAGCACTGAGGTCTCTCCTGATAACAGGTGAGTAAATCGGAATTCGTATTTCGGCTGATTTTAGAGGAATATTTTAAAGTTCCAAAACTCCACACTTAGAAGAATTTCCAAGTGAAACCAGTCAATGTTAGCCTATGGAAGGAAATTCAAGTTACTGGTAAGTACGGTTAAAATTACTTTTCAGGACCAGTACTGGGCTGAAAGATACAGCACTGAGGTCTCTCCTTATAACAGGTGAGTAAATCGGAATTCGTATTTCGGCTGATTTTAGAGGAATTTTTGTATGTTTCAAAAATCAACACTTAGAAACTTTTTCAGCAAAAAACAGGCAATGATATCCTATGGAAGAAAATTCAAGTTACTGGTAAGTACGGTTAAAATTACTTTTCAGGATTAGTACTGGGCTTAAAGATGCAGCACTGAGGTCTCTCCTGATAACAGGTGAGTAAATCGGAATTCGTAGTTCGGCAGATTTTAGACGAATATTTGCACAATGGTGAAGGGAGGGGCGGGGCCTGAGGTGACATCTGTGCAAACGCGCCCCATGGCGCGTTTTAAGTTGGGGGATTAAGTCCCCTTGAATCATGAGGTCCCTAGGGGCCAACTAGCCCACCAGGAACCTCCAGTATGCGCCAGGGGCTGCGTTGCAGAGACGTGTAGAGAGGCCACACCCCTTTACACCTCTCTGCAACGCAGCTCTGTGGTGCTTTCTGGATGTACCTGTTGGGCTAGTTGGCCTCAGGGACCCTCAGGATTGAAGGGATTTAATTCCCCATCTTAAAACGCGCCACGGGGCCTGTTTGCACACATGTCACCTGAAGCCCCGCCCCTCCCTTCACCACTGTGCAAACGCGCCCCTGGCGCGTTTTAAGTCGGGGATTAACTCCCCTTGAATCCTGAGGGTCCCTGGGGTGCAACTAGCCCACCAGCTACCTCCATTAAGCGCCACAGAGCTGCGTTGCAGAGAGGTGTAAAAGGGGCGTGGCCTCTGTACACCTCTCTGCAAGGCAGCCCCTGGCGCATACTGGAGGTTCCTGGTGGGCTAGTTGGCCCCAGGGACCCCAGTATTGAAGGGGAATTACTTCCCCATCTGCAAACGCGCCAGGGCGCGTTTGCAGAGTGGTGAAGGAAGGGGCGGGGCCTGCGGGCCCGATCGTTTTTTTCCCTGAAGGGGGCTGTGTGGCCCCCTTCCTTTTTCCTATTTTTGGACCGTGGGGACCCCATCCCCCAGGGCCTTACCCCCTTTTTTTTTTTTTTTTTTTTTAATTAAACGGGAAGGGGGCCGCGTGGCCCCCCTCCCGTGGCCGAATCCTGCCCCGGGGACCCCATCCCCGGGGCATGGCCACACTTTTAAATTAATTTTTAAGGAGGGGGCTGCGTGGCCCCCTCCTCAGGCCTCCTTTTGCCCCGGGGACCCCATCCCTCGGGGCAGGCCTTCTATTTTTTTATTTTTTTATTATTTCTGGGGAGGCGTCCGCGTGGCCCCTCCCGGGCCACTTATGGCCCCGGGGACCCCATCCCCGGGGCCTGGCCTCTGTTGGGGACTGTGGGGGTCCCCAAACCCCCACAGTCCCGCCGGCTCCCCGTGTCCTATGGGAGCCGGCATTGCTTTCCACATGGGAGCAGCTAACATGCTGCTCCCCATGTGGAAAAGCAATTGTCTTTGGATATTGGAAGCGAGAGCAGGTTTCCCTGCTCTCTCTTCCAATATCCAAAGCAGTTTGCAATGACAGGACGGGAGCCGCGAGGCTCCGTCCTGTCATTGCAAACAGCAGTGTCCCGGGGGTAGGCACCCCGGGACACTCCAGGAGCTGGCCCTGGGGGTGGCGGTCCCCAGGGCCACCACAGGCTCCAGGAGGGGGCCGCGCGGCCCCCCTCCCCACATCAGCAAAGCCCCGGGGAGGTGGTGGTCCCCGGGGCTCGGAGGTCCAAACGGACCCCCATTTTAAATTTGTTAGTGCCCCGGGAGGTGGCGGTCCCGGGGCGTGTGGGTGGGCTCGAGCCCCCACACAGGAAATTAAATTTAAAAAAAAGCCCCGGGGAGGTGGTGGTCCCGGGGCTGCGGGAGGGCCGAGTGCCCTCCCGCACCATTTTTAAATGAAAGCCCCGGGGGTGGCGGTCCCCGGGCAAAATTCTAACCCCACCATGCCCCCGGGACTTGGGCCACCCGGGGCAAATACTGTCGAAGCGCGGAGACCGCGCTCGATTTTTCCCGGCAGGATCCGCGCACCCTGAGCGCATCCTGCCGATTTTGCCCAGGGGTCCTTGTGGGACCCCTGAGCAGACCTAGGGGGTCAGGGTGTTGCTACCCTTCCCCCTTTTGCGCTTTGCGCACTTGTTTCTGTCCCTCGGTTCTACCGAGGGACAAAATGTCTGCCAACACTTCCTGATTTGGAGTGTTGACAGCCAATTAGGATGCAGCTCGTGATCGGGAGGGTGCGCGGATCCTCCGTGCCCATAGATATATATGTACTTTTACTTTTGATTTTCTCAGCAACTACTGAACGGATTTACACCATTTAACAAAAAGGGTTCTTTCTGAACCAAGAACTACCTCTTTGCCAAATTTGGTGTAATTCCGTTCAGCAGTTCGGGCTGTAGCCGTGTCTAAAGTTTCCTATGGGAAATTGATTTTTGACTCTTATTTTTTTAATTTGTCCGCAACTACTGAACGGATTTACACCATTTAACAAAAGGGTTTTTCTGAACCAAGAACTACCTCTTTGCCAAATTTGGTGTAATTCCGTTCAGCAGTTCGGGCTGTAGCCGTGTCTAAAGTTTCCTATGGGAAAATGAATGGGGAAAACACGTTTTGGGACCCCCTTTTTCTCGGCCCCGCTTGACGAATCACCCTGAGACTTTCAGGGTAGGAGCGGACCGGAGCGGGCCATAAAGTTTGAAAATTTCGCGAAGATTCGTCAACCGACGCAAGAGTTATTTCAAATAGAATGTCGCGGATTTCCTATGGAAAATAGGTCCTAACTATAACTATCTACTGGCGACCGCCAGTAGATAATACATATATATATATATATATACACACACCCTACTCTGACATGCTGAGATGATTCTGTCTAAATACTCATGGCTGCTTACAATACTTAGGGCCTCATTTATGAGGGAATCACGCAGAGCAGCGCAGCAAATCACCCTGTTGTGCTACTCTGCGTGACAGGGAAAGGGCAGGAATGCGCTGTATTTAAGGCAATACAGCACATTTCTGTACTTTCCTTTGCGCTGGTGCCCTTTTGGCAGCCTAGCCCCAATGCAGGCATGGTCCAAGGGTACCTGTGTTGCATGCAAGATTGGTTTTGCCTGCACAAAAACAATCCTAGGGAGGCATGCAGCACACATAGAAAGAGGAAGAAACACGTTACGCCTCCCCTGGGAAGGTGTGAATTTGTTGCGCATCCCCAGCTTTACAAGTTCTTGCAAATCTTGGGATGCGTCAAAATCCAAGGGAGTTGCATGGGAACACCCACACAAAGTCCATGGAACGCTTACCCAGGGCAGAGTAACGCAACACAGTGATTTGCGCTGCGTTGCGTTACTCCAGAGTTTTTAAAGCCAGTCAAAGCTACGCAAAGTGGATTTGTCTGTCTTCAAAAATCTGACTTAGAGGTTTGCGTCACGCATGTACCACGTTATGTGATGCAAACTTGATGCAAGCCTCTCATAAATGAGGCCCTTATTATCTACTACATTGAATCTTTGCACTGTTGGAATATTTTTCTGCAAAACCAAAAACCTTGTGTGGATCATACTGGGCACCAGTCGTCAAATAACACCTGCACACAGAGTTACTCCAGTCAATGAATCATGTGTTTGTATAGCGCTAGCTACTCACCCGAGAGGGTCTCAAGGCGCTGAGGGAAGGGGAGGGGGAAGGGGGGAACGGCGCGCAGATCCCGGCAAGGTCATGGAGTTCCATCGAAGAGCCAGGTCTTGTGGTCCTTTAAGAACTTGGGGAGTGAAGGAGTCTGTCGGAGGTGAAGAGGGAGGGAGCTCCATGTCTTGGCAGCGAGGAGGGAGAAGGAGCGTCCTCCTGCTCTGGTTTTCTTGATGCGAGGTACCGTCGCGAGGGAGAGCTGGGTCGAGCGGAGTGGACGTTGGGGAGCGTGGAAAGAGAGGCGGTGGTTCAGGTTGGCGGGTCCGGTGTTATGAAGGGCCTTGTGAGAGTGGGTGAGAAGCTTGAAGGTGATTCTCTTCTCGACGGGGCGCCAGTGGAGAGTCCGTGGGTGTTTGCTGATTTGGCAGTGGCGCGGTAGGTTGAGGACTAGTCTAGCGGCGGTGTTCTGGACGTTCTGGAGCTTGCGGGTGAGGCTCTTATTGAGAGCGTTGCCGTAGTCCAGTCTGCTACTGATGACAGCGTGTGTGACGGTTTTCCTATGTTCTGGGGGGATCCATCTGAAGGTCTTTCGGAGTAGGCGGTGGGTGTGGTAGCAGGAGAAGGTGACGGCGTTGGTCTGGCAGTCCATTTTGAGTTCGGAGTCCAGGATGATTCCAAGATTGCGTGCGTGGTCCGGGGGGGGAGGGGGGTCCCCAAGGGCGGGGGGCCACCAGGTGTCGTTCCAGGCGTCGGGGTGTGGGCCCATGATGAGTACCTCGGTTTTGTCCATGTTTAGTTGAAGGCATCTGTTCTTCATCCATCTGGCGACGGCTTCCATTCCGTCTTGAAAGTTGTGTTTGGTGATGTTGGGTTTGTTGGATAGGGAGAGGATGAGTTGGGTGTCGTCTACGTTCGATGTGATGTTGAGTCCATGTGATCTGACGATGGATGTGAGCGGGCCATGTAGATGTTGAACAGGGTCGGGCTGATGGAGGACCCTTGTGGGACTCCGCAGGTGGTCGGAGTGGGTTCTGAGAGGAACGGAGGGAGTCTGACCCGTTGCGTTCTGCCGGAGAGGAACGAGAGGATCCAGTCGAGGGCCTAGTTCTGGATTCCTGCGTCGTGAAGCCTGCGGGCTAGAGTACGATGAGAGACAGTGTTGAATGCCGCGAAGAGGTCTAGGAGGATGAGGGCCACAGTCTCTCCTCCGTCGAGGAGGGAGCGGATGTCGTCTGTGGCCGCGAGAAGGGTGGTTTCGGTGCTGTGGTTCTTTCTGAAGCCTGATTGGGAGGAGTCGAGGATGTTGTTTTCTTCTATGAAGGCGGCGAGTTGACTGTTGACAGCTTTTTCCATGACTTTGGCCAGATACGGAAGTAGGGAGATCAGTCTGAAATTCTTGAGGTCGGTGGGGTCCGCCGAGGGTTTTTTCAGGAGAGAGTTGATCTTGGCGTGTTTCCAGTCGTTGAGGAAGGAGGCGGTCTCGAAGGAGCGGTTGATGATCCGTTGAAGCACGGGGGCGATGATGTCTGCGGCTCTGTGGTAAATGTGGTGGGGGCAGGGGTCTGTGAGGCCCCGGAGTGGGTGGTCTTCATCATCGTCAGGGTATCTTCAATTCTGAGGGCAGTCCAGCTGTTTAGTGTCGGCTGCATGGTGCTGGGAGCGGTGGGAGGGGGTTCCTCGTGGGGGTTGTTGTCGTCGAAGTTGTCATAGATGGCCTTGATTTTGTGATGGAAGAAAGCACTGAGTCTGTCGCAGAGGTCCTGGGAGGGTGGGATGTCTGTAGACTCGCTGTTGGGTTGGGCAAACTCTTTGATGATGCCGAAGAGTTCCTTGCTGTTGTGTGGGTGGGTGGAGATTCTGTCCTGAATATAAAGATTTATAAAGTGTTCAATACCCCTACACACCTATGATGCATTAAGAGCACATGTTTTGAAAACACAGACCCATAAGCTGGACACAGACTGTACAAATTTAGGTAGAGAAGTAATATGGCAGTTACCCGCCACTATGTAAACTATAAACCAACTAACACACCCATTAGATGATATTAACAGTGATGTCATCAATTATGTCATTTGAGATGTCATCAGTGATGTCATAAATGACATCGACATGTCATGAGTAATATAATAATAAAAGGTCCTAAGCAGTGCAGGCTTTGTGGCCAACCTCGCAATGTGGGGTTGGCTGAATGCAGGGGGTTGGCCACAGGGCTAGTTTTCAAAAATAGAGCGTTCTGATTGGTCCAGGGAGCTTTTTTTCCCTTGGTCCATCTTGCAGCCTGGGAATCAGACTCCTGTGTGAGAGAGCCCTCTGACTATGCCAGCAATATAAGAAAAATGTTGCTGGCAGCCATCACAGTCCTCAGGGACTTAGTCCCCTGTCCTGAACTGGTGTAAAAAAAATATAAAGGGGCAGGGTAGGGACACCCTGTCCCCCCAAGAACTATGGGACGAGTTTTGCCAAAATAAAAACAAATTCACACATTATTTAATTAAGAGGAGGGAACCTCCCCGAGCCATATTCAGCCTTGGGGACACCATTCCTCAGGGCCTGATTTATTAATATGGGAATATGGGTGCATGACCCCCCTCCCCAAGCTGTTTCGGACTTCGAGGACCCATGCCCAGGGCCTGATTTAATACATCGGTGATGTCATAAATTATGTAGTAGAACGTGTTGTAATATATGAGGTCATAAGATGGGGGAGCAAGTTATAGTTAGTTCTGCTAACTACAACTTGTGAATTTCTGTATTTTTTTTATTTAAAAACGTTAATGTTGTCACTGACATATTTACCCAACCATAGCATTACAGAAACAGAGCTTTTAGCACATCTAACTATAATATCAACTTAACCTTTGTTTTTTTCAGTAAGAAAAACCATTATATATATATATATATATATATATATATATATATATATATATATATATATATATATATATATATATATATATAAGCACATAGTCCCGTAGTAACTGCAACCAGCAAGGAACACACAGGCACAGACCACAGCAGCAGGTGAAATCAGGAGTTTATTTCAAGCCAAGAATGGTCCACATAACGGGTTTCGGCCGCCGACCTGCGGCCTTGATCACATAACAGCGCTACGTACAAGTAGCAGCTTAAATAGGCAGGTAAGTGCTAATGTTGCAATATGTTATAAAACATACAAGGTGCAAGTGCTTTACGGTAATACATTAGAATTTGTGACAGTGCAAAAATATACTTTACTGTAATTTATGACAGTTTTGAGGCAGTGACTGTGTGAAAAACTGGTTTACTGTAATGCCAGGTGCAGCAAAACAATGCTAGCTGCTTCAATGCCCTTAGAAATGGTAGAGTTAGTCGGATTAACCTCAGAACTGAGGAAACCGGGAGAAATGAAGACAGACTCACAAACGCGACGTGAAGCGGAAAAGAAAAGAAAATGGTGAGAAGTAAGATTTTAAAATTTTGAAAGATTAAGACACGCATTCCTCGCTGATTTATGCCGCACGCAGTGAAATGACCAAGTGAGATGCGAGTGCCATCCCATGGTAGTACAGGGCATGTGCCCCACTGTCTGCATAATACGAGGTCATAACAAGCTAGACGTTTATCACAACAATGCTGAAACCCACAGAGGGACAAAAGATAATGCATGCAGCAAGAGGAATGAAAAATGAAGGAAAGTGGCAGAAACAAAATGATGATTGCAACACGTCCTACTAGGTATATAAATACATACCGAAAACAATACTAAAAAATGAAACACAAGAAGGGCATCGGCCACGGAGAGTCATAAGACTAAAGACCGTAGTGCAAAACTCTAAATACATAATGTAATAAACCATAAAAAGGAAAAGAAATATATAAATGAATATCACCACAGGACTGCTGTGTGGTATCTGGAGGAGCACGTCACAAGGAGAAAAGTAAAGCTCCATGTACGTTGATGTGTTCTGTCTGTACAACCAGGAAATGCCTCATAAGTTACCGTTAAAGGTGGTGAGGGAGTTGGTGATGAGTGGTACAACATAGTATAATGTGACAATTATGTGTAATGCGACGTCTAAGAAAATATATATATATATACCAAATGATAAAGTCAAGAGACAAGGTTCAATACTGAACTATGCTCCGAAACCCAGCCGGATTTCCAGAAAAATAATATTGCTATAGAGAAAACGATATAACTATGTACAAACAACGACCGCATAATGCGCAAATATACTAACTCCATAGTGGAGGAAACAATCAAAGCCCAGACGCGTGAAAGTGCAAAAGGCAAGAAGAAAGACAGAAAGTAGGCAATCAGCAGAACTGAAAAAGAGAAACAGATACATCATGAGAGGTAGCAGCAAGATGCAGCAAATGATACAGTGAAGATAAGATGGTCATGATGTGAGAGCAAACAGCAGGGAGCGAGAAATCAATAAGTCAGAGGAGCAATAGGCAACATAAGGAAGTGATGTCATTAGTAACAAAGCAAACCAAAGTAACTGCGTGATGCAAAGACAACTCGGAGGTAATTGTATAAATCCTCACTACTGTTGAGCCCATAAGGGGCCTTAGTATCAAGCTCTAGAATGTAGCGGGTTTCAAGTTGCCTCAGTTTCTTTTCGCGGTTACCACCGCGTCTCAGTACTGGTGCCAGCCACCCCCCCACCTGGCCCGGTCCCTGCTTCTGATCCCAGCCAGGTTGGGGGAGCCTCCCTTGGCCCGATGGACCCCGTCACGGGCACCCGGACCCTCGCCAGGCCGCAGGACGGGGGCTCCCGCACCACAGGGTCGTTAAGAAGACGCACTCCACAACAAGGTCATTCCACTGAATTCTTTATTGAGGCAAACCGGCACTGGCATCCAGATGGTGAGTTGCCTAGAGCGTTACGGAGCTGCCTCGCTCCTTGATCACAGGCTCTTGGTGCACCTGCGCAGAAACAAAGGACACTCGTATTACTTCAAATTTATTGCCCTCTAGTGGACATTTCTGGTAAGTTCACATTGTTGGTGCAGGCTGGGACCTGTAGTGTCCTTTGTACAATTCTCGCCCTTCAGTGGGCTCTGCGCGGTGACACACTCTTTATAAATTCAAAATTCCCTCCAGTGGGTTTCCGGGTAACCAGAGCCAGTTAATTTGATTAAGACCAGTTGCCCCGCATGACAGGTTTCGACACTTCTGAACCTGTGCGGCCCCTTTAAAATTCACGGTGGTGCAGTCCTCCCGACCTGGACAAGCCGGGAAACATTTTACAAAGTTTTTATACACTGCATGAAGACGCACTCCACAACAAGGTCATTCCACTGAATTCTTTATTGAGGCAAACCAGCACTGGCATCCAGATGGTGAGTTGCCTAACGCGTTTCGGAGCTGCCTCGCTCCTTGATCACAGGCTGTTGGTGCACCTGCGCAGAAACAAAGGACACTCGTATTACTTCAAATTTATTGTCCTCTAGTGGCCCTTTCTGGTAAGTTCACATTGTTGGTGCAGGCTGGGACCTGTAGTGTCCTTTGTATAATTCTTGCCCTTCAGTGGGCTCTGCGCCATGACACACTCTTTATAAATTCAAAATACCCTCCAGTGGGTTTCCGGGTAACCAGAGCCAGTTAATTTGATTAAGACCAGTTGTCCCGCATGACAGGTTTCGACACTTCTGAACCTGTGCAGCCCCTTTAAAATTCACGGTGGTGCAGTCCTCCCGACCTGGACAAGCCGGAAAATATTTTACAAAGTTATTATCCATTGCATGAAGATGCACTCCACAACATGGTCATTCCACTGAATTCTTTATTGAGGCAAACCGGCACTGGCATCCAGATGGTGAGTTGCCTAACGCGTTTCGGAGCTGCCTCGCTCCTTGATCACAGGCATGTTGGTGCATCTGCGCAGAAACAAAGGACACTCGTATTACTTCAAATTTATTGCCCTCTAGTGGGCCTTTCTGGTAAGTTCACATTGTTGGTGCAGGCTGGGACCTGTAGTGTCCTTTGTACAATTCTCGCCCTTCAGTGGGCTCTGCGCCATGACACACTCTTTATAAATTCAAAATACCCTCCAGTGGGTTTCCGGGTAACCAGAGCCAGTTAATTTGATTAAGACCAGTTGTCCCGCATGACAGGTTTCGACACTTCTGAACCTTAGCGGCCCCTTTAAAATTCACGGTGGTGCAGTCCTCCCGACCTGGACAAGCCAGAAAACATTTTGCAAAGTTTTTATCCACTGCATGAAGACGCACTCCACAACAAGGTCATTCCACTGAATTCTTTATTGAGGCAAACCGGCACTGGCATCCAGATGGTGAGTTGCCTAGAGCGTTACGGAGCTGCCTCGCTCCTTGATCACAGGCTCTTGGTGCACCTGCGCAGAAACAAAGGACACTCGTATTACTTCAAATTTATTGCCCTCTAGTGGACATTTCTGGTAAGTTCACATTGTTGGTGCAGGCTGGGACCTGTAGTGTCCTTTGTACAATTCTCGCCCTTCAGTGGGCTCTGCGCGGTGACACACTCTTTATAAATTCAAAATTCCCTCCAGTGGGTTTCCGGGTAACCAGAGCCAGTTAATTTGATTAAGACCAGTTGCCCCGCATGACAGGTTTCGACACTTCTGAACCTGTGCGGCCCCTTTAAAATTCACGGTGGTGCAGTCTTTCCGACCTGGACAAGCCGGAAAACATTTTACAAAGTTTTTATCCACTGCATGAAGACGCACTCCACAACAAGGTCATTCCACTGAATTCTTTATTGAGGCAAACCGGCACTGGCATCCAGATGGTGAGTTGCCTAACGCGTTTCGGAGCTGCCTCGCTCCTTGATCACAGGCTGTTGGTGCACCTGCGCAGAAACAAAGGACACTCGTATTACTTCAAATTTATTGTCCTCTAGTGGGCCTTTCTGGTAAGTTCACATTGTTGGTGCAGGCTGGGACCTGTAGTGTCCTTTGTATAATTCTCGCCCTTCAGTGGGCTCTGCGCCATGACACACTCTTTATAAATTCAAAATACCCTCCAGTGGGTTTCCGGGTAACCAGAGCCAGTTAATTTGATTAAGACCAGTAGTCCCGCATGACAAGTTTCGACACTTCTGAACCTGTGCGGCCCTGGTGGGTCAGGTCACAGGGGCATGTAAACATATTTAACAAATAAAGGAGGGGGGCGCACGGAGCCCCCCTCCTAATGCATTTTTCTGACCCGGGGACCACCACCGCCCGGGGCTTATGTTTTATTATTGCGGGGGGTTGCGTGATCACCCTCCTCTGCCATGGTTACCACCACCTCCCCGGGGTTTTAATTTACAAAATTGTGTGGGGGCCACGCGGAGCACAGCAGGCCCACCACCTCGCCAGGGCTTTCATTTTTTAAAATTGTGCAGAGGGCCCATCTGAACCTTCCCCCCCGGGGGCAAACACCTCCCCTGGGCTATAGTATAAAAAATTGATGGTGGACCTCGGAGACTCCCTGGGCCCCAGGGACCACCACCTCCCGGGGCTAAATTGAAAGCCATGGGGGAGCCTCTCGGGCCTTACAATGGCTCCAGGGACCGCCACCTCCCCAGGGCTAACCTGTGAATAGTAAAGGAAGGGGACCACGTGGCCACCCTCCTTGAGCCATTAATGGCCATGGAGACCATCACCCCCCAGGGCCGGCTCCTGTTATGTCCCGGTGTGCCCACCCCTGGGACATAGCTGTTTGCTTTTGCTTGGCAGGAGCTGACAGCTCCCACCAAGCAAAAGCAAACACTTCGGTTCCAGCAGGCTGGAGCTGTCCAGGTGCTCCTGCCCACTGGAAGCAGAGGTTTCATTTCTTTCCATAAGAGATGAAACTATTGCTCTTTCACACAGGAAGCTGCATTACCAGCAGCTCCCTGTGTGCAATAGCATGCCGGCTCCCGCAGAAGGCGGGGAGCCAGCTGGGACCGCAGGGGCTTTGAGGCTCTCCCCGTGGTCCCATAGCACACTGGGTGCCCTGGGTAGGCTCTAGGGCACCCAGGGAAACATGGCCGGGCTCTGGAGGATGGGGTCACTGAGGCCAAAATCAACCCAAGGATGGGGAATGCTCGGCCCCCTCCCCCATTAAAATGTGGCCGGGCCCTGGGAATGGGGTCCTCGGGGCCAAAATTGGCCTGGGCCGTTCAGCCCCCTCCCTCACTGAATTATGGTAGGCCCTGGAGGAAGGGGTCTCCGGGGCAAAAATCGGCACGGGGAGGGGAGCCGCCCGGCTCCCCTCCCCCATTGAAATTTCAGCAGCTCCCCTCCCCCATTTTAGAGGGAGAAAAAAAAACAACAAAGTGCAGTAAAATGAGCAGAAAAGACAAAACAGAGGGCAGAAAAATGAGCAAAAAAGCCAAAACAGAGGGTAGAAAAACGAGCGGGAAATCAAAATAGAGCAGAAGGGGTTGCAAAACAGAGGCCAGAAAAACAAGCAGGAAAGCAGACCAGAGGCAAGAAAAACAAGCAGAAAAGGCAAAATAGAGTAGAAGAGGGCAAAACAGAGAGAACTCAGAAACTAAGACACCTGTTCACAGACCTACTCTGACTCACGCACCCACTCAAAGAGAAACTCATGCACTCACTCATAAACCCACTCAGACACTCTTGCGCCCATTCACAAACCCACTCAGAGGCTCATGTACCAACCACAGACCCACTCAGACACTCAAGCACCCACTCACAAACCCACTTAGCCACTCGCGCATCTACTAACAGGCTCACACACCCACTGACAGACCCACTCAGACATTCTCACACCCACTCACAGACCTACTGAGACACTTGTGCACTCACTCACACACTCACTGTCAAAGGTTAGTGGTTACAGTTAGGAAATAACATTTAAAAACCTTAGACATTCACTACAAAAACCAAAGGTACAGAGACGTTATAGTTAGGAAATAGTATTTAAAAAACCATGGAAATGTCCTGAAAAAAACAAAGGTTACAGTGACATTATAGTTAGGCTCACATTTCACTCATAAAAAAACGGTGAAATTCAGCATTTATAGTTAGGTGAGCTAACTATAACTTACGCCCCTGCAATGCACTGTTTATGACCTCACATATTACATAATTTATGACATGGTCAGTGACATCACTGATGCCATCTCAAATGACATCACTGAACATGCACGGGCATGGACTCCGGAAATAAAGTACTTTCAATAATTTATTGTTTCAAACAAGTATGACACGTTTTGGCCACCTCAAGTGGCCTTGATCATATATATATATATATCTGAAAACAAGGAACTGGGTAGTTTTCAAGTTTAGGCAGAGAACAGCTCCTTTATATGGAGCTCCCTACAACACCTGCGACACTCTGAATCTGTTCACCTCAAATGTCTGTTTTTCTAGCAAAGTTTTAAGCATAGGATTAGCATGGTGCCATCCATGCTGAGCTGGAAAGGGACAAATCCTTTTGCCATTTTTATAGCAAAGTCTTTAAGCATAGGATTAGCACAGTGCCATCCATGCAGAGCTGAAAAAAAGTATTTTACCACTCCAGGCACAGTATTACAGCTTTGGATTAGTAAAATACAATCCAAGCCAACCTTGACCCCTGACACATGTGTTTTACTCTAGTTAGAGCTCATCAGAGAGGTACAGCTCTCTCCAGACACAAGAGAGCCCCCAGTATAAGTCAAGACAATACTTTTATACCCTTTCAGGCTTAAAGAGCTTTCTGTTTTGCATAATTTAGACACTCTAAGCCTAAAAGGGTATTGTATATATATATATATTTATATATTCGTTTCACTGATCCCGTCAAAAACCGCTGCTCTCAGCGTAGTGGGTGCCGCAACCCACGAGGATGGACTTGCGTATACATTCAATTATCTCCAAAGAACGTTGTGCACTCCCAAGCTGATTTTCAATGTTTATTGTGCTTGCAACAAACCGACAAATGCGTTTCAGCCGCTTGGCCTTTCTCAATGTCAGTTTCAATTTTTTACGTTTCCCCTTTTATTACACGATAATCTCATTGGGCAGCTACATTAACATAAACACAAATAAGGGACTGCAGATTCAGTTGCTTGTATATCCTTGATTATCAGAGCAGCCATTTTGTAATATCTTTCAATGTTACTAAACGAATAATTTTAAATAATATGCAGTGCAACAAGTATGCAGGTTTTTGAAGCATAAATCTACCCTCCAAAATGAATGAGTTTATTATAATTGTTTTAAGTGCCAGTTGTTTATGACAATTCTCTGAAAAGATGAGATTGACATCACACAAACATGCATATATACATATCTTTGATAATATTAAAAGATATTACAAAATGGCTGTCAAGCGGAGGCCGAGAAAAAGTAGGGGGCAAGAAAAATTTGTTTTTCCATGTTAATTCCCATAGGGATTTTGTACAAACTACAGCCTGAATCGCTGGACAGAATTACCCCAAATTTGGCAGAAAGCTAGTTCTTGATCCAGAAAGAGTGCTTTTTGTTATTTGGTGTAAATCGGTTCAGTAGTTTTAGAGTTATTAAAAGAAATCCAAAATTGTATATCAAGGGACGCGAAGGCTCAGCAAACCCCCTCCTCCATTGAATTAAGGGCGGGTCCAGGGGGATGGGGTCCCACGGCCGAAATTGTCCCGAGGATGGGGGCCGTGTGGCCGTCCTCCTCTATTGAATTGTGGCTGGGCCCCAGGGGATGGGGTCCCCCGGACCGAAATGGCCCTCATGGTCATTTCACAGAAAATAAACCTCAAGCACCTTACAAATATAAATAGAGAAGGTGCCCCAGCTGAAGCTCTACTTCAGTAAAGCATAAATGATCCTAACTTCTTAGGCTTGGTGAGCGCAAAGCAGATGTGTTTCCTGTCGTATTCCATGCTGAAAAACTATCTGAAATCCTTAATGGAGGTGAACGCATTGTTAATCTATTGAAGCGCAATCTTATCTAGGGTGACTGTGACAAGTGGTTTCTTTATTGTCGTATCCTGGTGAGAGCAGAGTCCATGATTCGCCCTTTGAAATACCCTAGGTATGCACATGCCCAAAATCCATAGTACCACTCACACATCCATTCACAAACTCACACAGGCACTCACACACCTACTCACAGACCCATAGCACCACTCACACGCCCACTCACAGATACTCAGAGGCACTCACACAAGCACTCACACACCCACTCACAGACCCATAGCACCACTCACACACACACTCACAGACACATACAGACACCCACAGACCCATAGCACCACTCACACACCCACTCACAAACATGCACTCACACACCTACTCACAGACCCACACAGCCACTCACACAGCCACTCACAGACCCATAGCACCACTCACAGACCCAGTCACAGACCCACACAGGCACTCACACATCCACTCATAGACCAATACAGCCACTCACACACCTACTCACAGACACAAATACCCGCTCACACACCCTAACAACCACTAACACACTCACTCACAACCCCATACAGCCACTTACACACCCAGTCAGCGACCTATACAGCCACTCACTCATACACTCTCAAAGTTTACATGTTACAGTTAGGAAATAAAATTTAAAAAACCTTAGATATTCACTGAAAAAACCAAAGGTTACAGGGACATTATAGTTAGGAAATACAATTTTAAAAACAGAAATTCACTGAAAAAACAAAGGTTACAAGAATGTTATAGTAGGAAATAGAAACTAAGGTTACAGGGACATTATAATTAGGTTCAGATTTCATTAGTACAAAACCATAGCAATTCAGCAGTTATAGTGACCTGAGCTTACTATAACTTACAACCCTGCAATGCACTGCTTATGACCTCACATATTACATCACTCATGACATGGTTAGTGACATCACTGATGACATCTCAAATGGCATCACTGATGACATCATACACAGAAGCACTCACACACCTACTCACACCCTTATACACCCTCTTATACACCCACTTATACACCCACACAACTACTTGCATACCCATTCACAGACCCATAGAGGAACTCACACAACCACTAACTCATCCATAGAACCACTTCACACACCCACTGACTCACTCATAAAAGCACTCACACTCTCACTCAAAGACTCACACAACCACTAACATACCCATTCCCACATCCATACAATCGCTCATTCATACGACCATTTACACAGGCACTCACTCTCCAATATAGCCACTCACATACCAACTCACCACCAAACAACCACTCAAACACTCACTCACCCATACAGCCACTTACACATACAGTCACTCACTCATACAGCCATTCAGATACCCACTCACTCACCCACAGTCACTCACTCACACACCCACTCACCCACCAATACAGCCACTCACACAGCCACTCACTCACCTACAGAGCTACTTAATCACCCACTTATACACCCATACAGTCACTCACACACCCATAAAGCCACTCAGACACCCACTCATACGCAGATAAACACAGTCAGACAGCCACTCACATAATTTATGTTAGAAGTAATATCACTCATTAGTAGTGTTAGAAATGGGGTTTCTGGTTGACTTGGGGATGCACCTAAGCCAGGCAGAACCCACCACTCTAGTCAGGGCAAGGGAGTTACACACCGAAGATAACCCCTGCTCACCCCCTTGGTAGCTTGGCAGTGCAGTCAGGCTTATCCCAGAGGCAATGTGTAAAGCGTTTGCGCAACACACTCACACAACAGTGACACACTAGGCACACCACAAAAGAAACTCCACACAAGGTTATATAAAAATATCCTTTGTATTATCCATAAAAACACATTAGATCACAATGACATATATTACACTGTGCCACCAGGCACTCGTCATGACATCACAAAGATTACATACATCACTAGGCCAATCTGGCCACTGTCATAACCATCCCAGGGATTACATAAACCACTTGGCCAATAGGGCCACAGTCACCACCATCACAGTTAGGGCAACCAGTAACTACTGGTAGGATTACACTGAGCACAACACATTATGCATAGACATCATGAGCAGTGCACCATAGTAGATACTAGCAGCGTGCACCCATTAGGAACTCCCCATCACTGTGATTCCCCCTGTATGAGACAACATTACATCCGGGCACACCATATATGAGTGACCAGCATCACATGGATCCTCGTTTCACTAGGCACTTGGTCAGAACAACAATGAGAGCTGCATCTGTGCTCTTAGGACACTGCCCACCGTAACTGAGTTCCCCTGCGTAGGCTCCTGGGCTACCTGCCCACCTTTCCACAGGGAATGCAGCACTCCTAATTAGGGGCCTCCATCGAGGTCTCACCCGAGCTTCTCTCTCCAGTTGGCGGGAAGACCCCTCTCCTGGGTCTCTTGCTTGTAACTTCACAGTGGGAGCAGCCCGCCACTCGCGGTGCAGTCCTTGCACCTCACCTCACTGGTCGGTTCAGGAAGACTCTGGTCGGGCCCTGTCGAGCCGGAAAAAACACAGAGCGATGTCTCCACCCTTTCGCTGACCTCCGGCGGCCCACAGCTGATGAGGGCCCGCGAGGCTCTGTTTCCTCTCTCTCGTGTGCGGTCCTGCTTGGCCCCGCCCACAACCAGGCTCAGCCTCAACCTGACTTCCGTTCTGTCTCCGGGTACCGTTCCGGCTGGGACTGGTAACAGGAGAAAAAGGGATGGGGGGGAGAGCTTTCAACCTCAAGCTCTCCCCTCCAGCTTCTCCTCCAGCTTCCCCAAGCACCAGGGATCAGGCAGCACTCAACACGCGCTGCATGCACCACCACGGCACTCACCACGCACTTTCTTTAAGTCACAAAAGGATGCTCTTCACGCTCTTTCCCCAAGAAAAAGAAGGCAGAAGGGGAAAGAGCTCTCCAGACCCTGCGCAGCGCTACACACGCACTTTGAGATAGCAGGGTGAAAATCCAGCGCTCACCATGCGCTGCTGTAAATCACCTAGGGCAGAGCTGGGCACAGGCAGGCCAGCACACAGGGTCACTCAGCAGAGTGGAAGTCCTTTCAGCCACCCAGCAGGCAGCAGGTCAGACCCCAAATGGCGATTCCTCCTGGCGCACTGCAGTCCACACAGTGTCTTCTCTTTCAGTTCACCAAACATGGGGTCACAGCCCCACTACTTATAGTTGAAATGTCTTTGTTCTCCCCTGGCACAGGGCTCTGAGCCCAGTCCAAACCAGTTCTGTGGGCACTTTAAAATACATTTACAAGTGCACAACACCCCCCATTCACAGTGTAAGCCTTGGCCCCAGACACACCACAGGGGGGGCGGAGCCAGCATTGTAGAAGGCAGGCACAGTCCTATTCAGGTGCAGGTGCAACTCCTCCCACCACTTCAAATGCAGACCAGACCTATTCAGCCTAGAGCTGAGTCACCCAGGCAGGGCAGGACACACCTCAACCCCCCAGGGACTGGTTGGAGTGAATACACATCCCCTCTCCCCTGTCAGTCAGAACCAGATGGTCAGTACACTTCAGGCAGGGCACAAAGACACATGGCACACAGAACTGTCCACTTCTAAAAGTGGCATTCCTAAAATAGTAATAATAAATCTGCTTTCAAGAATAAGCAGGATGTATCACTACTATTCCAAACATACCACACATTGTCATGTCACCCCACTCATGTCAGGAATTACCACTGAAGCACATATCAGGGAATCCCCAATGCATCCTTATTAGAGGGCAGCCTCATAGCAGTGGGAAACCAAATAGGCTGTTTGTCACTACCAGGACATGCCACACAGTTAAGGCACAATTTCTAGCTTTTACCTACAACGCACCCTGCCCATAGAGTTAGCTTGGGCCTACTTTAGGGGTGACTGATATGTACTAAAAGGGGAGTTGCAGACGGGGCAACCACTTTATGTGCCCCGTCACAGCGGCAGTAAACTGCGGCACTGACCCTGCAGTGGCAGAGGCCTGAGACAGGTTTGAAAGGCTACTTCGGTGGGTGGTGCAAGCAGCGCTGCAAGCCCACCAGTAGCATTTAATTTACTGGCCCTGGGTATATGGGATACCACTGTACAAGGGACTGATAGGTAAATTAAATATGCCAAACAGGCGTAGACCAATCTTCCCAAGTTTACAATAGAGAGCACATCCACTTTAGCACTGATCAGCAGTGATAAAGTGCCCAGAGTCATAAAACCCCCAACAACAGGCCAGAAAAAATACCAGAGGAAGGCAAAATGTTCTGGGATGACCCTGTGAAAAAGGCCAAGTCCAACAAGTAGTATACCTAGTATACTCATTTAAGTTTTGTAGTAGCTTAGTATATATGTTGAACAATCATAAACTCTTACAAAAAACTTACACTCACTGGATGATGTCATCAGTGATGTCATTTGAGATGTCATCAGTGATGTAATATGTGAGGTCATAAACAGTGCATTGCAGTGATGTAAGTTATAGTTATCTCAGGTAACTATAACTTCTGAAATTCTGCAGTTTTGTATGAGTAAAATCTGAGCCTAACTATAATGCCCCTGTAACCTTTGTTTTTTTCAGTGAATATATATATATATACATATATATATATATATATGCTCAGAAAAAAGAGTTGCCCCTCAGTGAGCCAGCACTCGCAGGTCGGTTTATTAGCAGCACAACAGAAGCAACACTCGTGGACAAAATCCTCCTTGTCATGATCCTGCTGACGCGTTTCGGGCATCAAGCCCTTCCTCATGGGCAGTTTGTGCAAAATGACGGCATGCGAAGACTGCCAATATATCCCCTGGCATCGATTGAATAATTGCGCTCAGGTGCACATGACCATGGGTTTCTGGGATTGGTAGTCCATAAATATCCCCCAAGTGAGTCGCCGCCATCAAATGCAGTCAATAAAGTTTTTTAAAAGGCTTTCAAATGTCTCACAAAGTCACTCCTGTAAATCAAAGGCACCTCCTGCTCCACGTCATAACGCCCAAATAGGCAGAAGCGGATCCGCTCTGATCTCGCGGCAGTGCTAGCTCGTGGCCTGGGCCAACCACATTAATGCTCAGAAAAAAGAGTTGCCCCTCAGTGAGCCAGCACTCGCAGGTCGGTTTATTAGCAGCACAACAGAAGCAACACTCGTGGACAAAATCCTCCTTGTCAGGATCCTGCCGACGCGTTTCGGGTATCAAGCCCTTCCTCATGGGCAGTTTGTGCAAAATGACGGCAAGCGAAGACTGCCAATATATCCCCTTACATCGATTGAATAATTGCACTCAGGTGCACATGACCATGGGTTTCTGGGATTGGTAGTCCATAAATATCCCCCAAGTGGGTCGCCGCCATCAAATGCATTCAATAAAGTTTTTTAAAAGGCTTTCAAATGTCTCACAAAGTCACTCCTGTAAATCAAAGGCACCTCCTGCTTCGCGTCATACCGCCCAAATAGGCAGAAGCGGAACCGCTCCGATCTCGCGGCGGTGCTAGCTTGTGGCCTGGGCCGACCACATTAATGCTCAGCGTTAAGCCACTTAACGTGACTTTAAGCCACATTAAGTGGGTTAACGCTGCCTTGAGAATAGGGCGCTGGCCCTATCGCCACGAGAATGTCAAAAAAGGTGACGTTCCCGTGGTGATAGGGGCTTGAGAATATGCCCCCATATGTATTGAATATTTTCCAAATGTTTTTAGATTTTTTTTAAATGTTTTTTAAAACACACCATCCAAATAGATAAAAAACGGAAAAACATATCATTAATTCTGTGATATTGTTTTACAACATCTTATCTCGTATATATTATGACATTTGATCTTTTTCAAAATAACATGTATCTGTTTCCGCACATATTAGGTCGTCAGGAAAACATTTCATAAACATAGTTAGTGAAGCCCCAGTGGTCAAATGCCTACTCTTGATACACACAGGAGTTTCAGTTACTGTTTCTGCCCAAGTGGGCCAAAAACGTAACTCCCTTTGAGAAAGACCATCAATAAAAAGTCTCTTATGCGGGCTAAAAGTCCTGCACCTTCTTGTAATGATAAACCAAATTCAAAGTACCTCGCGTTAAGCAAGATCTCAAAACTAAATTCAAATCACTACCACATGTCTGTGGTTTCAATTGGAGGAGATATATTAGCAGTCTTTTGTACTTCAGTAATCAATCATCTGTCCTCTATCCATACCTAAAACAAAAAAGACAGACAGTTAAAATCAAGACAGTGCACATTAAACTTTACACTATCAAAAACATAAAATATCAACAAAATGTTAACAATGTTCAAAAACTGGGTTTTCTTTGAAGAAATAAGGCTATAAATCTAATATTTCATGAATAAATATATAGTAAGTGGAAAGGGATAACACCCATACCTGAGTTATGTCAGTATTGGATGGAAAAACCTCAGTAACCTAAATGTACTGATAACTCTTCATCGTGGTTTAAACCCATAGGGTGCATCATCTGGAATTCAATAACGAATCTTGATTCAAGTAGTCTCAATTCCAGTACTCGATTGCCACCTCTTATATTAACCCCTTCGATGCTCATGACGAGCTCAGCTCGTCATGCTGCGCGGTCGCGCTGTGCGCATGACGAGCTGAGCTCGTCACGACCACACCCGTGATCGGAATGTCCAGCACCTGGGCGGAATTCCGATCGCGGCGAAGCGGTTAATGGATATTCTGTCTAGAACATAACATTTGAGTAAATTAGCCTTACTAGAATGTTAAAATCCAACTTCCTGGCCACAGGATATTGTTTATTACCATTTGCAATGGCTCTCAAGTGTTCAAGTATTCTCAGTTTGTCCATATGTATGGTACTGCCAATGTAATATTTATTACATGGGCATTTCAAGTAATATACACAAAAGTCAGAATGACAGGTTAAATGTTTACGAATCTCAAATTCTTTATTCTCCATGTTGATCTTGATCTTTTTCATATTTTCAGTATACTTGCATGTTTTACATTTCATGCATCAGAAAAATACCTTGATTTTGTTATCATTGATGTTATTAGGTACCATATTCCTATATAGTATATCTTTCAGGGACTTGTTTTTCTTAAAAGTTAATCTGGGGTGATTATCCAGATATTTGTTAAGGATGTTGTCAGTTTGTAGAACGTGCCAATGTTTTTTGAAAACTTGTTTAATTTTTGAGAATCTGTATTATACGTGGTTATATCAAATAGAAGCAGATTCAGAAATAGATTTAGATTTGTTTACTAACAAATCCTGTCTTTTAACATTGCTAGCTTTTGTAAAGCAGAATCTATGTTCTTTTTTGAATATCCTTTCCAAAAACCTTTTTGTCATACACCGGGTTTCCTTGAAGAATTTTTCTTCTGAGCTGCAGTTACACTTTGCTATATATATATATATGATGCAGGTTAAGCCGACAAAGAAAGACGCTCACTGCTGAATGTAATTACAACAAATTTGGAAGGAAAGCTAGACCTTGGTCCGCAGATTGTACTTATTGTGATTTGGTGTAAATCTGTTAAGTAGTTTTTGAGAATTAAGGATAAAAAATAATTGTATATCTGGACGGTTGGGTCCACAAGAGTCTTGAGAGATTCTCGCGGGAGCACCTACTTGAAAATAAAGCACTCTGATTGGCCCAGGGATCTTTATTTCCCTTGAGCCATCTCTCTCTCGTGGGAGTGAGCTCTCTGATTTGCTGTCAGCAACATGAGAAAAATGTTGCTGGCAGCCATTACAAGACTCATGGACTTAGTACCCTGTCCTGAACATGTTTATAAAAAATATATATATAAGGGCAGGGTAGGGCTACCTGGACCCCCTAGGCCCCATGGGAGTTCCCAGAGGGACCCCACTCCCCGGGCCAAAAACAAAAAACAAAAATCGGCAAAAAACGGCCAGGGCTGCTTTGTTTTAATAATGGGATGGAGGTGTGTGGCCCTCTTCCCCTAGCCTTTACAAACCCCAGGGAGCCCGCCCCCGGGGCTGGAATTCATATACATGGGAGGGAGGACACGTGGCCCACTCCCAGAGCCATCATATGCCCCTGGGAACCACCCCCGGGGCCAAAAACATTGTATATGGGAAGGGGGTGGTGCGGCACCCTCCCTGAGCCTTCAGAGGCCCCAGGTAGCCCACCCCGAGCTGAAAACATTGAATAAGGGGAAGGGGCCATGCATCCCCCTCCCCGAGCCATCAGAGGCCCCGGGGAGCCCACCCCCCGGGACCAAACATTTTCAAAATGGAAAGGGGGGTGCACTGCCCCCCTCCCTGATCCTCTAAAGGCACTGGGGAGCCCATCCCCGGAGCCGAAAGTATTCAATTTGGGGAAAGAGGTCACATGGCTTCTCTTCCCGAGCCTCTAAAGGCCACGGGGAGCCCACTCCCGGGGATGAAATACCTGTAAATAGGTAGGCGGGCCATGCAGCCCCCCTCACTGAGCCATTAATGGATCCCATCCCCAAAGGCCAGCTCAAATGCTATGTCCTGCGAAGCCCACCCCCGGGACATAATAGTTTTCCTGCCCCTACCGGCATTCGCAGGAAAACCTGCGTTTGCTCCCGCTGGGCAGGGGTATTTTTTAATCTCCCGCCAAGAGGGAGCAAACACAAAGTCTGCTCCCAACCGGTGAGAGCTTTAAAAATGCTCCAGCCGGCTGGGAACAGACTTTTGATCTGTTTCCCTGCCCGCGCTGATGCGAACAGGGATAACAGATCAAAATATTGCTCCCGTCCAGAGGGAGCAGCATTAGTAGCTTCTCCCTCCGGGCATAAGCAGTGCAGGTCCAGCTGCATGCGGGGGGCTGACTGGGGCTGCGGGGGCCTTTGGGGCTCCCCTCGCAACCCCCAATGAATGTATGGTGGGTGCCCTATTTCCACAGTAAAAGCGTTTTTTTGACTTGCCTATAACTTTGGTGCCGTTTGACGAATCTTCATGAAATTTTACAAAAAAAGTGTCAAGTTGGGTTTTCCTGTGCAAGAGGGGCCGAGAAAAAGGAGGGGGGGTGGCCTCAAAAAAGTGCATGTCCCATGTTACCTCCCATAGGAGATTTGAACACGACTACAGCACCAACCGCTGGAAGGGAATTGCACCGAATTTGGCTGAAAGGTAGCTTTTGGTTCACAGATCATGCTTTCAGTTATCTGGTGTAAATCTATTCAGTAATTTAATGGAAATCCAAATTTGTATATCGGTGGTCGCGAAGCCTTCACGAATAATGAGGAGCTCATGCAGAGATCTGCAGAGCTCTGATTGGCTGCCAACACTTTCACCTGGAAGTGTTGGCAGCCATCCTGGGACTTGTCTTCAGCCGAGTCCCAAAAACAAATGCAGAAAAAAAGGAAAAGGGGGCAGGATAGGAATACCCTGACCCTCTAGATTCAGTGGCAGGGCAAAAAAAACATTTTTTAAATTAATTCACAGCGATTTTCACAAAATATTCATGAATATCGCCATGAATTAAAAAAGAAAAAAGCATGGTCTCCCACGCTTGCTTTTAATATTGCCCCCGGGTGGGCCAGGTCCCGTGGGCATGTGTATTTTATTAAATAAGGAGGGGGCATACGGGACCCCCTCCTAGGGCTTATTTATGCCCCATGGACCACCACCTCCCTGGGGCTCTTGTTTATATTAATGCATGGGCTGTACAGAACCCCCCCGGGACCAGGGACCCACCACCTCCCCGGGCTTTAACTTAAAAAATATGTAGGTGGGGCCGCACAGGCCCCTCTGGGGACCACTACCTCGCCAGGGCTTTAAATGTTTACTAGATGGGGGGACACATGGACCCCCCGGCCTCAGGGACCACCACCCAGAGCCTATTCATTATTTAAAAAATAGAGAGGGGGGCCGCCCGGCCCTCCTCCCATGCCATATAAGGCCCCGGAAACCACCACCTCCCGGCCCCCCTCCTGGAGCCATTTATGGCCCTGGGGACAGCCACCTCTCAGGGCTGTCTCCTGCTATGTCCTGGGGTGCCCATCTCCAGGACATAGCTGTTTGCTTTTGCTTGGCGGGAGCTTGGACAGCTCCCAACAAGCAAAAGCAAATACTCAGCTTCCAGCAAGCAGGAGCCTTCAAAGTGCTCCCGCTTGCTGGAAGCAGAGTTTTCATCTCTTTCCTGGCCTGCAGACATGCGGGCAGGGACAGAGATGAAACTATTGCACTCATATGCAAGGAGCTGCATTTCCAGCATCTCCCTGCATGAAAGAGCAATGCCGGCTCCCACAGGAGGTGGGGAGCTGGCTGGGACCACAGGGGCCATGAGGATCCCCCCACGGTCTTCATCCTGCACACTGGGTGCCCTGGGTGGGACCAGAGCACCCAGGGGCACATGGCTAGGCCCCAGCGGTAGGGGTCCCTGGGGCCAAAATCGGCCTGGGAGTGGGCCGCTTGGCTGTCCTCCCCCATTCAATTAAGGCAGAGTCCTAGGGGATGGGGTCCCCGGGACTGAAATCGGCCCAGGGAGTGGAGCCAAGTGACCTCCCTCCTCCATTGATTTGTAGCTGGGTCCTGGGGGATAGGGTCCCCAGGGCCAAAATCGGCCGGGGATGGAATCTCCAGGGCTGTTTTGGCCCTGATGCTCATTTCACAAAAATTAAACTTCAACAGTAAGCACTTACTCATATATACATAGCAGGTGCCCCCATTGAGGCTCCACTTTTGTAAAGGACATTTGATCCCAACTCCTGGCAAACAATCTGAAATCCTTCATGGAGGTAACTGCATTGTTGACCTATTGGAGCGGAATCTTTATGTGACTGTGATGAGTGGGTTCTTTCTTGTCCTCTCCTGGTGAGAGCAGAGTCCATGGTTCTCCCTTTAAATTGCTAGGAGTATGCAAATGTGGAATTCTCTTGGATGCTTTCCCGTTTGGCCCTGCCCACCTTAGTAGTTTCCAAATGTCTTCCTGCCTTTTGCCAGGATGTGAGTGGTTCTGTGGAAGATGTCATCAGTGATGTCATTTGAGATGTCATCAGTGATGCCAGTTACCATGTTATCAGTGATGTAATATGTGGGGTCATAAGCAGTGCATTGCGGGGATATAAGTTGTAGTTAGCTCAGGTAACTATAACTGCTGAATTTCACTGGTTTTGTACGAGTAAAATCTGAGCCTTACTATAATGTCCCTGCAGCCTTCGGTTTTTTCAGTGAATATATATATATATGTATATATATATACATATATATATATATATATACACACACACACGTACACATATATATATATATATATATATATATATATATATATATGTATATATATAAATATATAAATATATATATACAACACATATATATATATATATATCACTGAAAAAACCATAGGTTTCAGGGACGTTATAGTTACAAATTAGCATTTAAAAAACCTTTGAAATTCACTGAAAAAACCATAGGTTTTAGGGACAGTTATAGTTAGTTGGACATTGCACTCGTACAAAACCCGTGAAATTCCCCCGTTATAGTTAGTCCAGCTAACTAAAACTCGCGCCCCGCAATGCACTGCTGATGACGTCACATATTACATCACTCATGACATGGTCAGTGACATCACTGATGACATCACTGATGACATCTCAAATGACATCACTGATGACATCATCCAGTGGCTGTGTGTTTCTGTAAAGTTTAAATATTTTTAATATATATAGGAAAAGACGTATTGAAGAATGAGTGGGTGTGTAAGTGTCTGTATGGATGATTTAGTAGGTGCATGACTGACTGTATAAGTGAGTGATTTAACGTATCTTACTGAATGCATGGGTTAGTGACTAAACTGGGTGAATGTCTGTATCCGTCTGTCTGTTGCTGTGTAAGTGGCTGCATGTGTTTGTGAATAGCTACATGAGTGTCTATATGAGTTATTGAATGCTTGTGTGAGTATCTGTATGGGTGCCTGAGTGTTTGTGTGGGAGGGGTGTGTGCGACTCTGTGCATAGATGTGTGAGTGGGTGATTCACTGGGTGGATGGTTTCAAGAGTGCATCTGTGATAGACTGTATGGGTGGGTAAGTGTGTGTAAGAGTGTGTTAGTGAGTGAATGTATGTCCCAGTGGTACATGTGTGAGTAACTACATATGTGAAAGGCAGTATATATGTGTGTTGGAGTATATAAATAGCTATAAGCGAGAGTGAGTGATTGTGATAGTGGCTGTATGGATGAGTGTGTGCTTGTATCAGTGATTGTATAAGAGCGTAAGAATGTGCTAGTATTTGTATGAGTAAGTGAGCTGGTGTGTGTATAACTGTATAGGTGAGTAAATGGTAGTGTGTTTAATTATTTGCATGACTGACTAGGTGTGTGAGTACCTCTATGGATGAGTGGCGGTGTTTGAGTGTCTATATAGGAGTATGAGTGCATATGATAGTCCTGTACTGAGTGACCATAAGTATGAGTGACTGTACGGGTGAGTGAGTGGATGTGTGTGTGTAGACCTAAGAATCAGTGAGTGGGTATGTAGTTATTGGTGTTGGAGTGTCTATGGTTTTGCGAATGGCAGTCTGTAATTTAGAGTGGGTGTATCAAAGGTTATATTAGGGTGTGAGAAGATGCATGAAATTATCACATGGATGATGTCATCAGTGATGTCATCAGTGATGTCATTTGAGATGTCATCAGTGATGTCATCAGTGATGTCACTGACCATGTCATGAGTGATGTAATATGTGACATCATCAGCAGTGCATTGCGGGGCGCGAGTTATAGTTAGCTGGACTAACTATAACGGGGAATTTCACGGGTTTTGTACGAGTGCAATGTCCAACTAACTATAACTGTCCCTAAAACCTATGGTTTTTTCAGTGAATTTCAAAGGTTTTTTAAATGCTAATTTGTAACTATAACGTCCCTGAAACCTATGGTTTTTTTCAGTGAATTTCAAAGGTTTTTTAAATGCTAATTTGTAACTATAACATGTCTGAAACCTACGGTTTTTTCAGTGAATTTCAAAGGTTTTGTAAATGACAATTTTTAAATGTATTAATTGTTATATAAATTTTTTCATACTGATTTACTACATTTTTAGAAACAATTTTTTTTTACATATTTTATTTTTTAAATTACATTGTAATTACATTATACATTACATTACAAAAATACTTTCTCAGAATGAATTACTTTAGTTTAAATACTTTGCACATAGGCAATAGACTTTTAAGTACAGTAGTTACAGTTGTTGCAATGGGCAACACATTTTCAAACACAATGCAACATTCAGCTCAATGTGAATTTCTAGTTAAATGCAATTAGTTACTTTATGGATTACTTTTCTAACCACAGGACTGGATCCTAGATTCAGTCCTGGGACATCTCCTGTAAACAGTTGAGTAAAAGCGTTTTGGTTACAGTCGTGATTTTTAAGGAATATTATTGTACTTTAAAAGTTGACACTTAGAAACTTTTTCTCATAGAATCACCAATGTTATCCTATGGAAGGAAATTCACTTAGAAGGTAAAAACTGTTATCGTTACTTTTTCTTACTCAGTGTTGGATCCTGGATCCAGCACTGGTGCATCTCCTGTAAACAGTTGAAAGAATGCGTTTAAGTCATACAGGCGATTTTTTAGGAATATTTGTAGTTTGTGAAAATCGACACTTTGAAACTTTTCTGCTAAAAACCAGACAATGGATTCCTATGGAAGAAAATATAAGTTACTGGTAAGTACGGTTAAAATTACTTTTCAGGGTCAGTGCTGGGCTAAAAGATGCAGCACTGGGTTCTCTCCTGATAACAGGTGAGTAAATTGGAATTCGTACTTTGGTTGATTTTAGAGGAATATTATAAAGTTCCAAAACTCCACACTTAGAAGAATTTCCAAGTGAAACCAGTCAATGTTAGCCTATGGAAGGAAATTCAAGTTACTGGTAAGTACGGTTAAAATTACTTTTCAGGACCAGTACTGGGCTGAAAGATGCAGCACTGAGGTCTCTCCTGATAACAGGTGAGTAAATCAGAATTCGGATTTCGGCTGATTTTAGAGGAATATTTGTATGTTTCAAAATCAACACTTAGAAACTTTTTCAGCAAAAAGCAGGCAATGATATCCTATGGAAGGAAATTCAAGTTACTGGTAAGTACGGTTAAAATTACTTTTGAGGATCAGTACTGGGCTGAAAGATGCAGCACTGAGGTCTCTCCTGATAACAGGTGAGTAAATCGGAATTCGTGATTTCGGCTGATTTTAGAGGAATATTTTAAAGTTCCAAAACTCCACACTTAGAAGAATTTCCAAGTGAAACCAGTCAATGTTAGCCTATGAAGGAAATTCAAGTTACCGGTAAGTACGGTTAAAATTACTTTTCAGGACCAGTACTGGGCTCAAAGATGCAGCACTGAGGTCTCTCCTGATAACAGCTGAGTAAATCAGAATTCGGATTTCGGCTGATTTTAGAGGAATATTTGTATGTTTCAAAAATCAACACTTAGAAACTTTTTCAGCAAAAAGCAGGCAATGATATCCTATGGAAGGAAATTCAAGTTACTGGTAAGTACGGTTAAAATTACTTTTCAGGATTAGTACTGGGCTGAAAGATGCAGCACTGAGGTCTCTCCTGATAACAGGTGAGTAAATCGGAATTCGTATTTCGGATGATTTTAGAAGAATATTTGCACAATGGTGAAGGGAGGGGCGGGGCCTGAGGTGACATCTGTGCAAACGCGCCCGTGGCGCGTTTTAAGTTGGGGGATTAAGTCCCCTTGAATCCTGAGGGTCCCTAGGGGCCAACTAGCCCACCAGGAACCTCCAATATGCGCTAGGGGCTGCGTTGCAGAGACGTGTAGAGAGGCCACACCCCTTTTACACCTCTCTGCAACGCAGCTCTGTGGCGCTTTCTGGATGTACCTGTTGGGCTAGTTGGCCCCAGGGACCCTCAGGATTGAAGGGGATTTAATCCCCAACTTAAAACGCGCCACGGGGCGCGCTTGCACAGATGTCACCTGAAGCCCCGCCCCTCCCTTCACCACTGTGCAAACGCGCCCCGTGGCGCGTTTTAAGTCGGGGATTAACTCCCTTGAATCCTGAGGGTCCCTGGGGCCAACTAGCCCAACAGGTATATCCAAAAAGCGCCACAGAGCTGCGTTGCAGAGAGGTGTAAAAGGGGCGTGGCCTCTGTACACCTCTCTGCAACGCAGCTCCTGGCGCATACTGGAGGTTCCTGGTGGGCTAGTTGGCCCCCAGGGACCCCCAGTATTCAAGGGGAATTGTTCCCTCTCTGCAAACGCGCCAGGGGGCGCGTTTGCAGAGTGGTGAAGGAAGGGGGCGGGGCCTGCGCGCCCGATCGTTTTTTTTGTTTTTGTTTTTTTTTGTCCCCTGAAGGAGGGCTGTGTGGCCCCCCTTACTTTTTCCTGTTTTTGGGCCCTGGGGACCCCATCCCCAGGGCCTTACCTCCTTTTTTTAATTAAAATTTTTAAAAAAACGGAAGGGGGCCGCGTGGCCCCCTTCCCTGGGCCTGTATTGGCCCCGGGACCCCATCCCCGGGGCATGGCCTCTATTTTTATTTTTATTCTTTGGAGGGGGCTGCGTGGCCCCTCCTCTAGCCATTTAAGGCCCCGGGGACCCCATCTCCCGGGCCGGCCATACCCTTTTTAAATTTTTTTTTAAACTTTGGGGAGGGGGCCGCGTGGCCCCCTCCCGGGCCACTACTTGCCCCGGGCACCCCATCCCCCGGGCTGGCCCTCTCCGTTGGGGACTGTGGGGGGTCCCCAAGCCCCCACAGTCCCACCGGCTCCCGCGTCCCTTGGGAGCCGGCATTAGCTTTAGCACATGGGGAGCTGCTAAGATGCAGCTCCCCATGTGGAAAGCAGTCGCTTTGGATATTGGAAGAGAGAGCAGGTTTCCTGCTCTCTCTTCCAATATCCAAAGCAGTTTGCTATGGCAGGACGGGAGCCACGAGGCTCCCGTCCTGCCATAGCAAACTACAGTGTCCCGGGGTAGGCACCCCGGGACCCTGCAGGAGCCGGCCCTGGGGGTGGCGGTCCCCAGGGCCATCAAGGGCTCCAGGAGGGGGCCGCGCGGCCCCCTCCCTTAAACTGCACAGCCCCGGGAGGTGGTGGTCCCCGGGCTCTGGGGTCCGTAACGGACCCCCATATTTAACATGTTTAGTGCCCCGGGAGGTGGCGCTCCCCGGGCGTGTAGGGGCTGGAGCCCCCACACAGGTTTTTCAATTTTTTAAAAAAAGCCACGGGGAGGTGGTGGTCCCGGGTCTGCGGGAGGGCTCAGAGCCCTCCCGCACCATTTAAAAAAGCCCCGGGCGGTGGCGGTCCTCGGGCTTGGGGGCCCTTTGAGGCCCCCACACATAAAATTAACCCCCTCACCATGCCCCCGGGACTTGGGCCACCCGGGGCAAATACAATCGAGCGCGGGAGACCGCGCTTCGATTTTTTTTCCGGCAGGATTCGCGCACCCTGAGCGTATCCTGCCGATTTTTTTAAAATTTATAATTTTTTTTTTTTTGCCCAGGGGGTCCTTGTGGGACCCCCTATGCAAACCTAGAGGGTCAGGGTGTTTCTACCCTGCCCCCTTTGTGCGCTTTGCGCACCTGTTTCTGTCCCTCGGTTCTACCGAGGGACAAAATGGCTGCCAACATTTCCTGAATCGGAATGTTGACAGCCAGCTGACAGCCAATTAACATGCAGCTCGTGATCGGGAGGGTACGCGGACCCTACTCGGCCATAGATATCACTATCTTTTTACTTTTGATTTTCTCAGCAACTACTGAACGGATTTACACCATTTAACAAAAAGGGTTCTTTCTGAACCAAGAACTACCTCTTTGCCAAATTTGGTGTAATTCCGTTCAGCAGTTCGGGCTGTAGCCGTGTCTAAAGTTTCCTATGGAAAATTGCATGGGGAAAACGCGCTTTGGGACCCCCTTTTTCTCGGCCCCCGCTTGACGAATCCCCCGAGACTTTCAGGGTAGGAGCGGACCGGAGCGGGCCACAAAGTTTGAAAATTTTGCGAAGATACGTCAACCGGCAAGAGAGTTATTTCAAATAGAATGTCGCGGATTTCCTATGGATAATAGGTTGTAACTATAACTATCTACTGGCGACCGCCAGTAGATAATATATATATATATATATATATATATATATATATACAACACATATATATATATATAAGGCCTGTCAACATGGTATTAATACCAAAATATATAAAACACCTTTTGGCGACAGAGACTGTACAATCACTAAACTGCTTACTTGCAAAACGGAATACGCAGTATACGTGCTGGGGTGCCCATGTGGCCTTCAATACGTGGGCAGTACAAAATTGCCAGTACACAAACGTATATTACAACACCTGAGGGCTATAACGAACCAGGACAATACCTACCCTGTAGCACGGCACTTTAGAGAAGCACATCAGAGTAACAATGCTGGCCTTAAATATTTTGTTATTGATGCCATTCTACCGAGAAGGAGATAGAGAATCTAGACTTAGGAGTTTGGAAACAAGATACATTATCCAGCTCGACACAAAAAACCCAGCAGGATTAAATGCCACAGAAGATCTGCATACCTGTTTGGGGCGATAACATTGATTCAAATTTAGATGAATGGCATCTGTATATATAAAAATGTGGCATTGGCTATTCTATCCACACTCCACTTACATATTATTCTCTGGTGAAGAGGTATTTACATAAATCTTATGCTCTAATTTTTACTGAGTTTTAGAACCATATCAAGATTTTAATTCAATATTATAAAATATATTTTTTTTATTGAATTTTACTATATTGTGCATTATATTATCAACATTGGTGTTTAAATGTATATAATTGTATTTAAATATATTTATATATTTATTTATTTATTTACACAGAAAAATGGTTCTGGCACATGGATCAGTAATGAATTGGGCATGTTGAAAAATCAGATGGAGAGCTAAGCTAATAATCAGTACATATATATGAACGGAAAATTAAGCCAGAGGGAGCATTAATTAGACCGGCTAAAGATAGCAGCATGTTGACTTATGGGATTGAGCCTGAGACTACATAATCTATTTACCAAATCACTGTGAGAAAAAAGAAAGAAAGAACAAAAGATAAGAAAAAGAAAAAAGTAACAGGAGGTAGTGATTACTGCATAACCACATAGATACTACATCGAAAGTCTCATGATTTTAGCAGTTTTTTAATGTACATTGTAATTTGCACAATCATATTATTTCTTGCACTTTGCACTTTCATATTTACGTAGACTTAGAAAGACGAATAATTATGAATTAAGGGATTTAACCGTGTAATATATATCTAAAGGCGTTACCTATTGTACACAAGGAAAGATTATACTTGATGCGAGTTTTAGGTATTATGCATATGTATATTTATTAAGTGATTTGCACGACATTGTTGAAACGTGATGAAATTGGATATAAGTGCAAATTCAGAATGACAATTGTAGTCATATATGACACGCCTATTGAACTATTGTATTTTAAACATTAAGATCAGTAATTTAAACATACTTTAAATTTGTATGCTTTCTATGTCTATGATAGCACTTTACACGTGATCTAAACTATTAGCACTTGTCACTTTGAATACTTTTGCACATTCTGAGTAAGTTGTCATGTGAGCAAGGCTCGGATGAGCCGAAACGTTATGGCGGCACTGAACTAAATAAATTATAATACCTGATGCACTGAAGAATTGGTCCGTGTCCGTGTGGTGAGCTGGATGGAATTTGGCAAACGCGGGATCTGGAGATATATATATATACAAATATATATATATACAACATATATATATATGTATATATATATATGATTTTTCCTCCGTATTATTGCTTGCTCATTGAGATAGAGGCCTGTGATGCAGAACTGATACACTGTAATATCTGCTTGTCTTTTGTGTGCTCTGTAGATAGTGCAATCTACACCAGAGATAAGGATGACCTCTGTTGTAAATAAAGCCCCATTTCTTATTATATCTGTTTACCAGTAGCATTCATGTTGGCAACCGCAGGCCTCTTTGCTATTTGCCTGCTCTGATAAAGGAGCATGCTCCTCCAATAGTTAAAGTTTAATCCATTTTTAGGCTGACACGGAGCGAGAACCGCTTCTATGTTAGAAGATCAATCGTCTGCACAGGCAAGAGCTGTGCCCCTGGGGATTTCCGCTCCTGCTATGGATAAGGCAGAGCTCTGTCCCCTTGAGGACTGAGGGTTCTATTGCCAAGATGGACAGCTATGTGAAATGTAACGACAGCGCAAAGAACGTCTGGAACAACCCCCATGTGGTGCTCGCGCTGGGCATCCCCCAGATGATCATCAACCTGGTGGCGATGACCTTCAACGGGTCTGTCATCATCACCATTGTGTCTTCCCGGAACCTGCACCGCCCCATCTTCATCCTTTTCTGTAACCTGGCTCTCTCTGACCTGCTGGTCAGCTCCTCGGGATTCTGGATCTCGCTTCTCTTCATCAGAGACCCCGAGCACACCATTTTCGGCTCCAAGGAGCTCCTCAACGCGTACTCCTTATACGGCATGTCCATCCTGTCCGCCATCTACAACCTGGTGAGCATCGGCATCGAGCGCTACTTGGCGGTACTGGGGAGCCTGCGCCTGCAGTGCCGGGTCTCCAAGAAGCAGGTCCTGTGCGCCGCCGTTGCCAACTGGGCGGTCTCCATCTTCTTTGGATCCCTGCCTCTCATGGGCTGGAACTGCCTGAAGAAAGAGAAAAGGGGCAGCGCGTCTACCTTGTACAGCCCTTTTTGCATTGACTACTTGATGTTCCTGACCGTTCCTAATTTTGCTGTTGTCCTCTTCCTGCCTCTCTTTTCCTACATCGGCATCATCGTCATACTGAGGAAACACAAGTTTGTCCTGGGGGACTCTGGGCAGGTGTTGGCCACCTACAAGGCAGCTGAGATCCAGGTGGTGAAGACCTGTGCCTTCATCTGGGTTCTCACCATGGTCTCCTACACCCCGTTCTTCGGAGGGGTCATGTGGGATGCGTCCCACACCTCCTGCCCAGAGGACCTCCAGGCCAACGTCTTCGTCTTCCGGAATCTCAGCGCCATGATGATCGTCCTCAACTCTTTGGGCAACCCGATAATCTACACTCTCAAGTTCAAACCTTTGGGCAACAATCTCATGTTCTTGAAGTGCCAGTCGAGTCATCGCATTGAAGTGCAGACTGTAGAGAATGCTTAAGGGGAGTGGATGGATGAACAAAGACGACATTAAAGCGCTGCCAATAATTAGTGGAGAAACTGACGTCTGTGGAGAGAAAGTGATCTGTCGCAGATCACACTGATGCCTCGCGAAGAGACGGTACTTGTACTCACCAACCTTAACTCCTCACCACATGCTCTAAGTGCTGAAAATTAGAACCGCTCCTTTTTATCCACCGTCTCTGGTTACTGTCTTGGAAACTCGTTACTTTGTAAATAACAGATGTTACTATTGCCCGACTAACTCATTGTGTTTTTATTGTGCTTGGAAGGATGAAAATGCTGAATATAAGATCCCAGCCCACGGTATTTAGGCAGCACTTAGATCTCGGCATCAGTAGATGTAATAAGACACAGTCCTTTATTACAAAAACAATTGCTGCATTTACTTAACGTGTATTTGTAAAGTACCCAATCACCTGTTGAAACATATTTATTGTTACCCAGCTCAGCGGTACTCATTTTAATGACCTCGGAAGGATGGAAGGCTGAGTGGACCCACAGGACTCATAACCTTGACCATGAGACAGAACACAGGTTCCAGGAGTGGATGTATTAGTTCGCTGAGCCACCAGACCCGTTGCACTGACATACACCCAGACTTGATATCTGCAATATCATGATGTCCGTTTTAAATTATTAATTCCACATTATCATGTCCCCTCCATGTACCACAGGCTGTGGCATTTATTTCAGTAATGCAGCACTTAGAAACTACCAACTCTGTAGAGAGCGCTATAAAAAGGCAGTTACCTATCCACTCAACCTGCTCTTTGCAGGGACCTGATGTACCAGGAATTTTCGTGCTGGCAAAGCCTGTGATTTCCAAAACCACTGCATTTGTTGAGTCCAAAAATTCAGATTGCAATGCACAAAAGGCACATTGCGATTCAGAAATCTCTTTTTGACTTGCAAAGTGCACTTTGCCACCCAAAACAAAAGGGGTGTATTCAGGGGCTTTCTCCTTTACTCTGTGATTCACTGTGCAACGTATCAATGTATGTAAAGGCAGTTGCTGCCACAAGCCATTGATCTGTTACAAACACCTTAAAGGGGGTGGTGGTGAGCCATTCACAAAGTGGAAGCTGTCCCGGAGGGCAGTTTCCATATTGTGAATGGTGGTTGCTGCTACTGGAAACTTCTGAATGGTGGTTGTTGGTACCGGAAACTTCTGAATGGTGGTTGCTGGGACTGGAAACTTCTGACTGGTGGTTCTTGGTACTGGAAACTTCTGAATGATGGTTGCTGGGACTGGAAACTTCTGAATGGTGGTTGTTGGTACTGGAAACTTCTGAATGGTGGTTGTTGGTACTGGGAA
The DNA here is from genome assembly GCA_963921515.1 of Calotriton arnoldi. NCBI lineage: Eukaryota > Metazoa > Chordata > Amphibia > Caudata > Salamandridae > Calotriton > Calotriton arnoldi. The sequence continues at coordinate 76,565 of CAWUFW010007437.1, read as the reverse complement.
CTTCTGAATGGTGGTTGCTGGGACCGGAAACTTCTGAATGGTGGTTGTTGGTACTGGAAACTTCTGAATGGTGGTTGTTGGTACTGGGAACTTCTGAATGGTGGTTGCTGGGACCGGAAACTTCTGAATGGTGGTTGTTGGTACTGGGAACTTCTGAATGGTGGTTGTTGGTACTGGGAACTTCTGAATGGTGGTTGCTGGGACCGGAAACTTCTGAATGGTGGTTGTTGGTACTGGAAACTTCTGAATGGTGGTTGTTGGTACCGGGAACTTCTGAATGGTGGTTGCTGGGAACGGAAACTTCTGAATAGTGATTATTGGTACTGGAAACTTCTGAATGGTGGTTGTTGGTAATGGAAACTTCTGAATGGTGGTTGTTGGGGCCGGAAACTTCTGAATGGTGGTTGATGGGACTAGAAACTTCTGAATGGGGGTTGCTGGTACTGGGAACTTCTGAATGGTGGTTGCTGGGACCGGAAACTTCTGAATGGTGGTTGATGGGACTAGAAACTTCTGAATGGTGGTTGCTGGGACCGGAAACTTCTGAATGGTGGTTGTTGGTACTGGAAACTTCTGAATGGTGGTTGTTGGTACAGGGAACCTCTGAATGGTGGTTGCTGGGACCGGAAACTTCTGAATAGTGGTTGTTGGTACTGGAAACTTCTGAATGGTGGTTGTTGGTACTGGAAACTTCTGAATGGTGGTTGTTGGTACCGGGAACTTCTGAATGGTGGTTGCTGGGACCGGAAACTTCTGAATAGTGGTTGTTGGTACTGGAAACTTCTGAATGGTGGTTGATGGGACTAGAAACTTCTGAATGGGGGTTGCTGGTACTGGAGGAGCAGACTGCTGTCCAGGGAGCTGCTGCATGCTCCTCCAATGCCATTCACCGAATGCCCACTTTTGTTTTTTTAAATAAGTGTCTGTCCCAATACAGGATGGGGCTGCTTTAATGTAAATATCACTCAGTGAATGCAGTGAGGGAGGTCGACTCTCCATTGCGAGCCTTAGTTCCTGCATTCACAGCCTTTCGCAGGGAGTCACAGAAGGACTCCTGCCTCATAAATATGATGGGCCTCATTTATACCAGTTGCGTCACTTTTTGTGACGCTGCGGCGGCATAAAAAATGCGCCACACTGCACCATATTTACAAAGTGACACATCTAGGAAGATGCGTCACTTTGTAAACCCCTGTGCTACATCATACCTGTGACAGGTATAATGTATGCAAGGTGTGCGTTCCGACACAGAAAAGCCTCGTAGACGTAGTACTGTGAAATCTATGAGATTTCACAACACCACTTATACAGCGTCACTGTGTCAAATCCTTTTGCCTGCTTGAAGCAGGCATAAGTGGTGACACACACGTTTTCACATGCGGCTTGCCCCATGTGAAATGACACATGGCTGGAGTTGCGTCTGTTTTCAGACACACTCCAACAATGCGCCTTTTTTGTGACAACAAATACGTCAGAATTCCTGATCTTTCTGTGAATCCTTGCGACATGGAGCGCTGTACAGTAAATACGGCGCATCCATGGTGTCGCAAGGATGGCGCACTGAAAAGTGTTGCATCGTTGTTTCACCCCCGCGAAGCAACACTTTTCATAAATAAGGCCCGATATCTGCAAATATTCGCAAAGCGGTTATTGTGCGAAAAGCACTGACTGCTTTGCGACCCCCCCCACTCCCCACACACAACCTGTGTAGGGTATCAGGCCCTAAATCTCTATGGGTTATGCTGGCCTGCAATGTCAGTCTTTTCAGAACTTTGACTCTTCAGGAATGCTGATTACATTTCTGAATTGTAGCCACTGTTTTCCGGTGGTGGTCATCCACAACAGCAAGAAAAACACTCAAACGGGAAAGAAGGAGGAAGAGAAAGGTGGAAAAACAAGCACAAAGGGAGAAAGCAGGGACCTGTAAGGGTCAGATAAAGGGGCAAGTGGTGTCTGTCAGTGGATCACAGAGGCCTGAGGTGGATTCAGGACAATGCAGGCTTGGTATTCTGTGTGCCAACAATTAATTGTGCGACCTGCGGGCTTCTGTTCTGAGCAGCTATTTGGGCACCGGCACACATTATTTTACAAATTAAGCACTGGCAGAATCACAGACACCCCTTTTCTGCACAATGATGGGAGGGATGGAGGCAAACCACTGATATGACACATGCTAGCATTTGATGTCAATGAGTAAAACTCAACAATGACGAAGGTTAATTTGACCTTGAAATCGGGAATCCAGGAATCATGGTTAATCTGGGGCCAGGAAGAACAAATACTAAAGTAGCCTGGGTGGAAATTCGATTTGAGCAGTTGCAAATAGGCACTGATCCAGTTGCCGGGGTATGAATTTCAGGGTTTCTCCTGAAATGATGCACGGACAGCAGGGATCAGGAACACTTCTGCTTTCTGGGACTGATTGGTTTCTAACATTGCATATTGCTGTCGCTCGGTGTTTGTCAGTGTTTGAACCTGCTGAAATTCACAGTCTTTTTTCACGGGCACATATAGTGCGACATCTAAAAACCCATGCATTGGAAGCAGTTTGCAGCTGGTCAAGAAGTTCTAGCAGCGAGCTTTCTCACCAGTGCTTGAAAAGTGCTGGTGCTGCTGTGCTAATTTCAAAGGGAAAATACAGGCACGCCTCCAGAGATATCCAATGGGCCTCACTCTCAAAGATATTTGTAACATTGCCTACACATGCCGATGGCCTTTTCGTAGGAGGGCAGAACCCCTTTTGAATACGCAAACGTTGGTTTTGGACTGGTAATCAAAGTATGCCTGCAAAGGTGCTACTGCCAAGTTTTCAGGAGTACTTCTGGAAACAAACTTGTATGTGTTCCTGGAAGTTGCAAATCTGCACCCATGCGAATACGAAGACATGAATGTACCGATTTATGACCTATTTAAGTATAGGGCCTCATGCGTCTATACTGCCATCACCAGAAACTCTACAGCTTTATTCATGACTTTCACAGCATGTCAACTGCATTTGAATGGTGAAGCTGGAAGCAGATCCTTGCACGTCCATGTTTTTCGAATGCCTTTGAGCAGTGCTTTAAATGGGAAAAAATTAGTGCAGGTACTCATTAAAATGAGCCAGAGGTGTTGCGAGTGGGCGGGGCTAAGGACAAAACAAGATGATACTTAATTACTTCTATACCAGTTGCCACACAAACCAAAACCCATGAGAAATGCGTGTATATAAACAAAACAGATTAACTCGTTAAACAAAATGAAAGCCAAACACAGTGATATGTTAACATGTACTTGTTTTGTAATATTTGCAGCTTCTTAATGCCATACTGTTATTTGCGGTTGTTTGGCTCAGTGCTATATATTCTCAAGTGTGCGCGTACACACACACACACACACGCACGCACGCACGCACACACACACACACACACACACACACCTGGCATGCTTACACAAAGCAATCCACGCATTTCCTGAGTGTGTCCCGATTCTCTTCCTTTTTCTCTCGCTTTTCTCGTACACAAAAGCAGGCGCACACAAACAGGCAAACACAGACAAAATCAGAGACTCACTCAAAACACTCAGGTGAGATTAAAGCCATTTTAAACTCTTTACCTCCCATGCCTTTATATAACTGCAACTGACAGCTGCCCCCCATTCCCGTGTAGTGTGAATGTCATTAATAGCACAGGGCCTGACTGGACCCTGCTCTGTCAAACACAACCTGCTGGTGAACACTGGACATTATGCAAATGAGCCCATGCTGATTAGTTCAGGGGTGACTCAGCTCAGGGCTACAGACGCGCCTTGGCTGTCAGAGACAGGTTTCGCTCTGACAGCCTCGTGCTCACCAGCCCTAGCAGCCAGTGAGTCTACCATTCATGAGGTACTCTCCTGGCAGTAGAGAAGTGCTGGTACTCAGAGTGATAAAAATAAGAAGTGCTGATACTCAGTATCTCTGAGTGCCGGCCTATTTAAAGCACTGCCTTTGAGAGATGTCTATCTTTTTTTTTATTTTATTTTTATTTTTCCACCAATCAACAATAGTACAGCACGTACAAATAGTGTCAACTCTCGATTATCTGCAGTATCTTATGTTCCATTATCATGTTTCCGTACAGACATCAGTTATTTCACATTAGACTTTCACAATAGTTCAATAAAAACAGATATGTGCTATTTATAATCACGTGTGCTTCTTTAACCTGGTAATGATTGCTAGTTAGAAACGTCTCTTTTGTCTAGTTACGGTATCGCACAGCCCCTTGTTTCTCCTGTAGATGCTGTCTATGCAGTCAGGGTTCTACGTGCATTGTTTGTAAATATTGCACTAGCGGTTGCCAGAAGTCTCGCGGCCTGGACGCCTGTGGTATTTCCTCTGCATAGGCCTCCAGAGTCTCTCTGCAGTATGTCATATCCGTGATCCAGTCTTTGAATCTGGGAGGTCTCTTACTACCCCATCTCATAGCTACGCGTCTCTTAGCAAGTAAGAGTGCGACAGCCAAGAATTTACGTCGTCTGACTAATTTGAATTTGCGGATCCCTAGAAGGCAAACTAGTGGTACGTTTGGGATTTGTTCAGCTAGCATAGTCGATAGTGCGTCGGTAATGTCCTGCCAGTACTCCTGAAGCTGTGGGCAAGCCCACGCCATATGCAAGAAGTCTGCCATGGGTGCACCACATCTCACGCATTTGTCGTCCTCTCTAAGGCCGTATCTGTGCAGTTTTACCTGAGTATAATATGTTTGATGTAGGAACTTAAAATGTATGATTCTCAGATTACAGTTTAATGTGAGCAATTGCAATTGTGCGCAGCTGTAATCCCAGTCTCCCTCACTTATTGTCTGACCAATTGTGTTCTCCCATCTTTGAAGGGATGTATTTGGGCCCCGGCTTTGTTCATTTTGCGATGCAGTATATAGACGTGTTACTAAGTTTTGCCGTGTGGGTGCCGTTAGCAGAATCTGTAACGCATTTAATTGTGGGGGTTCTTCCGGAAACGATGTGTATAGTTCCTTTACTGCCGTTCTCAGCCTCAGGTAGGCAAATATCTTTAATGGCGTTTGATGTACACATAATGTCGGATCCTCTCTCGGGATGAACCTACCATGTGTGAACACTGTGCCCATGTCCGTCAGTCCCATCTCTCCCAGTAGTGTGAGCATTTTCTTTTCCTGTGTGACAGAGAGCTTGGGGTGATTAGCTAGTGGCATGGCTGAGGCATATAATGGGAGCTTTTGAGCCTGACTTGCTAACTTATGCCATGCTCTTGAGGTGCAGTGAACTGTTTGTATAGTTTCTCTTGGTGCGGTTCTTTTTGGGTCAGTAATATAGGTTATCAGTGAGTGTGGGCGCACACTCTCCTGTTCCACTGCTATGTGCGGAATGTGTGCATGCGGGTGTAGCCAGTAATGTGCATGTTGTGCTTGTGCACAGTAGAAATATAATTGGAGATCCGGGGCCCCGAATCCTCCCTGATGGTAAGGCTTTGTTAATATTTTCCAGCTTATTCTGGCTTGTTTCCCTGCCCATGTCAAGCGTTGTAGAATGGTCCTCAGTGTGGAGAAAAAGCTCTGTGTTAGCCAGATCGGGATGTTCCAGAATAAGTACAAGAATCTGGGCAGCACTATCATTTTCTGCAACGCGATCCTATCCGCTAGTGAGAGAGAGAGAGGCATCTTAATCCATTTATCCACCTGTTCTTCCAATTTTGTGAGCGCTTTCCCATAATTTTCCCTGATCACTGTTTCTGGGTCGCGATGAATCCATATACCTAGGTATTTTATCGGATCTGTGCGCCATTGCAATGGATACTCCAAATTTGGTTGCGGCGTGTCTATGGTAAGGGGTATTACTATCGATTTGTCCCAATTTATTCTGAGACCGGAGTAGTTTTCATAGCGGACATATTCTCTAATAAGTGGGTTTAGGTTTACGTCTGGGTGCCGAGCATACAGTACCATATCGTCTGCATATAGTGAAATGCCTATGGGCCTAAGACTAAAGTGTAGCGCTGAGTTAAAATGTTTTTGATGAATTTTGCAAGCTAGAGGCTCCAGCGTGATCGCAAATAGAATAGGTGAAAGTGGACAACCTTGTCTCGTTCCTCGGCTTATGCCAAACTGGTTTGAGGTGACTCCATTTATTCTAAGTCTGGCCTTGGGTTCATTGTATAGCAGAGAGATCCAGCGTACAAACGGCGCCGGAAATCCCATCTTGTTCAAAATTGTGAACATAAATACTCATTCCACTGAATCAAACGCTTTTGCCGCGTCCAATAGAGCCGCTGCTGCTGGTGTCTCGGGGTCTAGGTTGTGGTACATTGCAAAGATGGTGCGTATATTTTGCGCAGTTGATCTGGTCGGTATAAAACCTGCTTGATCCGGTAAAACCAGTGAACTCAGCAATGGTTGTATTCTTTTGCTATTATCTTGGCCAATATCTTAACGTCTATGTTTATTAGTGATAAGGGCCTGTATGAATCACATTTTGTTAAATCTTTATCAGGTTTTGGGAGCGCTATCAATAAGGCCTCTCTTAATGTCATAGGGAGCATACCTTCTTCGTAAGCTTCTTCATACATTGCTGCCAGGTGAGGTACCAATATGTCCCTAAATTCTTTATAGAATTCACCCGGTAAGCCATCAAGGCCAGGCGCTTTGTTATTAGGGAGTGAGTTAATGGCCTCTTTAAATTCATCTTCTGTGATGTGATGACTGAAATACTCTCGGTGGTCATCAGTTAGCCATGCTAATCCGACATCGTCTAGATAGCTATAAATTTCGGGTATAGATACTGTAGACTGTGTGGTATATAATTGTTTGTAATATTTTGCAAAGCATTCTAGTATGGAGGGGGTGTCATATACTGATTGATTTTGGTCATTTCTAATTTGTGTTATATACTTAGTAGTATGTGGGGGTTTGATTTTATATGACAGTGCACGTCCCGGTCTCCCACCCTCCCCGTAGTTCCGTGCTATATATCTACGTGACATATACTTTATCTCGTCGTCTGCGAAGTTGTGGTATATGTCTGTTTTTTGCCTAATGTCTGCTAGCAATGAGGGATTTAGTGTAGTTGCGTATTCGGTTTCCAGCCGTTCTAGTTCCCTTTCCGTCATTTTTAGTTGTTGTTGGATGTCTCTAAGTATTCCTGCGTGTTTGCTGATGCAGTGCCCTCTTATAGTGACCTTAAACGCCTCCCACAGTGTCCGTGCGCTACTCACTGATCCAGTGTTGTGGTCAAAATAGTCTACAATTGCTTGTTTGAGCTCGCTACGAAATACCTGGTCCAGGAGTGCGGATTGTTGTAGTCGCCATGTAAATTGTCGTGGTGTGTGTGTTGGGATGGTCAGCTCAAGGCGCACTGGGGCATGGTCGGACAGTGTTTTGGGTAAATGGTCTATTTCCGTTATCCATGTACTAACTTCCTGCATAGTCAGCCAATAATCTATTCTAGACCATGTGTTATGGGCTACCGACGTGCAGGTACCCTCTTTGTGTCCCGGGTGTCTCAGTCTCCAGACGTCTACCATTGACCACTCTTCCATACCCTCCCTAAGATTTTTGGCCGACTGTCTGCCATATCTATCATTGCCAGTCGATCTATCAAGAGTCGGGTCTAGGCAGGTATTAAAATCTCCTCCCCATATGATGGCCGTGGGTCGTAGTTCTCTTAGCTTAGCCCAGATTTTCGCGTAGAATGTCGGATCATCGCAGTTTGGGCCAAATACCGTTACTATCGTGAGGACAGTGCCCCCAAAATTCCCCTGTACTATAATATATCGCCCTTGGTCATCTTTAATGGCGTTTATGAGTGTAAATGGGGTATTTCGTTTAATCAATAGCATTACCCTCTTGCATAACTGGAGTAGGAGGATGCCATACGGTATGTCGCCCACCTAGTTCCCACTTTGTATTCCCTATGATCTGTTAGGTGTGTTTCTTGGACGCATGCGACGTCTATCTTGTGTCTATCTAGGTAGGCTAATACTTTACGTATTTTCTGTGGGTCTTGAAGGCCCCTAATGTTCCAGGTCAGGAAAGTCAATGTTCGCACATGTTTCAAATTACTAGCCATATCTTACATGGAAATTTCTGTCTGTCTGTTGCTGTCTGTACTTTCTCGTCAGCTCGCATGAGCATCTAAGTGCTTTCCTATCGCCGCTTGGTGTTTTTCCACTTTTCCCCCCCTTGCCTCCCCCCTCCCACTTCGCTGTTCCCATTACAACGGAGACATTTCCATTCAAATCTAACATTTCCCTTTACCCCGCCCCCTTATAACGACCAAAAACAAATTAACTAGTGTGGTGCACACAAGTGGGCGGGAGCTGCCAAGTCCGTATCCCTCTGTGATATTTACGAGGGTGGATGCCTTATCTCACCAATTTGTGCACATTCGGGCGTTCATTATCCTATCTCCTGAGTCCATTACATTTGCTTCAGTGGTACTATCTGGTATGCAAATTTAAGACATACCCCCAGTCACGTATTCTAGTATTAAAATGTTCCACTGTTAGCTCCTCAGTTTTACTTATCTGTATAGTACTCTTCCTTTTCTCAGCATCCCATATTTTAGTTGCTGCTCTATGTCTTTGATAGTTCGGAGCTCTGGATAAGTAGTCTTGTTACCTTTGTTGAGCGATGCAACTTATATCTGGTGAGTTCAACAGTGTTCGACTTTTGTCTTAGTTAGAGTTTACTGTAACTGAGCATAGTTGTTGTCTACTCTCTGGGTCCTGGCATATAATTTCTGCTGGGGTATCAGGCTTCATTCCACATCTGACGTGGTATCCTGTTCTGTAAGTCTGTCTCTTGGTGATCTTCTTCTTGTACTCTGGGGTTTTTTCAGTTGTAGGTATTTCATGACATCTTTAGGTTCATTGTATATTTTAGTGGACCCTTCGTCCATTACTTTTAGTCGGGCGGGATAGAGCATGGCGTAATTTATTTTTAATTCACGGAGTTTCTGTTTTGCTGGACCAAATTTCTTCCTTGCTTCTTGGACTGTTTGTGTGAAATCTGGATACAGGGCTATTTCCATGCCCTCGTGTTTCAGAGTGCCCAGTTCTCGCGCTTTGCGGAGGGCCGCATCTCGATCCCTGTAGTTTAGTACTTTAGCAATTATGGGTCTCGGCCTCGTGCCTACTGGCGGTTTAGGAGCTAATGACCTGTGCGCTCTCTCAATGATGAAGACTTCTGAAAACGTGTCTCTGCCTAGTATGGTGATTAATAGTTGTTCCACGTATTTTTCCATTGGGCCTGTGTTTGTTGTTTCGGCTATTCCCATCAAGCGTAAGTTACTTCTTCTAGATCTTGCTTCCAAATCTTCGGCCTTGGCTGTTATTGCCGCTAATTGCTTGTCCATTTTATTCTGTTGAGTGTTCATTTGGTTATTTGCATCCTCCACTTCAGATATTCGTCGTTCAGCCATATCTAGTCGCTCCGTGTGGCGATCCATTCGCTCTGTCATGCGATCAACTCTGTTCGTTAGTGAGTCAATTTTACCGTCTATGCTGGACAATGCTGCCTGTATTGTAGCAAACATAGCTGGGACGTCCTCATTTGTTGTGCCGCCAGTGCTTGTGGCCTGGAGTGGTGCCATCTGTTGTTCTTCAGTTATGGGATCCGTCGTTTTTTTAGTTTGCTCAAAATTTATTTTGGGCTGATTTTTGTCTGGTTTGCCCATATTGTACGTGGTGGCACTGCCTGTGACTTGCTTCCAGTTACTGAAGGTATATGAGGGTTAGGGTTGCAGTTCCTGGTATTACTGATCGTATGTGGCTTGTTCGGTATTCCCTTTCCCAATATCACCGGAGGACTAGCGGGCCAAGAGTCACCGTAGTATCTAATGTTGGGTGCTCTGGTCGGTATCTCCGGCTCTCGTGGGTCGTGTGCTTATGGATCTTGGACGTCTCTTCCGTTCAGGTCGTCTCGTCCTGCATTGCAGCAGCTGACTTATTTGCTTGCTAGTGGGCTTCCCCTACTTACATATGCCTGATTTCAGTGTTCACCGCTGCTCTTTATGAGAAAACTGCTGTCGCCGTGGTCAGGTAGGTATCTGTTTAGCAGCCTCACCAGCCTGTGTACTGTTCCGTGGGAGTGGCTATATTTGATATCCCCAGTCGCCTTCCTTTTCGTAATTGCATTAGTATACCAGTGTTCGTTGCTGATCTTGTCTGTGCTTACTGGTTTCTTGGGAGTCCGCTGTGGTGTTGTACCTTGTTTTATCGCACTGCGTGTGTTGGTTCCGGGGGCCTGTTGTGTACAGTAGGGCCTGCTTTGTGTTAGTTGCGCACAAGGGATATATTTCCACCTCCTGTGCTCCCGGCGGTGTTGCAGCGTGCTCCGGTTTATGTGCGGCCCACTGATTCTCCGCCCTCCGGTCCGCTGTCGGCTCGGCAATTTGTGGCGTTGCACTCACCTCAGGCGCTTAATGTGTCGGATGTGTCCAGGCCTCACCTCCGTCTGCCTCACAGTGCTCGGTCCGCTCTCTCGGCAGCAATCTTACGATTTTTGGGCGTTCGGACATCAGCGGAGCATCTTCAGAGGTCTCCGATTCCGTGTCGCGTTTATTTGCCAGCTCACGGCTCCGCTTTCGTTTCACGCCGCTTTGCGTGCCTTACGTCGCGGCTCGTCTTCATGCGCCAGTCCGGCGTCTGGGTTGCGGGTGCTCTCGTTTGGGCCTCATCTGTGTTCGCTTCCGACGTGGCCGCAATACAGCTTAATTTCGCTGTCGCTGTTGCCGATTGTCAACCATCGATGTCAGGTACCTCAGTTTCGCCCCATATAGCAAGTTCAGTCGCTCAAATGTGCAGGATTGTTATGTTTTAATTGGCATCCTCGAGGAGCTCGCTCAACGCGCGGCCATCTCGTAGCTCGGCTAGCTCTGCCCCCCCGAGAGATGTCTATCTTTAGCTGACAAAGCCGCCTGTGAAGTGACCCTTCTTTTAGACTGTCACAGCTTCAGAGATTCTTGTTTGGAATCTCTGGAGCTAAAGATGGCTGACCCTTGTGGAAGAGGGAGGCCTGCGAGAAGGAGGTAGTATTAAAATGGCATGCAGTAAAATTTTCTCTGCACTGCACAGAAGGCAGCATAGCAGGGCACCTGCACTTCTGTTTCCCTGATTCATGCACTGTCCCTAGATCTGCGCGGAAGTGACCTCAGCAAAGAGATGGTTGGCCAGGAAAGGTTTAAAAACAACTTTGGAGTGTGTAATTAGATTTCTCTTTCTCCATGACAGTCATCCCTTCATCCCTGGGACCGTGGGTGCAATAACGACGGTGAATACTTTTGCACTCATTCTGGTCACTTTTGCCCTGGCGCTAGACAATTCTAAAAGCAAGGGGGATATGTACAAGGAAGTGGCGGAGCGCGGCGTTAGCCTCCTTGGCTTAACACCACGCTTCGTCACTTCTGAAACGCGAGGCTGCACTATATTTACAAGAATGTGGTGCAGCCTTGCGTTTCCCCCCTGCGATGGCGCTACGTTTAGCAACTTAGCGCCAACGCAAGCACACTTCCACCATAGTGCAAAAGGTGTCTGCGTGCAGGGGAGGATTGTTTATGTGTAGGAAGGTGTCCCTTCCTGCACATAAATAATCCTAATATGCCATTCTGTCACTTTCATGTGTTGAAAGTGACAAAATGGCATTTTTTTAAAGGGTTGTTTATGTACAGGTAGGGACACCTTCCTGTACATAAACAAACCATGGCATTTTGCTTTTTCCATGTGGCAGCACACATGGAAAAAAAGCAAAAACGAGGAGAAATAATGCATTTCTCCTCGTTTCGCCAACTTAAGACCCGGATTTACCTGGTATTAATTTTGGCGCTGCCTCCTTTGTACACCACCCTTGTAAATAGGGGGCAGCGTCAAAATGAATGGGTGTTGCGGTGGAACGCCCACCGCAACACCCACTGCCCACCCCTTTCACGCTAACCATAGCATAAAAGGGGTCCTTATGTACAAGGCAGTGTTAAGCCATGCTAAGTGGCTTAAAGCTGCCTTGTACATAAGGTGCAGCCCCTATCGCCACCACAACGTCGGTAAAAGTGACCTTGTGGTGGCGATAGGGGCTTGTACATATGCCCCCAAATTTGCAGTGAGGACCAGTGCGAAAAACAATTGGAACATTTTGCTTCAGTCGGTCGGGGCAAATGTCACGCTGACTTCAGACTGGTGGAAAATTGTCTGGCACTGCTGTTTCAGTGCCTGTAAGATCTTTTCCTTGGTCACTTCATCCAAACAAATGCCTAGGACGTTTGAGAGAACATCTATTCTTTCATTTGAAAGAAAGAAAAACACTTTTTCTCAAACTTCGGAATGCTAGTCTTAAAAATAAGCCTTGGCCACAGAAACCAGAATCCCCAACAAACTTTCTTACATCCAGAAAAATGAAGCAATTTTTTTTGTCCTGTGAGTCAGGTGTAGAAAGGGGTTTGCCAGGGGCGGAGCTTCAAGGGGGGGAGGGAGGTGGCGTTTGGGGTCTTACACCCACCTAATAAATTTATTTTGCCATAAATAGTTGGGTACGAGTGCTTTCAGTCGGATATGGTGAAGTGTGTCTGTCAGATTTCATCAAGAATTTTTACACACACAGACAAAAACACACACTCTCTCCCTCTCCGTTTGGAAAGACTTGAAAAATGTTGGTTAGTTCACAAAATAATGTGTTTTCTCTCACTTAGTACCCCTACCAATTCACATAAATCTCCCTTTCCACTGCCCCTTAAGCCCCTCATGTGCAACCTGCATGTCCTATCGATGTATTTTCACATCTGAAGGCTCCCCCCCCCTAAATCTTACTGACCAAGCCACACCCCTGGGTTGTGCGTGCCATGCAAGCCCTGTAAATTAACGTCACCCGTACAGCTGTGAACCCTGTGCGTGCAAATCAATTGCACCATTGTTGTTGCGTGTTGCAATCGAGCAGATAGGCTTTGCCGGAAACTAAACAATTGCAGCAAATCAAAGCATGAAGCAAGCTGAGTTATTACTACTGTTAGCAGGGCTTCCGGCAATCCAGGGCAAGGCAAATAACAGGGTGCACACGTTTTGGGGTGTAGCATGTGTGAATCAGTGTTTCCACGCCGATCCCCGTATGTTTCCTCCTGGTGTTTCACACGCAGGTCTCAGAACGAGTAAAGAGGAGGACGAGATGCCCGAATGTAGCCGAGCTGTCCGCGTGCGCGCGATGCTCCGTGTGGCACTGTTTGCTTAGCAAGGAAATAAAATAACCGTGTCAACAAAGGTAATTGGTTTATAATTCGCGAATTTCATTTGTTTTTAAGCAGTGCAAACAGGTGGCTAATAGTGCGCCACACATAAACAAATATATGGTGCCAAGAGGCTTATTTTTTCCATCACGTCTTTCTGAAATTAGTTTTTTTCTCCGTACAATACAGGTTCCGGTCTTATTATTTTCTGGAAATAGTGAAAAAAAAGACGAATAGCCATCATTTATTTTCTAACCTGCAATAAAAACAAGTTCACATGAGCCCTTGCGCTTCCGTTTTTGGGGTTGTTTGTCACGATTTAGGCCGGCGAGACATATCAGGGGCGGCTAGATATGAAGCGTGTGATGCTTGCTTTGTATGAATAAAAATCATATAGCGAGACTCTCCAACCCACCTGGCTCTAGAGTCCGTTTGTTAGCTCTATGTGATTTACCACTCAAATGTACCCAGGCACCTGTTATACCGCGCTGTGTTGTTCTGCGGCTACGTTTGAGCTCTATACGCCCACTTACTAAACATACAACGCTAATTAAATTGTGCCTCGGGGCTTAGATAATTGTTCAATATTACCCAACACAAAGGCACTCCTTTTTAACTTGGAAAGATAAAAGGCTGAGTAGACTGTGCTAATATTTCAATTTGTGACCAGCTAACACTGCAGATCTCTGCAGCAAGCGGTTAACCTACTCAGCTGTTTTGCCATGTGCTCAGTGATTGTTGGTGTTATACTCAGGGCCACTTGAAATGAAGCCGCATGGGGAACCAAATTATACGGAGGCTTGGCTAAATTATGCGTCAAAAAAAGACAAATTATGCGGCTTGACTTGGCAAATTTTGTGATAGTATTACGCCATTGGTTTTTCAGTTTTACTCATTTTACCACTGTCTGGACAAAGATTTCACCTCATTAGTACCTTTTTTAACAACCAAATGCAGCAAAAGCAACTGAAAGATAGTCAACTTTTGCGAAGGGCCTTCCACTAAGCGAGAACACATGTAGCCACAGTTTTAGTAACTTTTGATTTATTTTAGCTAGAAACACATTTTTTGTTGTTAAAATCTGTAGATTATACAGCGGATTGTGCGGCAAATCTACAATTATGCGGAAAACGCAGTGGCCACAGAGTTCTGTAATTCCAGTGGGCCTGGTTAAACTCTGAGATGATCAGAGTGCCTTCCAGGCCCTCTTTACCCAAATTTGCTCCTCCATCCTGCATCAACAGAAGTCAACAAATGAGGGGCGAGATCCTGAGCTAACATCAGGCTTTAAACACTCTAATGCCACTTCTTAAACTGGAGAGAACTTAGGGGCCCATTAGGATGGCGGGCCCGCCCGTCACCGTAATGGAGCGCGGGACCGACCGCCGATGCTGCGGCGGTCCCGCAATGCACATTATGATGCGCCCGCCACACTGGCGGGCGCATGCTGTGCCTTTCACATTGCGGGTGGATCTGCTGGCTGCAGACCCGCACGCAATGTGAAAGGACCGTGCACAGCATTGCAATGCACTACGAGGCAGGCACCACGTAGTGCATTGCAATGAGGGGGGGTACCATAGGTACCCCCCATGTGCACCCCCACCCCCCCAACACTCTTGGGGCCCGCAACGGGCCCCCAACAGCAAAAACCACATGCCTTTCCATGGCGGCAACGCCGCCATGGAAAGGCTGATCATCGCCAGCATCATAATATGGATGGCGGTGTCTTGCAGACACCGCCACCATATTATGCCCCTTTTCCGCCCGGTCAACGAGTCGACCAGCGGAAAAGCGGCGGACGGTCTTTCCGTCCGCCGCGGACCCCCCAGCCATACTAATATGGCAGGGGGTCAATCTGGCATGGATGGTGGGCGGATCGCCACCGCTGGGCCAGCGGTGGCTACCGCCGGCCCGGCGGGGGCGATCCGCCCGCCATCGTAATGGGCCCCCTAGGGCCTTATTTATGAAAAGTGTTGCATCGCTGAGTGAAAACAGAGATGAAACACTTTTCATAGTGCCATCCTTGCGACACCATGAATGCACCGTATTTACTGTACGGTGCTCAATGTCGCAATGATTTACAGATACGTCAGTATTCCTGATGTATCTGTAGGTGCAAAATTGGCACATCGCTGGAGTGTGTCTGACAACAGACGCAACTCCAGCAGTGTGTCTTTTCACATGGGGCACACCTCACGTGAAAAGCCCTGCGTCACTCCTTATGCCTGCTTCAAGCAGGCGTTAGGATTTGAGGTAGTGGCGCCGTAGAAGTGTCGCAGTGGAATCTCATAGATTTTACTGCGTCACTTCTACGTGGCTTTCCTGTGTCAGAATGCCCACCCTGCATACATTATACCTGTTGCAGGTATAAGGTAGTGCAGGAGTTTACAGAGTGACGCATTTGCCTAGATGCGTCTCTTTGTAAATATGGCACAGTGTGGCACATTTTTTACACCGCCGCAGCATCACAAAAAATGACGCAACGGCGGCGTAAGGGCCTCATAAATGAGGCCCTCAGAACCAGAACACAGGATACAGAATGATTTTAAAGTACAGTAGCTTTCATTCATCAATATCATTCAGCCTATAGTGTCAATATCATGGTGTCCATGGCCTTTGGTGCCCAGTCTCAAACCTTTTTGCAGCCTTGCTAAAGATAAGCGATTGATGCATCTGAGACCATCAATCAACTATCATGGTGCGCAGATAGTCAAGTACTACTGTATTTCTTTCATGGTCCCAGACTGTACTTTACTGTAGTTTAATTTGTATAGCGCTTCATACCCCTGACGAGGCACTATAGGGTATTAATGGACGGGGAGCAGATGGAATTTACTACTGCAGAAATTCCTCCAAATTGCTGGATTTTCTACAGTCATACATTGTTTGCGTGGCAAACAAGTGCTCTCTGTGGAGGTTTCACTGTCAATCTGTGAACGCCTGTGATGTTGTGTGTGTGTGTGTGTGTGTGTGTGTGTTCACAAACATTTGAAATGTCTTCTTTAACATTAATGGCATTTCTAATCTTACTCCCATTTGAATTGGGCATACGTGGTGGAATGAGCGTGGAAATGTGCTACAGACATGCTCCCTTTTAGGACTTTACGTGGAAAGGATTTTGTCACATGGAAAATGTCTTACAAGTAAAGAAAAAAGAGAAAGTATTAATGTACAATATCACAGTAACCCTAGCCTTTCGACTGCAGATTTTCCACTCAGGATATTTACCCTAGTGTACAACTGCCATTTTAGAAAATCAGTAACAAATCTATAAATAAAAATGTATCTTTACAAATTGTAAGCTGATTGCGAGAGATAGTCTATATGCCAGCACTTCCATTATGGCTCCTCTGCCAGAAATCAATCAATCAATCAATCAATCAATCAATCAATCAATCAATCAATCCATCCATCCATTTACCCATCCATCCATCCATTTACCCATCCATCCATCCATCCATCCCTCTATTCATCCATCCCTCCATCCATCCATCTATCCATCTATCTATCCATCCATCCACCCACCCATCCATCCATCCATTTACCCACACAGCCACACATCCATCCATCTATCCACCCAAATCCATCCATCCATCCATCCACCCACCCATCCATTTACCCACCCACCCACCCAGCCACACATCCATCCATCGAAGTATTTCTTTACGTAACGTCTGTTGAAGGTATGCTAAGAGTACAAGTAATAGGTGAACATGCGCTATAAAACATACAATTAACAAAACGCAACATGACTTCATCGATGGCTTTACTGAAGCCACAAATGATTGCTGATTTCCACACCTGTTTACTGACATTAGATATGTATGCATATTATGTTTGAATGCATCTGGATGTATATGTTAGTACATCTCTTTCTATATTTTCATGTATCTGTATATGAATCTACATGTATGTAAGTATCTATGTGTATTTAGCTACATGTACATATCTGTATGTACTTGGGAATTTATATATGCACATGCATGCACAGATCTGTATATGTACCCCTGTATGTATGCACTCATATGTGTATGCAGTTATATATATGTAACTGCATATGTATTTGTATGTATATGCATCTGTGTTTATGAATCTCTATTTGTACCCGTTTGTGTGCATCTGTAATTGTATCAGTTTATGTGTGTGCCTGTTGATTCCTGTGTGTGTTTTTTATATATATGTGTATATGTATGTTGAAAGGGACAGCATAGTCTTCCAGATATAATTGATTTATAAGACATCAGGACAGCAGTCACTTTATTGTTTAAAAGCGGTTTGTGAAATTGCAGATGGACAGAGAATGCAGGGACATTCCCAGGTAACTTGTTCCGAAGCTGAGATGCCTGGAACACGACGGAATATTCGCAGTGCAAGAGCCATGGACCTATGGACCAGCGCGTCTGCCTTTGAAGAACCCAATGGTCTCCGAGTTTCAAATCGAGTGCTTTATTCTGCAGATGGGACATCCCTTACAAGGCACCTCTTTGAGGGCTGTACACAATACACTGAGGGGCATATTCTCAAGGAGCCATCGCCGATTTATCGGTACTTTAGCGCCGCAAAAGTGGCGATAGACTTATCGCCCTATTCACAAGCTGGTGCAAACTGCAGACATCAGCAGTTTTCCTGCGATAGCTGACGCAAAACACATCACCGCGGATGAGAGCGACAACTAACGCTAATGATATGCAGAGTAGGCGTTCCCGTGCAAAAACACACGAAAACACCACTCCGCGATATTCTCAACGACCAGCCAGATCAGCGATGCGATCCGAAAACTGGCGATAAGGTGCGTTAGCAGCAGGAATTCAACACCTGCCTTTTACTGGTGTTAAGCAGGACGACAACCTGCAGTATGAAAAGGAGCCCAACCTAGAGCCACATCTGAAGACCAACAGATGCCATGGAGACAATGATCATGCAGCCTGGAGACCCAAGAGGGCCACAACACCCACCCCCTGGACCCTCCCCCCCAGGTCATGAAGTCCAGTAGTCAATGGTAGTGGAAAAACAGAACTTTATTACAAATACATAAACAACAAGACGAAAAGCTCAGCCAACGCGTTCCATTCCCAACGGGGAACTTCACCAGGGCAACGTGTGGATCCAATAAACTGCAAATGCTGCGGGAACTCCCCAATACCATTCCATATCCCGAAATCAGTAGTCAGAAACCTGTTGGAGAAATGGTGACAATGGTCAAGCGTCCTCATAGTCACAAACGTAATCTGGTACAGTGTATTGCACTTGGACAAACCGGAATGCATACAGGTATGATGAATCCAGTCCAAATATACTGTAAAAGAAGTCCGTGTGCTCGTAACCTCCACAGGAAAGAAAAGGAAGGTTAAGACCACACAAACATCTGTTACGGTCTCATTATGCAGGATTCATAATACCTGTAAACATCACAGTTTGTATCATCTTGATACCCCTGCACCTTCACTTCCCCCACGCTGTGCATGAACAGCTGGAGACCATGCAAGGGAATTACGCCATAGCTGCCTTACCGCACATGTCGGGGGCAATTGACTGTACACATGTACCACTTGTGCCCCCTGCCGACTCTGCACACAATTACCGCTACAGAAAGCACACGCATTCCATCAATGTGCAGGCAATAGTGGACCACCGGGGACAGTTCACCAATGTCGTCGCCAACTTCACAGGCAGTGTGCATGATACATACATCTTCCGACAGTCCATCATCAACCAGCGCTTCCAGGATGGCACCCATGGCAATGCACTGCTCATTGGTAAGTACTAACTGAACACACCACACACCTCAACTCCACAATCACACAACTCACAACTGTGGGAGAGCACACGTAACAAAATCACATACAACATGCCAACCAACATGCCCAACTACCTGACACATCAACACAAGTAACCGTGGTAACAGGGGCCAGAAATGTAGACAAACCATCCACAAAGGCAGAGCCCCTCTGCCACACAATTGCAGAATGTGGGGAGAGGTGGGAACCAAGAATGTGCAAAGGAGGCAAGTGACCCAGCAATAAGAAAGGACACAATGCCAAGTGTGGCGGAGATGTGCTGGACAGACTGCAGTATGCAGAGCACAGACATGTCCATGTGGACATCTACTGCTGGTGTTTGCAGTGTAGTGGACAGTGGACGCAAACAGGTTACCCCAGGCAGTGTGGAAGACCTTGGACATGTAGCCATGTGGTCCCCCCCTGTAAGCCTGAGCGGAGCGGCCTTGGCCGGCGTATGTCGCGAATGAATAGCCCGGGGCCCTGGGCGTGGTCCAGTTCCGGGATGGCCACCACAGTAACTACTGCGTGTGTCTCTGTGTCCGCCATATCGTGACCATAGGCCTACACACACATGCCCGACCACATTCAACAGCCGTATTCACACTGGAGACGAGGTGACTACGTCCCAAGCCAACCTGCGCACATCTCGTCAGCGCATGCAGGGTTGTGTCTGCCAGGGCGGCGCCCCCCACCCAGCCACGAGGCCACTGCCGTGACCGGTGGTGCCTGCGCGATCCTGTGCGCCTGCTGCACCCCAGCCCTGGTCCCCAGACCGGTCCGCCGCCCAGCGATGACTGCCCGCCCCTGCGCACCCAGGCCTCAATGCTCACCTGCCGCCACCGGCGTGTCTCCAAGAGGGCCCTCCACGTGCCGGTGCAACCTCCTCAGCCGATCGCTGGATTCCTTGCCACAGGCCCCCAGCGCACCCTGCGGCACCGCACCGCGGAGTCATGTGTGTGCTGACTGCTGCCTGTGCGTACACTGCAGTCCAGCAGGGCTCACAATTCAAATCGAGTCTTGATTTGCTGGACGCCGTATCGAGGCCAACGCATCATCGCAGGCTGCGCTCAGCTCTTCAGGTGGGCCTAACTCTGTGCACCGCAAGTCATCGCCACGTGGCGGTAGGCCCATACCGGACGCAGGCCATCGGGTGCCACTAACTCAGTGCAACGCAAGTCATCGCCACGTGGCGGTAGGCCCGTGCCGGACGCAGGCCATCGGGTGCCACTAACTCAGTGCAACGCAAGTCATCGCCATGTGGCGGTAGGCCCGAGCCGGACGCAGGCCATCGGGTGCCACTAACTCAGTGCAATGCAAGTCATCGCCACGTGGCGGTAGGCCCGTGCCGGACGCAGGCCATCAGGTGCCACTAACTCTGTGCAAGTTCCTCTGTGATTGAGTTCCGTGGATGCGGGCACCATCATGTCACCTCCAGCAGTGGGGGATGTGCTGTGTTGGGCCCCTTTTATTGGCAGGGTCACATGTTCCGTGACACCTGTGCTGGATGGGTGTGGTGTGAGTGTAAACCAGCCCTCAGGGAGTGGCTGTGGCATGCTGACAACTAGACCAGTGACCAGCAGATCACTACAGGGAAGACCTGGGACATGTAGCTGTGTCGTAACCCCCTGTGAGCGTAAGCAGAGTGGGCTGGGCTGGCGTATGCCAGTCCAGCGTAGGGGTGTGAACAATGAGCCCGGGGCTCTGGGCGTGGTTCAGTTCTGGCCTGGACAAGGAAGTAACCAATGAGTGTGTCCCCGTTGTAGTGTCTGCGCCACCCGGACCGCAATCGGCAATGTTGCACCCTGTGACCCAAGCCCCACAACATGTGCAAAATGGACGTGAGGGGGAATCAGTGACCCTACATTCATCCATACTGTCATACTTGAAGGATCATAGACATGACACATCTGTGTGAATTTGAATGTTTTATTCACATTCAGTGGAGTGTTGCAGCTGGGGCAGTACAGGGCCATGCACACCCCACTTGACATTGTTGCCCCGTGGAGGGCCAGCCAGAGTCCATTAGGGAAGGACAAATTCTTCGGAAGAGGAAGAGTTCAGTCCGCAGTCTGATTGCTGTGTCATTGGTAACCAAACAGAATATGGCAGTCCATGTCGAGGTCCAAGGTGAGTGCCGCATAGTGTATCGGGGGACAGTGGAAGGTGATGATGCAAAGGGCCGAACCAAGCTGAAACAGGCCATATGGCGGAGATGAATGCTACCGCTTCCATTACCACAACGGCAGTCTCATCCACATCATCGTCCTCTGATGTGTGATGTGCCTCACCTGTGGGTGGTGGTGTTTCGGCTGCAGCACTGTGTGGCACTGACACATCAGGGGCCGGAGGTGGATTGTCGGCCGCACTGTGTGGCACTGACACATCAGGTGCCGGAGGTGGAATGTCTGCAGCACTGTGGGGCACTGACACATCAGGGGGCGGAGATGTGGATGGTGTAGGAGCAGCAGCACTCATCTGCACCAGGCCTTGTGGCAGCAATGCCATGATGAGGATCTGCAGGGCATGGAAGATCCCAGCTACATCTCGCTGATGTGCAGCCGTGGCAGCCATCCTTTTCGCCTCCATCCGCAGCATGTCCTCCATGAGCCTCCGCATGTGTCCCAACTTCCGGCTGAGATCGCTGGAGCCACTCTGACTAGACAGGTGTTCTTGTCTCCGAGTCATGACTCCAGCGATGTCAGCCATGGCTCGTTGGAGACCATGGAGCGGACTGTGGGTGTCCGTTAGGGACTGTAAGTGGTCCCTGATGGGACATAGACACCCATGGATGGCATCTAGTTTGGCTGCCATGAGTTCGAACCCCACCCGCACCTGCTCAGCCATCTCCTTCTGGCCCTCCAACTCACGGCGTTGAAATGCCATGTGTTGGTCGTGGGGATCCTGGGAGACAGCAGGGGTGGTGGGTGCTTCCTGCTGTGTGGTCTGTGCAGGGGGTGGGGTCTCCTTGATGCAGCTGGGCTGCCCTGCTCCTGGGGGTGGGGTGCGGAAGCTGTCCATGAGCTCTTGGAGGGCGTCAGTGTCGAAGGTGGGGAGGTCCTCCTCATCATCAGTGAGGAGGTGTTCAGTCTGCTCTGCAGGAGGTGATGATTCTCCCTCTGCAATGTAAAGGGGAGATGCAGTTTGACAGTGTGTTCCATGTATGTTCACGCATTGGCCAAGTTTCCAAACAGACTGCATAACAATGTACATTGTGACTGTTTAGGAGGAGCTGCCTATTTGAAGCGGGACAGTGGACATTTGTGCACCATCAGGGATGTGGGGTTGTACTTGTCCATTATCATGTCACAGTTTCCTGCTATGCCAAATGTGATTGGCCAGTTTCTACACACAAGCGGCAGCAGTTGTGTCCTTTGTTCTGTTGTGAATGTGTTGCAGTTTGTACCACATTGTTGTCAATGTTGATGTGCTCTGATTCTTGTGTGTGTGCTGCATTGTGGGAGAGTCGCCCCTGCAGCTCAGACTTTGCTTGGCCTTTTCCCTTTCAGGCGGTGTGCCTTTGACTTCTGTGCTTATAGAGTGCTGAGATGTTGCATACATGGGTAAATTGGGCTCTTGGTGGGAGTTGGGACTCTTGGGCATGGTTTGTCCGCAGATGTCTTGTTGCCGTCAGGGGTTGTTTGTGCATGTGGATGTGTCAGTGTGTGACCTGCTCCTTTCCGGATTTGGACCACACTCAGCCACCTCGGTGTCGTGGCGTGCAACATGTCATGATGAGTGGCCTGCAGACATGCTCATCGTCATGCAGTGTCACTTGCATTGTCAGTGGGGCTCACGGATCCGCAGCTTTGCTGGGTTCAGCACATGTGCATGGGTTTGTTGTGAGATTGGTGATGTGTGGGGAGGGCCCCCTCTGGGCACATTGTGGACGGGGGACTACTTGCTGTTTCTATGTGTGCTGCAGTATGGCAAGGAGATCAGGGACATGATCCAGAGTCATTGTGGTTGTGCAGTGTGCTATACTTCATTGTGCATGTGTGCCATTGTGCCCATCTCCCCCCGTCCCCCCAGTCCCTGGTGGTTACTCACCCTGTTGCTGTTGTGTCAGGTCATGTTGAGCAGTGTCCGGTCCACCGACTCCTTCCACCGTCTCCACACTGATGACTGTGGACACCATTTCCTCCATCTCATCCAGCTTCTCCTGTGGCGCAGGACTCCCACCCCCAGTCTGCATTGCTGCTTTGCGGTTGTTTGCGAGTTTCAGCTTGGTTTTGCGCTTCACATCATTCCAGCGCCTCTTGACCTCGTCCATTGTCCTCCTCAGCACTCCGACTGCATTCACCTTGTCCACGATGGACTGCCATGTTCCATTTTTTGTTGCCAATGACACAGTGGAGGTGACGAACAGTTGTTGATGGTGTTCTAACACCTCCGTAATCAGGATCCTGTTTTCCTGCGGACTGAACCACGTCTTCCTCTTCTTCTTCTCCTTTGCCCTTCCCTGACCCCGAGGTCCCAGGCTGGTCCTCCGTGGGGCTTGTGGGGTTCGGGTTGTCCTCTGTACTTGCTCCGGCTACCTTCATTGTGCTTCGCAGTTGTTATGTTTTTTTTTTTTGCAGCTTTTATTGTGATTTTTCTCGCCTGACGTGGGAATTGCAAGCCTGGTGATGCTTGTCGCCGATTTTTCTATCGCGGTTGGGCCCATCGCAACTTTTTTCACGTTCGGGTTTCCATTTTTATCGCCGTCGCGGACATTTGAGGCGTTATCGGGAAACTATCGCATGTTACCGCCGTGTTGAGAATACGACGTTGACACGGAGTTATTTTCCCGCGATAGACGGCGATATGAAAAATTGCGTTAGCCTATTTTGGCGATGTTTATCGCACGTTCTTGAGAATATCCCCCTGAATTAAAGAAGGCAATGTGTTAGTAGCCAGCAGTGACCCAATCCTAAGCAAACATGTACTTCCGACTATTCCAGAAAAGCACCACTGTGCACTTCCTGCTGACTGGAAATTCCTATTACTGTGCATTAGAGTGATCTAACCCTGAAACACCAGCAAGATGTCTGTCTACCTCGACGAGGCAAAGCAGGACAGAGCAAAGAGCGTCCTCACAAACTGAGGGTGGAAGAAGCCTACTTGTGCTCTCGAGGCTCCTTGATTGGGCCTGTTCTAGGATTTGTGGGGCCCTGGGCAGAAAGGGAATGGGACAGCCCCCCTAATTTGCATATGGTGTGACATCACATTAAATAGTATAAATTGACTATCAATCCTATGGCGATGTTGAATCGATTTTGCATGAAGCAACTTTACTGATGCAATATCAACAGAAAAATCTATACAACACAAACAAACGACACGTACCCGAAATATGTCACACACACATAGGGATGCACAAATGACGTACACTAGCAACAGCAGAACCATAGGGGTGGGATGGCCATCACCAATGCCCTACACACCCATAGGGGGATGGATGCCTACCACCAACACCACCCTACCACCACCCCTACTCAGGGGGGGCTGGATGCCTGCCACTACCACGACCCCACTGAGGGGGGGCTGGATGCCTGCCACTACCACCACCCCTACTCAGGGGGGGCTGGATGCCTGTCACTACTACCATCCCCACCCTTAGGGGGCTGGATGCCTGCCACTACCACCACCCCTACTCAGGGGGGGCTGGATGCCTGCCACTACCACCACCCCTACTCATGGGGGCCTGGATGCCTGTCACTACTACCATCCCCACCCATAGGGGGATGGATGCCTACCACTACCACCACCCCTACTCAGGGGGCCTGGATGCCTACTACTACCACCACCCCTACTCAGGGGGCCTGGATGCCTGTCACTACCACCACCCCTACTCAGGGGGCTGGATGCCTGCCACTACCACCACCCCTACTCAGGGGGCTGGATGCCTGCCACTACCACCACCCCTACTCAGGGGGGATGGATGCCTGCCACTACCACCACCCCACTCAGGGGGCTGGATGCCTGCCACTACCACCACCCCTACTCAGGGGGGCTGGATGCCTGTCACTACTACCATCCCCACCCTTAGGGGATGGATGCCTGCCACTACCACCACCCCTACTCAGGGGGGCTGGATGCCTGCCACTACCACCACCCCTACTCATGGGGGCCTGGATGCCTGTCACTACTACCATCCCCACCCTTAGGGGGATGGATGCCTACCACTACCACCACCCCTACTCAGGGGGCCTGGATGCCTACCACTACCACCACCCCTACTCAGGGGGGCTGGATGCCTGCCACTACCACCACCCCACTCAGGGGGGCTGGATGCCTGCCACTACCACCACCCCTACTCAGGGGGGCTGGATGCCTGTCACTACTACCATCCCCACCCTTAGGGGATGGATGCCTACCACTACCACCACCCCTACTCAGGGGGCCTGGATGCCTACCACTACCACCACCCCTACTCAGGGGGGCTGGATGCCTGCCACTACCACCACCCCACTCAGGGGGCTGGATGCCTGCCACTACCATCACCCCTACTCAGGGGGGGCTGGATGCCTGTCACTATTACCATCCCCACCCTTAGGGGGCTGGATGCCTGCCACTACCACCACCCCTACTCAGGGGGGGCTGGATGCCTGCCACTACCACCACCCCTACTCATGGGGGCCTGGATGCCTGTCACTACTACCATCTCCACCCTTAGGGGGATGGATGCCTACCACTACCACCACCCCTACTCAGGGGGCCTGGATGCCTACCATTACCACCACCCCTACTCAGGGGGCCTGGATGCCTGTCACTACCACCACCCCTACTCAGGGGGGCTGGATGCCTGCCACTACCACCACCCCTACTCAGGGGGGGCTGGATGCCTGCCACTACCACCACCCCACTCAGGGGGGGCTGGATGCCTGCCACTACCACCACCCCTACTCAGGGGGGGGCTGGATGCCTGTCACTACTACCATCCCCACCCTTAGGGGGCTGGATGCCTGCCACTACCACCACCCCTACTCAGGGGGGGCTGGATGCCTGCCACTACCACCACCCCTACTCATGGGGGCCTGGATGCCTGTCACTACTACCATCCCCACCCTTAGGGGGATGGATGCCTGCCACTACCTCCACCCCTACTCATAGGACGGGTAATGCATGACAAAACCAGCATACTCCCACATAAGGAATGTCTGAAAATTACATCCCCCCCAACACCATGACAAGCGTGTGTAGTCTGTGTCAAATGCCTACAACACTGAACATGACATTGAACATACAATGTGACCCCCTAGCACATGTGTCACACATAAATGTGTGTGGCCTCCACAATGAAAGCCGACCATGGCCACTGTGGCAATGGGGTTGAACACCCCATCACCACAGCGACCAAAAGGTAAGCGTGGGGCCCATAGCTGATGCACATTTTGAACAGTGTGGCCCAAAGCCCCATCACCACAGTGACCACAAGGTAGGTGTGGGGTCCATAGCTGATGCACATTTTGAACAGTGTGGCAATGGGGCCCAAAGCCCCATCACCACAGTGACCAAAAGGTGAGTGTGGGGTCCATAGCTGATGCACATTTTGAACAGTGTGGCAATGGGGCCCAAAGCCCCATCACCACAGTGACCAAAAGGTGAGTGTGGGGTCCATAGCTGATGCACCTTTTGAACAGTGTGGC
The DNA here is from genome assembly GCA_963921515.1 of Calotriton arnoldi. Classification (NCBI taxonomy): domain Eukaryota; kingdom Metazoa; phylum Chordata; class Amphibia; order Caudata; family Salamandridae; genus Calotriton; species Calotriton arnoldi. The sequence goes on along the minus strand of CAWUFW010007437.1, from coordinate 49,957 downwards.
AATGGGGCCCAAAGCCCCATCACCACAGTGACCACAAGGTAGGTGTGGGGTCCATAGCTGATGCACATTTTGAACAGTGTGGCAATGGGGCCCAAAGCCCCATCACCACAGTGACCAAAAGGTGAGTGTGGGGTCCATAGCTGATGCACATTTTGAACAGTGTGGCAATGGGGCCCAAAGCCCCATCACCACAGTGACTAAAAGGGAAGTGTAGTCAGGGTAAAAGCTGCCAAAGCCAAACTGAATGGATGATTACTGGTCACACAACAACAAACACATCAGTGGCATAGTAGTGCTTGTGTCCCATAGCAACATAGATTGGGTGAGGCAAACAGTGCAGTGGCAATAAAACATCGTTTTGGCCATGTGCATACAAACATCACCCATGGGGGCTCACATTGTCAACATTCACAAATAACACAATGACAAAAGTGACCATCATAATGCAGACCCACATATCTGCACTAATGGACACACAAATGTAGATATCCTGCGGAGACTGTAGATGTCAGGTGAACAAATACCATACCATGGCAGCAATGGGACATACAAACCATGATTATTGTGCTGACTGATGACCTAGGAGTCCCAGGGACAGCAGGGGAAAGCCACCAAACAACATACAGCCAATGGCACACTCAAGATATGCCAATGCAGTGGTGCAAATGCACAAACACAGACTCACACCGCATATCAAACACAACAGGTGATGGGGGTGTGTGCCAGTGTCCCCAGGCAACCACACAACACATGAGGAGGCCTGAATTCCAATTACACAGATGTGTATACAGTGCCATACAAAAGTTACTTATGGATCGGATTCCCCTATGTGGGCAAAGAGGCATTGTTAGATGAGAGGGAGCCCAAATTACACATGTCACACAAGCTTGTAGGAACAGCAACTAACACAGCAAGAGACAGACCCACCACAGCACTACCCCCAGGGATCCCACATTGTGGTGACACTAGCCTGCATGATAATCCCACTGTGATGACAAAGGTAGATGTCATTCACACTGTGAACCACAGCCATGTGTCATGAGCAACAAACTACCATCACACCTACACAAGCAAAAATCAATCAGCATGGCCTGCCAGCCATGGCCAATATGGAGGTAGGGGTCTAGCCGTGCAACAACTCACATTTGCACACACTCAACACCACACACCTTGATCTCCACCAATGTGCAGCAGTGAAGCTCACATGGACTGGTGACATTGCACATGCACCCATGACAATCCCAGGGGTGGTGGTGGGAACTAAGGTGCAGAAACCCATCACACATGGCCAGTCAACAAGACTCGTGAATGTCTGACACACTGCACACTACGCGGTACATGGGCATGACGTGAAATCCACCACAATCAATGGGATCCCGGCCATAGTCACACACCAATGAAGAAAACAAGGTGACACACAAAGAACACACGTACACAACTTCCAACATTGCAGCTCTGACCCTGAGGAGTGGCAGCAGTCACACACACAACGTGTCACAATCACTGAAAGCTACCACAGACTGTAAATTTCATGACATGTGTAACCAACAAGTGCCAAGGGGAATCCTGAATGTGTCCCATCTGCGTTTGCCCACATCCCCAGCCCTGACAACAAAGACAACCTGGGATGACAACCTGATGAACCTTAGTTTGCCATGCACCCACATCCCGGAGTAACCAGGTCCAAGATGCTGGATGAACACAGAGCAACTCAGCAAGTATCAGAAACAGGAACATCCGTAGGGACACAGCCTGTGTAGGAAAAGGGAAGGGTACACGCACAGACATGCTTACACAACACAAAACACGGGCCCAGGCAATGTCACGGGATTACACACTGCCATGAGGGCACTCCACTGCTGTGGAAGGTCCGCTGTGCCAAACCTTGTCTGTGCACGACTCAAACATGTCGGCAGAACACTCGGTCAGTGAGTCAACAACTACAACACACTGAAGGCTCTGCTCACATCAGCCTGGGTACGGGAGTGTCACGTCAGTCATCTGCATACACCCAAAACACGTGTCAAGCAAGGTGCACTGTATACACTGATGAGTCCTTCAACATTGGTGTGCTAAACTGCATGTCCAGTGGAGATGGGCACACAGTCAGGGAAATAGAAACATTGAACAGTGGTAAGCCCACCAGATGTGCATCACTGTAAGACAAAGATGTTAATTTACAAATGCAAAACGTACATCCCTGTGTCATATGCTGAACATCACACCCTCAGACTGCAGCAGAGGATGCCATAGATCCAGACTACAACAGGACACATATCCCATGGACCACATGGAGTCCATCACAGCAACACTTCATTTTCCTGATCTGAACACTATTACAACTGCAAATGCATGATGATACTCATCTACATCATGTACATCAAAAGAAAAACCACAAGTAAACAAAAAGAGGCTTTATTCAGCAAATGTCAATCAAAAATCAGAAGTCCAAATTAAACTAAGGCCAATGGCCAGTCCAAATACACAGTCCCAACAGGGTGATATGTGACAACGTGTCACCCATTGCTTGCCTGCACTGGTAGGGACAGGGGACATCCCCCTTGGAGGGGCATACAAGGGGCAGGCCAGGCACCGCAGGGACAGGATCAGGGGATGCCAGAGTGAGTCAGTGAAGGGGTGGTGGGTGCAGGAGTGTCACCGGAAACTGCAGTGGAGGTGTCTGACTCAGGGGGGGCCGGCACCACTGTAGGGCACAAGTCAGATGGTGTTGGTGCTGCAACCACTGCAGTGGGCTGGTCTGATGGAGTGGACTGGGTCCCCACTGCAGTGCCCGAGTCAGATGGGGTGGTTGTGGACTCCACTGCAGTGCATGCCTCCAAGGGAGTGGAAGGGGGGCAGATGAGGTGGGCAGAACAGAGGGGGGGACCCGGTCTCCACACCAGTGGCACAAACAGGCTGAGCGTCTGGGTTGGGGGTGGAAGAGCAAGTGGCAGGGGGAGGGCCTAAGCAGTTTGGGGATGCGGTATCGGTGTGTGGGGGAACCTGGGGCAGGGTGTGGTGGTGGAACCTGTGGAGTGGTGGCCTGGGGGATGGAGGAGAGAGACTGGGTGGTGGAGCTGCGTGGTGGTGGTGGTGGGGTCTTGCCCTTCCTGGTCCGGGGAGACTTCCGAATGGGGTCCTCAGTCTGCCTGCGCCTGGGGGAGGGTGTGCGGGGGCGAGGGGCACTCCCCTCTGTGTGGGAGGACTTCCTCTTCCCCCGGTATGCCAGATCTGCAAGATCGGAGGGGAAGAGGCCGAGGTCACAGAGGAAGACCTGCTGTGTAGGTGGGGTTGCAGGTGAGGCAAGGGAAGGGGTCTTGGAGGGAGAGGATTTGGAGGACTGCGGAGTGACTGTGGATGCCTGTGTGTGTGTATGTTCCCCATCCCCTGTGTGTGTGGTATCTGTCCCCTGAGGATGCTTGTGTGCACGTCTTGCCTTTCTTTTGGGTGTGTCTGTGCTGCTCGTGTCTGTGTGTTTGGGTGATTGTGCAGGTGTGCATGTGCTTTGGACAGGTAGGGTGCCAGGAAGTGTGGATGGGGCAGAGGTAGGAGGGGGAGGGACTGTTGGAGGAGGGACACTGCTGCCGTCAGGGAGGAGTCCATGGACTTATTGCTCCTCTGTAGGGCAGACATACCTGCCGAGATGCCCTCCATGAACGACACCAGCTGTGTCAACAGAGTGGTGTGTGCATGGAGGACACTCAGCATTGCTGTCTGCCCTACATGGAGCTGCCGAAGTAGGTACACAGACTCCTCACTCAGGGCAGCAGGGGACACAGGGGCAGGGGGTGCGGTGCCTGGCACGAAGGAGACACGCTCCCGAACACGGGAGCCTCCACGGACCTCTGGAATTGGAGCCAATGGGAGGGCGGTGCTGGTGGTGGTGGTGGCGGGGCCAGACAGACTAGCTGGGGTGTGGTGGCTGCTGACACCCGCCTCCACAAGGGAGTCATCCTCCAAGCTGCTGTGGTCCTCAGCTGAGGTGGATGGTGCTGAGGACTCCTCGGTGTGGCTCCCCTCGCCCTCCGTGCCACTGGGTCCCTCTGACCACTCGTCGGATGCTGACCCAGTCTGGCTCCGCAGCTCCTCCTGGTCCGTGGAGCTGTCCCCTCCTGTGGCCGTGGATGTATCTGCAAACAATTAGGGAAACAGACAAACATCAGTCACCTGCACTGACCGCACACACCACAGTAAGTACAGCACTTACAGAGCCAGCCCTGGCATCCTTAGTTGAACATTGCCAAAACTCCTCACACCGATTTGGAGAAGCCAATTGTCAGTCTGATGGTCAACCATGGGACTCACACCCCTCCTGCCCTTGCACCCATCTGTCTGGTGCCTGTCTGTGGACACATGCACCACCTACACAGTTGTTGGACATTGCAGGGAACACAGTGAAGTATGTGAACATGCACACATCACATCTCTTGCCACTGTGTCAGTGCAGGTGTCCGGAGAAAGGGATGGCCAGAGTCTAAATAGAAATGCATGTGATGCATACCAGCACCAGACACCATGATGCACCCATGTCCGGATAGTCCATGCCACAATGGGGTGCATGTTGCACATGTCACTCCCCTGCAGGATCACTCTTAGGAAGTTTAATGCCATGACACAGGCATGCGTGCAAAGTCATACATCACTGTCTCCATTCACATGGCCATGGCAGCCAGCCAACAACAGTCTGCACTGTGTCACAATCCTAGGACATGGGGAATGCAAGTTATGTAAATGACAAGTGCACATGTCCATCCCCCACACACCACATCATCTGAACTAGTATTTGTCCACGTCATGCCAATTGGACATATGGGGGACATGAAACACAACTCTCAGAACCTGAGCCCCTCACAGTGTGCTGTGAATGAATAACAGCTGCCTGAAAGTCACAGTCGCATACACCTGTGTGCACAGTCAAGTGATCAAACATCTATAAGTCACAGAAGTATCGTCTCTCATGGTCACATCTCAGATGGCATGCTGAGCCCTAACCGACAAACATACCAGTAGTCCTGACAACGAAGCCACAGCACAATGACACAGAGGCAGACACCTGAGGGAACATGTCACTGATCACAACATGTCAGATGATCCACGGGAGTGGGAGTACAGAGTCTATTGTATGCCCTGGAGTAGGCATGACTGTCCAGCTCCACCTGTAAGAGGGATGAGTCCTGGACAGTAGGCAGGTGTCTAAGCATGTGTGACACACTTGATATACATACTCCTGAGGCCCAAACATTCTTCCCACCCGCAGCATGGGGGTGTGCCAAATACCCCAGGGACATGTGGTGAATCAGATCAACAAGTGGACCACATATCAAAGTTACACCCTGTTAGAACCGGGGTCGCCGATTCCGACACGGTAGCTTGGCGCGAGGCAGGAAGGCACCCGAAGGCAATGTGTTAAGCACTTGTGCAGCACACACTCACACTGACGCAGTAATGCGCACACAATAAGGAGACACCACACCAGGCTGTTAGGTAAAAACAAGATTCTTTATCTAATTTAAATCAGCAGTAGATGGGGCAGATAATCTCAGGGCAACATTTCAATTCATTTAGCTTTCTAAAACCAGTGCGTAATTCATTTAAGCACATCATAACAGTGAAACTTTATGCCATTAAAAAGGCAGTAGCAATAACCTCCTAGAAAGACAGGTAACACTGTAGGTCATAGATTGCAGGTCAAAACATAGATTTCAATGCATTTAGCGACATTCAATTAGCACGAAATTAGATGCACATAACACTGTAGATGAGGAGGAACCTGTATCAACCTAGGCGCAACCACATTCAGTACTGTGGGTGTCGCAAAGCAGGTAGGCCTACACCATAGGAACATTTCAACTCTTGGCAGGTGAACACAGTGGCTCAATACATCTAGGTACATTCAATTTATTGGAGGCCGTAATGCAGATAAATCACACAACATTGGAAACATTTCCCTCATTAGGAGACTTAATGCAAATACTTCCACTCCCTTAGACACATAGCAGGAGCATTAGCCTAGGCAGGTGTCGAAATACATTACTAGACACTCCCACAGTGCATCTGGAACCCACTCGTGTAACTAGGCTCCATGGGGGCAGGTAATGGCAGGCGGCAATCAGGCCACGTTCAACTTTACTTCACGGCCCGGCCTCCTGCACCAAAACATAGAGGGAGCAATCCTCGAGGGCCGTACGCTGGGGCCTCAGCCACCCCCCCGGATGTCTTATGGCAGAGAGTTCCAGGCGGGGAGTCGTCGCGGGAGCTGGTCTCCGCGGTGTCAGGAAATTCCCCCAGTCCTCCCCGACTCACCGCATGGTCTCGGTACCCTCTGGCAGGCACCCATAGCGCCGGACGCCTCCTCCCCGGTCAGCCCGCTCCTCCTCTCGTGTGGGGCTTCGACTGGGGGAGGCGGATCGGCTCGCAGGAGGCGGCGACGTCGTGGAGAGGTTCCCTCCCCAAGGGGGAAGGGTGGCAAGGCGCTCCCGGTTCCACTCGGAGCCCCGCGGAGGCAGCCGGAGTCGGCCCGGGCCTCTGTAGGCCTCGCGGGCCGAGAGCCAATCACAGCGCGGCTCGCGGGGGGCGGGGCGCGGCCGAAGACGCGGCCGGCGCCCTCGTTGCCAGGGGGACGCCTTCTTCACGCGGCAGGCCTAGCGCGGCCTGGATCCAGCCGCGGCTTTGATTTCACGCGGCGCCCGGGCGGCGGGGGTGATCCTGGGCGCAACGCCTCTTCTGGACAGCGCGGCGGGGATCCTGGGCTCAGCGCTTCTTCTCCGGACAGCGCGGAGGCCGCGGCGGTGAGTTCGGCTACCACAGTTGCAGGCAAGGCAGCGCCAGGGAGCACGCGGCGCTTGGGGGCAAGGGGGGGTGATTCAGCGCTGGAGCGCTTTTCTGGCACAGCGCTCCAGCAGGCAACACAGTACTTGGGGGATCGGCGTCAGCAGGGGCTGACAGAGATTCGACGGCCAGCACTCCTATAGGGCACAGCACTGGGGCTGAACAGCGCTTTACAGCCACAACGCCCCACGGTCACAGCGCTTCTTCAGGGCACAGCATACAGCGCTTTACCTGGTGATCCCCCGCAGTAGCGTATTTCAGTTGTCTGGCTTGGTTGCAGGTACTTGGTTGATGCAGCAGTTTGCTTGGAGTTGCTTGGGTGCAGTAACTTGGGGGAAAGGGGTGTTGAGTTGGTGGGCGCAAGAGGCAGGTAGGTGCCCTGCAGGCACACTGGAGGTGGTTCCCTGGGTCCCCTCACGCTGGGCAAGGTCAGTAGGTGGAAGGTGGTCCTCATCTATCTTAGCACAGCAGTGCCTAAGCCCAGTCAGTACCAGTAGTGTAGGTCTCCCCCTAGGCCCAACAGCCTGTACTCCGGCAGAGGTTCCCCCAGGTCCAGTGGTGCCCCAACTGACTAACTAGGTTTCCCTCCAAACCTCTTATACCCCTAGGTCAGGTGACCCTCCTGAAGGCGGCAAAACATAACTCCTCCCTGGGCTGGAAGGTTCTAGAAGCTTCCCTCATGTCTGTCTATGAGGCCCAGAGGCGGGACGGCATGGATACTGTAACATTATGTCCCAGCCTGATCCTGACTACTAGTATGTGCGTGTGCAATGGCCACTCCGCAGTAGCAGGGGCCTGTGGCAGCCATCTTATTAGGAGAGAGCACCTGCACCTCAGCACTGTTTGGCAGTGGTAAGGCGCCCAGAGACCTAGGTCCAACAAAAAGGTAGTGGTAAAAAATGAGGCGCAAAGATAAAAAAAATGGGGTAAGACCACCCTAGGGCTGACAGGTCTAACACGCGTCCCCCCCAGCCGAAAGTGGGGAGAGCTGCCCAACCTCTAGGGAGCTCTCATTGCTAAGGCGGAAAAACCGGGAGAGACCGTCAGCGTTGGCGTGGTCTACTCCGGGTCGATGTTCCACCCGAAAGTCCATCCCCTGGAAGGAAATGGACCACCTCAACAATTTGGGGTTTTCGCCTCTCATCTGCATGAGCCAGCGAAGGGGTCGGTGGTCGGTTTGAATAAGGAAGTGAGAGCCAAAGAGGTATGGCCTCAGCTTCTTCAAAGCCCAAACCACGGCGAAGGCTTCACGTTCTATAGTACTCCACCGCTGTTCCCGGGGGAGTAGCCTTCGAGAAATAAAGGATACTGGCTGGTCCTGGCCGTCATCATTAAGTTGAGAGAGCGCAGCTCCAATGCCATGCTCGGAGGCGTCTGTCTGCACGATGAATTCCTTCCCAAAGTCTGGAGTCCTGAGCACCGGAGCGGTGCACATCGCGTGCTTCAGAGTGTCAAACGCTTCTTGACAGGCAGCCGTCCAGATGACTTTACGTGGCTGCTTCTTGGATGTCAATTCAGTCAGGGGGGCTACGATGGTCCCATAGCCCTTGACAAACCGGCGGTAGTAACCCGTGAGGCCAAGAAAGGCCCGGACCTCCGTTTGGGTTTTGGGGGGCTCCCAGGCCAAGATGGTCTCGATTTTGGCCTGGAGGGGTTTGCACCTTACCCCCGCCCACCAGGTGCCCCAGGTAGACGACAGATCCCTGTCCAATCTGGCACTTGCTAGCCTTGATGGTTAGGCCAGCCCGCTGTAGAGCCTGTAGCACCTCCTGGAGATGCCCCAGATGGTCCTCCCAGCTGCTGCTGAAGACAGCTATGTCATCCAGGTAGGCAGCAGAGAAGGCCTCTAGGCCAGACGGTACCTGGTTAACCAACCGCTGGAAAGTGGCCGGAGCATTTTTCAGCCCGAAGGGCATCACCCGAAATTGAAAGTGGCCCTCGGGGGTGGAGAACGCAGTCTTCTCCTTCGCTCCGTCCGTCATGGCAATCTGCCAATATCCTGACGTCAGGTCGATTGTGCTTAAGTACCGAGCTGCTCCCAGTCGGTCAATGAGCTCATCCGCCCGAGGGATCGGGTGAGCATCGGTCTTGGTCACGGAATTCAGACCACGGTAATCCACACAGAACCGAAGTTCTGGTGTGGTGCCCGGTGGGGCCGCTTTTGGCACCAACACCACCGGACTAGCCCAAGGGCTGCTGGAAGGCTCAATCACCCCCAGCTCCAACATTTTGGCCACCTCACTCTGGATGCTGGTTCTGACTTTGTCGGACAGCCGGTAAGACTTGGTTTTCACAGGCGGGCTGTCCCCTGTGTCCACATCGTGGGTACACAGGTGCGTAATCCCAGGAGTGAGGGAAAACAACAAGGAGTACCGCTCCAATACCTGGCGGCAGTCCCCCTGTTGCTCAAGGGTCAAGGATGGGGAGAGGACCACTCCCTCCACCGATCCATCCTTCTCGTGGGCCGCCAGAAGGTCCGGAAGAGGCTCGCTCTCCTCCTCTTCACTCCCATCCATCACCATCAGGAGGGTAAGTTCGGACCGCTCCTGGTGTGGCTTAAGGCGGTTGACGTGGAGCACCCTGTGGGGTTGACGGGGGTCTTGAGGTCTACTACATAAGTGGTCTGGCCTCTTCTCTCCAAAATTTCATACGGTCCAGTCCACCGGTCCTGGAGGGCGCTAAGCTCTCCGGGCTCCATGACCCACACCTTCTGTCCAGCGTCCAACTCCACCGTCCGAGCATTCCGGTCGTACCACTCCTTCATGACGGCTTGACTAGCCTCCAGATTGTCTGAGGCTTCCTTCCACAGCTTGGCTATCTGGCTGCGGAATGCCAGCATGTAGCTGACCACATCACGGGGAAGCTTCTGGGAAGACTTCTCCCACCCCTCCTTCACAAGACTGAGGGGCCCCCTAACGGGGTGTCCATAGAGCAGCTCAAAGAGGCTGAAACCGACCCCTTTCTGCGGCACCTCTCGGTAGGAGAAGAGCAGATAGGGTAAGAGGACGTCCCACTTCCTTCTCAAGTCCTCGGGTAGGCTCCGGATCATCCCCTTCAGGGTCCTATTGAAGCGCTCCACGAGCCCGTTAGTCTGGGGGTGGTAAGGAGTGGAGAACCTGTAGGTCACTCCGCACTCCTTCCACATGGCCTGCATGTAGGCCGACATGAAATTCGTGCCCCTATCTGACACCACGACCTTGGGGAATCCCACACGGGTAAAAATCCCCATCAAGGCCCGCGCCATCGCAGGTGCAGTGATGGTCCTCAGAGGGATTGCCTCCGGGTACCGGGTGGCGTGGTCCACCAACACCAAGATGAACCTATGTCCCGAAGAAGTCGGCGGGTCCATTGGCCCGACAATGTCAATTCCTACCCGCTCAAAAGGGGTACCGACAACCGAGAGCGGTTCCAGAGGGACCTTCAACTTAGTCTCAGTCTTGCCACTCGCCTGACAAGTCACACAGGTCTTACAAAAGGTGTCAGAGGCAACTCGCATTCTGGGCCAGTAAAAGTGAGGGACCAAACGAGCAAATGTCTTGTCCTGGCCCAGGTGTCCTGCCAGTGGTATCTCATGTGCCAATTCCAGCAGGAAGGCTCGGTAGCATTGGGGGACCACTAAGGCCCTTGATGACCCATGCACCGGAGCCTTAGGCTCACTGTAGAGGAAACCATCCTCCCAGTAGACATGGTAATTACCGGTCTCTTTACCAGTTGCTTGGGCTTCGGCCTGCTGCCGCATGCTTTCAAGCGTCGGGCACTCTCTCTGCGCCCGACAGAATTCCTCCCGGGTAGGCCCTCCTTCCACCTGCCACTCTGCAGGGGTCGGCAAGTCCCCCACGGGAACAACATCTACCTCAGCGGACTCCGGGGTCACCTCCGCGGGCTCCCCATCCATCTCGCCGGGTGCATCCTCAGAGATGTCCTCTTGTCCAGCAGTGGCCTGGGCCATTGTTTCAGGCTCCAACCCGGGTTGAGTTCCTTGCCGGGCAGCCATGGACCGCGTGACCACGCAAGTCCACCCTGGTAATCCCAGCATCTCAGCGTGGGCGTTGAACTCCACCTCCTTCCAGGCGGTATGTTCCAAGTCGTTCCCGAGCAGACAGTCAACTGGCATGGCAGGGCTCACCGCAACTCTCAAAAGGCCTGAGACTCCTCCCCACTCAAAGGGAACTTGGGCCACGGGGTAATGACCCAGGCTATTATCAGCCATGACAACCGGGTGGAATACTTCAGGAATCACCTGCTCTGGGGACACCAGCTGACGTCTTACCATCGTCATGCTGGCAACCCCAACTGACTAACTAAGTTTCCCTCCAAACCTCTTATACCCCTAGGTCAGGTGACCCTCCTGAAGGCGGCAAAACATAACTCCTCCCTGGGCTGGAAGGTTCTAGAAGCTTCCCTCATGTCTGTCTATGAGGCCCAGAGGCGGGACAGCATGGATACTGTAACATTATGTCCCAGCCTGATCCTGACTACTAGTATGTGCGTGTGCAATGGCCACTCCGCAGTAGCAGGGGCCTGTGGCAGCCATCTTATTAGGAGAGAGCACCTGCACCTCAGCACTGTTTGGCAGTGGTAAGGCGCCCAGAGACCTAGGTCCAACAAAAAGGTAGTGGTAAAAAATGAGGCGCAAAGAGAAAAAAAACGGGGTAAGACCACCCTAGGGCTGACAGGTCTAACACACCCAGATTACATGTCAGAACTTGGGCATTGTGTAAGCAATTGACCCACCCATGAATCCCACAACATAGTCACCGGAACAAATGCTGTCCCCCACCTTGAGCAAAGCAAAATGCAATGACACAGTCCCCAAGTGACACAATTTCCTGACTGTAAGGGCCACACATATGCGTATCAGATGAGGAGTGGGCATGTCACAATAGAGGGACATGGGTCCTGGACCACAAGACTGATGTACTGTGGAAGTTTAACCAGGCCAGAGGAGGGCACATAGCATGTCAGACAAAGTGCACAGTGCTGTCATGGACTCACCCCCTCCTTGCTGCTGTCTGGCCTTCAGCTGCCCATCCAGGTCAGGGAAGACCACCGCCAGGATCCCGAGCATGTGGGGGTCAGGGTCCGGTGTCCGCCCCTCCTGCGAGGAGGCGACAGCTTCAGCTGGACCCTTGCGATCCTCCGGGTCCAGCCTCGAAGGTCCTGCCACCTCTTCTGGCAGTTGCGGATCCGGCGCTTGTAGTCCCCCACGGATCTTACTGCCCGGGCGATGGTCAGCCAGATTTCCTGCTTCTGGTGGGCATCAACCTGTGTGGATGACAAAGTGAAAATGTCATTACTACACATGCAACATATACGTGCATCACACAGTTGGATATACATGTCTCAATCACTGGGGCACATGATGTACACAGGCAGTGCAACGATGGCTATGAACAGTTTGCCAGCAGTTACTACATGGTATCATTGCATGGGAAGTAAACCTTGTTGGAATGCACTGTTACCGCACTGTACCTGTTCAGTGCATGTAACTACACACTTTGGGGGGTCAGAACTACTCAGTGAGCATGCTAGCCAGTGGTGTGCACACTGTAAGTCCTGCTAGTCAGACAACATGCAAAATTAGTAGGGCAGTGGACAGCACCCTCACCTGCTCCCCTGGTTTCCCATACAGCTTGCTGTACTGTGGAAGGAGGCTGTCCAGCAGGGCCTGGTTCTCCTCAAGGCTGAAGGCTGGGGCTCTCTCCACAGTACGTGCCATTGCAGTAGCCAGAGGATGCAGAGACAGCAGCAGTGTTGGTGGCAGATGTCGTCCTGGAGCATGCAGTGCAGGCAAGTGAGCTCTCAGGGGAACAGCCAGCATTATATGTGTGCTGCAGAGGCAGATACTGTCCCATGTGTCCAAAGTGATAGGTCCAAGTCGTTTGCATCTTCTGAATCTGACCAATCCATGGAATAGCAGCACTAATACACGCCCACAGCATCCTTCAAAAATCCAAGTTCATGACACCCATGATTTTGCAACATTGTTGTGGCTGGCCAACTGAATTCACTGCATCAGACTCGTTGAAGCTTCGAATACGCGTCCGTTGCCATGCCAGGCCCCAGCCAACGCGTGCGCACCGTTTGGTCCATTGCTGTACAACGCGAATGTCGGGATACAACGCGTACCCGCTCCCAACAGATGCAATGGGCCGGCCGGGCACACCGATCGGTCCATTGCTGTACAACGCGTACCCGCCCACAACAGATGCAATGGGCCGGCCGGGCACACCGATCGGTCCATTGCTGTACAACGCGTACCCGCCCACAACAGATGCAATGGGCCGGCCGGGCACACCGATCGGTCCATTACTGTACAACGCGTACCCGTTCACAACAGATGCAATGGGCCGGCCGGGCACACCGATCGGTCCATTGCTGTACAACGCGTACCCGCTCACAACAGATGCAATGGGCCGGCCGGGCACACCGATCGGTCCATTGCTGTACAACGCGTACCCGCTCCCAACAGATGCAATGGGCCGGCCGGGCACACCGATTGGTCCATTGCTGTACAACGTGTACCCGCTCACAACAGATGCAAAGGGCCGGCCGGGCACACCGATCGGTCCATTGCTGTACAACGCGTACCCGCTCCCAACAGATGCAATGGGCCGGCCGGGCACACCGATCGGTCCATTGCTGTACAACGCGTACCCGCTCCCAACAGATGCAATGGGCCGGCCGGGCACACCGATCAGTCCATTGCTGTACAACGCGTATGTCGGGATACAACGCGTACCCGCTCACAACAGATGCAGTGGGCCGGCCGGGCACACCAATCGGTCCATTGCTGTACAACACGTACCCGCCCACAACAGATGCAATGGGCCGGCCGGGCACACCGATCGGTCCATTGCTGTACAACGCGTATGTCGGGATACAACGTGTACCCGCCCACAACAGATGCAATGGGCCGGCCGGGCACACCGATCGGTCCATTGCTGTACAACGCGTAGCTGTACAGGTCAGTCGCATATGTCACCATGCTTGTCACTGGTGAACGTATGCCAGCCACATATACCTGCCAGAGACTCAGGGGCACACCTACAACACCAAACCCAGTCCACACTGTTTCCTAAGGCATGTAAGGCTGCATTACCTTTTCTGTGTATGGGGGTAAACATGTGGTTTCTGTGGTGGCACTTGTGGGCAGCCACACCCAGGCTGTGCATGTGTTCATGGGGACAGGGTCCTTTGTGTGTTGTGCACCTGACCACTGTGATGTGCAACAGTTCATTTCGGAGCATGTGGCATGGTCACATTTCCAGGTTGTGTATGTGTATGACATGTCACATACCCCCAGGGTCCCATGGGGGAAGGCATGTACGTCACAGGGTGACCCATTGCCACAATAGTGATGGCCCTCCACAGTCTGTGTTCATGTTGTGTTTCCGATGTCTCTGATTCCATGTGCACGATGGGAGACAGTCTCCACATCAACGTTGTTTGTGCATGGACTTTGATGTTGTGCGTCACTGGCGTCCATGTCTGTCCTGCGGAGGCGACAGGGGCCACTACCTGTGGGAGTCATGTTTCATTTTCTGACGTGTACATGATACGCCATGTCCTGCCAGTGTCCATGTGGCAAGACAGGGTCACTGGGAATCTACCTGTCAATGAGCTGTGATGCCTGTGGCGCATCTGTCCAGACATGTCACTGTGGTGTGTGTGTGGAACGTGACAGCAGTAAATGGGTACTGTGACACAGCCTAATGGTTTCCCATAGCACAACCTGGAACCTGTTGTCTACACATGTTGTACTGAGAAGTTAGATGATGGCCATGTAGGTGCCAGTTATGTCCGAACAGAACGGCACACACATCAAGTACTTGTGTCTCGTAATGATGTATCATGTGAAATTGAGTACGGTGAATGGCACATATGTGGGGTGACTGACAATCTTTCTTTCTTCAACCTATGCACTGCAGGGCTCCAGCTGTCCATAGACCATTCCCTGACCTGGCAACGATGGTGGAACGTGACAGCATCCGACGGTACCGCTTCACCAGGCAGCTGATTGAGGATTTGGCAGTGCGCTTGGCACCACATTTGCAACCTGGCCGGCCGTCCCCTATGGCGCTGACCCCCAAGGTGAAGGTAATGGCAGCCCTACACTTCTTTGCCACCGGTAACTTTCAACACACTGTGGCGACTGCCGGTGGGATGTCACAGACTATGTTCAGCCGTGTGCTACGCGATGTTTTGGAGGCAATGTTGAGATGCCTGAACCAGTACATCTATTTCCCTACACGTCAACAACTCACTGATGTCAAGAGTGACTTCTATGCCCTGGGGAGGATGCCACATGTCATTGGCTCCTTTGATGGGACACATGTGGCTTTGGTACCACCACAGGCACGTGAGCAGGCATACCGGAACCGGAAACATTACCATTCGATCAATGCTCTGGTGGTATGTCTTGCAGATATGAGCATCACACATGTGTGTGCCCGTTTCCCTGGTTCAGCACACGATGCCTACGTGATGAGGAGTAGTCGCATCCCGAGGATGATGGCACAGATGCAGAACCAGCGTGCCTGGCTTGTCGGTGTGTACTGACTTTGTACCATTGTGTGTGTTCTGCTCTGTAGTATTCCGCCCACTTTTCCAACTCAGCTAATGTGCACTTGTCTGTCCGTAGGTGACTCCGGATACCCCAACATGCCGTGGTTGCTGACACCCCTCAGGAACCCTGTGACACCAGCCCAGATGCGCTACAATGAGGCACATGGTCGGACCAGGAGAGTGATCGAGCGGACATTTGGTCTCCTGAAGAGCCGCTTCCGCTGCCTGGACAAGACAGGAGGGGCCCTCCCATATGCCCCAGCAAAGGTGTGCAAGATTGTCATCGTCTGCTGCATGCTACACAACCTGGCAGTGCGGAAGGAGTTGCCTCTCATCCTGGATGACGATGACCAACGTCCGCCACCTGTGGAGGATCCTGGCCTGGACCACGATGCCAGTGATGATGATGATGATGATGGTGATGTCCGCACACAGCTCATCACCAACTTCTTCAGCTGAATGTGAGTATCCAGGGAGATGTAATGTGAATGATGTGAGTTTGCATGATATGTGTGGGTGGTGCTCTGGTGCTGTTTGAGTGTGGCCATGTGCTACTTGACTGGATGCGTGCAGCAATGTGTCCTTACAGGTAGTCTGTACTCCCCAACAGTGTTGACACGCTAACTTGGTTTTGTGCAGTTGTCTTGTGACATGTATTGGGCATGAGTATTGCAGTTCTGTCCTGTTCTTCAGTGGTTTTAACTGTGTGTCATGTCTGTCCTTCACAGGGTGCTTACTGAGTATTTTGGTCAACTTGGATCCCCCGACACCATGATTCAGCTTTCAGGGTGGCAGCAGTCGTTTCCCTACAGGTGATGTGCCACACACCCCTGGACTTCATATCTTCTGCACTTGTTGACTGTGTGGCCACTGCCACGTGGGTAAACCTTGCATTTGTAGTGGAAACAACATGTTGCAAATGTGTAATAAACCTGTGCTTCACTTTGGGATGTGCGTTGTCTGTGGTCACACATCTGACTGACATTTGCTTACTGCACCTGTGGGCTAGTTGACACAGACTCTGAATAGGTGTGGTGTCTGTGCATTCCACAGTATTTCCTGGCAACATCACTGTAGGCGATGAGTCCGATGGCCCTGGTGTCTCTGTGTTGTGTAGCCCTAGTGGTGTGTCTCCCTCATATGTGTCACGTCACCATGACTCACATGACAGTGTTGTACTTGCTGTAGCAGTTAGCATACACAGTGTAATTTAGCAGATCATCATCACCATAACAGTATCCACATTTGAATAACAACAGAGGGAAGTATGGTGTACTAGTGATTTTATTTACAAAAATGTGTGTGTGTATAGTGCACAGGATGGTGGGTGCTGTACATTGGGATTTTGATCCAAAGTTCCCAGATGAGTTGCAAGTCTTGGTAGCAGAAATGTCCTGAGTGAAGTCCACAGTCATATGATACATTAGTCCAACTTGAACTCCCCATGTCATGTGGGAGAGTTGTGTTGCATTCGACAGGGTGAAAAGTTTGCACACAAAGGAGAATTTCCGGAACAGGTGTTGGCTTCCTGGGGGATGTACGTGGCCATCAACCTCTCAGTTTTCCTTCCTCGGACGACCCCTCTTCTTTGGGGGGGGACCCTCACGTGCAGGCTGCTGCGGTGCAGGGGAGTCTCCGCCAGAGTCCTCCTCCCTCCCTGTGGCAGTGTCAGTTGTTGCAGCACCAGATGTTGTGGGCACACAGGGAGGTGTGGCCATGTTGGTGCTAATCTGGCGGAGGCATGTCAATATGTCCCTATGCACCGCTGTGAGTTCTTGCAATGTGTCCCACTTGGACTCCATGCAAGACATGTGTGTCTCCACACGGGACATGTGGGAGTCCAAGCGGGCATGATGGGCAGCCTGCTGCTGTTGTATGTCCTTGAGGATCCCCACTACCTGTCTGACCTCTCCGGTGCTATTCTGGTACGCATCAGCAATTCGTGCCAGTTGTGGGTCATCATGCAGTCCAGACCCCTCTGCAAGCAGCGACCTATGTCTACCACCCCTCCCACCACGCCTGGTGACACGTGCAGGACCTGCGGTGGCACGCACAGGTGACCGGAGGCCCCCTTGGGGGTTGTTAGTGGTGTTGTTGTCCGTTGCTCCACGGTGGGCCTGGGGCCCTGTGCTGTTGTCATCGGTGGTCCTTGGTCTGTCCGTGTCGGCGGGGGTGGTCTGTGTGTTTGCAGTTGTTGGAGGGGTGGGTGCAGGGGGTGCAGATGTTGGTCCTGCTGGTGCTGCATGATGACTCACACCGGAGGTGCCAGGTAGGTCTTCGTCATCCGAGGAGGGCAGAGGCTGTTCCACACCAGTGAGCTCAGTGTCCCCCGGAGCCTGGGACAGGGACTCCTCCTCGCCTGCTGCTGTGTCCCCATCATCACCTGTATTTGGAAGAGACACACATTGTATGTTATGTTTCTACAGGCATCAATGGTTCACACACCTGACAGTTGTAACTGTACCTCTGGATGCGGGCATGTACATTGCATTGTCCTAAGTTGTCACAGTAAGAGGTTGATATTGGTGTAGCACATTGTCCTGCATACCTGGGGCATTTCAATGTGAATGTTGAGGTGTGTGCATGGCCAGCATTGGTTGTATTTGGTGGACATCCGGCCATCCTTCTCCACCTAGCCCAGTTATCCCACCATGAAGCATGCCACCCTTGCAGTGGGTTCAGGTTGACTCTCAGGATGTCATTCAGTGGTGTCTTGCTGTTCGTTGTTGCACAGTTCCCAGCAGGGCCTTGTGCTCCCACAGCAGTACCCAGTGTCAGCCATCTTGTCAGTCCTTATCCACTCCCTGTGATGTGAGCATGGTTCAGAGTGGTGTTGATGGGCCAATTGTGAGGGTGAGCAATATCTGTGACTACAACTCCCATCATGCTATTGCCTACACCCCCCTTTCCCAGCATGCACATACTTCCTTCCTTTTGACTCTGCTTCCCTGTGGGGTTGTGTGCCTGTGCTGACAGGAAGGCTGACAGTGTTGTCCTGGCATTTGTTTGGCTACAAGTCCCAAGAGTGTCCCTGTGCTTCACACAGCATTACCCAGGGTGGTGGTTCTTTGTGGGATCTTCATTTGGTGTGTGAGGCATTGCATTCTCCCAGGTGGGTTATGTGGAGTTTGTGTTGAGGGGGTGTGTGAGGAGAGCTGCTTGTAACTATGGTCAGTGCTGTCAGTCCTCCTTCCCACCCAGCCAGATATCCCACCATGCAACGTGCTTGCATTGCAGGGAGTGCAAGTTGGCTTTCAGGATGTCAGGCAGTGGTGTTCTGCTGTTTGTTGGTGCACAGTTCCCAGCAGGGCCTTGTGCTCCCCACAGCAGTACCCAGTGTCTGCCATCTTGTCAGTCCTTATCCACTCCCTGTGATGTGAGCATGGTTCAGAGTGGTGTTGATGGGCCAATTGTGAGGGTGAGCAATATCTGTGACTACAACTCCCATCATGCTATTGCCTACACCCCCCTTCCCAGCATGCCCATACTTCCTTCCTTTTGAGTGGACTTCACTGTGTGTGAGTGTAACAGCTATGGCAAGATGGCTGACAGTGTGGTCCTGTTGTTTGTTGGTGCACAATTCCCAGCAGGGCCTTGTGCTCCCCACAGCAGTACCCAGTGTCAGCCATCTTGTCAGTCCTTATCCACTCCCTGTGATGTGAGCATGGTTCAGAGTGGTGTTGATGGGCCAATTGTGAGGGTGAGCAATATCTGTGACTACAACTCCCATCATGCTATTGCCTACACCCCCTTCCCAGCATGCCCGTACTTCCTTCCTTTTGAGTGGACTTCACTGTGTGTGAGTGTGACAGCAATGGCAAGATGGCTGACAGTGTGGTCCTGTTGTTTGTTGGTGCACAGTTCCCAGCAGGGCCTTGTGCTCCCCACAGCTGAGGCCAGTGTCAGACATCTTTGAGGTGGCTTTTCATTCCCTGTGAGGTGTGCATGCTTCAGTGTGAGCTTGCTGGGCCATGTGGGTGGGGGATGTTGAGCTGTGACTGCCACTCCCATCATGCTATTGCCTACACCCCCCCTTCCCAGCATGCCCATACTTCCTTCCTTTTGACTCTGCTTCCCTGTGGGGTAGTGTGCCTGTGCTGACAGGAAGGCTGACAGTGTTGTCCTGGCGTTTGTTTGGCTACAAGTCCCAAGAGTGTCCCTGTGCTTCACACAGCATTACCCAGGGTGGTGGTTCTTTGTGGGATCTTCATTTGGTGTGTGAGGCATTGCATTCTCCCAGGTGGGTTATGTGGAGTTTGTGTTGAGGGGGTGTGTGAGGAGAGCTGCTTGTAACTATGGTCAGTGCTGTCAGTCCTCCTTCCCACCCAGCCAGATATCCCACCATGCAACGTGCTTGCATTGCAGGGAGTGCAAGTTGGCTTTCAGGATGTCAGGCAGTGGTGTTCTACTGTTTGTTGGTGCACAGTTCCCAGCAGGGCCTTGTGCTCCCCACAGCAGTACCCAGTGTCAGCCATCTTGTCAGTCCTTATCCACTCCCTGTGATGTGAGCATGGTTCAGAGTGGTGTTGATGGGCCAATTGTGAGGGTGAGCAATATCTGTGACTACAACTCCCATCATGCTATTGCCTACACCCCCCTTCCCAGCATGCCCATACTTCCTTCCTTTTGAGTGGACTTCACTGTGTGTGAGTGTGACAGCTATGGCAAGATGGCTGATAGTGTGGTCCTGTTGTTTGTTGGTGCACAGTTCCAGCAGGGCCTTGTGCTCCCCACAGCAGTACCCAGTGTCAGCCATCTTGTCAGTCCTTATCCACTCCCTGTGATGTGAGCATTGTTCAGAGTGGTGTTGATGGGCCAATTGTGAGGGTGAGCAATATCTGTGACTACAACTCCCATCATGCTATTGCCTACACCCCCCTTCCCAGCATGCCCGTACTTCCTTCCTTTTGAGTGGACTTCACTGTGTGTGAGTGTGACAGCAATGGCAAGATGGCTGACAGTGTGGTCCTGTTGTTTGTTGGTGCACAGTTCCCAGCAGGGCCTTGTGCTCCCCACAGTTGAGGCCAGTGTCAGACATCTTTGAGGTGGCTTTTCACTTCCTGTGAGGTGTGCATGCTTCAGTGTGAGCTTGCTGGGCCATGTGGGTGGGGGATGTTGAGCTGTGACTGCCACTCCCATCATGCTATTGCCTACACCCCCCCTTCCCAGCATGCCCATACTTCCTTCCTTTTGACTCTGCTTCCCTGTGGGGTAGTGTGCCTGTGCTGACAGGAAGGCTGACAGTGTTGTCCTGGCGTTTGTTTGGCTACAAGTCCCAAGAGTGTCCCTGTGCTTCACACAGCATTACCCAGGGTGGTGGTTCTTTGTGGGATCTTCATTTGGAGTGTGAGGCATTGCATTCTCCCAGGTGGGTTATGTGGAGTTTGTGTTGAGGGGGTGTGTGAGGAGAGCTGCTTGTAACTATGGTCAGTGCTGTCAGTCCTCCTTCCCACCCAGCCAGATATCCCACCATGCAACGTGCTTGCATTGCAGGGAGTGCAAGTTGGCTTTCAGGATGTCAGGCAGTGGTGTTCTGCTGTTTGTTGTTGCACAGTTCCCAGCAGGGCCTTGTGCTCCCCACAGCAGTACCCAGTGTCAGCCATCTTGTCAGTCCTTATCCACTCCCTGTGGTGTGAGCATGGTTCAGAGTGGTGTTGATGGGCCAATTGTGTGGGTGAGCAATATCTGTGACTACAACTCCCATCATGCTATTGCCTACACCCCCTTCCCAGCATGCCCATACTTCCTTCCTTTTGAGTGGACTTCACTGTGTGTGAGTGTGACTGCAATGGCAAGATGGCTGACAGTGTGGTCCTGTTGTTTGTTGGTGCACAGTTCCCAGCAGGGCCTTGTGCTCCCCACAGCAGTACCCAGTGTCAGCCATATTGTCAGTCCTTTTCCACTCCCTGTGTTGTGAGCATGGTTCAGAGTGGTGTTGATGGGCCAAATGTGAGGCTGCCCATTATCTGTTACTACGAGTCCCATCATGCTCTTGGCTACACTTACTTCACCAGCATACACAGGATTCCTTCCTTTCAGTGAGCTTCCCTGTGAGGTGGTGTTCTAGTGGTGGCTAAATATCTGACAGTGTTTGTTGGTTAGATTTGTGCCACTGCCTAGCTCTATTTGTTATTGGGTTTGTACATGTCATGACACAGTTACATATCACTATGACATGGCATGTATTCTGTTTATCTGACTCACTTGCACATCTTGGGATGATTATCTTTTGGTTGCTGTGGATTTGCTAGGGGTGCATGGTTTCACTATCCCCTTGACAGTGATGTTTGTGTATTGTCACACAATATTGTGTATATTTGTTGTGTACTCACCAGGCTCTGGGATGTTTGATAGTCCATATACGCTCACTGGTGGTAGGATGGCCCGCACCTTCTCCTCCCAGGGCCTGAGGTATACTGGTTTGGCAGGAAGGCCACTGCCGGTGTGCTGGCTCAGGAGGTAATCCTTCTTTAGTAGGTCCCTGACCCTCCTGCGCACATCATACCACCTGTTCTGGATGTCTTCCTTTGTGCGCAAACATGGTGATTGTGCGTTGACCCTGTCGACGATCCTCGCCCACATCTTGGATTTCTGCGCCATGGGGGTCTGTTGGACCAATGTGCCAAACAACTGTGGCTCTACCCTCAGGATCTCGTCTACCATGACTTCCAATTCACTATCTAGGAACTTTGGATTCTTCTTTAGGGGCATGGTGATGGGTGGTGGTGGTGATTGATGTGTGTGTGTGTGCAAGTGAGGGTGTGTGAGTGTAGGTTTTGCTGGGTGTGTGTGAGGGTGCTATTTGTTGAGGTGCTAATGGTGTGTGGCTTTTGTGTTGGATGAGCTGTGTGTGTGTCTGTGTTTGCTGTCTGATGGTGTTCTGTGCTGGCAGGTCAGTGGAATTTGCAAAGGATCATGGTAGGGATTTGTGGCCTTTATGTAGGTGGAGTTGGGGGTGTGTCCTGGTTCCATTCCCCCCCCCCCTGTATTTATTGGCTTTGTCATTGCTTGTTTGGCCCTCTTTTTTTGTATTTTTTCATTTGTAATTATTGTGCTTGTAGGAGACGTTCTTCTGACCGAGTAGGACTTTGCAGTTGTCTCGTGCGCGCCTCTCCGAGTCGTTCCCGCTGTGTTTCAGCTAGGTTTCATATACGGCGTATGCGTCGGTCGCGGAGTATTGTGTTTGTTCGGCTGGCTTTTGTATGCGTGTCGGTCGTACGGCTTGGGCTCCGTGCGAATCGGTCTGATATTGCACCCATTGCATCGTACTGCGCGGGTCGGAGTTCGCGGGTACGTTTCGTTCGGGTTGATTCCTGGTGCGTGTCGGTCGGTTCTATTCGCGTGGTTTCCCAGCCGGATAGCTTGTTTCCGTCCGGGTCGGTCGTTCGGCTTGAGTTCCGTACGAGTCGGTCGTGATTCACATGCATGTCATCGTACTTCCCAGGTCGGGCAACGCCGGTACGTGTCGGTCGGACTATATTCCCGTACCAAGTCGGTCGGTACGTTTTCTGGCCCGAATCGGAATCGGCCCCTAAGTAGAGCAGTGGATGTGGATGTGAGTTCTTGGGACGTTAGAGAGGTTGAAGCCCCCTCCCCTGAGCACTGCAGCCATGGTGTGGCGCTGCAAGGACTAACAGAGGAAGCCTCCTCTTCTTAGCCTCGCAGTGATACATCATAACAATGAAGCACAATAGGAGGTATTTAAAGTTGCTGAAATGGCTGCACATAGGAGGACTATTTCTTTCTTTCTTAGGTGCCTTTCAAACTATATCTTCGCATGTGCATCAAGAACCTGTCCTTTAAGTGTTTTTATGATTGCATCATTCAAGTCGCTGATGGGTATCCATAAAGTACTTTTAACCTCACTTTTCTGGGATACTTATCAGAGGATTAGACCCTGCTTTTTTGGTTTTTGCTCCCTGTTGACTCTTTTCCTCTCTTTTCATCCATCCTTAGATCCATTCTCTCTCTCTCCTTCGTCCCAATTTCTCTCTCCTGTAGCCAGACCTGTGTCTGCTGAAATTAACCCCAGGGAGTTCAAGAAAGTGAAAAAGGTGACATCAGCATCCCTGGGCCTTCAAATAAATGGACTGATGGAATAGAGGGCCAGTGCAGCCCAGAACCATCTAATGCGTCCATGGATCCATTTGCTCCTACCAGTGACACTGCTGGCCTGCCCTGGGACCTAGACAGAGCATTTCTGGCAAAAATGCAAACGAGTGCAAAGTGCAAAAAAATGGTAGGAAAGTAAAACTATAAGTAGTGTAATGTACATGGGTGTGAGCTAAAAAGGCAGAACTCTCACACTGACGCAGGAAAGCATATTAGTATGTCCATTTATGCTAATAAACTGTTCCATCTGATTTGGGACATCACATATAAAAATCGATTATAACATTGCACATCTCACCAACCGAGCTGTCTCTAGGTGCCAAAATAATTGGTGTCTCATTTCATCAACTTGGGAGAGATGAAAGGGTGAGTAATCCACGCTGCGGTTCAAACCTATGACATCCATATTTCAAAACATTAGCTCAGCCCACTAATCATTCTTATCATTTGCTAGCCTTCTTTCCTGATTGCGCTACACAACCAAGAACATCACTCGCATCACAGAAAATAAGGATCTCTGCAAAGGGTAATAATTCTGCAAGACAGCTGTTAACGTGCCACGTCATGAGGGCGGCTTAAAGTATCAGCACCAATTTTAACTTTTTCCTTTATACGTAGTTCTGTAGGCTGTATACATAGGACTGGCTTAAAGTCACTCATCGTACCATATTATTATTATTATTATTATTATTTAATTTTATAAGGCGCACAGCTATCCAGAGGTTTCCCGGCGCCATCAGGACTAGTATAGAATGTATACCAGAGCAACAGAAGAGTGGAACTATGTCATCCTTTGTGTAGTTTATCTTGGGAAGATATAGGTTCGCTGACAGAATATCGATGTAAAAAATATAGAAGTAATAAATATCGATGAAAAAATATAGAATGCAAAAATATTGACTCCCTATACTTAAACAGGTAAGTACAAAAATATCGGAAAAAAACTATTGATGTAAAAAATATAGTTGTACAAAATATCGATATATATATATATATATATATATATATATATATCCACACGTCAGCGGCTGATCCCAAGCCTCTTAACACGGCGGGCAACACGGCAGGGTAGCCACCCCTCAATATCCAGACACTATCCAGTTGTCAATTCTTTGCGCAAGAAAACACCGGAGCCGTGGCCTCAATTCCATAAAGTGTTTATTTACACAACGTCTAGGTCCCGACGCGTTTCGGAGTTAACAACACTCCTTTCTCACGGGCAGTGAATAGTGCGTTTTCACTTTCTTTTAAAGAGACATAGTGCTCAGTTTACACAATAAACATAAACAACATACTTCTGTTGGTCATTTGCATGGTGTACAATAAAGTTATTTAGTGCAAAAATGGGGGAAAAAGACAGAGATAACATGAATAAATCTCTACCTAAGGGGGTAAATACCCATAATTAATCTTAGGCTCACCACCGTTAATGCAGACACTCAACAAAGGAATACCTAGGCACTGTTAACATGCTACTGTTAATAATATCACCTTTATGATAACCGGTGAGTCGTGTTATGTTTTACACATTTTAAGGTACGTTTTTTAAAAGTACTAGCATTCAAGAGTCCGCAGCCCCAGTGGGCATAGAATATCATCGCCTAGTAATACCAACGGGTCGGGTTGAATTACATACTAAACAAGGTACGTGCCTATAAAGAGTCAACAGCCCCAGTGGGCTTTATAGCATGCTATTGCCATGGCAAAACATACAGATCATGACTCAGGTGAGCATGTCAGTCCCCTCTTAACTCTGCGTGGTGAGCAAAATAAAATATTGTGATTAGATATTTCAGCTCTTCAACATTCCCCATACAGCATCTGTAATAGACCAAACAGACAAAAGATTAGAATCTTTAAAGTGCACAAAAACAAAATAAGATGAAAACAACTAAAAACTTTAAAAACATCAAGAGTGAACATGGCAGTAAAAATATTGCTAGGTTGCTTACAAATGGACTGACATCTCTTCATGTAAGTTCAGACCAATGGGGGACATGGTTCTATATTTAATAATCATTTTTGACTCTCTTCTCCTCAGTTCCAAGGTTCTATCTCCTCCTCTAATTCTGAGTGGTATACAGTCAAGAACACAGAATTTTAACAGGTTAGCATTTTGTTTGTGGCAAAGACTGAAATGTCGTGCTACTGGGTACAGTTTTACATTGTTTTTAATAGCCCGAAGGTGTTCAAGTACTCTTATTTTATACTTGTGGATGGTACTGCCTATGTAAACTTTGTCACAGGGACATTTCAGTGCATAGATCGCATAGTCTGTATTACAGGAAACATGTTTTTTAATAATGTAAGGGGGTTTGTCATTACACAATTTGACAGTTTTGCAACTGGTGCAAAATTTGCACGCCTTGCATTGATTGCAAGTGAAGAATCCTTGAATATTGGTATGTTTCTTAGTTTGATTGACAAGACTTTTACTTAGACAATCGCTCAGGGATTGGGCTTTCCTAAAAGTGAGAGAGGGACCATTTCCTACATATTCTCTCAGATCGTCATCCCCTTTAAGAACTTCCCAGAATTTTTGTAAACTTTTCTTAATTTCCCAAGCCTGACTGCTGTATTTAGTGATGAATCTTATCTGTTCCTTTTGTGGTGCCTCGTCTTTGTTTTTAGGGACCAGCAGTTCTTGCCTAGTTATATTGTCCACTTTGGTGGCAGCTTTACGGATGATCTTGTTATTGTATCCTCGTGTTTGAAATCTTTTGATCATAGTGTTTTTTTCTTCTAAGTAGCCTTCTTTAGTACTACAGTTCCGTTTGGCCCTCAATAATTCCCCATAAGGGATGCTGTGAATGAGGTTTTTGGATGGCAGCTGCTCGCATGAAGCAAACTGTTGCCCGCCGTGGCTTTCCGGAAAAGTTTGCTTGAGATTTTGTTATCCTGGATTTCTAATTGAAGGTCTAAGAATTCAATGGTGGTGGTGTTCGTCTCACTAGTAAAATGTAAATTGAGTGAATTCTGATTTAATACTGTGACAAATTCCTGAGCCTGGATTTCTGTACCTCTCCAGATGCAGAAAATGTCGTCTATGTAACGCACCCAGAGAACGACGTGGTCGATGTACTGTCTGCTGTTACTGACTACTTGCTTCTCCCACCAGCCGAGGTACAGACCTGCAAAGCTGGGGGCGAAGCAAGTTCCCATCGCCGTTCCCTGGATTTGGCGATACATCTTGTCATCAAACAGAAAGAAGTTGTTCTGTAGGCATAACTGGATCATCTCCAGGATCATCTCAGTATGGTGTAGGAATGAGAGAGACCTGTTATTCATGATATATCTACAGGCCTGTATACCCTTGTCTTGGGGAATGCAGGTATAGAGACTGCTAACGTCCATGCTCATCAATAGGTACCCCTCCTCCCAAGTGATCTCATTAATGATGCGGAGGAAGTCACCTGTATCTTTTATAAATGATGGCAGGGACTGCACCAACGGCTGTAGAAAAAAATCTACATATTTCGAGGTGTTTTCTAGTGCACTTTCTCTAGAAGAAACAATTGGTCTGCCTGGTGGTTTACTCGTTTTTTTATGTATTTTTGGGAGTAAATATAAAACCGGAATTTTAGGATTTTTACATATCAGAAAAAGGTATTCCTTCTGATTTAAGAGGCCTTTGTCTCTCCAATGAGTTAGTTTGTTCATCGTCTCTGTTATTGCCAAATCATATTCAGCTTTAGATGTGAGGCAGTATCTTTCACTGTTAGATAGCTGTCCGATACCTTCCTCAAGATACATATCAAGGGGCCAGATGACGTACATTCCCTCCCTTATCTGATCTTTTTATCACAATGTCTTCACACATTTCTAGTTCTTTAATGGCATCTTTATGTGCTTTCTTCAGATTAGGGGTATTGTTTGTTTGGCGTGATTCGAGTTTTTCTAGCTCTTTAATCATTCCCTTTTCAAAGCAGTTGATGGCGTCATTGTTGATCTGTGGGATGAACACTGATTTAGGTTTAAAACCTGTGTCACCTCCTAGATCCATATCAAAATCAATATTCATACACGGATCATCAATATTAGTTTCAACCTCTACTAGTTCATGTACAGTCTGTAATAGAGGAATATCCCCAATACTGAGGACCGATGGGTTAGTTTGTGCAAAAGACACTTTTTTTGGTTTGTTACTAGAAAACCATTTTTTCAATTTAAGTTTTCTAACAAATCAAAACAAATCAATGCGAGTTTCAGTATAATCAAACTTAAAAGTGGGACAAAAGACAACCCTAATGATAATACTTTGAGTTGACTCCTAGTAAAAGATCGTTTGGAGAGGTTTACCACAGTTTTTGTATCCATCATTTCTTTACAAAACGACCCCTTGTACGAGTTCCCACGGGGCTGTCCAATATGTTGCTGTTGACGGATTTTTGTTTGTTTCCTCCTCTTACGCCGCGCCCACGACCTCTGGCCGAACTTTCGGTGTGTGACTGTGCCATTAATCTTTCTTTGGCCATAAGGTGAAACTCTGTTAAAATACGGTCTTTTGCTCCTATCGGTTCAGATTGAATCGGTGTCTCACTTTCTTCGCTGTCACTCAACTCAATTGATGTAGGTATGTCAGTCTGTTCCATGTTTCTTCCAACAACTTTTTTAGATGTAGACGGTTGTTCTTGATCTTTCAGGCTTACTTTGATTTTTCTCAATTGATCGAATTTTCTGCCAAATGTTAGTATTTGTCCATTATTGTAGTCTATTTAATCTCTTATGAATTTGCTTTGTTTTTTCATTTTTGTGTCATCCTCGATTTTTTCCAGTCTTTTATCCAATTTGGCCATTTCTATGTCAAACTCCTCTTTGGTATATAAATCTTTCAGTTTTTTAATGATTTCTTCACTGTCATTGGTTAATTTAATGCTTTCTTTTTCCGCGTATTTAATTAAGATTTTTAACATGTTCATAGAACAATTGTGGTTGTTCGTCATCCATTCCTCTATCATTTCAGGATCCGGCTTTTGAAACGTCGGTGTAACAAAAATGCGTAGGCCTCGCGGTATCCGGTCACATTCTACATACTGTTGCAGAGCTGTGGCCTCCCACCATTTGGACTGTTCTTTTAAAAAAAAATTCCAGAGATTGTCCCATAATTTCTTTTTATCTTCTGTGATCGTGCTAACACATGCTGGCTCTTGATTGCTGCCTAGCAGTGCTGTCGCTTTCGTGAACAGCTTGCTTGCTGCTTCATGTCTCTTGATGTCTCTAGACGTTGCCATAGTAATGCTTTAGCTCCGTCCGAGCTAAATGCTCGCAGTATACATACACCGTATACAGTTGCTTGCAACACTTTGTTCGATCCGGAAGCAGAATAGTTAACTCGGTTGCCGGATAAGCCGTACGGCTCCCCCTCGCATTCAAACTCACAGCCATCTACTAAAAGATTGCAACACCGCGTCGTCAGCTTACCTGTAGAGTTGCGGGGGGGCGGGCTAGGGAAATCCAAATAAATCCACACGTCAGCGGCTGATCCCAAGCATTACTATTGACAACTGGATAGTGTCTGGATATATATATATATATATATATATATATATATATATATATATATATATATATATATATATATATATATGAATTTCCAATAGCTGCCACAAATGCCGATAGCCTGCCCATGAAGTGTCGGTGCCTTCAGTGCCCCCAAAACGTGTAGAAGGATCCAAACCAGAGGAAGGAAAGGCGGCACACCAGATTAGCACCAGTTGTTTATTCCGAGTGAAAAAAACAAACCGAACAACGCTTTTCAGCCGAAACGGCCTTTGTCAAGTTCAAAGGGCATCGGAAGTATTACACCATATATCCGCATGCGTCATAATAGAAAGAAAGAAAATACTTCATGGCGGTAATAACTTAAAAATGTAGTAGATCCTAAATAACAATTTAAGTAAACGCGATATAATGCATTTCTAGTGGCATCAAAATTAGTGAGATAAATAACATAAATAACAGATACTAAATAACTTTTCATTGCAAGTGAAACGGCGCATAGCATTCACTCTAATTATCCATTGTCCTTCTACATATATATATATATATATATATAAAATAAAATAATAAATATTAAATATGTTAAATAATAAAATTAATATAAAAAACAAAGTAGATTTAATATACATTTTAGCAAATATAACAAATAAACTTAAAAAAGACAAATGCACATACATAATAATTAATATATATATTTACTTTAAAACAATTAATAAAGTATTAATTTTAAATTATTTTATAATTTTAAAATTATATAAAAATGTACAAATATATATATAAATATATATATATATATAAAAATATATATATAAACCAATAACATAAAATCCATTTATGAGTGCAACAGTAGGGTAAGGGGCCGATTCCGATCTCGGCCGGTAGGGCACCGAATCGGATTCGGCTTAACCGGATCCGATTCGGATCCCTCTTTCCCGACCGATTCGTACGTGCGTCCGGGCGAGCGAGTACGATGCGAGCGCACGCGAAATCGCCGACCGACTTGTTCGTGGGTCCGAACCGCTCCAACCGACTCGCACGGACACGACTCGCACCGCGCAATGGAGACATTCCCCGGCCGGGCAAGTACGATGCGCGCCTCGAGCAGTCCGACCGACTCGCGCCGTCTGGCTCCAAAGGGCAGTCGGAGCCGGACTTTGGGGGTCCGTGTCGGACCCCCCTGTACGCATAGCCATGCGAGTCGCACACAGGGGGGACCCATGGGTCCCCCCTACCTGTGCATGTACGGCACGATTCGCATCGCCGCGTACCCGCTGTAGGGGGCGCCCTTGTTTGCCTCAAACCCATTGAGTCAATGGGAGCCCGCATACGCGTTGTACGACCGGCTCCCATTGACTTCAATGGGAGTCCGACCGAATCGAGTCCGATTGCATGCGTACGCATCGTACTCGTTCGGTCGGGCTGCTAGAGTCCGATTCGGTCGGAAATCTCTCCGGATCCGGCTCGGTCGGAGTGATTTCCGGCCTGAATCGGAATCGGCCACTAAGTGTTAGATAGTGGCGGGATAAAATTTACTATTCCAACTCCAATCAGTGCAACAGTAGGAAAAGTGTTGGATTGCAGAGGGGTAACAATTAATATATAGTCAGTTCAAACTTAAAAACAAACAAAATATTAACAACAACAAAATATTTTAAAAACTAAGGGGCTCATTACGATGGCGGGCGGAAGCACAACCGCCGTGCTGGCGGATGCATAAACCACCAGTTACCGCCGGCACGCAGCAGTCCACACGCCCGCCCAATTACGATGCGAAAAGTAGGCCAAACACCGCCGGCAAGCCAGCAACACCGTCCGCCATCAAAGTGCGCCGGTACACGTAGCGGCGCAGCCCAACTGACACACACCGTCCGACGAAACACGTCCCGCCCGGCGCATAAATTACGATGCCGCAAACAAACGGCTCCCACGGCCAAGAGATACCGTACGACAAACCGAAGCGGTAACACGGACGCCGAGCACGGACAACGAAGAAGCGGCTCCCCGAGCATGAATCCAGCACTGCAGGCCCTCCCCATGCTCCTGCTGATGCACCACCAAGGACGCAACGTACCGCGGAGACGCAGGTAGGCACACACACAACAAGTGCACGCAAACAGCGCACACAGTGCAAGGGCGGAAAAAGCGGACAACCCCCCACCAGCGCGTGTACACTACACATCCACCATTGCATCCACATATGACACACAGGCCAAATCGTAACATCGCGTAACACATGTGTACACACCACCTGGGACTAGGAACCAACAACCCCGTCACGGCCCCAAAGCGGCGATGACGCCGCCACACATGCGCACAACGCAGAGGCCAACCGCAGCGCCATGCATGCGTCGCACACAGACACAGGGACACAACCAAGCAGCACACACATCAGCCCCACCCCGAACGCACATGACACGTGACAGGCCTGCCACAGACATGTCCCCAACGCCCAATTCACGGACAACACCCAACACCACACAACCGACGCACACATGTCAGTGAAGACACGCAACAGCAGGACACACCCCAGTGTAACAAACATGGCGTAGCACACAGCGGCGGCAACACCAACTAGGAGAAGCAGGGCCCCTTCGGGAAGAGGAACGCCAGTACCACACTGAAACACCCATACCACCCTGCACATATGAACAAGACATATAAAACGGAACACCAAAGAGCCCGGGGACCGACAACAGGTGGCCCAAGAATAACATTCACACACAAGGCCCAACGCAGAGCGGAAAGGCAGCCTGCCGCCCACACAAGGGAGAGCAGACAGCACTGAATGACCTTCCATTCCAACTCCGAAACCACAGCCCTACGACAGAAGCCGGTGAATACAGCCATTGTCCAAGAATAGACCAACACAGGCTTGCCGAGGAGACCGACCACAGGGCAGATAGCGCATATCACAGAAGCACACAACGGACGGGGAAGAAAGAAGAAAACACTCCCCATGTCGGCCACATGCAAGTTAATTGGAAGGAGTCACACATCACTGACCTTGAACTGTCTGAGAAGCATGTGGGAAGAGGGCCCGTGTCCTCCAAACAAGCCAACAGAACACAAGTCCTGTCTCCCTACGACTACACAGAGCTCACAGCAACCTCGGAGCGTGCACATTGCAGACTGCACACACAGCCGGAGCACACCACCACAACGCACCGCTGCGAAATGGCAACCGCAACACACCTACCCAACTACGCCGAACAGCTCAAGCTGTACAAAACCAACCTGTTTCATACATTGGGATGCGATCTCCTGTCCCTGCTGAACGTAAGTTACCGACTGACTTACCGCATCACATTGTTCAGCTGCGTCATGCCTGTCTTCTACTGTCGGAGGTGTCCCTACCAGCATCCCGTGGAGATATGCCTCTCCAACCCGGCATGTCTGAAGGCAGACCTGCTACCACTACTCCTCCCTCTGGATGCACACGACAGGGCCTGCTCTGCCTATGGGGGCATGGCGTATGTGGCCAACATCGCACCCGCACTGAAATGGGACCACTGTGCCTCCACACGACGGATCATCGAGAACAGCTACATCGAATGTCACCCAGCATGCCCCATCATGGTCCTCCAAGGGACAACTTACGAACAACACCTTGACAGCCACCATCCGCTACATTGGCTGGCAAACATGTACACCACCAATGGCATGGAAGCCCTGCTGGACGGCATCGCATACCTGACAACCTGTAAATTCGTCGGACCACAACGCAGGTTCCCCGATTGACCTATGATGTCCAACCCCGCACCCATGCTTAGCTTCCGCACGGACTGGCCAGTCACCACCACAACAGCCATACCAAACGACCGGCAACTGTAACCACACCATCAACGACATCGCCATGACATCGGATATGACCGGGACATGCACACTGTTCCCCATCACATCCAGGAACACCGCATGCATTGTGGGAGGCAGTGGCATGGGCTCTGTGTATCGCACCCACATGGACGGAACTGCACGAACAACCAGGACACGACATGGATCCAGCGCCCATGGACACACACACCGCTCAGTGGACATGAATAGGTCGCCTGGAGTCTGTGGGTGCTGCACCCCTCCCACCCCGCCCTGGGAATCCCATACCAGGACCTTTGCATGGACGACAAGTGCATACAACAACAACACGACCCCAGTGACTGTGACATGTCCAGTAACCACCACAGTGCAACAACAAGTGGCACGCCGCTGCATGCACGCAAGCACATGCCCTGATGTCATCTCACATGCACGCGTGCATGAGGAACAACCGCAGCAAACCTGTCACATGGAACTGAGATGGACTGTGCCCATGATGCCAAGCGGTCTGGTAGGCTACATGTATACCGTCTGTGTCAAAGTCCGCAGCTCCGCAGCTATACGTAAATGTACATTAGCACAGCCTTGGCCAAGCAGATGTCACTCTGAAGCCCACATCCCACATGCAACAGCCAATCACATGTAACCCCACACCCTATCCCATTTGCAATCATGCTCAGTATATCCTCAACATGTATTCCGCTGCCAGTAGTGTCCACTATACTGCATCACAGAGGACAGAAGACTCAATATAATGTTTGAAACCAAAACTGTCTCCGCTGACTCATTTCACAAGTACGAATGAGAGAGGATGAGAGTATGTGAAGTACACGGCAGTCGTGACATGACCATGTAGTCCACTGGTATTGGATGTCAACGCAAATGAGTAGCACAACTGTGGAAGACACACATGTGTCGTGTGAAGTCGTATGGACGCAGTGCTCAGGTGGGTGGGTGTGACGGGTAGATGCGCACATGCCAAGTTGGAGCACGACGTGTTGGGAGGGGTCATGAACAGTACACCACCGCTTCCCTGGGCATTGTGAGAGGACACCTGTCGGGGGGAGTGAACACGTGTGTGCACAGCAGCCGGGCACACGTACAAAGCGGTACCAGGCGCACCTCAGCCCACCCTCTGTGGACAAGCTGGATCCTGTTGTGCGCCCGCCATGCCCCTTGACAAGGCACACACAGCCCCAGTCGACCAGGTGTAACCCCAACATAGTCAATCCGCACAGGCGATACAGGGCACGGGATGGCAGTGGAGCATGGTGTGTGAGAGGTCTCCTCGCGCTCCTCCTGGTCATATCACGCAGGCAATAGAACCTCAACGTCTAGCATGGCACAAGTCAAATGGAAGTGTAGGGGGACGCACCACAGCACGAGCAGCACTGACGTCACGGGAGGTGGCTCGCACCATCCCATCCATTGCCCATCATACCAACCACGCCACATGCCATTGCGACTAAGTGCAAGCGCGTGTGCCACCACCCCCGAGCCCTCCCCAGAGAGGCCAAAGAGTGAATGTGTGGGCCATCAGCCACAGACGGACGCGGCCTGGCCGCAAGGGCAGCCACAGCCACTGGGTGTCGCAGGTGGCGGATCCGGAAGGCGAAGACTGTGATGCATAGTCCATGCAGGCCGGGTCTCCATTTGGGGCACCACGCAGGTGGACGGCGTCCCGCCACACATCATACCCTGAGACAGCCCACTCGTGCAACTGGACCCACACATACACTCCTTGCCCTCTCTGGTGCGAGCTTGGGGCTGCCTGTGCAAGCGCTAGCCTCGCAGGTGAGCATGCATATTGGGGGAGCGAGGGGAGGACATGAGGGCTGGGGCGAAGATGACTGTATCACTGTCAGTTAGTACAAGGGATGACCCAGATGTGGAAAGGAAGAGACGTGTCCCGTGTGTACTGCAACTAGTCGCCAATCCAACTACCCCCCATGTCCGGAATGTAAGCCCGCACCTAGGCCCGCCCATCCGCCACATCGAACATACCACCAGCACGACAACCTTCCCATTCGAAACACTGACTGGGGGTGGCGACCAGTGAACAATCATGTGTAGCCTACCCACGCGTACATGTGGGCCCTCCATGATCCATGTCACCTGCGGCAAAGTCATGACATGCGCAATGAGGGAAGTGAGGAGAGCTGTCCGCCCCACGCGCAGAAGGTGCATCAGCTCCACAGACCCAGCAGCGAGTCCAGCAGGGGTCACATGTGCAGGGGCAGCTGTGCCTGGTGTGAAGGCACATGCATATAGACAGCACATCGACCAATGTGTAGTCTGCCCACATCTACAGTCCATCATCATGCGGACATAGGAATTGAACACAGGGCAACACATCTTCAGTTGGTGCACCCACCGTGACCAACAATGCGCAATCATCGACGTACCCGCCCTGTGCATGGCCCCCCACCCAACGGAGGCACATCCAGTGCCACCATCCCACACACACAAGCCTTCCACGGAACATGCTGTGTCCAATGGTCAGTACAGAGTCAGCGCCCATCTGGTGGATCCTGAACAGGAGACACATGCACACACATGCCAGCTCCCACTATGTACGTCTGCCACCTGGCACGTGCAATGTAACCTCTCACCTGTGACGTGTGACTGCAAGCACACAGCCGTCTTGGCATGGGGCTGTCAATGTGGACACCTGTCAATGTTTCGGGAGGTGTGATCCGTACAGTGCTGTACATAGGGTGCAGTGCTGACACCTACTACTGTCTCATATCCCCTCGTGCCACAGGTCCCACTTGTTTTGGCCGCTCAGCCTGTGCCCACATCGTCGTCGTCGTGTGCCATACTCATCCAGCCGCGGAAGCAGTTCCATGCTCAGCAGACATTCATGTTGCCGTGGCGTTGCCGCTTGACGGATATGCAGTCAGTCCCCATCAGCACGCCCCGCAAGTCATTGGGGCCTAGATCCCCATGTGCATGCACATGGCAGTGGTTTGTATCACTAGCCATTGCCATTGTTGGGAGACCTGTGTAAGTGTATTGTGGCCGTGCCGTCCCAGCTTGACAGCTGGGCTGTGGCTCATGTGCTTGCTCAGTCATGTCAGTGATGTGTATGCGAAATTGCTATGTGTCGTGTTGCTTTGACATGTGTCCTCTGCCATTGTCCCTAGGCGGAGACCGAACATTGACCGCCCATACCAATTGCTGGCGGACATGGACGATACAGAGGTTATTAGGAAGTTTCGGCTGGACAGGCCAACCCTGCATCGACTGTGTGCAATGTTAGAACCCCATCTCCGTCCCCGCAGGGTGTATCCGACTGCTGTCACCCCCACGGCTAAGGTGATGGCCGCCATGCATTTCTTCGCCACTGGGTCATTCCAGCACACAGTGGGCATTGGAGGAGGGATGTCCCAGCCCATGTTCAGCAAGGTGCTGAGGGATGTACTGGCAGCCATGATGCTGTACCGAAACAGGTACATCCGCTTCCCCAGGGCTCGTGAATTGGCGGCAGTGAAGGGTGCATTCTATGCCCTTGGCAGAATCCCACACGTCGTTGGAGCCATTGACTGCACACATGTCGGCCTTGTTCCACCACAGGCCACTGAGCACCTGTACCGCAACAGGAAGCACACGCACTCCCTGAATGTGCAAGTGGTGTGCCTTGCGGACATGGTGATCACCCACGTGTGTGCAAAGTTCCCAGGCTCGGCCCATGACGCACACATAATGCGCAACAGCATCTTGCCACGACTGATGTCCAATATGCAACAGGATCGTGGCTGTATTGTCGGTGAGTATGTGGAGTGGTGTAGCGTGCTGGTTGTGCGATGCTGTCCCCTGTCCAGTTGGAATAGCAACGGTTCTCTGTGTCCCTCACACCCAGGTGACTCTGCGTACCCGAATGGGGCATGGCTGCTCAGTCCATTGAGGAATCCTCGCACCCCAGCAGACGATCGCTACAATGAGGCACATGGGAGGACCAGACGTGTGGTCGAGCGTACCTTTGGCCTCCTCAAGTCCAGGTTCAGGTGCCTGGACCGCACCGGGGGTGCGCTGGCGTACTCCCCACAGAAGGTGTGCCGGATAGTGGTGGCGTGCTGCATGCTGCACAATCTGGCCATTCGGAAGCAGATCCCCCTCATCGTGGATGACGGAGATCAACCAGGGCCCCAGCCCGCAGACCAGGACAGCTCGAGTGAGGAGGACAGCGGAGAGGAGGAAGCTGGTAATGTGCGGCAGCAGCTCATCGCCCGCTACTTCACTTGACGGTGAGTGTCCATGTACGACGGCTGATGTGGCTGTATCTGTGCAGGTGTGTGTGTGCTGTGTCAGGGTGGCCGTTTGTTCACTGCGTGCTGTGTGTCAACGCTCCATGGCCAGGGTAGTATGCCACTGTTGGTGGCTGTGGCATTGTGCCCTATTGCTCTGTGCGATGTGTGTACATTGCTTGTAGTTGTTGACATGTACTGTGTGATGGGTGTGTGACACACTCATTGAATGTGCTCCTGTTCTGTCTCCCACCCCTAGGTCCCTACAGGCCCTCCGGATTCCATTGCCATGCCACGCATCAGGTGCCTTTCCGCCCAAGGTGGCCGTTGTATTCCGTACAAATAAAACACAGGGCACAAACAGCAGTTAGTGTAAAAGGTGCATTTATTTCAAACTGTAACATGTGATTGTGTGTAAGGTGATGACAAAAGTGGTGCGTGCAGTGACAATGAGCTGTCGGTCATGGCTGCGTGATGCTCAGGGTGTACCCACTGGTTCTATGTCCATAGTCCAACACACACATGCCATCCAGATGGCTGTGTGGAGTGGGATCGTAGTCCAAGTCAATGCAGTGGCTGGTCAAGGAAGGCTGGCGGAAGGCTGGCTGGCTGCCTCACTTGCGTTTGGAGCGTGCGAAGTCCTCCCGGGAGATCTGTTTCCACTTCGGACGGCCCCTTCCACGTTTGCGAGGGGGTGCCTGCTTGCGACATGCTGGTGGTTGAGGTGTGCTCACTGGCTGTGGACGCAGGGGAACTGGACACTGCTGCTCGACCCTGCGCCCCGGCAGGTGGTGGCGGAGGGGGAGCTGCTGTCCCTGGCTGTGACCTCACCGCCACCACCAGCTGGCCCATGAGGTCCACGAGTTGGCCCATACGGGCGTCCATGGACCTCAGCACCCCCAGCACCTCACGCGTGTCTGAAGCAGACCGGACCCATTGTCCTTGGGCCTCTTCATAGGCCCCAAGGACTCTGGCCATTTGAGGCAGGGCATGGCTCCCAGGGGAGGCTGGCGTTTCCCTGACCCTGCTCCTCCTACCAGTCCTGCTGCCACCGGCCTGCCCACTAGCCACATTGCTCACCACGGTCCTCGCTGTGGCTCCCAGGGTGGATCCAGTCGGCCGGGCCACCACCTGCGCTGGGGCTGGTGCCAGCGAAGACGTGGTGGTGGTGGCGGCGGTGGTGGTCGGTGCGGCGATGGTGGCGGTTGCGGCAGTGGTAGTGGCCACAATGACCGTGGGTGTGGCCGCAACGACAGTGGCAGCAGGGGGCTGGGAATGTTCAGCAGCCCTGGATGATGGGTTGGTGGGTAGGAGGGGTCCTGGGGAGCGGCTGGGCCCTGCCACACCAGATGGGCCTGCTTGGTGGTCCGTGTCCGAAGAGGAGGACAGATCCTCCAGATCCGTGTGTCCTCGTTGGGGGCTTGTAGGCTGGCTGTGCTGGCTGCTGGCTCCATCCCCAGCATCCAGCAGTTCGTCACCTGTGGAGAGAATGAGATTTGTTATTGTGTTGCACCTGGTGAAGTATGTATTTGTCGTCTGACATTAACAGTTCGTGCAATCTCGTACATGGGTTTCCCGGAGGCGTGTGTGTGGCTGTAGCATCTGTAGTTGTGTGTGCTTGGCAATGGGACTGTGTGCTGTGCACATGTGGCATGGGACGGATTGGCCATGCCGATGGGTGTGTTGCTGTGCCCCTACTCATTGTGACTCTGGTGTATGCGGGCTCCTGGCCCATCCTGGGTCTGGTTTGTACTTTGCTTTTGGTGTTCAGATGGGACGCTTAGGAACGCATATGGCAACATGGGGGCCATGCCCCAGATTCGCATTTGGGAGGGAATATGCTTTTGGGGTTCAAATGGAACGCTTAGGAACGCATATGGCAACATGGGGGCCATGCCCCAGATTCGCATTTGGGAGGGTATATGCTTTTGGGGTTCAAATGGAACGCTTAGGAACGCATATGGCAACATGGGGGCCATGCCCCAGATTCGCATTTGGGAGGGAATATGCTTTTGGGGTTCAAATGGAACGCTTAGGAACGCATATGGCAACATGGGGGCCATGCCCCAGATTCGCATTTGGGAGGGAATATGCTTTTGGGGTTCAAATGGAACGCTTAGGAACGCATATGGCAACATGGGGGCCATGCCCCAGATTCGCATTTGGGAGGGAATATGCTTTTGGGGTACATGCTGTGAGCCATGGGTGCCGAACGTGACATGTGTTGTGGCAGCATGACAGTGCATGGTTTGAGGTGTGTGCATGCTTGACATGGCCTGCATATTTGCTGTCTGTTGTGATTACTGGACATGGCATTGGACGCATCGTTATGAGTGAGTGATGGTTGTGTGCCAGCCAACGTATTGCAGTTGTCCCATCTCCTTGGTGTGCGTGCTGCCCTGTGCCATGTGCATCACTGCAGTGCTCGGGGGGTGTGGCCCATGTTGTGTGTTGTTGCTCACAGTGTGTCGTGCGCTTCATTGACTTCTGGCACATGGTTGGTCATGGGCATGTATCTTAGCGTGACTGCTGTATGTGTGGCAGCTGTGCGGATGACATGCCTTTCATGAGACTGGGGCTGACGGATGAGATGGATGGTATGTTGTATGTGCATGGTGTGTCTGTGTGTTTGATGGGTTCAGTGGTGTTCGTGTGCATTTATGTTGTTCCGCTCTGTTGCGTCTAGTGTTGTTTGTCTTACATAGGCGTAGTTGTGGGGTGTGTGGTTGACAGGCAGTAGGAGCTACATGGACAGGACTTCAATGGTGTTTCGGTTGTGTGTGATGAGTTGCACAGTGGCTGCCGTGGTGGTACTATATTCAGTGTGGCTTGTGCATGCAGACGTGGCTCCTTGGGTGTTGCTATGTCTGTGATGGGTCATGTGGGGTGTGAGTCTGTTGTTCATGTCCGTGTGCACATTGTTCACTTGTTCGTGACGGTGGGCGGTGCTGCGTGTTCGTCTGCTACGTGACATGTCCCATGTGTTGGTCGTGTTCCGGTCCTCATGCCTCCAGTAATCCAGCCCTGTCCAGTTTCCCACCTGCAAGTTGTTCGTGCGTGCACTGTACTGGATGCCACATGGCTCTAAGCGGGGGTGCTTCATGTTGCAGGTCTGTGGGGGTGGGGGGTGTTGTGGGTCGTGGGGTGGCTGGACACCCACTGACACCGATTGCTGTGGACCGTGATGTCTGCCTTTCGGCTGTCGTTGTGCACTGCGGTGGCTGACACGTGGCTGTGGGGTGTGGGGGATGCTCCTCCTTGCTGTGCTGTGGGACTAGGGGCCTGGTGTGTGTTGTACTTGGGCTGTCCACCGTCCCACCCACTGCACTTTGTGTTCCTGCCACTTACCTGTTACTTGTCGGTTAGTGCAGCTGTGGCGGACACATGGGTGTGGTGGGTGCTCGTTGTGGCGCTTCTGGCATATTTGGGGACCTGTTGGTGGTTACGTGGCTGGCTGAGTGTACACATGTCCCCACGTATCTTACAGTTGTTCGGTTTGGGCTGTGTGTGGTGGTGTCTGTTGCATGTGTGTGTGATGTGTTGTGTATTGTGTGCTGGACATGGGGGTGTTTGTCCCTGGGAGCTGTGGCATGGTGGTAGTGCATGTGAGTACATAGCGGTGTGCTGGTATACATTAGTTTGTACTTACCAGCCTCCACTCCCCCTGCTAATCCGGCGAGGATCTCCGGATGTATTATGACTCGCACCTTCTCCTCCCACGCTTTGAAGGTCTTGAAAAGCGCGGGATTCCCTCCGCCAGTGACGGCAGCCAGCTCTCTGTTTTTGCCCTCCTTCTTCTTGACCAGGCTCTTGACGTCATTCCAACGTTTGTTTATTTCTCCTCTGTTCCTGGGCAGGGTCCCGACTGCATTGACCTGGTCTACGATCCGGTTCCACATTCTGTTTCTGGTGGCTAGTGGTGTGTGCTGGACCATGTTCCCATAGATTTGTGGGTACACCTTGATGATCTCGTCGACCATGACCGTCAGCTCAATGGGCGTGAACTTGGGCATTCTTTGTGGTGCCATGGTGTTTGTGGTGCTGGTGCGGTGTGTGTTGTGTAATGTGCAGGGGGTTTGTGGTGCAGGTGTTTGGTGGTGGTGGTGGTGGTGGTTGTGATGTGTGCGTTTCTGTGGTGTGCTGCTGTCCTTGCTGTGTCACTGTGTCCTCTCCTCTCCTCTCTGGTTTGCAATGTTGCAAGGGGTTGTGGTCTGTGGGAGTGCTGCTTTTGTACTTACCTATGTGGGTGTGTCCTCATGGTCTGTTGTTTTCAGGTGTGTTGTGTCTGGGGTTCTGGCCTTTGTAGTTTTTGTTTGTCCGGGGGGTGTTTTCGGGATGTGTACTGTGCTTGTGTATTTGTGCGTGCCTTGCTGTGTGGACTTGTTGGCCATGTTGTGTGCTATTGGTTTTGTGAGCGGATGGTTTCTGTGCAGGTACGTGGGCGCCATGGCTTCTGCCGTGTCTATTCTCATCGGCGTTGTTTGCGCTGGCGGGCGGTATATTTGTAGTTTTCCCGCGCTCATGGCGGTGCGATCGTAATTTCACGTGCGGTGTGTCGGCCGTGAGGGCGGGCGGTTTTGTGTTGTCGTGCGTGTTTCCGTCCGTGGCGGGCGGTTTGACTCCGACTCGGACGTTGGCGGGCGGTATTTTGTGTGATTTTTCCGCCGATGGCGGTTTTCGGTTTGTGTAATCGTAATGGCGTGGTCGGTGTTCAGACGGTGTGTGCGGGCGGATTTTTGCCGCTTTCATGCCTGGCGGATTTTTTTACGCCGGGTATCGTAATGGGCCCCTAAATAAATAAAAAATATATAAATATGTTAAAAACTAAAATGCAAATATATTTAATATTAAACAATTAAAAAAATATTATAATGTTAAATTCATATGACAAATACCTACAAATATTATATTAAATAAAAAAAAAATTTTTTTCAAACAAATAAATATTTTTAACTAGAAAATATTTAGAAACAAAAACAATAATTATTACATACATTTACTTTTTTTATTTCCTACCCTATAACACCACACAATTCACAACCCACATTTAAATTAAAAAAACTTCCATAATTAACATAATTGATTACCAATTAAAGAATACTATTAATTAAAAAATATTTAATCTCATAAAAATGTATTATATTCTCACACTTTACCCCTATAATCCCCACAACCCACAGCTAAAATTAAACTGTAAAAAAATTTAATTACACAATTAAAACTTATTTTCAATTAAAAAACTAATAATATTTAACAACTAATTATAAAGTAAGTAAAATTAATTTACTCCCCACACTTTACCCCTATAAAAGTAAAACCCACACACAAAAAAATAAACAATTACCATAATTAAATATCAATTAATTAATTAATATTAATGATCAACTAATTATAATAATTAATTAAACATAAATTACTTCCCACCCTTAACCCCTATAAGCCCCACAACCCACACCTAAAATTAATTACACAATTTCAATATTTAATTTTCAATTAATTAATTAATAGTAACAACTAATTATTAATTAATTAAACATAAATTACTTCCCACCCTTTACCCCTATAAACTCCACAACCCGCACCTAAAATTAATTACACAATTCCCATATTTAATATTCAATTACTTAATTAATATTAATTAACAACTAATTATTAATTAATTAAAAATAAATTACTTCCCACCCTTTACCCCTGTAAACATCACAACCCGCTCCTAAAAAAATTGCACAATTACTATAATTAATTACAAATTAATTAATCGGTATTAATTAACACCCAATTAATAATTAATTACAAATAAACTACGTCCCACAATTAACACTATAACATCTCAATTAAATAAATATTAATAAATAAAAAGTAATCATTAATTTATTATAATTAAATTACTTCCCACCCTATTCCCCTATAAGCCCACACCCCGCTACGGAACAAAAAAGCGCAAAATTTAAATAAAATAAAATTGATAACTACTAAAATGTAACACATATATTAAAAAACATAAACAATACTTATACAAAAAAACATACATCAATTACATTTAAAATATAAACTAAAATACATCACACTAATTAAAAAATCAATATTTTAAACAGCTATATTTTTGCAAAGTTATTAATGAGTTCTATACTTTTGTAAACAATATTTCTTATCTTAAATTCGATATTCTTGACCACGATATTCTTGCTGCCGATATTTCTGTGTCACGATATTTCCAACTCGACATTTGTGTAAGTCGACATATTTCCAACTCGATATTCTG
The DNA here is from genome assembly GCA_963921515.1 of Calotriton arnoldi. Lineage (NCBI taxonomy): Eukaryota > Metazoa > Chordata > Amphibia > Caudata > Salamandridae > Calotriton > Calotriton arnoldi. The sequence goes on along the minus strand of CAWUFW010007437.1, from coordinate 6,631 downwards.
TCTGAATACCGAAGATATAGTATCATAAAAGTTTATATTCACCTGCATAAGCCTATACGGCTACAGTCTAAGCTATGAAACTACAGCTTCCTGAAGTTGTAAGCCTGTTTGCATAGGGTAGTAATACTGCAGCAGAATGAACATAAAGCCTGAACAGGGAAGTAATGCTGCAGTCTGACTTGCAAGCTGCAGCTCAGTGAACTTATAGGGTCCTATGCCTGAAGTAGTTGTGCTGCATTCCAAAAGGGGAAAGCTGCAGCACTATGTACTCATAAGACATTATACACAGGGCATTAGTGCTGCCAAAGGAAGTAGGAAGATGCAACCTTATGAATTGATATCACATATGCACAGGCAAATGGTAGAGGGGGGCATGTCAGTAAGGGCTCAAGCCAGAATGCAAGCTCTGGCTCAGCTCGAGGTCCTCTTGGACCCTCATGCCCAAAACGAGCCAAGCTTTCATGTCTTATGGGTCTCACCTATGGTCTAACCTTGAGCGTCAAGAACACAAACAAAGCAATAACCTTTTGTTTAAAACAGGAGAACGAGATACCCATCTTGCGCCTGTATTGCACAATCTAAAACCAGAATACCTTTAAATGATATTCTGGTGTGCTAAGATGAAACTCTTCAGCTATGTAAAAGAAATACACTTTTTAGAAACTTGGAGAGACTCTTGTATTTTTACTTGATGGTTTTGCACAAATTACATGACTAAAATATTCATAGCTTGCCTCGCGCATGGGCTCTTGGAGCCATGGTAGACCCTTGGTTTTGCTCTCCTTGTTAATTTGTTGGCTTACCTACCTCTCTAGGCAGTAGTGCTGCCATCTGTAATGAAAAGACACAGGTCAATGAACCAGCCCTGTTAAGTGCCACGCATCTCGTGTTAGACTAAAGCATTATAGGTTATGTTACAGCATTCCCGCCAGATTGCATACAGTCATGCATGGCATGCATGGCATTTGGCAGGGCGGCAAATGAGCATATAAAAATAGGTGATGTGTGAGGATTATGGCATGATTACATCAGGGCTCCCTCTATTAGTACTGTGTTGTGGTGATTTGGCTAACAAACACCCCGGCTCGCCTTTGCACAGTAATGCGAATTGCCGAAATTCATACTGACTGTTAGAGCAGAGCTGCTATGATGCGTGGGCGGGAATTTTTAAATACTTGTACCAGCAGAGCATGCAGCTAATGTTTTCATCCAAAGTAGTTGTTATCTTGCAGGATATTTGTCCCTCTGCACTAGACAGTATTTTAACCTGCGGACGTTGTACCATACAAAGAAGAGGCACATCCCACCCTTTTCAAGTAATGTGTATCAACATTGTTTTATTTCCTTTGTGAATAGGGCACCATTTCCATGTTCATCAATAGCGTTCAATACTCTACACAGTTTGCACTGTTCCACATACATGTTAGTGAAAATATCTGCGTTTTTTCAGACTAAGGAATGTATGGACCATTCCTTACTAAAGGCACAATCTAATTGTTAAATCATCAAACTATAACATCATATATACATGTTCACTGGCAAATCTGCCCTGTTAGCCAATATCACTTTACATTCCAAAGCTGGGAAGCCCATCTTTAATTGGCAAACAAAACTACATATTTCAGAATGCAGAGAGCTGTTGGCTAAAATAAAGTCGTATTTTGTCGTGTCACACGGGCCACGGGGTCAAGTAAAAGCTGTGCTCTCACAACAGGCCAAACAAAGTCAACTGAGTTTTCACTACATAAAATGTCACACATGAGCACACCGAAAACAAGGAAAACAAGGAAATGGCACAGATAGGCAGTTTGAAAACTTGGCAGCTATGTATAAACTTTCCTAGGCCTCTCAGACATTCTGTAGCTCTGCGAGGATCAGTAGGGGAGGCCTTCCCTCTCTGCGTGTGGCAGCCCTGGTCTAGTGCTAAGAGGCCCAGGGGAGTTCACACCTCTCCTGGACCTTGCAGCACAATACCATGACTGTCAGGCCCAGGGTTGAACTCCCCTTCGCCTTGGTCTCACAGCCATGGTATACCGCTGCAACACCCGGGGTAGGTGGCCCTCTCTTGGGCCTCGCAGCAATTGTGCAGTGCTGTGAGGCCCAGGGGACGGGCCCCTTCCTTAGGCCTAGCAGTGATTGTGGCCAAGACAACAAATGAGGCGCCCTCATGAGCATCAAAGACGGTGAAGCTAATTTTTCCTCCATCCCACCCCTGACCTTCGGTGCACGATGTTAATCATCACCCTCACCTCCCCAGAAAATCTACCTTGCCCTTTGAAGTGTGAGGTGCGTGTCCAAAACACACCTCCGAGCCAATGAGTTCATGGATGGAGGAGGGGACACACGAGGCACACAGCGTGGACAGAAATAAATGTGTAGAGCTGCTGTGGTCTGTGACCACCTGATGCGGGGCCCCATGTGGATAAAGTAAAGATGGGGCCCTGGGCAGCAGCCCACACTACCCATGCCTAGCGCCGGCCCTGCTCCTTGAGGTGTGAGTCGGAGGCCAGTGCTGAGTATAGGACCCAGTATGGTGTTAAGGAAGAGTCACAACAGAGGTATGATATGATTGGGCACTTTATTGCAGCGATGGAGGTGAGCTGCATCCATGAGAGGGACCTGCAGCAACTGCTGCAGGGTGGGACCCTGGGCTTGAAGCAGGATTCCCCTGGGATGCCACATCTGGTTCCTGAGAGTTGTAATGGAGGTAAGACGAAGACCTACGATGGTGGCCAGCAGGGTTTGATGTCAGAGGGATCAAGAATAATCTACATTTGGGTAGGCTTGCGGTTAAGGAGAATTCAGACCCATGCAATGGCCAAAAGACAACATAAAGACAGGGAAAACAGAATTGTTAATGAGTCATGGAAGCAGCTAATCATTGGTCTCTTCCACACCTGTTTATTGACAGTCACAATGCAGCCTTGTTTCTATCAGCACCCATTATATGGACTTCTAGATGTTGAGAGTCCTGTTATCATCTGCAATTCATTCAATGATGGCTTGTATGGTTAGTGAGTGGAACTACAGCAGCCATTTATTGCATTGACACTTATTACACCCAAAACAACACCAGTCATGTCACCGGTGACATTACCTATCACATCATCACTAAACTAATCTATGACATGAGCGCAGCCGCAAACAATTGCTCTTTTCCACATCTGTTTGCTGACTGTTGGAATCTGTGCACAGGCTTCTTTCCAAGCCCTGGTCCCAGAGAGTCCTGGGCGTGGCTAAAGACCGCGCCCAGGAGGTTCTGTGGGTGAGGGAGCTGGGCGTAGCCCTTGGATGCAGGCCAAGCCATGCTCTTAACTCTGAGAGGTGATTAACCACACCAACCTGTCTGCCTCGATTTTCAAATGTTTGTTTGTGAATATGTTCACTAAGAAACTGCTGCAATATTGGTAAGGATTTCAAAAAGAGTGCTTGACAGATTTACACCACAAACACAAAAAAACATGTCCCCGCCTGCTTGGCAAATTTAGTACAAATTCATCCAGTCATTTTTGGGCTATTGATCAGAAAACACTTCGGTGGGACTTTAAATGGGAAATATTACCTTTGCCCTCCCAGTTAACCTTTGCTCTCTTGGCCATTCTGTTTCATACTTTCTAAGATGAGTCTTTGTGGGATAAATGATGTTCTGTTGGAAATTGTCATGCATGAGCGTCATATGAGGTCAAAGACATTAATTGATGATCAACGAGTTTCCTATTGACTCCTGGTCTTAACATCAATTTCAACTAAAACAGACATTCTGATCCAGTCAATTGAATAGTATCTCATGTACTGGAATGCCATTTAGGAAATGAAGCGATAGCTCAGTATTAGGGAAGGAACTCCTATTGAATCCAGATGGTAGTAATAAGGCATCACAAATAATGTCATGCTAAATGAGTCTGGAGTAGATAACAAAGAAAACATTGGTGATCTGGCCTTATATTATCAAGAAAAGACTTGGGGGCCCATTACGATGGCGGGCGGAAGCACAACCGCCGTGCTGGCGGATGCAAAAACCACCAGTTACCGCCGGCACGCAGCAGTCCACACGCCCGCCCAATTACGATGCGAAAAGCAGGCCAAACACCGCCGGCAAGCCAGCAACACCGTCCGCCATCAAAGTGCGCCCGCACACGTAGCGGCGCAGCCCAACTGACACACACCGTCCGACGAAACACGTCCCGCCCGGCGCATAAATTACGATGCCGCAAACAAACGGCTCCCACGGCAAAGAGACACCGCACGTGAAAGAGAGGCGGAAACACGGACGCAGAGCACGGACAACGAAGAAGCGGCACCCCGGGCATGAATCCAGCACTGCAGGCCCTTCCCATGCTTCTGCTGATGCACCACCAAGGACGCAACGTACCGCGGAGACGCAGGTAGGCACACACACAACAAGTGCACGCAAACAGCGCACACAGTGCAAGGGCGGAAAAAGCGGACAACCCCCCACCAGCGCGTGCACACTACACATCCACCATTGCATCCACATATGACACACAGGCCAAATCCTAACATCGCAGAACACATGTGTACACACCACCTGGGACTAGGAACCAACCACCCCGTCACGGCCCCAAAGCGCCGATGACGCCGCCACACATGCGCACAACGCAGAGGCCAACCGCAGCGCCATGCATGCGTCGCACACAGACACAGGGACACAACCAAGCAGCACACACACCAGCCCCACCCCGAACGCACATGACACGTGACAGGCCGGCCACAGACATGTCCCCAACGCCCAATTCACGGACAACACCCAACGCCACACAACCGACGCACACATGTCAGTGAAGTCACGCAACAGCAGGACACACCCCAGTGTAACAAACATGGCGAAGCACACAGCGGCGGCAACACCAACTAGGAGAAGCAGGGCCCCTTCGGGAAGAGGAACGCCAGTACCACACTGAAAAACCCATACCACCCTGCACATATGAACAAGACACATGAAACGGAACACCAAAGAGCCCGGTGACCGACAACAGGTGGCCCAAGAATTACATCCACACACAAGGCCCAACGCAGAGCGGAAAGGCAGCCTGCCGCCCACACAAGGGAGAGCAGACAGCACTGAATGACCTTCCATTCCAACACCGAAACCACAGCCCTACGACAGAAGCCGGTGAATACAGCCATTGTCCAAGAATAGACCAACACAGGCATGCCGAGGAGACCGACCACACGGCAGATAGCGCATATCACAGAAGCACACAACGGACGGGGAAGAAAGAAGAAAACACTCCCCCATGTCGGCCACATGCAAGTTAATTGGAAGGAGTCACACAGCACCGACCTTGAACTGTCTGAGAAGCATGTGGGAAGAGGGCCCGTGTCCTCCAAACAAGCCAACAGAACACAAGTCCTGTCTCCCCACGACTACACAGAGCTCACAGCAACCCCGGAGCGTGCACATTGCAGACTGCACACACAGCCGGAGCACGCCACCTCTACGAACCGCTGCGAAATGGCAACCGCAACACACCTACCCAACTACGCCGAACAGCTCAAGCTGTACCAAACCAACACGATACATACATTGGGATGCGATCTCCTGTCCCTGCTGAACGTAAGTTACCGACTGACTTACCGCATCACATTGTTCAGCTGCGTCATGCCCGTCTTCTACTGTCGGAGGTGTCCCTACCAGCATCCCGTCGAGATATGCCTCTCCAACCCGGCATGTCTGAAGGCGGACCTGCTACCACTACTCCTCCCTCTGGACGCACACGACAGGGCCTGCTCTGCCTATGGGGGCATGGCGTATGTGGCCAACATCGCACGCGCACTGAAATGGAACCACTGTGCCTCCACACGACGGATCATCGAGAACAGCTACATCGAATGTCACCCAGCATGCCCCATCATGGTCCTCCAAGGGACAACCTACGAACAACACCTTGACAGCCACCATCCGCTTCATTGGCTGACAAACATGTACACCACCAATGACATGGAAGCCCTGCTGGACGGCATCGCATACCTGACAACCTGTAAATACGTCGGACCACAACGCAGGTTCCCGAGTGACCTATGAAGTCCAACCCCGCACCCATGCTCAGCTTCCGCACGGACTGGCCAGTCACCACCACAACAGCTATACCAAACGACCGGCAACTGTAACCACACCATCAACGACATCGCCATGACATCGGATATGACCGGGACATGCACACTGTTCCCCATCACATCCAGGAACACCGCATGCATCGTGGGAGGCAGTGGCATGGGCTCTGTGCATCGCACCCACATGGACGGAACTGCACGAACAACCAGGACACGACATGGATCCAGCGCACATGGACACACACACCGCCCAGTGGACATGAATAGGTCGCCTGGAGTCTGTGGGTGCTGCACCCCTCCCACCCCCGCCCCGGGAATCCCATACCAGGACCTTTGCATGGACGACAAGTGCATACAACAACAACACGACCCCAGTGACTGTGACATGTCCAGTAACCACCACAGTGCAACAACAAGTGGCACGCCGCTGCATGCACGCAAGCACATGCCCTGATGTCATCTCACATGCACGCGTGCATGAGGAACAACCGCAGCAAACCTGTCACATGGAACTGAGATGGACTGTGCCCATGATGCCGAGCGGTCTGGTAGGCTA